>JABXJD010000001.1:2247500-2847500 GCA_013375575.1 Percina caprodes
ATTCATCTCTACCCCAGCCTTGCAAACTGTTGGCTAGTTGATTTGTATGACAACCATAGCAACTAACAGAGCTGACCATAAGCCGTTAAAAGCAAAACTGTGGTAAAAACCCTGATTGAGACACATATTCTGAATGCTTTGTATACTGTACATGTCCAAAACATGCTTCTAAAAACCTGAGTCTTAAAGGTCCCATGACGTGCTCTTTGGATGCTTTTAAATAGACCTTAGCGGTGCCCTTATACTGTATCTGTAGTTTCCTTTCCAAAATTCAGCCTTGATGCAGAATTACAGCCACTAGAGCCAGTCCCACGATGAGCTTTCCTTAGTATGTGCCATTTCTGAGTCTTTAGCTTTTGAGGAGGAGGGGAGGGGGCAAGGTGGAGGTTCGGGGTGTTGCCTTGACCAACTGCCACTTTGCTCGTTTAAAAAGCCATGATGTCTCTCTCTCATGGGTGGGCCAAATTATCTGGGGGGACAGAGCAGAGAAAGGGGAGGTAACCTTTCCCCTTATGACCTCATAAGTGGCAAGATTACAGATTGGCCCATCTAAGCTTTCATTTTCTCAAAGACAGAGCAGGATACCCAGGGCTCGGTTTACATCTTTCGCCATTTCTAGTCACTGGGGGACCATAGGCAGGCTGGGGAAACGCATATTAATGTTAAAAAAATAAAGTGAAAATTTTCATGCCCATGGGACCTTTTAATCCAAAAATTCCTTAATTTGTAAAAAAGGCCTCTTTTTTTGGAATATTCAAACGGAATATCCTGTCTACATGACCCATATGAAATTTGGAATATTGTCATATTTTGAAAATATGGAATATTAGTGTGCATGTAAACATACTTGATGATGTGTGCAGATAATTCAGTGTATCATATGTTGCTTTTGTTGTGTATTATTTGTATAAGATGTGACTAATTGTCAAAATGTCTTGTGTTTGTCTCTTTTGATCTGCAGATTTGGATACTGGTCTGTGTCCATTTACTGCTGTTCATCACGTTTGGGGTACATTCAAGTAAATTTGACGTCAACCCAGTGACAGATGACATCTCTAGACTTTCTATTCTGGTAAGAACAATACTGTCATTCAAACACTTCAAACTTTAGCGCCCCTCTAATTATCACATTCATGCTGGACTTTGACTTTATAATGATTGACTATCATATCGTAAAATCAGGTCAGAATCATGGCTGCCTCTACTGAAACAATTCTGTATCTGGAAGGATATTATGTTATAACTCATAGTTTTTCCACTAGCTTGGTGTCACCTGCTTTATGAGCAAAAGTTCGATGAACAAAATGTTAAAAAAGTAAGGAAAAAAAAAAAAAAGACAAAATCATCTTAATGACAGGACAAAAAAAAACATGATACACCAAGAGTGGGAGGAAAACTTGCTTTGCTTTGTTTTTCTCACCAAATGAAAGTGTTTGTCCTGTATTGGCAAAGAATTAAATGACTTTTTTGTCAATGTGCTACACAGTCAACTTGCAGGTATATGATGTATCTTTATTAACTAGTCCTGTATTGCTACTTTCAAATTTGAATGTTTTTGTACTTTTTCTTTTCTTTTCACAGAGACAAAATATTCCTAAAGATTACAAAATTCCTGTACACTACATTCCAAAAGAAGAGGTAAGATATCGTGTTATCCGTCCACTGTACCTCTTGGGGATTAATAAATTGGGAAGATAATTACCAAAATCTAATTACTAGATTTATGTAGAATTCAGCATATTTACGCCACACCACCTTTTAAATTTTAAGTAAAAACCTTTACTTTAAAAGCAGATGTCCTGACCATTACTCTGACAGACTTTACATGTGTATAGATTTGTGCTCCCAAGAGCAAGAAATCTTTTTTAGCTATACACCTTCACGCTAAACTTTGGCTGACCTTAGAACTATTATACAGTGTAAATATTGCGCCATCTCCCAAAAGCAACTGTGAAAGTAACATCTGAATAGGGAAGATTATTAGATTTTGGTGGATATGCAGTCTATTGAGAGCTCGCTTGTTGGCATTTTGGTAAATCTGCTTAGCACACTATGTATAAAATGACCGTACAGTACTTGTTATTGCTCATTACATGCCTTCTTTTTCTTCTAGGGAGGGATGTGTTGGGTAAAATTAAACGTCTTCTACTTAGAGGAGAGTTTGAAAGATTTAGCACATAAGTTTGGAAACATTTCATCCAACAGAAGAGATATTAGCATATTCAACCAAATGCTCGAAGAACTGCGGCTCAACATGGGGTCTGTGGTAAGTTCCATATTGTGGTCGCACCGTAGACCTACTAAATGTGTCCATTAACAGATGGAAAACAGAAATAACATGTCCATAGTTGCTGCTTAGTATAGGTTTGACATCTTTGAAATGACAGTTTTGCAATGATTTAAATATGTAAAGCTAAAATCCATAAATGGTTGTCCTTTAAAGTAGCAAGAGGTAATTAAAATTATGTTCAAACTACAAGAAAGTAGAAGATTGCTCTTAAAACATTCTGATGTATGCTAATGTTATAGCTTAGGGGACACATGTTATACATGTAGCCATGTGGGGAGCACAACCTCCACTAACAAAAGATCCCTACAGACTATGTTGTTATGAGACTGAGCATGGCTGACTAACACTGACATCCAAACCTTTATTAGCATGTTTCATTTGCAAGATGAGGTTCTTTTATCTACTATAACTAGCTGCCCATTACCTCAATTATTTTCTCACTTCAAGAAATGCCATTGCTTTTTTTATGGATTTCATTTTGAAAGGCAAGGTAATCCTCTCAACTAGACCCTTGAAATGAACAGCTTAAAGACATAAAAACATAAATGTCTTTGAACTGTGTTTCTTTTTGTCTTCGCAGGAGCCGATCATGTATGATTTTGAGTGCCACTACAGAAAAGACAGGTGGCAGACAGCGCGGTACTTTGACTTTGTCAAAGACTTCCTTATAGCTGCACAGAATAAAGAAGAATCAGATGACTGTGATCCTCCTCCCTGTCCTACAACACAAGAAGCAGTAACAACAGAATATTCAACAGGTGAGTGTGTATGATATGTATTCTGCTTGCTAACTTTTTGTACTTTTGCAACTGAAGATGTCGCTGGCACTTACATGACAAGCACTGGAACTTACATTTTGAGGTGTGATATCAATGACCTAACAGCAGCTCTTCTTGGTATGCATCTGGTTATGAAATCAATTATGAGAATAATCAATTTCATTGTATTATTAGACCAACCACCAACCATCATCTCTTTCTACCATTTGGCCATTTGATGCATTTTAACAGGCATACACCAATCCAGTTGCATTTTTTAATGAAAAGATCCTTTTGAGAATCTTCATTGTTGAAAATAATACATAATGAAAATGAAAAAGCATTATGTTGCAGCCCTACTGTGGCTTGATGCTATGTTTATGGATTGATGGATTTTGGTGCAGAGTTGTTGGTGACTGCAGCCCGGGAAAGCACGTTTATTGCTGCCATTATTAACTTAAATATTTAATCTTTCAATCGGTGCCGATTGAAAGATTCCTACTGCCTAAATATTTTCACTGAGGGCTTTACTTTGCATATAGCAGTACATGTTTTCCAACTTTAATATAAGACCTGTCAGTTGCCATTCAAATATGTTGGGTTCTTTGTACATTTGACCGCTATTGGTTAACATAACATAGTCATCAAATCAGGTCAGGTGAATTGATTATATGACTCAAATTAGACAGTGGGTTTCAATGGAAATGTCTGTAAGTTTCAGTTTCACAGTTCAGATGGTTTTGGAAGGAAGCTGGCCCTTGAATCTGTCGGGAGAAAGATAAAATCACCTGATAGGCGGACAACAAGACATTCTACGTGTGATCTGTGAGGTTTTTTTTATTTTTTATTTTTTTTTTCTGACCTTAGATAATCCTCATCTGTCTTTATTTGCTCAACAATTTGTCACATTGATACCAGCAGAAGCTAAAGATTTACTGTTGAGCTGCAAAAGCTTTGAGTCAAGCTTTCAAAGGGTCACAAAATCCCACATTGTCACGTACTTCGAGTTGTGTCTCACCATGCAGACAGTAATGTATCAGTTACTCCACTGTTAACATGTTTCTTCAGAATGAAATGTGTTTACATCAATGTCTGTGGATTATCCGGATTAACCAGAGTATTGTTCCTGGTGAGACACGTGACAGATGTGGATATCTGCAAAACCTCAACAGAGGAATCCAAACAATTCCATACCACCAGTGATAAGTGAGAAAATGTGTGTTTTATGATTTGGGTTAACCAACACTTTTACCGCTTTAAAGTGTTTTATTGTTGAAAACAGTACCCAACCCGAGGCCGACAGGCATTAAGATATTTCTGTCTGAGCCCGACCCGAGCCCAACACAGTTAAAATCTCATTTTTTTCTCATGATAATTACACATGTGCGTTTGTTTGTGTGGAAAGCCCTCTTTTATTAAGCAACTGTAGGAAGGAAGGAACAGATGAGCGCATCAGCGCACACGGGGCAACAAGCACACATTAATAAGCTGTTTAATTTAATCTTAGTTAATCTTTCCTGATTGCTTAGTTTCTGAACGTGGTCAGAAAACCAAGGAATGGGACCAGGGAACGTTAGCCATGAAATGAATAACGTTGGGGTTAAAATCCCGTTCCTGGTGAACAAATGAATGAACTTGGCTTTCAGTCTATCACTTTTCTGCCTACTTTCCGCACACACACACACACACACACACACACACACACACACACACACACACACACACACACTCTCTTAAAGGAGCCACAGCATCATTTTACAAAATATGCCTCATCGCGCTGATGTGACCGAGCCCGACCTAAACCCGAACATCATTTCTAAATATCTGTCCGAACCCGTCGGGTCCCGTCGGGCTCGGTTTGGGTACCCGCACTCTACTTCCCACAGACATTTTCTGAGCCCGTCGACAGATTCGTCCCAGCAACAAGTTTTGCTTATAAAACCACCGCCACCCTCTTTGGACCATTGTGAACAAGCTCTTTTTTTTTTTTTTTTTTTTGGGGACAGATCTCCTGTGGCCGTTTCGAGAAGCTTTTAATCCACCAACCATTATTTCTTCACAGGAACTTTGCGAGATAAAAACTCCAAACAATCTCAGTGCTTAGACAGCCCATTGAGACACGGCTGACTCACAGGACTGAGGTGGGGGTTGTCCCCAGGCAGGGCAGTTGAAAAGGAAGAAAAGGGCCGAAACCTGATTGTGTACCAGAATGGTTGGTTTAGATCTTTTATGTATGTAGGAGGAGGAGGAAGGGGGGTACAAAAAAAAAGAAAAACAGCATTGAGTTGACTTTTTAGCACCTGACAATGAAATGTTTTATTCATACGGCACTAACTCTCCACCTTTTTTTCTTTTTTCATCCATCCTCTTGTTTTTGGCTTGGCTCCTCCTGTAACCCCCAAACTCACCAACTCATCTCTTCTCCTTTTTGTCTTTTTCTTTTTCCACCCAGATTCGCCACTGCCAACCAATAAAGGCACAATGTGTGCAGGCTGCACTACAGGTAAGTTTGCTATTCTCAGTAGTTCTGTGAAATCAAGTGCCAGGTCTGTGATCGGGTTTGCAAAACCAGCCCAGCTGATGTGTCAAAGTATTTTTCCCACATGTTTCTTTTCTTTTTTTGACAGCAAGTCAACCCATTTTCAAACATTTTCTTTCCTCTATGCCTTTTATCTGGGTGCTCCTCTGTCATTGATATCAGGCACTATACATTTGAATTTGTCTTGGTGGACTGTAGAATAGAATTGACCTTCGGGGATAAGTAAAGCTATATGTTTGTCTGTATGCATACTTTCCCCGGAGTTGCTTGACTTGAGTCATTCATTCATGGATTGATGACAATCTGCAATGCAAATTCCTCATCCCATTTAATGTCTTGTGTTTTATCTTGTTGGGGTTTTTCTCTACCTGCCTTGATGAGACCCTTACTGTAAAGCGTTCTACATACCTGTAGGATATTTCTAAGAGTTAGGTTGTAATGTGCATGCATGTGGGATCTGATAGGGCAAGCTCTAGCTTACCCGAGTATGTGCCCCATGTAGGCTGACTCTTTGCCAGCGGCCCGGCTCATCCCATCTCTCTCCCCTTCCAGGCTGTCTACACTATTAATAAAAAATTTTAATTCACAATGAATGAACTAATTGTGTTCATAAGTGGTCTATTTGATCAGGGACGCCTGGAGGGAATTTAAGATTAAATTAGATTGAATTCAACTTTATTGTTATTGCTTATGTCACAAGTACAGAGCAATGAAATGTAGTAAGTGTCTAACCAGATGTGCGTAATATATGAGTGTATATTACTACAGGTATGTCCATTAGTATTACATATGGCCAAAATATTTTTGCTTATAATTTCACAGAAACGTCTAAAAGGATCAAATTAAGACATGATAACATTTTATATTTAAGATCTTCACCGTGATTGTGGCCATAACTTCCTATTGACCGTATTGTAATGTATAGATCTTTTGTGCTGCCAGGTTGAAAGTGTGTGTGTGTGTGTGTGTGTGTGTGTGTGTGTGTGTGTGTGTGTGTGTGTGTGTGTGTGTGTGTGTGATGCATCCACATTTCTTTGAGCCAACAGTGGCTCAGCCTAGCACTTTGTCTCGGGAAAATACCATTTTTTTTACCATTGTATTTGCAGAGTTTGACACAAGAATCTTGTCTTCACAAGTGCGATGGTCTTTAATGTCCAGGGTCCGCTAAGAAACACAGACAAACACAAATTACATTAAACAAAAAGGTTATAATTATTGAAATGAAGACATTAAACGTTAGATACAATGAAAGGAACATTAGAATGAGAGTAAAACGATCCCTGAATCACCACCCTAAATATTTGGGTCAAGTCAATTATCATCAACGAGTAACAGACGTAACCAATAATTAAAAAGAATTGCAATTTTTCTTGCTAATTTCAATTTTGTTACTGAGAATATTAAAAGGCAGAGAGGATAATATTCTGTCTTTTTTTTTGTCCAAGGTGAAACGAGCGCCCTGACTGAGGTGGTGGAGCGAAGCCTTCTCTCTTTACTTTTCATTCCACTCCTAGCGCTCGTATTCCTGCTCGTATGGAAGGTGAGCTGACCCTTGACTCTTACAATTTCCTGAGGCGCTATGATTATTTATAAGTACCCTATTTTATGGTTGTGAGGTACTGCTTTCTTCCATGAATTTTGATGACGACCGGTCAAAGACCTTTCAGCTTTCTGCAGATGTTGTGCAGACGTTGTAGCTCTGAGTTGTGTTGATTTCAGCTCGAATTCAGTTCCAAACTGAGAACCATTGGGTTAAAAAAGATGTCCTATCCCGAAACAGGTCCGATCACGGAGGGAGGAAGTGGATCTTCAGCAGAATCCGGATGAAGGTGGACGCTTCACAGGAACAGAAGCAACTGCAGCACCACTAGATGCTGAAATATCAGAAAAGTGTGTTGTTGTTTTTTTCTTTGACATTCATTTACCATCAATGCAAAATGTGAACAGGAAACTAATCCCCTTTATATAACTCAGTGCCTGCCAAATGAATTGGTTGCTTCGTACCAAATGGCTGCAGACAGTGGCAGAGGCTCTGCTTTTACTAAGTCGTCCTGTAAATTAAAATATGGATGTTTATGTGTGATTTCTTTTCACATATTTCAGTAATTTCTATAGGGTTTTTGAGAAATAGATGCTTTAGAAGAAGAAGTGTATGGTCAGAATATAGAAAACAGTCATAATGTATCGATGCATCGCTGTGGCTTTGACTGTTGTGGAAATATAATGTCATAGAAATAAAATGAAAGTAGATCAGACTTTCCCATTTAAATGACAATAGCAGGATGGTCAGAGTGGCGGCAATTTTACGTGTACCATTGCAAAGAACTGTGACCGTTGTAGCGGGCTAACTCATTCATTTCTATGGTCAATGCATAGTGCTGAGCCCCATTTTGGTTAGTAACTAGTCAAATGACCACAGCATTTCAACGTCCATTCTACTCTCATTCTTTTGTCTATGGTTTTTGTAGACTTCTCCATAACTGCTGGAAAAGAACTGAACTTTGTATTCCATTCATTTTGGCAAACAAATGAATGGAATAATTGCCAAGCCAAACACAACTTTGATTTTTCATGAATCAAAGAGCAAAACAGCAAAGCAAAAATGCAAGGCTAATACAACATAAAATAAAACAGTCAGAGACTTAACAAAGCATAGAGGTGTAGGAATGATTATCTCTAAATGACCTCAGGAAAAGACACGTTTTTAAGTCTTGATTTAAAATAACAGGTTTGGGGCAGATCGTAAGTGTTCTGGAAGTTTATTCCTTAACTGCGGTGCGTCAAAACAACATAAGCAAGTGTCTTGCCTCACCCCGAGGTATTAAACCACGCAACACGCTCCACATATTAGCCAGTCTTCGCTGATAAATCAGCCATGTAGGAAGCAAAGTTTACTCTCTAATAGTTTCCTGTCCCATTACAGAAACAAGTTGAACGTCATTGAAATAGTGTAACGCTTCTACCCTTCCATGTTCTTCAGCGTAATTGGTGAGCTTTTTTATTTATTTATATATATCACAAACATCTGTTTTTTTAATGTTTTATAAATCTTGTTTGAATCCTTACCTGACACAGAGCTCTCAAACCTCTCCCTCTCCCCACATGTTTCTCTCACAGGGTTCTTCTCTTTCCTTCTACTGGTGTCCAAAGGTGATGAAAAACAAACATTAAGCTGAAAGGTAAAAGGCGCTTGTTGACTACGATTAACAAGAGGGCAGATTCACAATTGCCACGTCCGAGATTCTTCCCGATAAACCACGCTTGCCACTGATGGATGAGCTTGCGTTACTGCATATACCCCCATACTTTTGGATAAGATTTTTGCAGAGATAAACCACCCTTACCACACCCCTCACTGGATTCTCTGGCTCCTGCTAATCATCCATCAACCCCGTGATGCATTCTGAACTCTTGGAGTAAAACATCCCCCTTTTCTGCAGGTTGCTCCATCCGCCTGTGTTTTTGGGCCCACCAGTTCATCATCAGACAGTGAAGCAAAGAGTGACTGACACTGGTTATCTCTTGTATGAACTGAGGCACAAATTACTACCTCTGGTGACCCTCATGCTAACCACATCTTCAACCGCTTTACAGTCTCCTCATAGTCCAGGTTTTACTAAAGAATATAATGTTAAGCATTGTAGTTCCAAGGTATAGTCCCATTGTTCGGTTAAGGCATGTACCCATGGTTGTATGATGTATTTATTTATTGGTGGCAGCACTGAGATGCTGCTGTTGATACAACTGAAATGTTTCATTTAAGAGTACTTCTACTTAAGGGTCACATTTAAAAACAATCTATATTCAAACACATCGTAATCCCAATAAACACAGAACAGGTTACATTTCCTCATATGTTGTTGTCGCCGTCGTCGTCGTTGTCGTTGTTGTTGTTGTTGTCAGTATATATGACTCGGGTGATATAGGTTGTACGAATGAATTACATGGAGAACAAAACGCATATGTACAAAATATGCTGCTTTGACTTACGTTTAGACCATTAAAACCGGCAATGACATTTTGTTAACAAGTATCAGGGATGACTTCTGTGGATCCAGGGATTTTCTGAAACAAGGTGAATTCAAAAACTAGTTAGACGCATCGAAGACAATGATGGGCCTCCCATAGTAAATGTTAGCTTTGCAATGCCTTTATTTTTACTTTTTTACTCATGTCACCTTTTACGCTCGCATAGCAAAAACTGTTACAGAGATTTGTTGACGTCCATTCCTCTATAAAAGGAAAAGAAACTATATTTCCACGTTTGTAAAAAGAGAACGAATTAATAAGATTGAATATACAAATGCTATATAATATAACATTTTTAATCAAGCTATCAATTCTTTATTGTTCACTCAACAACCAAATATATTTATAATGCTGACTTTGCCTTTGGAATCATGTTGTGCTTGTATAATAATAATTAAAAACATTATAGACAATCTGGCAAAGTTAGTTGGTGCATTAATCAAGATGCTAATGAAATGCTTAAAAGTGATACCACGGTTTATGTAATTTACAGACATGCACCTTAGTTATTCTCACAATCCTCAAAGCTCGCAACAAAGGAATGCCATGCAGACCTAAATATCAATTTTGCCTTAAAGTTGCGCCATAATACACTGTCAAAATAAAAGCACTGTCATCTCCTTCACATATTGAACTGTCAAAAAGTCCTTCTTTTAACAGAAGCGTGGTGAGTTTTAGAGTTGTTTCTCTCCAGTTTACAAAGATCCATGTAAAGGGAAATCTTTTCCTGGTAGTCAAATCCAAATCATTTGCATAAAATTGTTCAATCCAAGTAGCTATAGCAACTGCAGAAGCCCTAAGGCTCGTTTTGATATAATCAATGTTCCCCCATGCCTCCTTTCTTTTATGCACTCTCAGATCTGATAAGTCAGGAGCCAGAGGGGCTCCCTGTCTCAGAGATAACAAATCATATCACAGCTGTCAGGAACAGGTTTAAAATATTTTAACAAGTTGACTCCAACAAAGCCTTGCCTAATGCAAAGTAAATTAGGTTTATGATGGATGCTAGGTGTTGAGATGATGTAGATTATTAATGAAAATCAGTTACGTGGTAGGAGTGGGAACAGGGCACCTTGGCTGTGGCCTTTCCCATCAGGCCGCCCTTCTGCAAATAGCTGACAATGACAGTGTGACAGGACACAAACATCTGTTTCTATGTCTATTTTGAGTATTTCTTCATGTTTGTGGTCTTACGTTATACCATGTCCAATCTTGGTTCTGTGCCTTGTTTAATTAGTGTGATTGACTATGTGTGTAAATGTCAAAAACCTGTCTTATGTTTCTGTGTGGTAGCAGAAAGTGCAAAAATAAGACCTAAGTACAGGGCAGATTAGAATAAAATCACCACAGTAATATTCAAGATTCAAAATCCTATATTAATCCCACAATGGGGACATTCACACTATCATAACCCAACAGATATGATCCCCAATCTCTCTCTCTCTCTCTCTCTCTCTCTCTCTCTTCTTCTTCTTCTTCTTCTTTTTGTAATGAACTCATGACATTTTAGATGGCTTGACCCGTGCCCAGTTGATTCAGAAATCAGTGCTTCAGTATGTAAAAACTGACATTTCTCTCCATTCATTACATTTTAGCCTTTGTAACCATTAGAAAACAGTTCAACTGGTAACTATGCTTGTTTCATGTGTATTTGTTCTATATGCTGGGAATTTTCTTATAGGAGGAGTATATTGTGCAAAATATGTGTTTGGAAAAAAAAAGTATGCCACATTGGTGTTCATATAGTTCAGACCTTTCAGCATCAATAGGTGGAATTCGTTGGTGTGGTACAGTATTGTTTATGTTTAACTGCAAGATAATTTTATTTATTCAAAATGCATTTTTGAACAATACTTTATTAGCAACATATATAATAGTACCATATTCTCTATGGCAGTTTAGAACAAATTCTGTGCTATCAACAAAATAAACAAATACCACATGGGTGTTCATATAGTCCACATCAACAGTACTATTTACTTTTACCAGGGATATCTGAAATTAGTGGTGTGGGGAAAGTAAGTACTCTTATTTAATAGTGTTTAGCCAATTGTTTTTATTCAAAAATGCATTTTTGAACAATATTTGAGCATATTATCTATGGCAGTCCAGACCTGAGACTCTTACTTTAATCAGCTTTAGGTTTCTCTCCTCAACATAAAGACTATTACCTGTAGTCCCCAGTATTCTGACACAGGCTAGTCTAGCCACAACCAAACTAACAAACAAGGTATACTCTGTCAAAAGTTGCTTTTTATACATAGTCTATGAATATCATGAGCTGCAACAGGTCTAAGCTGTGAACAGAAAATAAATAACATGGTCTCCCATTTTCCTGTCTATGCGAGAGCCACAAAGTCTGTATGTCGAATGCATGGAAGCCAGAAACCAAGCAATTTCATGCATTAATCGAGAGAATGACTGCCCTTAAATATTGTTCCTATGTTGGGGTTTTTGTGTGGTCTTGGAGTGAAAAAAGATGCATCCTGAACAGTGCTTTCGGGCTAAAGGGATCCAATCCATCTTACTCACTTCAGTGGGTGATTGAAATGGCTCTAGGCAGGAAATAAGACTGGGTGCCAAAAAGCAAATATAATTATTGCCCGGTTGGTATTCTGGGTAAAAACTCTACTGTTTTCTGTATTTTTGTATAAATGTAAAGAAACATATATGAGATATGAATAAAGTACACATATTCATTCAATTGTTATTTTTTTTTTGTTTTCGTTTGTTGTTCAGGATTTATTATCGAGCTTCTGTGCTGTGCGATCTTATCACGGAATGAAACACATGGGGGGGGCGGGTGTTACTGTTGCTAAATATTTGCTTTGGGCAAAATACCAAGTTGAAAACTTGTGACTGTAAAAAAAATCAACAAATTTAGTTCACAGTCATGCATAGTATGTTAATCCTAAATTGGATGTATGTGTTGGTTTTTAAATTATATTATTAAGGAGATGTAAAAGTAATTCATTTCTTATATCCTATAATGACAGTTCTGATATTCCGGAAAAATGTATCCAATACAAGCTTGTGCTCTTCAACAATGTGCTTTTTTCTGCTTGAAAAAGCTGCCTAGAATAAAGTGTTTTGTGACAAGTTCATAAGATGATAAAGAAAACAAATGTCCTCTCCTACAAACTGGTAAATCACATTGCTTGCCTTGAAGGTTTAAACTATCCCAAAAGAGTAGAAACATAAAATGCAAGTGTTTTAACCTCATTCACACTCATTCATGTCTTCATAAGGCCAAAGGGAGTGTTTGGCCATCAGTCTACACCTAGTTCATAATTCCAATATCTGTACTACCCTGCATTACCTTGAGTATGTTATTGCTTTTATGCAACATTTAATACATACAGCATGAGAAGTCTTAGTGGTGATGAATTGATTTTCAATTTTCTAACATTAATATGATCACTGGTCTAAATTACGTAAATATTGTCGTAATCAAATTCGCCTGCTGTTTTTTTTTTTCGAAATCGTGGTAGAACAGATAATTGCAATAGACGTTTTTATTTTGTTTTGACAATAGATATCGTCATATTGCGCAGTACTATAGTCAATATTCTATTAGAGATAGTATGTTGCCACAATTAAATAGTTCTGGAGCTATAAAGATATCTATCAGAACACTTTTCAACCAAATTTAACCTCACAAAGAAGTTAGGAAAAACGTAGCTTATACTTTGAATTTTTTTTATAAATCCCTTTGACCTATTCACCAAATCCATTTAGGAGTTAATTGTGCGTTATGTCGTTAGTTTATTAGGCTAATCTTTGTGAGGCTACCCTGCTAGTGTTGCTAAAAGGGAAATGTTGTTAGACCTAACCCTGTTCTTCGTAAAGCTAAAAGGGAAGAACAAACCTGCTTACTTTAATAATAGGTCAGTTTACACCCCCAGAAGAATAGTACACTAAATTCTGCAGATTTTCATTCTGGATCCCTGTTGAAATCTGTAAGAACAAATCTTCAGATTCTGTTTGTGCCTGTTCATATGTGCTTCTTCCTTCATGTGCAGCATTGTGGCAATAGTTTTATTTGTTGGTATTTTCTAGACAGGTTCTTGAGTTATTTGACAGAAAGAAAAGTGTCAATTTGTTACATAATTGACCAAGTGTGGTGTACCAAAAGGCTCAATTCTTGAGCCTATGAATTACATTGAATTAAGACTTAGTTTTCAACATCACAAATCCTGTTTAGTTCCATTTCTTTCTTGAATTTAAGTGTCTGTTCTAACTTGCCCCAATGCATTCCACTGCATACCTGTTAATACAATACAATCAATTGATTTTCTATAGGGTTGTTATGGAGCAATAAAATTGGAGAACAGAGATTGGTATTATCACTTGTATTATCACCAGTGTTGGGCAAGTTACTTTTAAAAAGTGATTAGTTACGGTTACTAGTTACTTCTTCCAAAAAGTAATTAAATTAGATACTCAGTTACAAGTTATAAAAGTAACTAGTTACTTCAGAAAGTAACTAATGCGTTACTTTCAAGTACATTTTTAAATGCTCAAATGTGACCCCACCTCCACCCCTCTTTAATGGAACTTAAAATACAGGTGCATGTTCAGTTATTTATGGTAAATCTGAATATTATAATGAAATGGACACTTAATACAATACATTAACAGAACCAATGTACACACATGTTGCTGTGGGACAAAGTGAGACTAGCTTTCAATCAAATGCCATGCACGTAGATATTATGTCTAGTGAATCAACACAATAGATGTGTTGGAACTTTTGATATTTATTGCCCCTCAACAGGCCACAACTGGGCAAAATTAAATAATGCACGACAAATACATACACTCTTTGTAGTGCAAATAACGTAAGTTGCCTGATGTTTATACTTGTGAGTCGAGCTGGCGTGTGTGTGTGTGTGTGTGTGTGTGTCTGTGTGTGTGTGTGTGTGTGTATGTGTGTTGATAAAGCGAGGTAGAAGTGAGAGAGTGACAGCGACTAGCTTCGGAGCGAGTAGCCACTCTAGAGTCAGATGCCTATGTTTTCTGACCAAGGTGGGAAAATCTTTAGCAGGAAAAGTCCCCCCCCTCTTGATTTCATAACGCCATACCTGTCTCTTGTTGACTGACTTGCTTGTGTTGTTCATTGTGTGTCCGACCATGCGTGCTTTTGAACACCCGCCCAACCCTAACCTCTGATTGGCTTATCATGAAATTTGACTCAACCTCTGCCAGTCGTCAGCATTTATGCGTTTATCTCGTGCACGGCTCACTAACCAAGGAAGAAAAAAAGTCTTTACTATAGGCTCAGAGATCTGATGAAAAAGATGGGAAGAGTTATCAATTAATTTATTTTTTACTGAAAAAAAGTATTAACGTCGTTATTCCCATCACTGATTATCACTGGTCCAAAAAGTAGTTTTTCCTTGTTTAAATATGTTCCTTTTACTCAATATTCACTGAATAGTATATAATCGCATGCACACCTGTAAGACAAATGTCTAGGAGAATCAAATGTTATGAAAAAGTTTTTGAAAAAGTTGTGGACTTTATTTTTTGCCGCTGCACAAATTGACTTTAATGTCATTATACTGTAACATTTTTGAAACTATTTTGACATACAAGTTTTTGTTTGGAGAAATGTATTTTTTTATACTACCACTGGAGGTGCAAATGGCAGAATTTTTGAATTTGACATATTGGCTATAATACATTTTGACATTGTACAGAAACCATTCTTTTTTTTTTATCATCTTAATCCTAAGACTCATGTTCGTTTTACTTGACCATTGGTTTGGGATTTCTATAGAATTGGTTTATCAACTGCTTTGTGGACACTAAAGATATAAATGACTGACCAATGTCATGATTTAATCTTTGCTATCAGGAAACAACAGGAAGGCTGTGAAAAGTCCATTGTTCATAGACATCTTACAATGAATGTGTAATTGTGTCATTGTAAATAGGCATACTAAAGCATGACTGAAGCGTGACATAAACAAGTCGACTGACCTCAGCCAGTGGCGTGTATATGGACAACATGTGGTTCAGCTGTTTCCCAGGGTCACACAGGTCTCCTGAATAATGCCGTGCTAGTTTAATAAATCTTACAGAACAAATGATTAGTTCAAAGGGCACTCCCATGACCATGAGTGATTCAATTGCCCTTTAATAATTACGTCTTGGCAGCGACCGCAGCTCCACGACTTTGGTTTTTCCCCTAGTGCTATAAGAGGAAGCTGAGTACAAATTCAAGGGTCAAGAGGTCAGGATTGCGATGAAAGAGAATGAGGAAGCATGGCAACAAAAAAACAACAATTTAGCCTTGAGTGGTAACATTTATAATACAGCAGATCACATCACCAGAATAGAGAAAAGACAAAAGAGAGTGAAAAGTAAGAGTTGGTATCTTGGTATCTATGGCAACACATGTAACAGAGCAGTTGTAGAAACCCAAATCGAGGCAGTGTTGAAAAATTGAAACATGCATGTTCAGCAAGATCCTTCCCTTGAAATAAATGAATACATCTAGTGAGCTTCTTGCACATCATAGGACCCCAGGGATCTGCGAATTTAGTTTCTACCTAATAGCCAGGAGCGTCCGCTTTCCCATCCTTCACCTCAGATGGCTCCCAGCTGCACAAACTGATGAAGAAAAATCATTTAGCAACCAGACCTTTTTTTTGTTTTTGTGACTGTAAGCCAGCTGAACTTGGACCACAGTGTGTTAGCTCTTTGTGTGAGCGCACTTGATGGATCTGTCCCTTATGTACCCATGAATGTGACTTGGATATGTGTTAAAAAAAGGGGTTTGTTTTTTTTATTTTTTGAAAAATTTGTTTGTGCTTTGTATCTGTATCTGAACAGCAGTTCAAGTGGAGTCACTTTGGAAAGGGATTCAACTGTGGGTCGTATCCAAAAATAACAATGCGTGCAGTGGCAGCTAACAGCTTCCCTCCTTCACCACCAACATTACGAGCAAATGGATAGTAAAACAATGAGACAATGTACCACTGCACAGACAGTTCCTGAACTTTTGACATTGATTGTCATCAAAAGCATGTGTGTGTCCTGCAGAAAGCTTGGTTTGATGTAAAGGTAGCTTACAGAGATACAGCATTTCAAGAAAACCCTAATTTCTTAATCAGCCTCTTACTGTGGCTAACAAGATCCCATACACATCTGCCAAAGTTAGAGCAGTTTGGGTTGTTTTACATGAGAAAACTGTAATTGTGTTTTTCTTTAAGATTGTCTTACTGGTTTGAGGTAGGCGGGGCTCAGCTGGAACAATATGATGTCACTTCCATGCAATTATCAGGATTTAGTAGCATTTCAATCAACATCAGATCACAGTTGGTGGGTTGTTTGATCACTGTCAATCAAATCTGATCAAACCACACCAAAAAAACACTTGATGAAGCAGATTAGCGGAGAATGTTGCTTATTTGGTCATGATTATGGCCCAATATTATGACTCAAGATGGTGCTATTTTTTCACCAGGTGTGTTTGGAGCTCTGGTAGCAGTATCAGTTTGTATTTTATTTTTAAGCATTTTAGGACACCGTTTTAAAAATTCTGAGAAGGGCTTTAAATATGATGTGATAATGCAGCTGAAAATTGAGAAGACTATCGCCTGTCAATAAATCCTAAACTTTGTGGATAGGTGAAATCAATAATAGATGTTTCATAAAGTTTAAAATGTCTAAACTCCCAGCTGACTGTGCTTATCTTAGAAATCAAAGGTACAACAAGCTAAGTCTGAATTTTATACTATATTTTATACTGATTCCATTACTGTTAATGCAAAACAGCCTAAAAAACTATGGAAAATTCTCAATTATGCGGGATCAACAGCAATTTTTGAAGATAATGTTTTGATAAACGGCTGATTTTTTTGCCATTTTAACCATTACTTTACAACCGCTGCTACCTGGCTGGTCACTAAATTCCCTGGTGCTTCTGATAAAACTTTTGTTAACGCCTTTCATAGAAGCAAAAGCAAAAATGTCTCTGCAGGTACATTTGCAATTACTCCTGTCTCAGAGGATAAAGTAAGAGCGAGCCTTTCCTCCTTGTCAGTAAATAAGGCCACTAGCTTGGACCTTATCCCCTCCCGGTTTCTTAGGAATAGTACTGGGGTTGCATACTGTATAGTATTCTTACCCATATCATAAATCTGTCCATAAGTCAGGGTGTTTTCCCAAATAATATGAAAAATGCCAGGGTGGTTCCTCTTTTTAAGAAAAATAGCAGAGCTGATTTTGGGAAATATAGGTCAGTGTCAATTCTGTCAACGTTTTTGAGGATCTTGTCTATTAACAGGTGGAGGAGTATCTCATCAGGCATGATCTATTATAGGAGTTCCAGTCTGGTTTTAGAGTTGTTGTTTTTTTTTTTTGCACCTTTTTGACCATGTGCATCAGAATTTTGATCAAGGGAATTATGTTGGTATGCTACTACTTGACCTGCAAATAGCATTCCATACTGTGAACCATAATATTCAGATTTCTAAATTAGAGTGCATGGATTTTAGTAACTCAGCACTCATATGGTTCACTTCTTAACTAACAGATAGGATACAAGTCTGGGATGTTGAGGGGAACCTCTATGATCCACAGAGTATAACATGCGGGGTGCCCCAAGGTTCAATACTGGGGCCTTTGTTATTTTTTGTATACATAAACGTAATTTTAGCTGTTGAAAATTCTCTTGGCATAGAGCTTGAGTTAGTCTACCAGTGACTAGTAGACAATAAGCTCTCTATGCATCTGGGCAAGACTTAATCAATCTTTTTCGGTACAAAATCAAATACTTTAGTTTTTATTTCACAAGAAAAAGCTTTGTGATTCTTCTGTAAAATAATTATTGATATCAACTCTGATTCAATGTCATGTGGAGTTTGCTTGCTCTGTGACTGTGAAACTTAAAAACAAATTCCAAGTGCTTCAAAACAATGTGATTTGGTACCTGTTAAAAGCCCCCAAATATGTAACCAATGTAACCATGGTCCACTTGCAGCATAGTCATAATACTAGGGCCAGCATCCGCTCATGCATAGTTCCTAGAGCTAATAATGCAATAAAAATTTTTTTTTCTTTTATTCTGGTTTAATGGCATGGAATAGTTTGCCTACTGCTACAAAACTCCTATCATCACGAGAGACTACTAAAATCATAGAGAAGATACTGCAGATTTGATTAGTCTTGTATAATTGTCATTTCCACTTAACAGACCAAACGTTATCTGGCTTAGCATTACTTGAACTCTAAATAAAAACTTTTAAAAATTTAAAAAACAAGTATTTCTGGGTTAATGCTTCTTCAATGGTTTAAGAGAATATGAGAAAGAATAATTATGTGGATGGACTTGTATAACTGCCATCATGTATTGTGACTCCCAGCCCCTTCATAAACCTGTGCCAGCATGTGTCATGTTTGAATATTGAGCCTCTGTTGAGCGTATTGTTTTTTTTTTCACATTTTTGTCCTCGGGTATCACTCTAGCAAAAATTAGAACGCAACCAGCCAATCGAGACCACCGGTCGCCTGACCAGTTGATTGGCCTGAATTGTCAGAAAGTGGGCTAAATAACGTTTTAAAGTTATAGAGGCTAAATTTTGCAGGTAAAAAACTAGCATGGCCATTTTCAAAGGGGTCCCTTGACCTCTCACCTCAAGATATATGTAATGTTCTATGACTAATCACATGCAGTTTGGGGCAAACAAAATGCAGTTTTTCTCATGCAGTACAAAGTTATTTTTGACTCTTCTAAAATGGTGTATTTGCATTTCTGCCTGCTGTGGTCCCTAAACAGTCTTGGAATTGCTTAAATTGGATATGACTGGAAAGCTGAGACTCTTGCGGAGTCAGTGAGCCTAATTGTATTCATGTGTGATGATGTTAGTCCGCGTAGTAGCCATTCATTTTCGGAAATCCATGTTCTTCAAACTTGACCTCAGTGTTTGAAATTACTTCCAGGATCACAACCACATGAAACTTTACAACCAAGAATGAGAGAACAGGGCATTCAGAGGATGTATGGCTTTACCAGGTTTGCAAAAAGCCATAGCCATGAGCATTAGAATTTCCATCATAGATTAACCACAAAGAGGGTTACAGTAAATATGACCTGTTATGAAAGTGTAGGTACTGATGTGGACTGCTATTGTGTGTGTGTGTGTGTGTGTGTGTGTGTGTGTGTGTGTTTGTTGTGTTATGCGTGCGTGCGTGCGTGCGTGTTGAAGGCAGGGCAGGAAACAACAGTCAAATAAATTAAAAAGGCAAAGGCAGTGAAATAGGTTCATCAAGGCAAAGTTTCAAATGCTCTACTCCCTGCTCTACTGTGTTGGCACGTACATTAACATCAACAACAACAAAAACGTATTATCTACTCTCTTTAGTGTATAACAAAGCTCTTTATCGTCATAAACTGTCTATTTGTGAGTGTCCCTCCCACTCTGTCTGTGAGTGCGTGTGTGGGAATCAGAACAGGACCCTAGTCACAGGTCAGGGGCTCTAAGGTTACTAATAGCCCACACCAATAGACTTGTGATCCACGTCTTGCCCTTTATGGCGCTCTTCCCTGCGGCCAGAGGAGAATGCCTTTCCCCCCAGGTGGAGAGCGTGGGCTTGGCCAGCCCCGTCCCGAGAGGACGTAACAGGAGGCTTATCGGAGCGCTGGGCTGTGCTGTAATACTCCTGTGAAAGGTCTTTCAGGCCGCCTCCCAATATTGATTTTTCTGGGCAGAAGGGAAATCGAGAAGGCCCCCCTCAGAAGCAGTGGAGCTGGGGCGGAGGAGAAGGAGACAGAGACAGGTAGAGATAGAAGATGTTTATTTGGGGTAGGGGTGGGGGTGGGGGGGGGATGGCAAGAGGGACAGACAGTGAGAGACACAGAGATGAGCGACTTGCACACCATACAGGGTTAAGGTTTTATTCCTGTCTGTTTACATAAACAAAGCACTTACATAACTGGGTCACCACAGACTATTTTCAGCTAACAGGCTACATTCAGGTCGCAGACAACACATGTGCAATTAGTTTTATGATTCACCGCAGGCTATTAATAAAAACAAGTTTACAACTTTGATTGTCCACATCGTACTTTCAAATTTTGAGCCGTTTACACCAGTGATACTCATTTGCGGCCACTTTGATTTAAAATGAAAATAAATTGACTTACATTGGGATTTAATAAGTAATAAGGTGCCAGAGTGCATAGAAAATATCAAAATAGAAAACAAAGTGCCAGCGGAGGATTCCCCAGAACCCCCAAATGTCACCAAAACCTAGTTATGTCCCTGCATACACCTAGCCTGTGTGGGGTTGCTGTGTCTGGATTTGCCAGATTATGCCAAAGATGAGTAAGGACAGCAAATATCGAAAGGCAATTCTTTGAAAAAGGGGATGGATCCATTTGCCCATATTTTGTAACCTCATGCCAATCCTAAACCACTGTGTTTAATTTCCCAGACGACTGTGTGCCAAGTTGTCAATATCAGGCGCCATCATGAGTCAAAACCCGTAGCTTCAGTGCAGCGTTCCCGCTTTATTGCACCTGCAGCACTTTCTACAACCACTCTTGCAGTCACAAGAGATCGGCTCATCATCTGGGATTGCCTGTGGTTTATCTGCCAGCATCAGTAGTGCATCTGTCAGTTCAGCTAGCGACTTCCATGTTGACCATGCTGCCATTTTTTCCCGCAGCTCGCTATCGCCGTTTTTTATGGGTGCGGTTAACATTTCCATAACATTGCGGTTTGTGAATGCTTTGAAATTTTTTTGGCCAATCTGCCTTCTTAACAGTCTCCACTGCTAATAGACAAGCAGGTCTTAGCTCTTCTATCCAATCCAATTCACTTTATTTATATAGCACGATTTTAACAAACACAAGTTTTCAAAGTGCTGCACAAAAAGATAATACAGAATAAATAGATAAAACAATAAAAGCACAATAAAAAATAAGGTACAATAAAATAAATTCAAAAAAATGCACTGCCAGCATACGGTAAAGGTGTACACATAAGATCAACACTTTACCTGGTGTTAAAAGCCAATGAAAAGCGGTGGGTCTCTTCGAATGGGTTGCCCACTTTCTCCATCACATTGACGAGTGACCAGACATCTTTTCTAAATACTGTCTACGCACTTGGTGGTTGTGGTGGAGTTGGTGTGCATATTCAAAAGTCCTCAATCAGCGATTTTGGTGGCCACAGCCACACAATTGATGGTTTAAGGTGGTACACATTACCCATATCACCACACTCACCTTGCAGTCACATAATGGAACATAAAAGACCTTAGTTTTGAAATGACTTCATTAGATCTGACAGCAGGCATATTGTCAGGGTTTTCTTCTGCAAGTTATTGTCCACGTTGTCCTCCCCTCTGTGTGTGAGGGGTCTGTTGAATTTTCATTTTGATTCTTATTTTTCTGTAGGGTCATGTTTTTGTTAACCTTTTTTAAGGGCCTATAACCCTTTCTTTTGTTGAATCTTTGTTTTGGCTAAGATAATGCCAACTTTTCAATTTTTAATGTAACTTGACCATATTTTCATATGTTTTTGTTTCTAAGAGACTGATGGGAACAACATCTTTGAAATTGGTCCAGTATTAAGCAAGATCGCTGCAGTCAGCAGGACAAGCTACAGTGTAAGTTAATGGGGTAATTGTTCAGCTTTTATTTACCTCCTCAAAAGTGCTTGTTTTGCCACTGACAGGCTCAGATTAATATTCTAAGTGTCTGACAACATTATCAAAAGGATTTCTAAGGAGGTGGACCATTCTGTTAAAGAGTAGTTTTAAACATGAAAACAAAATTGCATTCTCTAAACCCACCAGACTCAATGTAAATAAACAGTAATTTTAGCATTGTAAAATACACTTCATTCAAAGTTGACAATACAATACAAGCTGGGCAATTGCCCTATTAACTTACATTGTAGCTTGTTTTGGCACTGGCAACTGCAGCAATCTCGCTTAATACTGGACCAATGTGAAAGATTGTTGTTCCCGTCAGTCACTTAGACACAAAACATAGGAAAATAGGGTAAGTAAGAGATAAACACATTATTTGATTAAAATGAATCTGTCGATTTTGCCAAGATCGAGGCGCGCTGCGTGCCTCTGACGCTGGTGAGTGAAGAGAGTTGTGGGAACTTTCACGCGGGTCAACAGTACAGGCGTTCACCATGGCAAAAGCGCATTTTGGATTTCTTTATAAATCTACCACAGGCTAAAAAGCCTAAAAGATTGGAGGCAGAAAACTCAGCAACTGTAACCGAAAGAAGAAGTAGCAGAAGCACCTCTCCACCTCCACACTCCCAAACGACCTGTTAGCAACAGACGACCAGGCAGCTAATGTTGTTAGCCGAGCTAGCAGCACCTCTCCACCTCCACACTCCCAGAGCGACCTGCTAGCAACAGACGACCAGGCAGCTAATGTTGTTAGCCAAGCTAGCAGCACCTCTCCACCTCCACACTCCCAGAGCGACCTGCTAGCAACAGACGACCAGGCAGCTAATGTTGTTAGCCAAGCTAGCAGCACCTCTCCACCTCCACACTCCCAAACGACCTGTTAGCAACAGACGACCAGGCAGCTAATGTTGTTAGCCGAGCTAGCAGCACCTCTCCACCTCCACACTCCCAGAGCGACCTGCTAGCAACAGACGACCAGGCAGCTAATGTTAGCCGAGCTAGCAGCACCTCTCCACCTCCACACTCCCAGAGCGACCTGCTAGCAACAGAGACGACCAGGCAGCTAATGTTGTTATTTAGCTAGCAGCACCTCTCCACCTCCACACTCCCAGAGCGACCTGTTAGCAACAGACGACCAGGCAGCTAATGTTGTTAGCCGAGCTAGCAGGAGGGAACTCAGTGCTGCAGCCTCGGGGTCACATTTTTCCTGGTAGACGTTTTGGAGATGAGGATTTTTTTTTGTGTTATGACTGCAGCACAAGGTAAGAATGCTGGTGTATTATTATGCTGCCGCCTTTAGTAAAATGGCATCAACTGTTCAGTAACAGTTCAACTGAAAGTTTATGCGAATTATTGGAGATAATTGTGTTTTTTACATGCATGTAAAGCATCCTACCGTAATGTAATAAAATGATTAGGCCCTGTTAAGAGCTTTTGATACATACGGCCCAATATCTTTATGCCTTAAATTTGCTACTGCTGTGCTACAAAAACTTTAGGCTGCATTTCTCTATTTCAGTGTTTGTGTCAGGACAGACTGGCTTGCTTAACTTTCATTTGATTTAATATAATTCAGTGATGCGTTTATTCTGTGGCATTGTTGCAGCCGTGTGTCTATATCCTGCGTTACCCGTGCCTAGTTGGTCCTGTCTTGTATTTTATGCTTGTGGAGCGTGTAGCCTACACGTGTTCCAGTTATTATCAAAGCCTTAGTACTGTTTTGACACCACAAAGTGCCCTTTGTTTTAATGAAGAGTCTTTGTCTTGACAGTAGGCCTATGGGTAAGAAAGAAATTTATATTTGGTTGAAACTGTATTATTTTCTGGTGTTTCCGGGTCAGTAGTCTATGGCAGGCAAATCATTGTCTTGAATAGGCTGTTTATAATGAATTGAATCTCTATACAGCTCAATAAATAGTGATGGATGCAGTTAGGTGTGTGGTGGTTGACTTTGGCTGAGAACTTCACTCTGGAAATTTGTCAGCACCCCTAATTCAAAATATGTTCCTGCCGGCCCTGCTTCTACCCCAACTTTATCCATGAGATGTCAACATTCTACATGATGATAGGTACGCCATGTCTATACTTCTGTACTTTTCCAAATAAATAAAAACAATGTACATTTTAGTATCCACCATCTGACAAAGTACTGCGTTTTTACTGATTCACAGCACAATGGTTTGAAATTAAATATAACGAATTACTAATTACTTTGTAAAAGCCCATAGAATTGTGAGTGACGGTTTAATTTGGAAGAAAATTTTGACCAACTGCTGGTAGCCTTGGCAGTCTTTTTTTTTTTTGTGTGAATATCCGCTAACACATTTGCTGAATTTTGAACTTTCATCACACAATGAACAATTGTTAATTGTAAAACTATTAATTGAATTTGGAGTTGAGATAATTTATTCACACTTACTGACCCCATGGTTAATAATGAACGTCAAAGCTCAAGGCAACTTATCATCCATAAGTAGAATCGTATTGTTATATTATGATCGTAAATTCATAACCTTTTCAGTTCTACGTGAATAAAATAAAAACTCTGAT
Organism: Percina caprodes; assembly: GCA_013375575.1. Classification (NCBI taxonomy): domain Eukaryota; kingdom Metazoa; phylum Chordata; class Actinopteri; order Perciformes; family Percidae; genus Percina; species Percina caprodes. Next base: position 2,272,336 of record JABXJD010000001.1, read on the forward strand.
GTATTGCCTAACATTGGAAAACAGTTCACAACGCTGTACATCCATTACATCATTTCATGTGTGATTTTAATTACATTTGTCATCTTGTGATATACATGTACATTGATATTGGAAACACTTTCGTAATACTTTTATATTAATTTGAAGCCCAGCACTAGTACATAGTCCCTTTCAAATACGTCAATCAAAAAGTTAAAAACAATACTGTGTAAACACCATAGGTGTCACCAAATACAAAAATGAACCCAAAGCAACATTGGGATTAGAAATGTAACCAGAGGGAAAGAAATGGTTATAGGCAGAGAGAGTGGAAGGCTGAACAAAATACTGAGACAGACAGTGATAGAGGGAGATGGATCACCTGTGTGGGAGGAGGCGACAGGGGGGAGGAGTGTGGATGAATCTCACAGACAAGGGGGCCTTGAGAGCTCTTGTTCAGTGTCACCTTGGTGCAGAGTGAGAGTGCGCGACTATTCCAGCCCCCGTCATCTGATCTAAGGTCACCCCTCCACAGTGTGACTCAGTGGCTCCTGAATGCTGCTTTCAGGCTTGTTCAGCTTGAAGATGAATCACTTAACTCCAGGCTTTTATTTCTGGAGAGGATCCCATTTCTATGCAACCGTGTTTCCGCACCGAAGGGAACATTGGTCAGCGTCTCGCCCCCACACGAGGGCTGCCGCAGGTTTAATCAGACCATCTGGTGAGCTGTTATTTTAATCAGAGTGGGATCCATGAACCACACAGAAGCTTCCATAACATTGCACAATATGCTTTGCACCAGCTATATTCTTGTGTTTTCCCCACTGTATATGGAATTACAGAAACATACAGTATATTTAGCTCACATTTAAATGAAAACAAGCATCTTTAGGCACGTTTAGCTGTAAGTTACCCAGAAGTTATGGCCTATTCTGTGTAAAAGGTTTTGGACAACGTAGAATAACTTCAAATGCAAGAACGCCCCTTTTTATACCGTTTCCCAAATTTAGAAGTATTAAATACCTCTGCCAAAACCAAATGTCTCCCCCAAGACACTTTATTTGCAAATGTATCGACAAAAGAAGTTGGATGGGTGTTGCCATATTATCTAGACTTGAATAACGCGCCGCTTCTCTATTCAGTATCCCTTTTGACTGATTTCAAAGCGGTAACATGATAATACTGAAAGCTAGCTGACAAAAAAATGCAAACAAAAGCTACCTCCCTCTTTTAGTATTATGACATGAAAGACACCTGTTCTTTCTCAGATGTGGCACAAAAAATATGCAATGAATACCGTAGATAAGCACATCATCTGGCAGATTGAATTGGAGATGCTAACGTTTAGGAAGTAATTTACAGTATATCCAGGCTCTATGAACGCACACTAACTTTCTGCTAGGTCCTTTAAACATAAATACATTAGTTGACTTAATTCAATTTTACAAGCCTGAGTACATTAAAACTTTGAGGTAGAAGTTGATGAAAACTCACCAGGTGATTTCAGCAAGAAACATCACCCTGTCTAAACTTCTGTTACACACGTGTAATGTGGTAGCTAAAGTGTTTAGAAAACAATCTATTTTCATTAATTTGCCAACTATGGGGTTGTGTTTTGTTCGCAAATTTGTCAAGAAAGTATTTTGAATTTGAGACATGTCTGATTTTCTTATCTGACTTGCTGTTCTGTAGTAGGTTATTTACAACGGTCTGCCACACCTAAATGACTTTCTAAAAAACTAAGTTAAAATCATAAGTTTGTAGAAGAGACATGTTGAAACCTGTCAGACACACCTGATTACTTCTCCTTAAGTCAGATGTGGTTGGTTAGTTTAAAAAAAAGAAATAAAGATACTTTAGTAAAAAGGTTGTTGGTGGAACAACAACCAGCCTTTAAGATTATCCTTCTACTTACCCTGACCATAACTATCTGCAGTACATGCCTAACCCCAACCTCAACATAAAACCGAGTGTTGGGGACATCATTTCGGCCTTGTGATCTAAGGCACTTGCTCTCTTAATTTTAACATTTAGTGGTTTACCCACAACAAGACTATTAGACTATTAATAGGCTATTGGATGATTCTGTACAAATTCCGGAGTATGTGACTGCAAATATGTGCTATTAACCCTCATGTTGTCCTCTTGCCCGCTACACAATTTTTAGTTTTTCTTTGACCAAAATAAAAATACTTTTTTTATATAGTATAATAGTTCCCCCCCCCCTTTCCCAATGTTTTTGTCACTTCTGCATTTTTTTTTTTTAACCTTTTTGTTATGTTTTTTCCGTCATTTTCGTCACTTTTTTTTCAATTTTCTTTTAACATTTTTATTTCAAATGCTATTACATTTTAATAAAACATCTGAATTCAAAGAAAGTAGTAAACTGATCATTTACTTTACTTGTAAAGAGCGTCGTATGGAACCATCCATATTATTTTTTTGGGACATTTTGGTTGATAAAAACCCAAATTTCTGATATAGAAACTGAAAATGGGTCAAATTTGACCAGAGGACAACAGGAGGTTTAAGAAAGATTATTCTGATTCTCATTTTATCAGACACCTAAAAAAGCACCCTGATGGGTTAGCAAACATGCTTAGCTCAGCATTGGCCATCAAATGTTAGCTTGCTTTTTGCTTTAACTACTAGCCTACCTACAGCAGGTTTACTCGGACTGTCCTTCACTACATGCTATTAAAAGATGAATGACCGTTTGTTTGCCAAACATTTTTGCCCATAACGTAACCATTTGTGGCCCGCTTGCTGCCACCAGGTTAATTATTAACATCTGATGCAAAGAGGTTACATGTTTGCTGTTGATCATGTAGCGTTAATGTTTTATCCATTTAATGTTACATAGTGTTTGAGATGTGTTGACTTACACTAATATAATCTGTCATTAGTTGTAGACACAGTGCACATTATTGTGTGTTAATATTTTTGTGGAATAACCGTATATTTCACATTATTTGGCAGCAATACTGTTTTACAAATTTACATATAGGGCACACATTTAGTGATGTAAATCGTGAGATGCGCAGTTGTCCAATATGAATGTAATTTTCTTGTATACTCCAATGGGAGTGGCAATAGCTCAGTCCGTAGGGAGTTGGGTTGGGAACCGGAGGGTCACTGGTTCAGGACCAAAAAAAAGTACAGAGTGTGGATTGGTGGCTGGAGAGATGCCACTTCACCTCCTTGAGCAAGGCACCGTACCCCCCCAACCGCTCAGGGCGCTGGTTCAGCTGGTTCAGGGCCCCTCCCTCTGACATCTCTCCATTAGTGCATGTATAGTACCCTATGTATAGGACCTGAGAATTTGTGTGTACACACTTTGTGTGAATTTCAAGCCTGTGTGTGATTACTAACCAAGTGTGTACGCAGAGTGTAAATTGTAATTTCCCCACTGGGGATTAATAAACAAAAATTAAAAAAATTAAATTAAAATGGGAGGTGAGTCCCCATCATGTTGTTTGTGTGAACAGATTTTTGTCCCCACTTATACGTGTTTGACCAATCATGATACATAACTGTGCCCAAACCCATCCTCTAAACCCCATTTGCCCTGGAATATACATATGTTGATTTGTTAAATAAAAAAAATACATAAAATAAAAACACAACATGATTCCTACAAGGACTGATTCCACAGTTACGTATTCATGATTCTCCATTTAGAGAGGACCTTTGGGAAAATCGGTATTCATGTCAAAGTAGCAAGGCGGGAATCTTTTCCTCTTAATAAAAATACATGCATGCTTGTCTAATGTTTGCCAAAAATCACATAATAATCCCCTGGAGTTTTGAAACAATGTTCTAAGAAAAGATTAATTAAAAGTAGCTACCGGGGAAAATTCTACACTGCATTCCACAGAAACTTGTACAAGGGGTCAAACCGCAAAACAAGGTGGTAGGTGGTAGGGTCACGGTCAATATTCTGCGGCATTGCGGGTTACCGTTATGTGACAAATCATGGGTCACCTGTGTGAGTTTAAAGAACTCGCCTAAAGTTTAAACTGAGGCTTAAACGTTTTAATTTCTCTTTTTATTCTTTTCGGTTTGCCCATTTTAATAATTTATACTCTTTATTGATCCGGGAACTTACAATTTTCACTCTGTTGTTATTACACACTACATACAGGCCTGAAAGCCTGAGCAGTTGCAACCCGGTTGGGGGGTTGTTGCCTTGCTCAAGAGCACTGTGGCAGTGCACAGGAGGTGAACTGGCATCTCTCCAGCTACCAGTCCACACTCCGTACTTTGGTCCATATGGGGACTTGAACTAGTGACCCTCCGGTTCCCAACCCAACTCCTACGGACTGAGCTACTGCCACCACCAGTTTCTGTTTTGGCATGGGCAGTTGCAGCTTTTAAATTATGTTAACAAGCTTAACATGCTGTGGAATAAATGTAATATTTTTGTTTAGGCAAGATTTTTAAACTCACACAGGTGAATATTGATTTCAAAGATTAGTTTTGGATTTTAAATGTTTCTTCATGTACCAGCTAGAGGAATTTCTATTGCACTCAGACTTCACTGGTTGTTGCCAGTGCCAGAATGGATTTAGTCTTAGTCTTACGTCTGAAGGTCAGCTGCTGCCTGTGTTCAATCTGGAACCAAAACACCATCATGTGAAGGAAACACTGTGTGACAAACTGTGATAAACAGGGAAGGACAGAAAACAAGAAGAAAGAGATGAGAGTTTGATGGCTTTAGCTGGATTGAAATGAACGTGTCTTTTACAATCTGGCAATCAATAATAACATTTCCTTTACCAGCCTTTCAACCTATTAATAATGAAATATTGATAACATTCAGTGTCAAAAGTTCAAGCTTTTGATACTGGAATGAGAGCAGTGATTGATTAATAGTATTTCTTTTACAGATTCACCCTCCTGACATATTCCCTCCCATTAAATTCCTCAAAATGTCTCAACATTTATTTTAAGATATGCAGGTCCAATCCCTCTGGGTTAGCATGGGAAGCTTTTCATGCCTGGCCGACAAATTTTTCATCCGCAAAGTAAAAACACCCTAATCAGGGCAGATAACAAGGATCCAAAATAATCAGAAAACATTCCAATGGCCCTGGTGTCAGCTAAATGACAAATTGTAGCGCAGTAAAGGAACTTATAAGGAAAATAGTGTACAGAAATGTAAAAGGAGAAGACTTGAATCATTTCAAAAACCTGCAAGCACCAGACACAGGCAGGTTCAATTTTCTGAAAGAACCTTGATGATTACTTATGAATGTGCTTCAGTCAGACCCTCCTCACCCAGAAATCAACCGTATAGGTCGATAGTGCAAGCATCACATAACAACCCATTCTTGTGGGTTTTTTTGTAAGGCAGCGACTTTTTGTGTCGGTAGTAAAGAGTGGTGACAAAATAAGAGACCGCCAAATTGTGCTTGAGGAGACAGGTTGGGGTGATGGATGGTAAAAATCAATATCATTCTATTTATTTTCATCCAGAATAGAGATGGCTGGTAACCAAAACAGGTTTGAACAGCATCACAGTGTTCGACTTTTTTTTTTTTTTATGGACTATGAACTCATTACCGTAACAGTATCAGACCCACCCATGACATGAATTGTTGTGGATCTGCAAGAGTGGGCAACGGACCAGACATAGCTGCCAGAACAAGTAAAAAATTTCAAAAATGAGCTTGCAGATTCGTCTGGTTCCCAGGCTAGAAGGTATGGAAATTTGCACAAATCTTAGAGGTGATGATTAAAAATAGTATTTGGCCTACTGGGCATATAGGAAGAAGAACAGAACTGCGTGGAACAGTCCCCAATTTCACACTGAAGTCTATAAGATTGTGCTGTAGAAAGATTTACATAACCTTTTAAAAGATATTAAAAGAAATATCACCTTTTAAACAAAATGTAGACATTGAGGTTTTAAAGGGGCTGGACTGGACACTCAGAACATAGCAGACAAGAAATATTTGCTATGTAAAGATATAGTGGCGTAATAGCATCCTGTGCTGAGAATGAAGTCACACTCCCTGTGTTATAATCTGGTCCAGCTGTGCATGCAAAAACTGAGTATTTTACGTACTGGGGAATGGTCTTTGAGAGGTGTGCGCTGTTATTTTTCAGTATTTTGAATACAGCCTCTTTGACCTCAAATGAGCTGTTGAGCCACAGTTCACTTTTAGCACCTGAGGCTAAACAAGTCAGGTGTTTGTGTGAGTCAGTGGGTGAGTCAGTATGAGCTGGCAATTACAATTTTTCACACACAAACACCCACATATATTACATAAAGACAGAGTAACCACAAAGTTGAGACACTAAATCCATCACTGAGAGATCAGAATACTTTAATCTGCAGAGGATTACACTGCAGGAGATTAAATAAACATCAGTTTTACAATAACGCCTTGGAAAACTCCTAGTGATGTTGAACTCAAGAGGTAAAAACCACAAACCTACACTTCACCTGCTATGACATGAATTGTTAAGCAACCTTCAAACATCAATCATAGAAACAGTATGGGAGCTATTTTTCCCACGTATGTGGGCATCAGGAGCTAAATTGAAGCATTGGGATTTGTTCTGTTTAGAGTATGTATATATTAGTGTGTATATATTAGTGTGTATATTTTGTTTGGGTTGTTTTATATGTGTAAGCACATTGTGAGCAACAATGCTCCAAAGACAAATTCCTCGTATGTGTCCTCATACCTGGCAAATAAAGCTGATTCTGATTCTGATTCTGACTGTGAAAACAGAAAGGAGTGCATGGACCATAAATCACTGTTCAAGCCAATCGGCAACACGAAGGGACAGATTGATAGAACGGAGGCGGGGCAGCATGGGAGTCAGTAGTTATCTGACCATGAATCTGGGGGCTCTGAAGGGTTGAAAAACAACAATATTTGCACAGCATTGCTTACTCCACCTTGAATACATGCGTGCCAGCCTTTACAGTATATTGGCAAACTTTACCTGGTATTGCTTAATACCATAAGTGTTATGTACCAGAGCCAAAAACGGCTAAGAAGCTGTTGGATTAGCATCTTGATTGCTCTTGATTATTTCACTGACTTGTCACATCGCGCATGCATTCTACACAAAACGTGAACCATAACATATCATCTCAGCTGTTCAGTCACAGCTGTTTTGCAATGCGGTGTGTTGAGTTCCAAAATGTATTCATAGAAGGCCACTGTAATTTTTTTGTTAATAAAACAGCTGATGTACAATGAAAGTCTGTAATCTACAATTGTTTGATAAATTATACACAAGGATCAATTAACATTAAAAAGAGCTTCCCTGTGGAGCAGATAAATCTTTTTGATTGTTGTTATTGTCAGTAATTACTAATTGCCTGAGGCATCGAGGGATCAGTGAGATTAATGAGGTGCTTCTTTCACACTACAACAAAGCCTCTTCGCTGTTCTTGATCTGAGAGAGAACAGTGGCACCCTGCCTGTGCCCTGGGCATGGATAAATCAAAGCTCTATGAACACATTTGGCCTACAGTGAACACGGAGAGGAGCAAAACATGTGGATCAACTGTTTAGCTCCTTTCTGTGTGAAGTTTGTGAGGGGGTTTACCTGGGTGATCCTGTTTCCTTCCACCATGAAGACATTGTCTTGATAAAAATAAATCCTAAATCAATATATAAGGTTTTTGCTAAATGGTTATTATATTGTTGCAATAGTGTAGCTAGGATTAGTGTATGGTTACAACTAGAGATGAGCCAGATACTCGGCTGAAACGAGTATCCGCTACGGATAAAGCACTTTTGCCGAATACAAGTATTAAAAGAGTAATACGAGTCAATATCTGTGCTCGGAATGGATAAAAATCCTATTGGGTAGCTGTCTGCGTTCTGTGCCGTCGGAGATTTTTTTTTTTTTACACTTTCTGCTGGCTCTAATTCGTTCAATCTATTTGATCCGTAGAACACATTCCCCCCCCGCCCCCTCTCTCTCCTCTCTCTCTCTCTCTCTCTCTCTCTCTCTGTCTATCTTTTACTTACACACGCACACACACCCACACACACACATACCTGGTGTGGAAATAAAAAAACAACAAAAATCACACTGATCATAAAAAATTTAAAGTACAAAAAGAAAGTTATATTGAGTATGAAAACTCTTGTTCATTACATTTTACTTCATAATTGCAACCGCATGTGTTGTATTCACTGTTGCAAAACTTGTTCTGTATATAGTTTGTTTGTTACCATGACAACACCACTGAGCTCAAGCTCAATGCTGATGCTGTCATGGAAATAGTTTTTTAATCAGCAATAAATATAACAATTTCTGATCAACCCATATCAATTGCATGCTTAAAATAACATACAGGTTAAAGCCCCGCCCATTTCACAACAACCCGACCCACTTCCGGGTTAAATTCTGTCCACTTCCTGGTTAGGCCCCGCCCAGTCCAAGTACAGATCCAGATCCGGATAATTCAAGTGGTAAACAGATACAGATAATGCTGTACTCGCTCATCCCTAGTTACAACAGGAAGTGGTAAAGGGAAACTCAATCCTGTGTTGCTCGCGAGCTTGATCGCTAACCACACGAAGAGTAAACATACCATATTTAACAGATGAAGCTTAGCAAAAGTCTATCTAAATGCTTACTCTATGAATCAAGATTTGTTTTCCTTCCATGCTCCCGACTCAGCTGATTGAGGGCAGTCACACGTTTCGCTTCAACCAATTTTGCCTCTGACCTCTGTGAGTCAATCATCTTGTTACAAAAACTGCTCTCCCAAAGGTCAATATTATCAACACAGCTTGCCAGTGATCAGCGGTATTAATTGAATTTAACGAAAATGTAATTTATAGAATCTGGTGTGACCGGGCACACAGCTGATCAGATGTGGCTTACAGACTCACAGGCAAGAGAACCTCCTTATCCATGCACTGGATTAAACAGCGTACTGTGAAAGACAAAAAAAAAAGGCAAAGAAAAGAAAGACTTTTAAAGACTAGGGACAACAATTAAACAGAAAATAAATTAAGTTTGGTTTAGTATAGTTTATATGGAGTATACTGCATTCACCACGTTACCAGACTGATACAGAACTGGCTGGTAAGTCACAAGTCAAATATACATCTATAAATGTAGTGGTTGTGGTGTTATGAGTGGTTTTATGCAACATGCATAAATGACCCTAGTGAGTTATTGTAGAAAAGATTTATGGCAGTACTTATTATTAGTCTATTGGTATTACTGTGCCGTGTTTAGAGGCAATACATATATTTTATTTACTTTTGTGATGGCGCAGTGGAAATGACACATGCCTTTAGTGGGGGAGATCTGGGTTCAATTCCCACTTACATCAACCAATATGTCCCTGAGCAAGGCACTTAATCTCTAGTTGCTCCAGAGGCTTTCCACCTTGATAAAAGTGTCAGCTAAATGACATGTAATCTAATAATGTTTAATTTTTTTGTCAAGCAATTAAATTGGATTGTGTGTCAATGTCATTATGAACTGAAAAGATCAATGTTTCTATTCGGCAGATTTTATTTTTTGTGGACATTTTACTACAAGTAAACTCAATGTGCTTTACATTAAAATGCACACTGCTAACCATGGTCTATTTAAATACTTTCAGTTGCATAACTTCATACTCACTTTACAACTTTTTCTAAACTGAAGAAAATTCTTTTAGAGAATATAACGGTCCCCCAGAGTCACAAAACACAATTTCATCAATCTGTAATCTTCTGTCTTTATAATTGTCTTCTTATTTCTGGTAAAACCATACATGAGAAGAAAAGCTGGGGCTTAACCCTGACTAAAAACTGGTAGAGGGATGTATTACTCAGGATCAAGTCCTGTTCTTGCCTTTTTATGGATCATTTACAGAATCCACTATATCCTATGACTGAAGAAATTGTTTCCGGTATGGACGTGTCAGGTGCTCTTTCTCTCACTCACTCTCACACACACACACACACACACACACACACACACACACACACACACACACACACACACACACACACACACACACACACTTTGAGCATCTTTTTTTGACACCGTTTCTGAAGTTCTAAATTCCCCTCCTGTGGGTGTTTCCTGTTGAAGTAAGGTTTACCAAATACTGAGCTAGGTCTGTCCCATTTTCTACCAATTAGCCAAATGCTGTATTTTGGTAAATGGGAGAGTCCTAATGCCACTGGCATAACTTCTTGGTTATAAGATGTAATTGCCTTTTCTCCACACAAAAAAGCCCACAGTCATGTGATCTGTAAAAAGATTTTACAGAACTTGGGATCCTTTTCTCTCCTAATATATATTAGACTGTGGGTATGAGCCCGCCATTGGTTGGATATTATAAATGGGATTCTAGTCCCCTATTCTTCCTCTAGCTCCGCTTTCTATTTTGCAAGGGCACTGTTGCTGTATCCAGGGCTTAGCGCCACCCAGAACAATTATGATGGGTTTAAAGAAATACAAACCAGCCAGAGCATTTTTTTCCCTCTGAGTGAGAATGGGTGCAGCCAGACCATTCTCCAATCTTATGTCTGTGGGAAGTGATTTTAATGCCTGCTCCAAGGTCAACTCCAAAGGATTTGGAACATATGTTCCTAATCTGGTGCCTCTGTGTCTGAGAAACACTAGTTTTGGTGGTAAAATCTCAAATATAGCTTTCTGTCAATTTCAATGTTCCTTTGTATATGTCACTGACGTGACTGGGCTATTTTCTTGCTATAAAACTTAGAAAAGTGTCACATAAATAATATCATGTTTGATGTGTTTGGAGAGTTTTCTTTTCTTTTGAATAAGAAAACATTAACATTTTATTTATTTATTTTTTTTTTTTTTTTTACTGACCCCAACATGTATTTGCCTCAAAGGTATGCGTGAAAAGCTGTGGATGACATTTGGCGAGTTCCTGAACTCATCCAGAACCGGACTCTGGTAAGACTCCTAGTTGACAGTAGTGGACACACCAACAGAAACCCTCGTTTGCATTGCTCTCTGAGGACTATTAATTCCCTTTTACATTCCAGAAGCTAAATTGCATCAGTGGACGACTGACGTTTCCCCTCTAGATCAAAATAGACTTAAGTTGACTGGAGGATTTCAAAGTAAAAGGGACAATGCATCTCACACACTTTAAAAGGATGTGATGTGAGAAAATAAGGGGGGGGGAGGGGTGACTCCAACATTTTGCCCCTGACCATGTTCCTGCTGTGACCCTTTTTTAAAGGAAATGGGGGAGTTGATTTAGCACCCAAGCCTGTGATCTAATCCTTCTTGCACTTGTGGGTCCACATGATCAGAGCCTTCCTTGACCGCTCACATTGCATACAGATTGTCATTCTCAGCTCAAAACAAAATACCATTGAATCTTATGTTTTTGTATTGCATGTAAAAAGAACATTTGTTGTTGCTGTTTTTTGACATTATAGTTAGTTAAATTCCTGCAGAGAAAAATGACTGGAGAAGATGGTTAAGGATGTGCAAGTGATAAACAAGTGCTGAACACTACAGTCTTTGATAAAATAAAACTTAATGAATAATACATTATTTGTACTGACAAAATCGGATCATTTTCACACAGTACAGATATTACATCCCATTAGTCATTGGCAGAATAAACACAATGATTCATTTTACTTGTAATAAATATCAAACATGCCCTCCAATTTCAAATAGTCTTGCTTTTGGTTTTTTTGAGCAACTAAGAAACAAAAAAAACCTAAATGTTTTGGATGGAGAGAGAGGCGTACTATCTTGTCCATCTTGTAAATCTCATCTGGGATTAAGGATTTATATCTATCCAGCAGATTACATGCCACCTTGTCTTTTTATGTACTGTTTTAGACCATCCCAGATTTCATCTGCTTCTGTAAAACAGAGGCATGCACACTTACTATCTGTATGGCTGAAGGTTTATCTGGCTTTAATAAAAGTCTGGCCTAACATGTTGTTCCAAGATGTGGGTAAAATCAAGTATTTGTCTTAAAATAATGGGTTGATTCATAAAGCTATCAGACTTGTGATCATAAAATCACGGGAATCGTATTTGAAAAGGTTGGTTGAATTTCCGTCTTCCTTGATGCCAAGGGCATTATAGTCACAGCTCCAAAATTAGTGAATAGCTTTGATTTCACAACTTCCAAGACAATAGTGTACTTATTTATATCAAGTACTGTAGACAGCAGTCTATAATCCACATTCAGATTTCTAATTGTAGGCCTGCACAGTTCTTCACATTAATGCATGAATGCATTAAAGCTACTGGAGTTAGTCCCACTGTACTTGTCTGATGTTACTTTTTTAAGGAATTAGGCGCAAACAGCATGACTAACCATGAACCTATTTTCTGGACTGCTCTAATTTTAAATCACTGATCCCCAAAAGAACATTCACTCATTTGTATTAAATTATATTTATATTATTTCTTTAGGGAATAGCATAGTGTTAGTAATAGTAGCACAGAAAAGTTGAAGGTGTTTAACAAAACCTAAAGGCATGTTTAGACCAGAAAAAAAATAGTTGCCCCCTAAAAACATCATTAGAATCCCTCTGTATATTGTAACAGAAACATTTGAAGTCCCTCCCTCCCTTGACTCACAGTGGTTTTGTCCACTGCTTGGTTTTCTCCCTTTACGTCAATGGTACACACAAGATTTGCGTCGGTAAGTAGGCTGCCAGACACTGGTTGGGCTCCGTAGTCCATACGGGTCGTCGATCGGAAACGAAATCCTGAGGAATATCGTGTAGTCTGAATACATGTTGAGTGAGGAGCTCGGCTGTTTCAGATGCAGAAGGTAGTTAAGGAGGGGGAATGAAGTGTACAGCTTTAGAATATCTGTCCGCAACAGTAAGAATGACTGTGTTACCTGGTAATCTGGTGACGAAAATCCATTGTGATGTGAGACCACAACCTACTGGGACAGGAAGTAAGCGTAGTAAACCAGCAGGAGGTTGAAGGGAGGCTTTGCTACGGGCGCAGACAGAACAGACATATACAAAGCATTGGGTGTCAGTAGTCATAGAGGCCAACCAGAAATGTTGACACAGGAAGGAGAGAGTGCGGTGAATCCCTGGATGGCAGGTGAGTCGGGATGAGTGTCCCCATTGAAGGACCTGGGATCTGTCAGAATCTAGCACAAACAAAAGATTATATGGCGTGGTACTGGGCTGGGCTGTTGCATTGAGCTTCCCATACCACAGTCTCCGTCTCCCAGGAAGCTGCAGCCACCACACAGGTAGGAGAAAGTATGGTCTCAGGCTCCAAGCCCACTGGGACTCACAGGTTAGGGTTAGGTACAAAAGATTATTGTGATCAGTCCAAACCATGACAGGTTGGTCAACTCCCTCCAGCCAATGTTGCCACTCCTCCAATGCCAACACCACCACCAGTAGCTCTATGTTGCCAACATCATAATTACACTCACTTGATGGCAGGTGCCATGGAAAAAAAAAGCACAGGGATGTACCTTATTGTCCTCAGAAGAACTCTGGGAGAGTACAGTACTAACACCTGAATCTGAAGAGATGGGTCAGGATGGATTAGCACAGGGGCATGAAAAACAAAAACAGCTGTTTAAGCTTATTGAAGGTTTACCTGTGGACTCCAGACAAAAGGAATGGAGGAAGAGGTGAGTTGGGTGAGAGGGGCGGCCACCTTGATCTAATCCCAAATGAGCCTCTGGTAGAATTTACCAAAGCCTAGGAATCGTTGCAGCTGTTTTTTCATCATTTTGATCTTGCTTGGATCCGGTCTCAGCTGCCCCTGTCCTATGATGAAGCCCAGGAAACTCACAGCAGGGACATGACTTTCACATTTCCAAGCTTTGACTAATAATCTATTTTACAAGAGATGTTGTAGCACCAACTTGATATGTTCAGCGTGTTCCTCCATGTTGCGGGACAATATTAGGACGTCATCCAAGTAGAAACAAATAAAACAGTTAAGTATATCTCTAAGGACATCGTTGACGAGAGCCTGAAAAACCGCTGGAGCGTTGGTTAGACCAAAATGGCATGACTAAGTACCAGAGCTTGAAGTGGATTTTTTAAACCACAGTCACTTTTTACCAGCCATTGTTTTTGCCCCATAAAAGGTGAAAAATAGGAATTGCTGTTTCTCTATGAGAGCTATATCTTGTCCAATTCATGGTAGGCTACTCATGGACGTTGCGCCGTCATCAGGTGCTGTATAGGGGGAGGCCCGCCTTTATTTTCCAGGCATAATTTCCTATACTGGGCTTGGACACACAATGATACGGTTTGATAAAGTCATTATCGTAAAGTTCTTCACGTATGATATTAACCCTCCTGTTGTCCTCGGGTCAATTCGACCCATTTTCAAAAAGTTCCTATATCAGAAATTTGGTTTTCTTTCAAACAATATGTCACAAACAAAATAACATGTTTAGTTCCATAAAACTTTTTTACAAGTGAAATAACTGATCAGTTCATTACTTTTGTTAAATTTGGGAGTTTTATTCAATTTTAGAGCATTTGAATTTATTTTTTATTTTTTTATGAAAGAAAGTTGAAAAAGCTTCAAAAGTCCAGAATGAAGTGACTAAAACATTGTGGGAAAGCAACAAAAGTGTCAAAAAAGACGACCAAAAAATTTAATTTCAGATTTTTACCCAGAAAACCAAAAAATGGTATGCTTGGCAGGAAGACAACACAAGGGTTAATAGATCATACTTGATGATACGCTCAGACCAACACACAGGACACATACATAACAGAGAGAAAAAGAACTAACGAACAATAAGTCACGAGCTGACTGTGATAACATACTTCTTTCTGTTTTGTAATTTACTAGCGAGCCAGTATAGTAAATAAACTACATACAGATGTTAACATGCTAATTATACACCATTCTCAAAGTTGTAAAAATTGTGTAGTCCCATGGTCATTATAAATTTGAATTTTTTTTATTACCGTCTATGGTGCCTCATTCAGTATTCCTGTAAATATTTGGTAAGTATTGTTTGATTTGGTATATATGGATCAAACAGCACATTATGACACCACCAACAATTATTTATTATACCAGGTGATGAAGGCCTACTGTAATTAGCTAGTAAGTTAGTAAGTATGGCTGACTGATCAACCTTAATGGTTATTATCTAAATGTTGCAATCATAATAATTGCTGTATATGAGTTATAAGTGCAACAATAGATTTGGTCACCTTGCACGGCAGCTGGATCCTCGCGGCATTACGAGATTAGTCAGGGAATCTTGCTTAAGTAATCTATTTGTTTCTGAACTATCAGCTAACTGAACCAATCGGTGTCCTGTGAGGAGCTACTGGCAGCCATGGGCGGTTGTGGTATGTGCGACGGCCGCGACAGTTTGTCCAAAACAACAACGGCGGACATAATAGACAGATGGTTCATCCAATCACCTGTCAGGCGTTTTTCTTTGAAAGGGTCTGCCCTTTTCCAAACAGTTTCCAATGAGGTGTTCTCAGATGGTTCTGGTGTAACTAACCACCAGAAAGTTGTTTATTTCTTACACTACAATGTTACTTCATTTTTTTTTTGTACTTCATACCCATATTTTTATTAGATTTTAGCTCTTTTTATATTCTCATTAACAGATGTTTTGAACTGCTCTTTAATGTGTTATGTGAACACGTTGAATTGCCTTGTTGCTGAAATGTGCTACACAAATAAAACCGCCTTGCCATGCCTCTGACTCGTTAGGTTTTAATAGGTCCCTCTGTTCCAAAACAATCATAGTGCAAAAGCAAACCGTTACAATTTAGACAGCAGTGTGTTTCCAACTGTGTGTTAACAGTTTGGTGAAGGCCCTTTCCTCTAATAAAACTGCAATGCTCCTTGTGCACAAAGCCAGGTCCATAAAGAAAAACATTACCCAGTTTTATGTGAATGAACCAGCCCAGTATCCCCTGAAATTACACTAATATTGTAAAAATTCAACACCTCAAGATCTACGCCCAGTGCAGTTATCAGACAGCCTCTGTAGTTTGCAACCTGTAAGAGACCTGCAGTTAACGTTTCCAAATAGTTTAACCATAGTTTATTCGACAGTTGTGATCACAAGTTACAAATCACAAGTGATTAATGCTACTTCACCAACAGACCATATATCATTTATCTAAAACAAAAGTATAGTTGCTGGTTGTATTTGGCTGCTACACAGTTCCGGGACTTCCGGGACGGCCGCGACCAGCGGCATTGTGAGCCGGCTACAGGCACCGCCAGATTCATTTCAATTCAGTTTTGTTCATAGTATCAATTCGTAACAAGAGTTATCTCGGGACACGTTACAGATAGAGTAGGTCTAGACCACACTCTATGATTTACAAGGCATTAACAGTTCTAGTAGTTCCCTCCAGATGACGGTCCTTTCATGGGCCAAGGTAGTGGAGTTTAGCCAGAAAAAAAGTAATTGTCATGCAGCCAATTACTTTTATGAGCAGTTAAGTTTAGGCACCAAATCAGCTAGTTAAGTTTTGGTAAAAATATTGTGGTTTGGAATAAAACATCCCAGAGGAACGAACAAACAAGCGTTTCCTGGGTGAAAGTATTTTGTTTTTCACTGTGAAGTGAACTCTTTTTTCATGCTCTCCAGCATGAAAGCGCTGTGTTCAGTGGTAGAGCGGTTGCCTGCCAATTGGAAGGTTGGTGGTCCAATCCCTGGCCCTGCAGTCCCATGTCCAAGTGTCCTTGGGCAAGACACTGAACCCCAAGTTGCCCCCGATGCTGCGCCATCGGAGTGTAAATGTGTGTGAGTGTTTATCTGATGAGCAGGTGGCACCTTGTACGGCAGCCTCGGCCACAGTGTATGAATGTGTGTGAATGGTGAATGTATGATGTAAAAGCGCTTTGAGTAGTCGTTAAGACTAGAAAAGCGCTATATAAATACAGCACATTTACATTTATGTTGACACCATATTGTGCCATTTCATCTTGAGATTATTTTCCATTGAGTATTGAAGTTCATAAATAAGTGTTTTGGCATGCCTAGCAGAGTGGCACTATATCCATCGTATTAAAAGGGGGATTTAATTCTTGCATTTGTTGTTTTGTTGTGTATGATAAAAAAACTATTTCTTCTGTTTTTACATTCTTTTTTTTTCCCCTCACTCCTATATTTTTGAGAACCTCTATTTTTGCCTTTGCGTGTTTTAATCCTGTCTTTTTGTGCTCTGAGGGTATCTCCTGTTTAGTTTTGTCTGTGTTCTGGGCCTGCCTGCTGATGCCACACTTTAGCTTCCACACCTGTCCTTCTTGCCTCTCAGTTCTTTGAAATCAAGGCTGAAGAGCTTTCTTTTTGATGAGTTTTTCGCTGTCTTTCCCAGTCTTTTATTTTTTAATAAACTGTTCCAAATCTTCAAACTGTCTGTTTTGTCTGCTTTTGGGTTCAAGCCGCAAAATATGATGAGATATTGGGGAGTGATGATAAAGTAGCTTCTCCCTTGTTGGAGCCTGTAGGTGGATGCTGGGACGGTGTTGGGGCTTACAGAGCAGTCAGCAATATGGGAGCCGGGCAGCCGCGCCATTGATGAGCAGCTTACATGACTGCCAAATTGATAGGGTGTGTTTGGTAAATTGAAGCATGCCACGTGTATACAGTAGTGCAGCTCAAGTTACCTGCCTGAACTAGCTTGCAGGCGTTGCCCCATTTGTGCTAGATGTTTCAAAGTGAGAATTTTCAAACGTATTGGACGTACGATTTTCAATAAAATGTAATCCAGGATTGTCCAGTATCAACATTCTTGTATGGAAATAGGATTGGAAAAGGCATGGCTGGCTCAGCAAGTAACCGGGCTTCACTGTAACAAAATGATGTCAATGGCAAGTGACAACAGCAAGGAAAAGTGAAGATGGTGTGTCTTGGCAGCTCTTCTGCCAAATGTTTTTGACTACATTGCTTGGCGGAATAATGATTATTTTTCTCAATAAATTATTGGATTTTTTTGTTGCTGTCTATTTAATTAGGCAAGGCAAGGCAAGGCAAGGCAGCTTTATTTGTATAGCACATTTCAGCAACAGGGCAATTCAAAGTGCTTTACACAAAATCAGTTAAAAGAAAATAAAACCGATAAAACACAGAAGAAACAATTAAAAAATAAAAACAGTTAAAACACAAGAATAAAAGTTACAGTGCAATATAAAAGATTAAACAGTAAAGAAATGAACATCATTTAAAGAAAGGCAACATCGAAAAGAAAGGTCTTCAGCATTGATTTAAATTAGCATTGCCAGGTACTGTATGTGTAGTAAACTGTTTTATGAACGCAATAAGACACTTGAGACCGTGCTTTATAGTGATTTTACAACAGCTGTGTGTTGTGCCAACAATGTCCCTTAGAACCACGGCCTCCTGGGAATAGTGCTTTAGTAATCAAATGAATATCCCACAACCTTGGCTGTTGTAAAACTGCTAAAGGCATTGGAACTGATTCTACTTGGTTATTCAAAGAAAACTAAATTTATTTCTATTAATGTCAGTGTTTTTATACTTTACTCATTCGGCTGCTTGTTTTTGCTCTTTCTTTTTTTTTTTTAAATGCCACATAAATCAAAATTATAAGTATTAGCTGTGTGTGTTGTAATGCTCTGGCATGAATAAAACGTTGCTCAAAGAGTTACAATACCTCAAAGTGAACAAAACTTTCTGCCATAAATGAATAATTAATGAATCAATTAAACATTGCTTTGTTTTGCTCTAAATCAAGCAAACAAGCAGAATGACTGGCACAAACGACAAACTTTTTCCGTCCTTCATGTAACACTTTGATGATGGCAATTCATCACTGGGCCAGCATACCTCACTGAATGCAGCACTTGATTCCTGTCATGTGAAATGGCTTCAATAGATATTTTATCAAAGCTTAATGCAGTTAAGTCATGTGTCTCTGGGAATGAACAGTCTTCATATCGGATTAAATGTTCAGTTGATGGTTTATTAAACAACATACCTTCCTAATTAGAGAAATTAAGAGATTGCCTGCATTGTTGGTCTTCACATCCTGCAAGAAGATGTTAAAAAAAAAAAGATGCACACATGCAGTAGGCTAAATTAATTTATTTCTTAGGGCTTTGCATTTTGACTATTTGGCCATATGCACAAATTCATTATAGATGGTCAATCTATTCCTACATCACTACATTTAAAAGGGAAAATAGTTGCATATCAGATTAAGATTTGACGTACAAAACATGTTAACGTCTCACTGAAAAGGATATTGGTAGAAATAACGGTTATGGCTTTCTATTGTATGTAATTCTGTGTATTTTTGGCCATCTCCTTTTATAGCAACATTTGCAGCTGCAACAAAGACACACACTTAATGGTGACGTTCAGTTTTTTGTTTGTGTGATTGATTATGGCATCATATTATAGTATAATAGTGTCATAGCATCACCTCATCAGTCATGCATCGCAACATAACTTTAAAGTTGCAGCTCTCCTGTCTTTACCAGGCAATGCATGCTCCAAACAGCCAATAGGAAAGCTTTTCCCCATCTGAAATGACCTGTGATTGACCAAAGTCTCCCGTGATTGTTATCGAATTTTTGCGCATGCCAAAAATAAAGTGCCTACCACAGCTTTAAAAGTGGTCCTGACTGATGGTTCTTCTGGTAAATAGATGGGAGTCACGATGATAGTAACCTGTGGCTGTATGTGAGTGTTTAACTCCTGTTTGTGCAATGGTTAATGATATGTTTATTAAGGATTCCCATTAGTCATCACCGTAGTGAAGACTATTCTTACCGGGGTCCAACGCAAGACAAACATAAACAAATATTATAAAGCATACATACATATTTTAATATCAGAAAATGAAAACATCGCAGGATATGGCGGTCATATTATTTGCTGTGCAAAGCCGTCATTATGATGTTATTTCATTTCAGTCTAAGCTTTTTTGTGGATATGTACATCATACTAAAGTGTTTTCTGGTTTCCACAAATGTATGAAAAGTATGTGAAATATTTCCAGTTTGTTAATAAATGCACAGCTGAGACGATGAAGCTTCAGCTAAGCACAAGGCTTGCAGATTTGATTATCAAAGAAGAAAATGTATACTTGCCGGATATCTAACGTACCATGTTAAAATCCTACTATAAATGCATTTGTATATTTGGTCTACATAATAATATGGTAGAGCCATTTCTGTATTTTACTTATGTATTGCATTTGTAAGCTAGGCTTTTACTCTCCTTTTGGTCTCTACCAACTCCTGAGAGAAATATCTGGCTCTTCAGCAGCAGCTGCCCTATGTTCAGCAGCTCACTCAGGCGCCCAGATAACTCAGTTTGTAGAGCGAGCGTCCGTAAACAGAGATTTACTCCTCAACATGCCGCCCTTTGCTGCATTTCGTTCCCCTCTCTCTCCCCTTTCATGTCTTTATCTGTCCTGTCAAATAAAGGCCTAAAAAAAATATAAAAAATAAATTAAAAAAATGCCAAAAGCAGTTGCTGACTTTGTCTGATGCAGTGTTGTGCTGGGCAGGTAGTGTACAGTGAGTTTATTAGAGGTGATAGGGATTTATTAGGGATAATAAATACATACATTTATTGTACTAACAGCTTCTACTGCTGCTGGAAACATGAGGTTAATGAGAGCCGTGACTCGATCAAAACATTAAAATTGTGAGCAATAAAACCTAAAACATTAAGCTGAAAGAAAAGAAAAGAAAAAAGAAAAGCTCTGCAGAGCTGAGCAGAACTGCACTGTAGGGTGATCATTCTCTTTGTGTTCATTAATCAATTGAACTATATTTTTTTTAAATGAACAAATATTAAAAAGGGCACCTTTTAAGTAAAACAAAATCTAAAAGTACTGTATGTCCAAAAAATACATTTTGACATCAATCAATATTTTTTTTTATTGATTTAATAAATATAGTTATTATAAATGTAAATAATTTTTTTTTAAATAAGTACGCTCTACTCAACTGTTGGGCCTTCCCACATTGGGAACCTACAGTTTCTCTTACTGTATGATTCATTCCATGTCTGCTACATATACTGCATTTTGACAGCTGTTCAAACGTACCAATATTAATTTAGTTCGGAGTATAATACCACCCAGCAAATAGCTGTGCATTGTTTACAGCGGCTTTCCTGTTAAAATGTTCTGTTTCCAGTTTGTAGACTTTTAAAACAAGAATAAAGTTCAGTTTTTGGGGCAGCAGTAGCTCAGTGTGTGGGAACTTGGCAAAAGGTGTCAGTTCATCTCCTGTGCACTGCTGAGGTGCCCCTGAGCAAGACACTTCTTAGAAGAAGAACAAGTGTTCAAAATCAATGCTCTTAAAACACGATATGTAATAATGAAGAATTGAGCCAAAAAGACGGTCTTGTAAATCTCAGTTGTATAACCAATTTATTTATTGCGATTGTATAACTTATTGAATGGCAAGATTGTCCATTTTATCCTCAGCCATCTGATGACTCTGTTATGACTTAAATTCTTTGCTGATAGTCCTCCCTAGGTTATATAAATATGCAATAAATCTGGATTGAGAACTTCTAAACCATTTGAACCATTTGTGCCCATTTGTTGTGCAGAAATTACTAAAATTGAGTCACTGCACTGAATAGCAGTGTGCAGCACAAATAGTAAGAGGCAGGAAAGGCCCTCAAACACTCTGGGCCAGAACAATGGTGAGAATTTAGTCAAAAGAAATTGGAGCAAATAGGCCTGGACTAAACCAGACTGCACAGCCACAAGTCAAATTATTTTTAGGTGCGTATCCCTATTAAAACAAGCAAATCCATATTATCACATAGTATATATATAGTATAATCACAGCAAATCTTTGCACATAATTCTTAATTATACTGATAGATTCAGACATGACCTCATTGGCTGTTTCCTGCTTTTTGTCACATAACGCTGCCAAGGACAATGGCAGACTGCAGCGTATCATTCGCTCTGCCGAGACAATGATTGGCTGCATCATTGACCCGTATACCTCCTCCTGTCGCACACTGGACACACACTCTTTGAAAACATTCCTCTCTGGCAGAAGGCTGCGGCCCACCAGGACCAAAGCGTCACACCGCAAAAATTGCATCTGGCCTCCTCAACAAGGCCCGGGACCCCCACTGACACGGACTCTTATCTCGATCCACTCCTGACATTATGCGTTACATTAACTCAGTCCTTACTACTATCTATTTTTACTTATACAATAATGTGTACATTCCTGCACAACTGGACACATTAAAACAGACACTTTCATAATATAGTTTTCATGCAGTCTTACATTTGTCATATTTTATTGTAAATGTTTTTTTTTTTTAATGTTATGCCTTTATACCTTTGCCCAGTGTTTATTGTTATGTACCAAATCATAATCAAGTCAAATAGCTTGTATTTCAAAACATGCTTGGCAATAAACCATTCAGTTACACTTCTGGTTCTGACAGATTAGGAAAAATAAAATTAAGTAAATTAAATATAGCAATATCGAGAACTCTTCCGTGACCGCTCTAGCTTTCTCTCTTTTCCTCTCCTCTGTGAGTCATTTGTCTCTTTACCTCCCTCCACACAGCTTTGCACATTTCCTCGAGGGGCTACCATCCATCTCTCTCTGACTGAATCATATGATTGCTTCGCTTCCCTACCTAAGTAGAGCTGCACATCGACTTTGCATTAGAACAGGAATGAGAATAAGTCAAACTGGCTGTGGTAAAAAGGATTTCTAATGTGCCCTCTCATCTTGCTGGAGACAACGTCCCGACTGGGCGGGTCTGTGTCGAATTAGCTTGCCTGTGACCTACAAAATCTTTTCTACTTGGTCGTCTCAGAATCACATTGAAACCACTCAAAGAAAGACAGTCAACCTTGTTGTTCATTCCAAAACCCTGTTATTGTGGCTTGTGTTGCACGGACCTCGCCAATGACAAGTAATAGATCAACATTCAAAAGTTTGTGCTGTCCAAGTGATGAACCTGACTTAAAACTTCTACAAAAACCTGAACTTGGTGACATTTGTATTTTGTATTGGTAGCTTTAACACGGTACTAAAAACAGGTTACTTTCTGAATTTTTATGAATAAGTTTATGAACTTTATTTCTTATTTGAGCTCCTTTTTGGAAATGTAATACCAAGACTCTAAAGCACCATGCTAGTGGCTCTGTGAGGCTGTACTTGAGCTAAATGCTCACATCAGCATGCTAGCATGCAATGATAATGCTAGCCTAGCATGTTGGTGTTTAGCATGGATCATGCTTACCAACTTTACCCTGTTAGTTTAGCATGTTAGCATGTTGACAGTTGCTAATTAGCACAAAACACAAAGTACAGCTGAAACAGTATATCAAGGGCTTTGCAGGTATTTGATGATAAACCAAAGTTTTGGACAAAATGAAATGCTGGCCAAATGATGGCACTACATGAAAGTTCAGGGGACTGAAGTCATTACAATTCCTCCTCTGGGAGCCTTGAATGGATGCACCAAATTTCACAACAATTTATTGATGCCTTCTGTCCTGGTTTGCGCTTGGCAAAGATGTACAGATAGCCATCTGCTAGTGATGGGGGGCTGAAACTGAGAGAGCTACACGGACCTACATGGAAAAGTATGCACCAAACAAGCCACTTTAGACAAGCAGTGCAAGTTAAAGGATATGTTTTTACAGGTTTATCTTATTATAACACTCAAATGTCATAAGTATGTAGAAAGATGTTGGTCGCTGTAATCGTTCCATCTGTCTGTAATGGCCATGAAACAATGCATAATGCATATAGTATTTTACTTTGTGCACGTTATAGGTTCACAAAGTGAAAAAGCCCAAAGTCCAACCCAAAGGGACTTACCATCGCCAAAAAAAAATACTGTTCACCAACTGCTCCAAACAGCTCTGTTGTAGTCCAGCCTTTACTTCCGTGACGAAATGCATCACTTTGTAACACATTATAATGCTTGCCTAGCTGCTAACATGGCACACCCTCCCACTCTGCTTCTGACGGGGTAGTTGTCCTTACCTAGGTACTGTGCATGTGCGACTCCCAACAAAGATGGAATAGAAGTGTGCATGTTACACCCAAAACACACCTATGAATTAATGAAGACACCAAATACAACCCTTTTGAACCAAGCGCACAGACCCTTTTTTCCGCTGTCAAACTAGCAAAAGTGGATTTGGACACGCCCTAAACGCACCTGCACCATGGGCTTAGATCGTTAAAATAGGGACCTTCATTTAAGAGTGAAATAACTTTAATGAACATGATGCATAAAAGGTTGATAAGTTTTGCAGATTAGCCTCAATCGCAATGTTTTATTTATAAGGGGTATGGAGGCTGTGAATGTATAGGAATATCCCCCCAATAAAGTCTAGACACCGGTGGAGGTGATGAAGGGATAAAGAAAGAAATCCTGAAGATCAGGATGGATGTGATGGGATGTGGGGTTTCTGATGGAAAAACCCTGGGGATGATGAGAACTGGAGGTGAGCGGAGTGGAGGAGGGTTGCATCGATTTTTTCCTGAAATGACAACTGGCAGCAGCAGAGAGTAGAACAGATTTAAAGTTTGAATGCAACAACGAGATAGCTCATGGAGATTGTGGCAAAATCTGGTTTAACTGAAAGAGGAAACGCCAACATTCAGCTGATGACAATGCAGCTGATTAGGTTCGGTGAGAGAAAAATTGTTAGCATAGAAGTCTTCAAAGGTTTTTTACTGAGGAAATCTTTTAAATTACATTGCTTATCACTCCCTAAATCAGAAAAATACTGTCTTCAGCCATAAGATATCTATTTTCAACACATTATTTATGGTATAAAATGCTGTTTAAATCAGGCTATGAATTATTTATGAACAAAGCCCTCTGAAATTTTTTTTGAGAAAATGGCCTAAACATACTGTATATTTTGCAATAAACTACATTACATTAAGACGATAGTTTTTGTATTACAAGCTGTGCGCAAATAAGGCATTTTCTAATGCTAACTTTTGCTGAATTTTGCTGAAATCCACAGAAGCAAATAGGCAAAGTAAGGTAAAAAATAAACTTTTTATAGTTTGGATGTTTTCTTCTAACTAAAATATGATACAACATAATATAACATACAACAATAATACATAGGTCATGGAAGCAAAATATCCCCAAAACCAAAAAGTGCATGAAAAAACAATGTTTTGACTGTAGTGTTCCCCATTGACAAAATAAATAATTGTGGTAGTTCCGGCCTCCACTATCCCTATTCCTCCCCGCTGGCACTGGATTCCAATCCCCAGTCGTCAGCATCTCCTTCTGATCCTCCTTTACAGTAAAAAAAATATGGGATTGAATAAAAAAGGGAATTTGCCATAAAAGAAAATAACTCATCTGTCAGCGTGAAGGTTCCCTATGGTTTAAAAGGTTTTCAAAGAGAGTTTCTTCAATGCAGCAGTTCAAACATCTGTAATCTCTGAAAAGGACAGGTGTGGCATGTAAGGTAAGTATACCTTACCTTACATGCTGACCTTAAAGTGAGTCAAATAGTTTTAAAGTGAAAAACACACACCCAGCACCCTGACTCACTAACCTTCACTTTCCTCTGCAGGTTCAAACACAGTGTAAAGATAAATCAACAGTGCGTTTGCTCGCACAAAAGTTAAGGTCACTCATGACAGGCTATGTAATGGTAGAATTGGTAGTTACAAATTACTGACTTTGTGTATTTAGTCACAGTCTGAGTATCAAAGTGTCAAAAAACTGACTTTGAGAAAGAGCCAAAGTTGTCTTTGGAAGATTGTTGGCGGTTTGAACTATGCTGCACTATAGAAGTAGTTTATTTACAGGGACAGTGTCGTGCTTGACGGAAAGCAAATCTTGCCAAGTATACTCATAACAGTTTGAAATGTAGCTATTTTTAAGAGTTCAACATTTAACCATTAACAGATGTACCGCATGGGTGGGATGCAATAATGGCAGAGGTGGTCTTTTCTTCTTGTCCAGTACATGATCAGATTTTGGCTTAAAGGAATGGCCCGTCTCTCCAACTGGCTCAGAGGACACTGGCGCTAAAATTTCTTTTACCAGGACTGAAAAGTATTTATCCACAGTATATAATAGCTTCGTCTATCAAAACAACCAGACAAATGAAAACAGATAACATGTTATCAAAGAAAATAATAAGACAGCAGGAGGCAGGTTGGGGTTTATATCCTGTTTAAAATAAAAGTAAATGGTGAGGAGTTTTACTTTACAAAACAAAAGCAACTACATCACATTTTGCGTCACATGCGTACCCAGACGTGAGTTAACGTAACAGATGTATTGGTTCTAACCTAAACCCCAAGCTTTTTCTAAACTTTACTAAGATTTGATGCTAAATAACTGTTGTCACTCCCCACCTCATTAAATACAGATGCTTGGTAAGTGGCTAAAAGCATCACGCAAAAACCCCCCCTCAGTGAGTGTGTACAACGCACCGGTGCTAATTTATGAAATGGTTTGTATTTTAGTGGGTTTAAATCAACCTATATGGTCTGGTTTAGAGCACTGGTTTGTCACCAACATACACGGAGAAGCTGAAATGGTATCTACAAGATAAAAAACTAATGCAATCGACCATCAAGCCCACTTGATTGATGCTCCAATACAGCCACCAATATGTAGTATAGATTGGTTTTTGACCAAATAAGCTACCTACAGTAGTAACTACAGAGAATAAAAAACCTATAGGGAGGAACAAGTCTACATTCAATTTAGCCAACTATTTGTGTTTTTAGTTATATATTATCCCTTTTCCCTGAGACTTTAACAAAATAATCCATTTTAACCTAACATGTGATGTTCTCCATTAGGATATCATCTATAATGGTCAGCCATTGATTCTAATCTGGTGCATCGGTCTTGAGGCAGTTCTAAGTGATAGCTTTCTTTCTTGTCTGGTGTATTTTGCATATTCCAACATTGCAATATCACATTACCTGTAGCCTCAAGGCTGTTAACACAGTGTGCTATCAGTTTCAAGTCAGGGCACATCCAAGTTCACTGAAGTTGAACTTGGCGGGAAAGCTTCACACAAATTTACAACACTTTGCCTTAAGGATCGAATCCTTTGATTGTGATGATTCCATTCACATGACTTGAATTTCTTATGAAATGCAAGCGTGACCAAACCTTGAGGCTGTGTGTCCATTTGGCATCTTCGAAGAACAGAAAAATGCTGTGAAGTGCTAAACCAGCTATGATGAAGTTCTGCTGTTGAATGCAAAACTGGCAACTAGCTTGGAGCTCCTGAATTAAATTCAACTTTAAGGGATTGGAGGCAGCAACATAAAAAGGTTTTAAAAGACAGACACTGGACTGTTAACTGACATTAAGCATCAAGTGCTGTTGTCTTGTTTCATGTATCGTACATATTAGCTTAATGATTATAATTGTACATAACCTGATCATAATGACTGTTCACAACCAGCAGTTCTTACTTTTTGCTGCCCTTACAGAGTCCAAAGTCTATCACTTAGCTATTATAGTATTTTCTTTATTTTTTCAAGTTGCATAATAACCTTTATTAATATTTAAATTTCACACCATTGACTCAGCATGTCTTTAGGTGTGCCACTGTGTCTGCATTTCCCTCAGTGTTCCCTCTGGTGCAGAAACAGTTGCAACATGAAATTTCTTTTTTTTTATTAATTATTCACTGACAGTTTTACTATGCATTCTGACCTCTAACTAACTTCTGGATGGGATGAACTCAATGAACTCACAAAATAAACTGCAATAACATCCTGGGAGAAACACTAATCAAACAATCTCTATAAAATGTAGCTGAAACTTTGTGCAGCTTAGTGTCTATAACTAAAGTTGTTGTTACTGTATGATGCAAGTACATTGAAAAAGAAAGTTGGATAAAATTGCAAGAGTTACAGAAATATAATTGTGTCAGACATTGAGCTCATGCAGATTTAGGAGGGTATGAGCATATATCATTTACCCCTTTCATCCTTAGCCCCAATTTCCGGCTGTAAATCCGCTCGGCTGCGTGTCGGCTCTGTGTTCCGCCTTCCGTTAATACCCACCAGGTCCGGATTTGTTGCGGAACGGGTGCATGACTGACAGCTGAAGTCTCAAGGACCCGAATTTATGTAGAATAAAACCCCTAAACCAACAACAGTTTGATTCCATCCAGAAGAGTAGAGAGGAGTAGTGTAGTGTAGAGGTGTAGTGCAGGGAAATATGATCTGCCGTGAGCACGCTCTATTTTATTTTGAAAATTAACCGGATGTTTTATTTTGTTTCTGTCGTGAGCTGAATTGCGGACCAGAGCTGGAACAGAGTTGGAACGCAGCCGTACTGCAGTCGGTGACTCCTGGCTTGGGAAAGGGAAGTTTGGGGTCTCCTACTGGAGTTTCTGCCCCTGTGACCCGACCTTGGATAAGCGGCCAAGATGGATGGACAATCATTATCGTCATAATCGCCTTAGATATCCATCCCCAGATACAGTTCATCCTAAGGATTCACTGCACCACATGTATGTTTTAACATAAAAACATGAATTATAAAAGCATTCCAACAATTATTAGGCTATTTTAATAGCTTAGTATTCTATGCAAAATGTTATATTCCGGAGAATGGGAGATCCAAAAGCAGTAAAAGGTACGCAGTGGAGTGGATAATAATGATTTTAATTCTAAACCAAAAATAAACAAACTAAAGTAAACCTGGCAAAAGCAGGCAAAAAGAAGTCCAAGGAGAAAAGTAAGTCCAAACAAAACTAGAATTAACTGCAACCAAGTAAACCGAGACCAATTAGGATAGACTAACAAACACGCAATCCAAATTGAAAACAGTACAATGATCTGACACAAGACTAAATACACAGCGTAACGAGGTAACAAGAGACAGGTGACACAAGGGCTGGGTTGACAGGTGAAAAACATCAATCACAAGGACGGGAAAACCAAAAGACAGGAAGTAAAACGAGACAAGACAAAACAGAAAACCGGACTATCAAAATAAAACAGGAAACAGAAACAAACACAATCTTAACACTAAAAAAGGTATGTATAAAGTTTTTAGGCTGCTCTACACATTATTGTAGGCCCGGTTTAGCATGAAACTTTTTTATACAACATAGCTCCGTCTCTCTTTCAGTTAAGGGGGTCCTTGCCCTAAAAAAACGTTGAAGACCCCTGCCTTAGAAGAAGTGTTTGTGCTGCCCTGCCAGATTTTATAGCAGGCCCAGGAGGAGGATGGGACTCACTTCCAGCCTGAGAGTTAAAAATGTTCATGGGTATTAGAAGGGAAGGCAGACCCTTGGGCGTAATAATGTGGCGCAGTTCCACACCAACATGAAGCACTGACACTGGAAAATCAGCCACAGCCACATTCTTTTTATTCTGAACAAAAATCAAGGTCTGAGAAACTCTTGACAAAAAGAAACTGACATATTTAAATCATTTGATAGATATAGAGATAAATAGAACATAAGATAGAGTACGTTCCTATCACTTAGATAAGTACGTCCAGTGGCTTGTTAGTTCAGTTGGTAGAGCAGGTGCACATATATAGAGGTTTTTACCTTGACTCATACGGTCCAGGGTTTGAAACCCACCTGTGAAGGTTTCCTGCATTCCCTTTTCATATCTGACTTGTCCTGTCTATTAAAGGTGCTAATCGCCAAAAAAAAAAAACCTACTGTCTATGCATTTAATCCAGCATAGGAGGGGGAGCAGCTTATAGGGTTCGGTGTGTCACCCAAAGACACATGACATGCGGACAGGAGAAACCAGGGACCGAACTGCCAAATTTTGGGGTTAAAGGACAACCGCTTTATCTCCTGAGTCACAGCCAATTGAAATATGTGAAAAGAATCAAGTTCATTTAGTTTCCAATGGAAATAAACATTTCTGTGAAAAGTTTTCATTGGAACGGTTTCTTCAAAAGAAAGTAGTTCCAATGAAAACGCTTCATAGAAACATTTATTGTCCTGATTACATGGGACATTGTTTCTGGAGAGACATTTTGAATAAATGCCGCACAAATCTCTTACTTGGATAGCTGAGAACGCTCAGCTAACCAAACCAAAAGTGTCTTTGTGGGAAGGTATCAGCAGGGGTGAGCTTTTATTATTTAGTATATAGTAGACACCTTAACCTTTAACACAGCCTAATCGGCTCAGGTTCAGAAATGCTCAATATTGTTATAATAATAATATTATCAGATGGGGATTGCTGGCTGGATCTGTGCCCAATATG
Source organism: Percina caprodes (assembly GCA_013375575.1). NCBI lineage: Eukaryota > Metazoa > Chordata > Actinopteri > Perciformes > Percidae > Percina > Percina caprodes. The sequence goes on from JABXJD010000001.1 coordinate 2,302,472, forward strand.
ATGTCAGACCAATTGAAAAATTCATTTCAAACATTTTAATGAGGGAGAAAATGTGTTTCTCACAAAGTCCAGACACACTACTGTTCAAGTGTTCAAATATGAAAAGTCGTGTCATGGTGACATCATACGTATGATAGATTGATGTGTATCGACTACGCGTATGGCTCCCTGGGAAATTATTTTGCTCTCTTGTGAAAATCAGGAATGCCTGCTTTGTGTTTCACACCGTCCCAGATGCAAATAGTTTTTTCTCTTTAGCTTTTAATATCAGAAAGTCATGTGGGAAAACAAAAACAAAGTCTGTTTGGGATTATACTGAAATAAGACAAACAGTTCAGTTTCTGAGTGTACTGACGCTTTTTATCTGTGCGGCGCGAAAGCAGGTTGGTCCCACCCAACAGGTTATTTATAGTTTATATCATTTATTTGAAAAGCAATAAGATGTATTAAGCAGGAAATTAAAAAAACTTTCAGGAAATATCAAAATTAATACTAACCAAATAAAATGACGTGTTCTGCTGTTATGTGTTCAAATGTTGGTGTCGTGTAAGTGGCATCCACAAATTGTTGCCCATCAAGTTCCCAAATATTAATATAGTGATCTTCATACTATTTTTTTAGTGGATAGGTAGACTCTACTTAAAGAGTTTTTGTGTCTATATATATATATATATATATATATATATATATATATATATATATATATATATATATATATATATATATATATATATATATATATATACACTACCGTTCAAAAGTTTGGGGTCACATTGAAATGTCCTTATTTTTGAAGGAAAAGCACTGTACTTTTCAATGAAGATAACTTTAAACTAGTCTTAACTTTGAAGAAATACACTCTATACATTGCTAATGTGGTAAATGACTATTCTAGCTGCAAATGTCTGGTTTTTGGTGCAATATGTACATAGGTGTATAGAGGCCCATTTCCAGCAACTATCACTCCAGTGTTCTAATGGTACAATGTGTTTGCTCATTGGCTCAGAAGGCTAATTGATGATTAGAAAACCCTTGTGCAATCATGTTCACACATCTGAAAACAGTTTAGGTCGTTACAGAAGCTACAAAACTGACCTTCCTTTGAGCAGATTGAGTTTCTGGAGCATCACATTTGTGGGGTCAATTAAACACTCAAAATGGCCAGAAAAAGAGAACTTTCATCTGAAACTCGACAGTCTATTCTTGTCCTTAGAAATGAAGGCTATTCCATGCGAGACATTGCTAAGAAATTGAAGATTTCCTACAACGGTGTGTACTACTCCCTTCAGAGGACAGCACAAACAGGCTCTAACCAGAGTAGAAAAAGAAGTGGGAGGCCGCGTTGCACAACTGAGCAAGAAGATAAGTACATTAGAGTCTCTAGTTTGAGAAACAGACGCCTCACAGGTCCCCAACTGGCATCTTCAATAAATAGTACCCGCAAAACACCAGTGTCAACATGTACAGTGAAAAGGCGGCTGCGGGATTCTGGGCTTCAGGGCAGAGTGGCAAAGAAAAAGCCATATCTGAGACTGGCCTATAAAAGAAAAAGATTAAGATGGGCAAAAGAACACAGACATTGGACAGAGGAAGACTGGAAAAAGTGTTGTGGACGGATGAATCCAAGTTTGAGGTGTTTGGATCACAAAGAAGAACGTTTGTGAGACGCAGAACAAATGAAAAGATGCTAGAAGAATGCCTGACGCCATCTGTTAAGCATGGTGGAGGTAATATGATGGTCTGGGGTTGCTTTGGTGCTGGTAAGGTGGGAGATTTGTACAGGGTAAAAGGGATTCTGAATAAGGAAGGCTATCACTCCATTTTGCAACGCCACGCCATACCCAGTGGACAGCGCTTGATTGGAGCCAATTTCATCCTACAACAGGACAATGACCCTAAACACACCTCCAAATTGTGCAAGAACTATTTAGAGTAATGGATCGTGTAATGGAGTGGCCAGCGCAGTCACCAGATCTGAACCCCATTGAGCTGTTGTGGGAGCAGCTTGACCGTATGGTACGCAAGAAGTGCCCATCCAACCAATCCAACTTGTGGGAGCTGCTTCTGGAAGCGTGGGGTGCAATTTCTCCAGATTACCTCAACAAATTAACAGCTAGACTGCTAAAGGTCTGCAATGCTGTAATTGCTGCAAATGGAGGATTCTTTGACGAAAGCAAAGTTTGATGTAAAAAAAATCTTATTTCAAATACAAATCATTATTTCTAACCTTGTCAATGTCTTGACTCTTTTCTATTCATTTCACAACGTATGGTGTTGAATAAGTGTGACTTTTCAGGAAAACACAAAATTGTTTGGGTGACCCCAAACTTTTGAACGGTAGTGTATTTTTTTTTTTTTTTATAGAATTATATACACCTTTGATAGTGATAGTAAGTTGCTGTTATAGTGAGTCAGAAACCTGTCAAGACGAAAATAAACAGCAGCAAATAGGACAGTCATTGAGTATATTGGACCACAACATTTTTTCTTGAAACTTTTGTTTTATCTTCCAAAATAGAATAAATAGTCTTCAGCCTTAGATCCACATACCTTGGGAGACATGGAAAATATTTTTTATAGGCAAACATAATAAAAGATGCAGAAACATGACATTTCAACAACTGCTTCCAGTGAATGGGAAACACGTAGGGTTTAGATGTCAAGAAACATGCTATATTGAATAAGCTAAGGAAAGTTTTTTTTTTTGCCTTAGAGCAAAATTCTTTCTGTATTTCACTGAAAGAATGGAACCAAACCTACACATATCTACTCAGAAAGTGTTCACATGCAACAGTTGTTGTCGTGTCGGTGCTTGCTTCTTAGTGAAACAAAATGGAGATAAAGATTGCAAAAATACAAATGTGTTCACTATTCTTTAAAGGAGAGGTTTTGAGATACAGCTCTTTTATAAAAGGGTGTTCCTCTGCTGCTTGTTATCTATCTAATAAAGCGAGACGTATCTATATCAGAGATGTTTGCTTCCGATACCGCCTAAATCGCTGGTATCAGTATCGGGAAGTACTGGAGTTTATGCACCTATCCAATACCATGTAACAAAACCCCCAAAAATCTACATTAAAGTAGTTAATTTATGTTCTTTTTCCATTATAACTGACTGTCAAACTGGATGATAAAGTAAAGTTCTGTACAACAGCGGCGATTATTCCTTCAAAGCGCTGTGCAATGTAATGAGACAAATTAGCTAGCTAGCTAGCTAATTTGTCTCATTAAAAAACATTAGCTACTAGTCTACTAATTACGTAGTGGTTAACTGTCTCCGTACCATTCATGGCTGCTAGCTAGCTAGTAGCTAGCTAACGGAGACAGTGAACCACTACGTTACACCTCCGTTAAGATAAGAATAATGGCGTCTTCAAATAGCGTGACCCAAAGCTGTCTGTATTAGCCTATTACCTCTGCCAAGAAGGTTGTGTTTTTGCCACTTTTTGTTTGTCTGTCAGCAGTAGGATATGACGGGAACACTTCTGGCTCGATTTTCATGAAACTTGGTAGAAGCGGCATGCGTTGGCAGAGGCCGACTCAAACAGAGACTCCTGAGGCTGTACTGTGGACGCTTAATTCTCGCTGTGGCTCTTTCTGTTCAATGTTACTGGCTGTTCATTTGACAACAATGAAGTCGGCTTCCGATTTGCAGCTTCTAATTTGGCCGAGAAATTTAAGAGAAACGTAATAGGTTTCCTATTCCCTGTTGATCCCTTCAGGGAAATTATTCAGTTGCAGTTACTCTCAGCCACATTCAATGAAATATATAAGAAAAAAGTTAATAAGTGTATACAGTAAACAGAGATGGGAAGTAACAATAACAACTCAAGTAGATTTTTTAGGTATTTTTGCTTTACGAATTATTTTAGAGTCGACTTTTTACTTTTACTCCTTACATAAAGGTCCCATGACATGGTGCTCTTTGAATGCTTTTATATAGACCTTAGTGGTCCCCTAATACCATATCAGAAGTCTCTTTCCTAAAATTCAGCCTTGGTGCAGAATTACAGCCACTAGAGCCAGTCCCACAATGAGCTTTCCTTAGGATGTGCCATTTCTGTCTGAAGAAGGGGGGGGGGGGTGGCCTTGACCAACTGCCACTTTGCTTGTTGTTGTTTGAAAGCCATGATGTCTCTCTCTCATGGGTGGGCCAAATTCTCGGGGCAAAGCAGAGAAAGGGGAGGTAATCAAGTTTCCAGATCGGCCCATCTGAGCTTTCATTTTCTCAAAGCCAGAGCAGGATACCCACAACTCTACAGATTTCGCGGCATTCATTTGCGGCAAATCATTAAGGCTTGATGCCGCTAACGTTAGCACATAGTAGTATGGACGCCGACATGATTGAAAATGAAGAAAACGGAGATCCCAGAGATTCAGCAGACAAGCAGCAACACATTTCCAGTCATCCTCGGTCTTATCTAAGAGAGATGTTTGAGATGGTAGGCATCAAGAATGACTAATGGCCATTAGTGTTATGTGCTGCATAACTCGAAAAATATGGAGAACTTCTTAATTAATGTCTGTTTAATTTTTTTAATTTATTATACTTTATTAATCCCACAAAGGGAAACTACACTTTACACTCTGTTGTTATTACACACATTACACACACATGCTCAGTACCCATACATGCACTAATGGAGAGATGTCAGAGTGGGGGGCTGCCCATGGAAAGGCGCCCCGAGCAGTTGGGAGTTCGGTGCCTTGCTCAAGAGCACCTTGGCAGTGTCCAGGAGGTGAACTGGCACCTCTCCAGCTACTAGGCCACCACCATACTTTGGTCCATATGAGGGCTTGAACCAGCGACCCTACGGTTCCCAATCCAACTCCCTACGGACTGAGCTACTGCCACCCCAATAATAATAATAATAATTATTATTATAATTCATATTCTATGCTTGATTTTTTTTCCAGAAGCCATATTTGAGCACACACATACGTGTAGATTCCTTTAATTGTTAAGGAGAAGATTAAAAAAGAGAAACTGAATCTGTGATTTCTCACAGAATCGCACAACTGAATTCATATCTTGCTACTTAGTCAGAATCTTATTAACCTGGAGTCCCCATCTCTGTCACAATAATCATATATGTGATGTTTTAGGCCAATTGGCAGACATCCATTTAAAATGTAGCCAATGGCATATAAAGAGCCTTTTTTCCATGTCCACTGAAGTTTCTCAGCTTGCACTCTAGTAACATTTGTGTGCTCCAGGAAGCTTTGCATGAAAAATGGTTGTCATTCGCAAGGCTACTTTTACTTTTATGCTTTCAGTAAATTTCCAAGCCTGTTTAAAGTGATTGAGTGAGACAGATTTTTGGACATGCACCACGCATATTTCCTGACATTCCACTGTGTGACAACATAAGCACTTGAGACAGAAAGTTGTATCAAAGTGTTGACATACATGCGGCCATCCTCATAATGTGACTAAGAAGGTAAGTGTTTGCCTGTCATCACTTGAGATTAAAGCATGAGAGAAAAACATGGCTCTCTTTTGCTTTGTCTAAAATGAATTCCTCATTAAAGTATGCACAAAGTACTGCTTATCACAAAGTTTCTGTTAGTTGTTTTCTTTGATGGTCGTGCATGTATATAATGCATCCTGAATATGCACAATATTTTCGTCAATTTCTCCACTGTTATCTGATCAGCAGTAGAGGTTCTTAGGGGTGCAACCAACTTATTTATATCTGATTTGTTTTTATCAGGCATGAAATTATATCATATCATACTTATCCCCACCAGTTTAACTGCTCTAACTTCCAGTTCACCTCTTAAATGGAACAAAAATCGACGTGGAAGACTCGACAGGGTTTCCCATAGTAATAATGGTCTCATTTGTCTACATAAATACGTGTATTTGTCTGTTACGTTAAGGCAATGTGGGAATTGTTTTAATGTGTCGTTAGTATTGTGAATTATTACATAGCTTGGTGGAATTGTAATGTAGAATGCAGTCCGTTATTTTCTTAACGGTCATTAAGGAGGACAGTTATCAATCAATCCGCTCAAAAAAGTTTGGATAATTTATCAGCTGTGGCAAAAAGTGGGGAAACATAGAGCAAATTCTGTCCTCCAATTCAAGCAATGACAGCAGATCTGGTGAGCTTCTATTGCTACATCTTTTTATACCGTCTATGATCGCTACGCAGCAACAACCACAAGGACAACAACGTTAATTAGTTACAACATTGTAACATCGATTTTTGCAAAGATTTTTTTCTGATTAAATTACATTAGCTTGCGTTAAAGGGAAGCTATGCACATGACATCACGCTCTACTCGTGCAAATTATGAACGCCATGACGGACGGCCCGCTAGCTGCTGCCCATTGCGTCGTAATGTCCACGACGTAGGCTACACAGTGAGCACCTACCAGATGCCCTAACCTCGACCGATAACGGCACGACAACTTGTTCAATAGAAGAAGCCATAAAGAATAAGTTAGTATTATTATATATTATATATACAGTTTATTTAGTGTTATTTATTTTAAAGTGATTGAAACTAATGAAACTTTCCGCTCATCTACAACTGATTCTGTCGTCCGTGATGGTGTCGTGACGTGGTCGTGGTCACGTGTTTGCAGAGGGTCTATAGCTGCAGAGCGTCTCGCCTTTGGTTTCTCCCAGAACGGTCTAGTAATGTATGAATGACATGCTTTCTTTCAGAATGAGATTTTCATCCTTTGACACACTTTTCAAAGAATAAGTGCTTAAGGTCCTAGTTTCACAAAATAAATATAACATGTACAACATGGATGCTCTATATGCAATAAAATTAAATGACTCAAATGTAAGCTGTACAAAAATGTGTTTATGGCTAAATTGCTTACCAGAACACAACATTGTTTACAAGAGCACAGATTCTACATAGATCTGGCCTCTTCATTTTGCTGTCAAAGTGCACCAGATTGACGTGTTAACCTTTAAAATGTACACCATTTTCCTAGATGGTCTCCGTCTTATCATTTTCACCTTTTTTTTAAATTTATTTTTACCCATGACCTGTTTGCATGCCTGTTTTATTCAACAGTGAAAAAAAGTCCAATGCAAATTTCTAACTTTGCGTTATGATCTATTCAAATTGTCTACTTTGCCCAACCAACACTCCAAACCCCAAAGAGTGCTTTTGAGCAATTATTTTTCTTGCTTAAAACTGTTTTTGTTGTGTGCACTCTCATACAAATAATAATAATAAAAGTAAATAAATAATTAAATGCATAATACATTTAACTAAATGAATGAACCAAAACAAAATAAATGTACTAAATAAATGATTTAGTTTCATTTCTGGTAAGCACGACTTTATTCTTTGAGCCATCATATTGGATGTGCAAATAAGAATTCTGTTGTTGGTGTGCAGTCTCCTTCCTCACACAGCGTGAGTTCAGAGATCGTTGTCTTTGCGTTGAAGTGTGAAGTCTACCACCTAGCGCCAGCCTTGCACCCAGATGGCAAACTCTGCTTTAAAGAGGACAAGGTGAGAAGTCATGTTAGCTCAAAGACCTAAAAGTCCTTTTGGTAAACAGGCTTCAGTGACACTAACACTGATGTATTGTATGCCGTTCCAAAGTAAGCTTATCTGCCTTGTTTGCCGTGCGCCTCATCAATGAGCTACAAATGTACCGGGGTCAAAGGTTTCAGGCCGGGCAAATAAACAGGTGACAACAGAGGCCTTTCATCAAACAAGCAAAACTACTGTTTGATGGTTGCTGGGAAACTGGACAGCAGACCTTGGGGAGACACCCTCCCGACTTCTTTTCTTATGGTGCTTACTCACTGATAGTATCAGCTCTGCTCGACTCGGCCGCGGTGCCCCGTCCTCCATTTTCTATTGCAGATTTAGTTAGGCAAACGTGGCTGGTCGTCATAGTGACGCCACAGAAAACTGCCTTGACCTAATGCGACACACGCACAGAACATCGAAGGTGTGTTGTTTTTGATTCTCGGCATGTGGCAACAGCCCAGAAGACAAATTTTGTTTCAAAAGAAGCTGGAGGCAGCAAAAAAAAAAAAAAAATGGCGGGTTTGTTCAATGTTGACGCAGTGATTAGTCACGATTCTCTCTGACCAATCAGTAGTTACAACAGTAATACACTTTAAGAATGCAACGCTTGTTTTATGGTTTGGTTGTTTTGTCTTATTGTGGTAGTCTTGTCTCGTGATTGTGTTATTTTTGGTCTTGTCTTGTATATGATCTGTTTCCTGTTTTATTGTGATAGGTAGTTTTTTGTACTTATGTTTTTTCTGGAATACACCTACAACAGCTACGAGACTTTGCCTACTCTCTCTCTGCATTTGGGTCCTACATTCTCTAAAGCTCGTAACAGCTTGAGTATGGAAAAGGTGACACGCGGGACACGATCCCCGGTCTCATGGGTGAAAGTCCTGTGTTGTTAGACCCATTTCACCCATCCCCCACCCTAACCAACCAACCAACCAACCAACCAACCTACCTATGTGGATTTTTGGCCTTTCATACTACTCGCTACCGTAGTAGCTCTTAGTGCTACATCATGTTCAAACCCTGTGTAATTGCTGCGTTCTACAAACACTCTGAAGGGCGCTTTATGCATCGCTCCTGACGCTGACAGCCACTGGCCAAACGGATTTTACGTGTTCGGCGTGAGAACGGGTTGACAATGAAGAGCCAGTACCAAGCTGCAGCCGTGAGCCCTAGAACTTCAGAGTGGGCAGCTAGGATTGCCCATTGAGTGAATATTATAAGAATTAATAAGAGTGTGGTGTAGACCTGCTTTATATGAAAAACGCACTGGGATAATTAATGATGCCAGATGATTTGGCACTACCTTAATGAAACTGAATTAACTTTACACTTTAACTTAACACTTATTTGCACAGAAAATATTGTTATAATAATCATATTGTTGTTGTAAATATGTTAACTTTTCTAGTAAATCTACATTGTCAAAACAACACTTACTCTATTTGCATTGAATTGGAAATGATAGTTTACAAAAGTTCACTGAATTACAATGCTGTAAAAAAACCTATTGCATACTTATATACTAAGATTTCAGTTACATTAAAATGAAAAAAGATGGCAGCAATAGTCATTGTTTGGTGAAAAGCTTCAAGCTTACCGGTCTACAGACACATACTTTAAAGTGATACAACTATTGAAGATAACATCTTAAACAAATATTTCCCCCCACTTAATAAGTGTTGATAGACAACGCATTTTTGAGTCCTACAAGATGCAACGGCGTATTTGATCTCGGCTCTCGGCTGTGTTGTGTTTTTCATCAAGGGCCCACAAAAAGTAATAACTCAACGGAGGAGAAAATTGTCCCACGTTTCTTGGCTTGCCTCATCAGTCTGAGGATTCAGTCTAGCATACTTTTTGAGTTGCATTTGCTTGATTTACGACTCTTGTTTCTCAGACCATGAATAATATAAAATACATAGACGGTGTCCTGATTTACGATCCTAGGAGCCAGAGGGTAGAACTCTTCCTTCGCAATGTTGGCCTGGTGTATCTGGTACCTGTGACCTACACACTCTGTGTGGTACTGTGATACAGAATTTTCTTCCTCTCACTTTCTGTTGACAGCCATAGAATTGTTTTTTCAGGTGGTAACAGAACTTTACAGAACTTTACGTGAAAAAGCTTATACTAATATATAATGAACTCAAGCCACAATAATAAAAACAGGCCTGGTGTATCTGGTACCTATTTCCCAACCTTAACTGGCTATTCCTCGGATGGCCTTTTTCTTTCAAGACCTGGTGTAAATATCCTTTCGGCAGGGTAGGGCATCATCTATGTGTTCCCTGTCTGGACACTCTCAATGACGAGTAGAAATTCCTCAATATTTGAGATGATACCCGAAATGTCCTCAGGTGTCTGTGGCCCACTGAGTCAGTATGCAGCGCTCAGGTCAGACCCTCGGTGATGTGGACACCAAGGTACCTTAACCCTTTTGTTGTCTTCCCGTCAACAATGAAAAAAAACCCGTTTTGGTCACTATTTTTAACTTTTTCCGACATTTTTGTCACTTTTTCAATGTTGTGGGTGTTTTTTTGTATTTTTATTGTTGACATTTTCAGCGCTTATTTCGACGACCCATTTTTTCTGCCAAAAATAATAATAATTAACTGAAAACGGTGTCAAATTTGATCCAAGGATATCATGAGGGTGAAGCGGACTTTCCATCGATGACCCGTTGATGTTACTATTAGTAAGCGGGACGTCGTTTCTTCCCTGCTTCTACCAACGGCCAATATCATCTTTTGGTTCTTGCTGACATTCATGAGTAGGTTGTTGTCGTGACACCAGTGCTTCAGGTCCTCTATTTCTTTCAGATAGGCTTTTTCATTGTTGGAGTTGATAAGGCACACCACAGCTGTGTCGTCAACCGCAGGGGACTCAAAACACAGCCCTGGGGTGCTCCGGTGTTAAGGATAAGGGTAGGTTAAGGATAGGTGTGTCTGCCCACCAGCATCACCTTAGGGTCGGGAATCTGTATGCACAGTGAGGTGTTTGATCCCAGGTCCTTGAGCTTTGTGAAGAGCCTGAAAGGGAGCTATGGGGTTAAACACTGAGGTGTTAATAAACAGCAATCTCAAGATATGGTTATTGATCACTATTAATCCTAAAAAGTACAGCAATATTTGTAAAATACACGTTTTATTATATTACAGACATATAGGTCGGATTTGAACCTGTACTGCTGTCAAGGACTCAGCCTACATGGGGCGCACACTCTGGGTGAACTAGAGGTTGCCCCTCCTTTTTGCTTTATACTAATTAGGCTACAGGACAACCTGATAGGCTAGATTATGCATTCATAAGAGTATGGAGAAAAGGAGAAAAGATTAATATAGGCAGTGACTGTGCAGTCCCTTTTCATCCAGAACAGATGATTTGAGTTTTTTTGTGCAGCAGAAGCAGATTTTCTACATTTCTACAGTTTTCAGATATTTAAAACAATAGCTACAGCCTACTTCAGAACTTTCAGTGCGAAGGCCTTTGTAGCCTTCAGCTTTTTTGTCTGGAAGAATGCTCTGGTTGTTGAGTGATAGGCAGCATGTCTCAACATCAGAAGATACTGCAGGCTTACATTCCTAAAATCTTGAGTTAAAAGTCAACCAGCCGAAGCAATTACTAGAGTCAATAATTCAGATTTTCACGTGTGTGCATCATCGGCTCAACGTGATGCAGATGTTGCAAGCACCACCAGGGTAGACAGGTCCGCGGTTTTCCCACAAAAGTGGGGCTATTTTTGAAGTGTCTCGTCTTGTCATTATTATCTTTAATGTATTTAACACATCAACAGAGGTGTTAATTTATAAAAGGCTAAGGGGCTTGACAATTATTAAGTAACGCATTAAGCATGGATTTAATTAGCAAAGGTATTTTGCTGGCGGTAATGTAATTTGGTGTTATAAGGTAGCACACTTACACAACCTAATCAGAGAGAGACAGGGGAAGACAGCTGTCTTTGCCAGGTCAGGCTCCGAGATGTGATCGCGGTCTTGTGATTAAGTGTCGAGCGAAATGCTCGGATTGAATTTAAGATGGGCTTTTATTGTGAAGGGTAGACACGGAAGAAGTGAAGCCAGCGTTAGGTCAGTGTTTTTTTTGTTTTTTTTTAGCCCCTTCAACCTTTATTGTGCAGCTATTTTGTTCAAGGTTCTCAAGATATTTGAAGGACAACGGACCAACACACACACACACACACACACACACACACACACACACACACACACACACACACACACACACACACACACACACACACACACACACACACACACAGGGTCCCTGATTCATTGTTGGATGTTCACAGAGATATTTAATGATAATATATTGTATCTAATTACACAAGATGTGAATCGCGCATGCTCAGATTTAAAGGGTTTACGGTATAACGTCATACTGAAATTTGTGAAATCCACAAAATAATAAACTTTTCTCATTAGAAACAATGACAGAAGATGGAAATAATTTCCAAACCGTAGCTATCTATGATTGTTTGATTGTTAGCGTTAGCTCAAAACGCCATTTCAGTGACAGCGTTTGGTGTGTTTGATTGCTAACTTGTAGCCAGCAGTGAACCAACTTTGTTTCAACTTCATTTTTATTGCATTAACATTACAGAAGTCTCTCATTAGCAGTTAGCTGGTTTTTGTAGGCCACTTGTCGCTTAGCTTAGCCCGGTCCTAATAAGCGTGTCCACGTGAATACACACAAAATGATGGTTATTGCCAAGCAACACACACTTATCCAAAGTGAACTCTGTTTTAGTTCAAACATGGAAAATATGATTAACACTAAACAAAATAAAAGGAAAATCTATTTTACTGATGGAGATATAAGAAAATGTATAGGGTTGTTGTATCCAGAGCATACACACTATGGGGTACTGCAGACAGTTGAGGATGCGAGGAAGAAATGAAAACATAGAAAATGCCACAAAGGACTTATCGGTATTTAAAAACCCGCCGACGGGGAGGTTCTTCACCAAAGCTATATACCGCACTACCATCGTTGAAATTTTTGAAGAAGAGTTGGGTTGGGAACCGGAGGGTGGTCTGGAAGCTGGAGAAGTGCCTGTGCACTGCCAAGGTGCTCTTGAGCAAGGCACCCAACCCCCAACATGCCTTTCCATGGGCGCCCCCCCCCCACTCTGTCTCTCTCCATTAGTGTAGGTACTGAGCATGTGTGTGTAATTCAGGCCTGTGTGTAATGTGTTTAATAAAAATAGAGTGTAAATTGTAATTTCCCCTTGAGGGATAAGTGGAGCATAAATTATTATCATTCATGTCTGTTGAAAAACAAGTCATTAAAATGATGTAGGCTACTTGTTCAACATTGTTATTTCTTCAGTTAACCGCACTTAGTGTTTCACTTTAAATTCAAAAGTTCTGTGATTTTAGTAGGCTAGCCTCTAAGGTTAAAAGGTGACTGGTTTGGTGTAAAACACATCTATATAAATGCAGGGATTTACCAATATTTTCCCACATGCCAAATCATTTTTGTCATGTGAGCAAGGATGGATTACTGAATGAGCCTACCGGGCCCAAGAGGTCAAGGGGCCCTGAAGCCCAAGTAGTTTAAAGTCCCTACCTCAATAAGTCACAAAGCAAAAGGCTATGAATCTGAACAAATTTAGGTGTTGCCCTTCTCCAGCTGACCATCCCAAAAATGCACCAGGATACAGGAAATCACATCTACCAAATTTAGAATTTTATAGAGGAGCACCCTCAGACCCCCTCACAGTTTGTTTTAAGTGGGCGTTAAAGGCTATATCCTGATCAGAAATAACTCCTAGATTTCTGACAGTAGTACTGGAGGCCAGTGCAATACCATCCAGAGTAACTATATCTTTGGATAATGAGGTTCGGAGGTGTTTAGGGCCCAGCACAATAACTTCAGTTTTGTCTGAGTTTAACAACAAAAAATTGTAGGTCATCCATCATTTTATATCTTTAACGCATGCTTGAAGTTTAACTAACTGACTGGTTTCGTCTGGCTTGATTGACAGGTATAATAGGGTGTAATAACAGTGGAAGTTAACTAAGTGTTTCCTAATAATATTGCCAAGAGGAAGCATATGTAAGGAGAAAGAATAAAAAAAAAAAAAGTCCTGTAGCCTGGGATGACCTCGCTCCCTCCTCTTGTCTGGCATGTGTAAGAAAAGACATTTTTAGAATTACTGGAGCAAAGTGATCCAGATAAACATTTAAAACAGAATGCAGCTAATAAATATCTAAAGGTAACAGACAAATCTCGAAGTCTAGGAGAGGAGGAGAGAGCGAGAGTGATTTTGGGGCTAGCAGGCATCTTGCTGTCTTCTCATGAGACAGAATGTCCAACTGATTAGCAGCAATAAACACCATGGTGGAAGGAAGAAACCTGGAGGAGGATAAAAGAGTAGGGCAGAAAGGCCCGGGGTCAGACCTGGAGAGACTGTGTTGAGGTGTGTGTATGTTTTTTTTTTACATACATACATACACTGTATATATGTTCTACTTTTACTAAAGCTTTGTTATAACTTAATTAAGTATTGATTTCCTGGTCTACCAGTCAACGGACACTTGAAACTTAAAGGTGTGAGGTGAAGTGACCAAAATTGGCTTCAGATGGACACTGGCCATTGGGCCAGACCAAGACCGGCCAGTTTTTTCCTTCACTATACTGAGCGCTATAGGAATAGATGGCTCAATAAAGCTGCGACTCTCTGCCCGGCCTGGCTACAGTGCTGTAAGAAACCTTGGGTTGTTCTTTTGTGATGAGTAATAGGCTGATCCGGCATTTCTGAGGGTCTTCCTATAAGTTTTCAGACTGTCTTGCCAATCTAAAGGAGATTCTTCCAATTAATAATAATAATCATTTCTTTTTTTTGAAAGGAGCAACAGAGTCTAAAGTCGTCGACAGAATAAAGAATTATGAAAATAGGTGCAGCCCAAATTTTTTTTGCAGGAAAATAGCACTGAAAATCAAAAATGTCTGACACCAATGAAGCAGATATGAACCCAGAATGTCATGTCTTACATTGAATGCAACATTTCACATACTCCATTTCCTGGCAAGAAAGCACATACAATACGTGTGACAGCAAAAGCCCTGAAGCAAAATATGCAGATATAACAGCAGGTCACAATGCGGTTTGACTGTTACGATCTAATTTAGTCAAGCTGACAGATCGGGCTTTGGCTCGAGTTATTGGATTGGTATGTTCTCTTTTGTTATTATTTCTTTGACAAGGAAAGTGCACAGCTTCTTATTGATGCTTCATTCCCACACTGTTCAAAAGTAATTACCTCAATTATCTAGGTACTGTAGCTCACCTTGTAGAGCGTGCGCCCAGATACAGTATATACAGAGGTGTAGCCTACTCTGCGACGCTGCCGGTGTGACTCCGACCCTTGGCAGCAAGTCATTCTCCCCCTCTCTCTCCCGTTTCATGTCTTCAGCTAAATAAAGCCCTAAAATGCCGCAACAAAAATCTTTAAAAAAGTAATGACTGTGCTGTTTTTATACATTGATTACCCTGTCAATAATCTCTAACAGATATCTGCAGAAACTCTATGCAACATGACAAGATTTTGGTATCAGAACCCTTCTGGTTTCTGTTTGTAGTCAGAGTAGTACCGAGTTTTCATCAGTCTTCACAATTGAGCGGCGTTTGATTGCTTGTGGGTTAACGGTCCATGTGGAGAGCAAGAGAGATTCATTGGCCAAAATGCAATCTTGGTATTTAATTCAATAAACTTTTATGTATGGTGTCAAATCATAACCAAGTTATCTCGGGACACTTACAGATAGAGTAGGTCTAGACCACACTATAATTTCCAGAGACCCAAACATTTTAGCCACGCAAGTAGTTTCATCTGTCATGGGTTTTAAGATGCCCATCTCTGAGATTTCTGCATTCATCCCAATACAATGACCTTTGATTTGTGGTGCTCACAGCGTGTACACTTCCTCACAGACAGGAAGTTGTATTGTATCACGTCAAGGGATAGATAGCCGCGTTAGAGATTTGTAAATTGCATTACATCGGAAATGCAATTGGTCAGAGAGACCGACAACGGCATACTTTTGGTACATTGGATTTCAATTTGGTATATTAAATTGGATTGGCACCGGGCTTGACATTCTTGACTTCTGTAGCACACAAACAGGAACACTGCAGGCATCGGTTGCAAACAGACAGTAGATCAAAAACAATGAGTTGTCTTCTCATTTTATTTAATAACCTAGACCCCCCACCACCAAGGGCTATTAAATTAAAAAATAATAGGAAATCTCAAAATTGTACAAAAATCCGCTGCTCATCAAAGTGAGGCGAAACAGAAAATGTTGCAAACCAGTTTTGTCATTCACAGCTGTGCCTACTTTCTGGGGCAGACTCAATATTTCATACATGTTTAACATGGACATGGCTATGTAGTTTAAGAGTGAAAAAAACATCTATGACATGTCTTACAAGTGACAGTACACAAATTGAAAATGAATAGGCAAAATAATGCACCATGAAGTTAAAGCATACTGTAAATGGTAAACAAATCAACAGCATTTGCAGTGCATATAAACATAATAAATAAAACTGGATACATATACTGTATGTACATTGAATATCAGGGCTGAAAAAGGTCAATGCATAGCAAGGCTCCTTAGTACCACCACAGTGCTGCTAATGCACGCACCAACGTAACCTCTTTCTTGTAATTCCACTATAAAGAATTGCACTGAGCAGAGTATCATTGTAGTGAAACAAATTATTGCACTGTGAAGAAAAATAAAAATAAACAGGAATATAATGGGAGCTGTGAAGACATTAACATTAGCTCGCAAGGAAGCATAATACTTTAATAATTTGCTTTGTAATGAACGTGATGAATTGACCTGCCTCACAGCTACAATCAAAAGTCTGTTCAAGTTCCCGACTTTCAGGGCCGTTAATCAATTGTGCAGTTTTTTTTTGTTTTTTTTAAGAATCATTTATTGGCCTCATTTCTTCAAGTGGTCTTAATCAGAGTAGAGGATGGTTTAATTATCGGACGCTGGGTTTTAATTTGTGTATGCTCCCCCATCGGTCTTAAATGAGAGAGGGGAGTATTTTTGATTCAGAACAATCACGAGTGTAAATGAAAGTGAATACAAAGGCTCACTACACAAACATGAAAAGGTGGAATGTCCTAATGTTAGTGCCAGTAAGCCCAAACATCATCATCATCATCATCATCGCTGTGGGAGCAGGATGAATGTGGAGATGGTTTTCTGCAAATGTGCTGTAAAAATTCCCCCTGTGAAGAGGAAGGAACTAGAAAATGAAGAACACATGATGAAGCACGGCGCTGTGCGTCATTGTCGACCGTCACATAAAATGGGTGTTGCCTTGGTCAAAGAGATGCGTATGGGGTAGTTTATTAAGAAAAGCGGGGAAAACGTTCATCTGTGGCTGTTGTGTCTAAAGGACGGGCGGGAAGAGAGGCGTGGAGATGAGATGGGGTTGTGTGAAAAATAGAGCGGGATAATAGTCTTCAGATGGGATCACAGTGAAATTGAAGTGAAGGCAGCTGTGAGCGCAGAGGCTGATAATGTAGTAGTGGCAGGAAATGCCTAGTGAGATCAATAAAATGTATAGAACAACAGAACATAAGCCTGGTGTGGATGTAGTGTGGAGGGTTATTTTGAGGTGCCAGCTCTGCAGATATCATCCTGTCGAGTGGAAATCACGTCACTTCCCTTAATTGTCCACGATACAATCATTGTTTTTAAGAACAATAACACACCGGAGTGAGTCACTTCGTAGTGGGAAAACAAAATCCAGTGATAAACAATGACTACACATAGAAAAACAAAACTAATAGAACTACACCAGATCTTTGATATGTGACGAAGATGAAGCACACACATTGGCATCTACATCTGCCATGAGCTTTATATAGATTATCCCAAGTTGGCTTTGTGCTTATTGTTTCATCAGTTTCATGTGCAGATCAACATTTCCCTTTCTTACATGATTAGTTTAATTCAACAGGGTCATGCTGAGCAGCCTGCAAACAAACGAATAAATCAAAGGAATAAAATGACAATTGATTAAGAGTACACATTGCTAAGGGGGGGATGCAGTCTTATTCTTGAGCATTAAAGAGCTCTATAAAAGTAGTCTTGCTATAAATTACAACAACGTCAATCACCACTTAATATACGCTCAATCTCCTCTAGTCTCTTCAAGGCAGCTGCCCTTTTTTTCTCTATATCTTTAATCTCTTTAGTGGACTTAACCTTAGTCCGCTTGTCGGACTGGCTACTGTCCAAAGACTCTGATTGGTCGACGCCCACACCACCTCTTTCTGTAGAGGATTTCCGCACATTCTTCTCATTCCCACCCCTCTTTAAAACAGCATCAGCACCCCTCCCTTCCTCCTCAACCTCAGCAACCTCCTCGGCCCCCCCCTGAACTCTCTTCTGCTTTTCCTCCTTAGCAGATATGGTGGCTCCCCCTGCTGAAGTAAGTGGTTGCCCTGCTGCGCTCATGGCAGCCATTTTACTTCGCACAATACTTAAGTGACGACGCACGTACTCCTCGTTCGGCGCCAGGGCCAGTGTTTCCTCCAGGCATCGCTCGGCACGCGGCAGGTCGCGCTCCTCAAAGTAGACCACGCATAAGTTGTGCTTGCCTTGCACATTGGTGGGGTCCATGCGCAAAATGCGTTCAAAGCAGGCTTTAGCACCAGTCGTGTCCTTCTTGTGATTCATGAGGATGTCGCCCTTCAGGATTAGGCCCTTGATGTGCTCTGGGTGGTGACGCAGCAGCTCGTCCAACGCAGGCAGTGCATCCACCTCACGTTTGGACTGAGAGTAAAGCAATGCCAGGTTAAACAGGGCACTGCGGAAGCCTGCTTGCAAACTGATGGCCTTACGCATCCAACGCTCAGCTGCAGCATTTTCATTGGCGTCCATGGCCAGCATGCCGAGGTTGAAGTAGCCGTTGGCATCATCAGGCTCCTCCTCCACGTAGATCAGGAAACGACGGTTGGCCTCAGGCCAGAACTTTGGCTCACCTGCAACAGAAAGCAGACATAATATAAAAGGTGTCATTTATTTTATTTTTATTTTTATAATCCTACATAGTCTTGCCTTACAGATATTTAAAACCTGGGTTATGGTTGCTTTGACTATGCATCACCAACAAAAAACAAAAAAACAGATCATAGAGAATGGGGGAATTAAAAAAAGTGGAGTTTGTTGGGTGCTTGGGTGACATACTGGCATAGATGGATGCTCAGTCCATGACGCAGTGGCTACAGGTTTAATTCCGACCTGTGGTACTTTCCTGCATGTCATTCCCCCTCTTTCTCCCCCTTTAAAGCTGTCACAAATAAAGGCCTGAATTGCAAAGAAGAAAAAAAAATCTTTAAAAAAAAACAAAAAAATACTAGTGCTTATTAATAAAAGAGATTATAATACTGATTCCAGTTGAAAATTGAAACTTTTCCAAAAGCGGGCAAACTGGATTTGCCCGAGGAAATTGGTGCAATTCTGGAAAGTAAACACACACAGTAGCAGATGTAAAAAGGTGAGGAATGAGAAGAAAATAATGTGGCATTCTTGGAGCTCTGCCCATATTAACACCTTGCCACCTGCTGCAGAAAATCAAAAAAATAGATGGCAAACACAACCCAGCTCTTCAAACATGTCTGCAAATAACAAAGAGAGTTAGGGCTACTGCAGTTTACTGTCAAGTGACTCTTTGTTGAACTCTGTTGAGAGAGCTGAGTACAAACCATGAACCATACCAATGATAAAGAGCTACTGGAGAATGCTAGGCTGACAAGCCAGACCTACATCAAGATGTTGGGTCTGGGAACTCACCGTTGGCAGGGCTCAATCCGAGGGGCGGGATAAACGGTTGTCTTTCGAATTCCCTCTACACGCAATAGGACAGAGCTACAACCAACCAGAGCAACGCTAGTTGCTAGATTAAACTTTAGCCGTATCCAGTCGACAAAACTCCAAAACACATCTTAATTTTTTAAGAATGACTTCAGTATTTAACTCCAAGTCTTCCAGAGTCCGCTGTTCACCAGCAGCAGCAACAATCTTCTTTGTTTTCAAGTAGCAGGGAATTCCATAGGGGAATTCACACGGAACCGTCGCAACTCTGCCATCATTACATTAAGCCCGCCCACCGACTCTATACACAATGTGATTGGCCTGACCAGAGTTTGGTTTTTCCAGCCTGGCTGCAAATTAATTTGCTGCCACTAGGGTATCTAGAATTCTAGGCTATGAAAATGCTGTAAAAGTGTAAAAAAACAATCTTACCACATGTACATGTGATGTTTTACATGTGTTGTTTATCCAAGTTGAAAAGCTCTTATTACACAATGGTCTGGTTTATGTCCATGCAACCTCATAAACATGCCAATTATGTGTTCATAAGACTGCGACTGAATAGAATAAATTCAAGGATGTGATACATCCAATTAAAAAATATAGAATCTGCAGAAACGAGGAAGCTGGTTGTATGAGTTGGACACACGTGGACCATGTTGCATAATACTATATAGCAATTTAGACACTTTTTAAGAATGGATTATTTTTTTTTTGTCCCAAATGGTGGCACAAACTGTAGGAAACCCCTTTGATTGATGAAGTAGCAATAAAAGCTTTTCGTCTGTGCTCTTTTAAAAGGTTGACAGTTCCAGAGTCACGCTAAGGTGAGCACACAACAAGAATTATTTTTCACTAAATGACTCATCTCTGTCAGTTCTGTTTGAACAACCATACATACTGTTTCAACCCCAAGTCCTCTACAAATATACATTCTTCACCGGATTAACAGGCAGCAGCAATGTGCTGGTTGTAATGCGTGTATGATCACTGCAGCAAGTTTTACAAAAGCAAAAAAAAAAGGCTTTGAAAAGCTAACATAAACCGCCTAAACTTTCAGTCAAACTTGTTTTAACTGCAACAGTTTATGAGAAGTTTTTTAAATCACAATGAACACGCACAATGAAGCGTGACTTGAGAGCAACTAGGCCATGAACTGTGCCAGTACTCGCAGGGTTTATAAGGGTCAATTCTTAAGAGCCTGGTTACACCCAAAATATATCATCAGGTAGTTATTCCCTTTGTTCATACCAGTTGGCGTAAAAAAAAAAAGGCAATAAAGAAGTGCTTAGTGCTTTTAATTAGCAAGTTACGTTAACTCCAGCCAGAGACTGGTCTCGCTCACCAGACTCCTGCATGAGAAGTGCTGAGTTAAAGAGCGCCAACTTGTGACGTGGGTTTAGCTCCAGGGCGTGGTTGAAGTTCTTCAGGGCTTCTGATGGGTCCTTCATCTCAATGTTGACGATGGCCAGGTTGTACCACAGGTCAGCGTTGGAGGGGTCAAGCTCCAAGGCTCGGAGGTAAGCGTCCCGGGCTTCTGTGAGCTTGTTCATCTTCAGAAGCAGCTCCCCTCTGAGACAAATCAAATTAGATAAATTAAAAGCACGTAAAAATCAGGAGTCAAAGCATGGCAATTATATATTATAGCTGATCCGGGCTGGGGGGGGAAGCTCCGTACGTCAACAAAGTGTCACTGTCCAAAAGATTACTGACAGCACTGTAGATCTGCCTAATGTGTGACGTCAAAGGTCAGAATAGACATAGGGTTAAAAACAAAAAAGCCAATTAAGACAAACTGTTGAAAGCGAAGTTAACAACGATTTCAAAAAGAAAACAGAACTAAATGAACCGTCTTGCCTGCTGATGTAGGCTTGTTTGAAGTCTGGTCTCATGCTGATTGCTTGTCGGTAGAGCTGGTCGGCCTCCTCCAGTCTTGATTCGTTGGCTCGGATCAGATTCGCCAAGTTTATATAAACGTTGAGATGGTTAGGGGCCACACGTGTCGCATACTTCTTACCAGGAATAACCTGATGAGTGGTCAACAGAGAAGTCATTCATTGGAAAATCATCCACACCATGTTTGATGACAATCTGTCTAGGGCTTAGTAGGCTAGTAGACTATATTTTTGGATGCTTCCTCCTCATTGTCCCAATTATTGGCAATGTGCCTCGTAACAGTAGTCACCCCTCGCATTCTACATGCTGTCCTGCTGTTGGTGCTGCTGAAATCTGTTTCAGCTGGTAAATTCAGTCCCTCCAGGATTTTGCGATTCACGCAAATTCAACGAATTATTGTGACTTTGGCGCGACTCGCAATTTTGACCACATGACTTCAACCAATCCCAGCAGTCCCACGTGCCAAACTTTGCATCAGTATGTGACTCTGAGAGCCACTGACCAAGCTGGAGTGAGAGCGTGTTGACGTAACACGTACGTCGTCAAATTCATTTCCTCGTTTCTGCTACGAAGGCATGACGTGTGTGACTCGAACATTTCACATTTACCAACCAAACGTAAAGCAAAAGAGCGGGCAAAACATTTCAGACAGTTCTGCCAACCTGTATACTTTCTAACATCAATGTATGCTGTATGCTGGGGGTGGCATTAGCTCAGTCATTAGGGAGTTGGGTTGGGAACAGGAGGGTTGTTGGTTTAAGTCCCCATATGGACCAAAGTATGGTGGTGGACTGGTAGCTGGAGAGGTGCCACGGTGCTCTTGAGCAAGGCACCTTTCCATGGGCAGCCCCCTCACTCTGACATCTCTCCATTAGTGCATGCATGTGTGTGTGTGTGTGTGTGTGTCAGGCATGTGTGTAATAACAACAGAGTGAAAACATTGTAATTTATTATTAATTTATGTTTTTTCACTCTGAAGTGGCCTCTCTCTCTCTCTCTCTCTCTCTCTCTCTCTCTCTCTCTCTCTCTCTCTCTCTCTCTCTCTCTCTCTCTCTCTCTCTCTCTCTCTCTCTCTCTCTCTCTCTCTCTCTCTCTCTCTCTAATTTCCATAATCTTTTCGGGTCTTTAAAATGTGGTGGAAAACGCAGACGACAATGGGAGGAACCTTCAAAATAGTTCAGGAGACTTAAAAGAGCCCAGAACCTTGTTTCGAAACACGGCTTAAGAGAACTTTAGTCAGCTGGGTGAACCAAGAGGGAGCTGCCACTTGGATTAAAAAAATTAAAAAAAACCGAGTCAGCTCGTGGTATTAAATTGCAGTTTGCCATGGCATGTGTCCAGCTGATCTGCTTCAACTTGAAAACAAGAACAAAACAAGCATGCTTCAGTTGAACACTGACAGGTGAGGCTTTCTAGAGAAAGACACACAAGCATATCATGTAGTTATATCACAAATGTTGCAGGTTGTACAAGCAAGGATCCAAGAGGAGTGGCTAAGCCTAAGTGTGACTGAATGAATACATATTTTTGTTTGGACTTTCGCTTAGCTCCATGCAACATGTATGTGACATGATGAGATACCTGTGGCATGAGGGATTTGGCAACCAAGTAGGCCTCTTCTGCCTCTTTGGACTTGTTCAAGTTCTTGTAGGTTCTTCCAACGTTCATGTGAGCACCAATGTCATCTGTGGAAACATTGCTTGGAGTATAAGGACAACAACGAAATAAATCAACTACAGGCTGAAATATGCATCTCTGTATTCCTATTAAATCCATTTATTTCTCACCTGACCCTGTTTATTTCTAAAGTATTTTTTCCATCCATCTCCCACGTCGCTTTGTTGTAACATTCCACAAATGCTAAACTAAGTACACATAATGAGAATTTTTTAATTTTTTTTTATTGATGTACTGCCAAATGCAACTTTCAGAAGAAGCAAAGAAAGTCCTTCTGGGAACCAATTAAAGTGAAATGTTAAAAGGGGTCAGACAGGACAGAACGGATGATTAGCATAGCAGGAAATCCTTATCAGGTTAATGTGTTTACACCGTTAATCTTGGGGAAACACTCTTGGGTGGCGAACCGGCAAAACTGTTGAGCTCTTCAGCTTCCTGAAAACTCTGCTATGAAGCAAAACAGAACTGCTAGAAGAAGCTGAACTCACTTACGTTATATTTCTTCCTATTTTTGATGCACACACTTTTCCTGTCCATTTTCTTTTTGTTCAATTGTGGACCAAGGGAAAACACACAGAGTGATAAAGTGACAAAGTAACGTTCTGAGAAACAAAAGTTAATACATATGCATTTGTGTGTTTGAGAGAGGGAGCCTTCTCTCTACAGACAACTGCGCTTCTCTAATGCATAATGTTGGCAGTTTGTCGGTCAGGTGCCAACATCAGTGTTAAGTAACTGTGATTTCCCTTGTTGAATTGCACAATTGTACAGTGGGACTGACGCAGCAAGAATGCAGGTAGTGAGAACCAAGCATCTATTACTACTCTAAGCTTCTCATGAAAAGGTTCACAAAATTACTATTTTACTACTGTGTTGTAGGTGTTTCTGTTATTTGGTCTAGCCCCCCTGGTCTGCTTGTTTCTTGCAAAGAACTGGTAGAACAAATAAAAACATGCTTGTGTCACAGGTTTTTGAAAACATCAGTACACTGTGTATCCCACTAAAAACAAAACATTATAGGAGATCTCACAAGATCCCCACAATAATGCAATACCATCATTTTGTTTTACAAATTTCTAAATATCATAATGATTTATGTTTCTTACCCGGTTGGACGCGAGTGGCCTGGAGAAAATACTGCAGTGCCTTTGCATAATTGTTTTGGTTCTCTAGAGCGTGGCCAACATTATTCCACAACTTGGCATTGTTCTTGTTGACCTGAAGCAACAGACAATTTAAGAAAAGACTGAATCATTATTACTAGTCATCTGTTACTGTTTAATCAGGCCTCTTATCACAAGTTGATTAAAGATTTGTTTTAACATCGGGGAAAATGCTGCCTTCATGCTCTTTCCCGCTTACCTTTAGGGCAGAGGTGAATAGAGTATATTCTGACTCCCAGTCCCAATTCCTGTTGAATGTTTTCACTGCATGTGTAGTTAAAAGCACCCCAATTATCAACCAGGAAATCTTCTTCAAGTGTCTACAAAGGACAATGTAAAGAGTTTCAAATGATATTGCTTTGGTAATGCAACACAACAAATTGCTGCCATTTAACATTTTGGCAAACCTGATCAATTTGTCTTTAAATCAAAAGCTATGACTTGGTACTTATCTAACAAGGTCTACACCCCATTTAGAAAAAAATAAAAGCGCATGACTGCAGCCAATTAACATTGAGTAACACTGTAGTAACAGTTGTCTCTAGTGAAATCAAGCTCACAACATTAGAAATTACATATTCTGTTACTGATGTTTCCCTGAGGCACAAAGGCGTGAGCGGTTTTCGTTGATTTGTATAATAGATTATATTCAAGGCAGTAACATCATTTTGGACAAGCACTTACCCTTTATGTGAGACAATCTTGAATCCATGTGCAACAAGAACACAGAAGCCCATGCTGGGCACATAAAGTACCCTCTCTGCAACAACAAAACCCACAGGGAAGAAGAGGTTGGACGCAGGAATAAAGGGCAGGACGATCAAAGACAGGGCCTGCAGGAGAAAGCAAAATAATATTTTCAGTCCATATTAGCCATATTATTTTTTAGGGCACTTGTAACTACATAGTCACGTTCAGAGAGCTTGCTTAAACATGTAACAAACATGAAGAAAATGTTACAAATATATTCACTCTGGCTAAAATTTGTTGATCGACAGACAAAATGTAATGAACAATTTCAGGAATTTGTCTAACAAAATGGTTCCAGATTCTTAAATGTGAAGATTAAATGCTGTTGTTTTTTGTGACATTAGAGTAAATAAATTATTTGTGTGGGTCGGACAAATCAAGCAATTCCAAGATGTCACCTTGGGCTCTGTGAAATTATATTTGGCTTTTTTTCCCCCAACATGATTAATTGATCAAATGAAACTATTCTGTAGATGAATCAATAATCAAAATAATAATTAGTTGCAGTCCTAGACTCAGCTTCTAAAAAGCTGACTTTACAATAAGCATCTACATGGACAACAACTGATGTTTCAGTGATAAAATCAGATATAAATCAGGGGCTGCAGGCTAACATCTATCCATCTCAGCATGTGTGAAATAAGCTGATGTCAAGAGATCTGATACTGTAGGTTGTTCATACTCCTGCACAGGCTGGAGTCTGAGGGTTAGTCAGTTTTTAAATATAGCATCAGTGCAATCAAAAGAAATACTATGTTTTATGAAAAGATCTGGTTGTTAAATAGGGTCTTGTTGTGGGAGTTTCACAGTTGATATATGGGTAATCCTTGACGTTCCACTTCTGGGATTGCTCTGTGCCGCCCGACAATCCGCCGGATTTCACTCATTTAGCCCGGATGTCCGTTACTTTCCGCTTTCTTTGTGTTGGCATTTTAAACTCCGATTTATGATCGATTTATGAGGACTATGGTTAACTGCTCCTCAGATCTCTGCAGGGTAAATCCAGACAGCTAGCTAGACTATCTGTCCAAGACGATTGTGATTGGTTTAAAGAAATGCCAATAAACCAGAGCACGTTTTCCTCCAGCACACTTTGGAGGAGGGTCTGGCAAAGCGAGACTAATATATATATATATATATATATATATATATATATATATATATATATATATATATATATATATATCTCGCTAATAATAATAATACACACACACACACACACACACACATAATCAATTATTAACTTATCGGAATCAAGCATTAAATTGTTCTAGAAAGAATCTAAGGGTTATCTTAGAAACGATTATTTCAGAATAAATACTTGTATATATTATAAGTAATACAAATACATTATTACTCCCCGTCCACATGATAGAAGCGTTCCGTGATTGCGCACGCGCCCCCACACAATTGATAGTAGCCAAGGAGGACACGGAGGATTAAAAAAAATAAAAATAAAATGGACTCTGTGAGTCTCTGGACAACACCCTCTTCTGAACATAGCCATACTGAGACATACTGAGCGAGTTGTGTGGCGCTGATAGTCTTAATTAGCTTTGTAGCAGCTCATTTGTCAATGGCTTGAATGTAAAAAATGTACGCACTGAAGCTTTAACTGTAAAAACGTATATAGACAATCCCTCTTCAGTTGAGGCAAATTAGGGACATTGACAGAATCCATCAGTCTGTTACTGTGTATAATTTTTCTGCTTTTATCTAAATTAAAGAAAATTTAATGACTAATAATAATTGCTAATAATAATAATTATTGCACAGCCAGCAGCCCACATAGGTTGAAAAAACTGTTAAAACAAGTTCATGCTTCTCATGCTCCATGTGAGACAGCTTATAGCCTTGCAGTGTAGCTAAGTACGCTCATGTGGTATGATATTGTTATGCAACATATTCTAACTGCTGCAAAGGTCATTATTCAGTTTATTTTGTGTTGATTTGTGGTCCCCTTTTCTAAACTTAAGCTAAAAGCAATACTGAGAGGAAGTTTTCTGACCTTTAAGTAAGAGAGCCATGTGCCTGTTGCACAACAGATGCTAATTTGTTATTGACTGCTCACTCAAGTAAGAGCTTATATTTGATCCTTTTTCCATTGTGCTGACCGATATTGCCTATGTATATCATTTTATTTCCTCAGTTTGCTAAATTAAAAAAAAAATATATGTATGTTTTTATATTTATTTATTTATTATACACAGACGCAGCAACGTAGAGATGCAGTGGAATGCATGCTTAAAAGGGTGATAATTAACATTTATCTGGATATTAATGCAATTGTTAAAGTAGTGATCAATTTTATTAGCACTACTCTTTGTTGGTCCGGGGGTGTTTGACTCTAGACAGGTGTGTTTTAATTGCACGGTGGCAGCGAGGATATGGCTCCAGCATCTTCTCTCGTTTTACATGAACTGCTGAAACCACAGAGTTCACATTGGACTGGCATAGAGCCTGGCTCCATATTGGTGATTGTTATAAAATCAATAGCAAGATCCTGTCTTTTGGTTTTTAACTTTCCCAGCTCTTCAATTTCTTTTGAGTAATTTCAATGTCTCCTTTCTTTTTTATCTTCCTCCCCGTCTCTTCCCACCACTCATCCACCTTAGCCCACCTAGTAAATCATAATTCACAAAGAAATTTAAAACAATTGGTTTGGTGCAGTAATTAGAGCCCAACCGATATATCTTTTTAAATATTCATTCATCAGAATCATTTATAAGGACAAATAAATGATTCTGATAAATGAATATTTAAAAAAATAAAAATGGACTTTCAACATGTTATGTGCGTTGGTGTTGCATAGTTTGTCCACCAGAAGGCGCTCTACAACATCCCTGTTGGCAACACTGATGGTTTTTTTTGTTCAAAGGACAAAGAAGTTTCATATGTTAAGCTTGTATTTGTTTTACATTTTATTTATCAGAACTTTAATATATTTTAATGTTCCTCTGTTCTGTTGTGATGATAAAACAAATTATCATATTATTTTAGTGAAAACTCAAATAACTAAAAATAACTAATGTTAGGGAAATCTGTTTTGTTTTGTTTCTTGTTCTGGATTTTTTTTTTTTTTAAACATACTGTATATCGGCCGATATATATCGGCATATCGGATTTTTAAATAACCAAATATTTGTATTGGTATCGGCCTTAAAAATCCTTTACTGGTCGGGCTCTAGTAGTGAGGTGACAGCTTTGTGTTTATGGAGCATCACAATGCATTTCAATAATCTGGCGAAGCTTCCTCTCACCATGATGACAGTCTTGGCAGAGCTGTGTCTGTAGCGCAGGCTGTGGTAAACTAGCAGTCCCAGAAAAGTGTAGAACGCCAGGGTGGCCAGGTTACGGAGGTCTAGGAGTGACTCCACCAGAGGAATGGTGCCCATAGTCCAGTCGCAGCAGAGCTCAGAGGGATTCAGCAAAAGCCATGCATTCACAGAAAGTAGGTAGTTGAAAGTCAATTGTCGAGTGGGAGTGGGGCTGACTGCTGCCGGGTTATCAAATCTACAAAAGACAGAATAAAAGTTAATCTGACTAATAGAGCATTAGATTGGTACAGCAGGAGTTGATAAAAAAGTATATGCTATACTGGAATGAAGTTTGTGAGGAAAAAGCTAAGACTGCAGAAGAAAATAAAACGGCCTCTTTTCTTTTCTACATGTTCCTGCTAACCAGTTTAGGAACGCTATAACCTTTCCATAATTTCTTTTTTGGTCCTCTCCTTTTCATCTTTCCTGCCAATTGGAAACATGCAAACAGGGTCTCTACTTTCTGGCCGATGATGTCCAGATCTACATTTCTACCAAAGCCATCGCCACAGTATATCCTCCACCCTGACCAACTTCCTTCATGACTTCCAGAATGGACTACTGCAACAGCATCCTCTATGATTCATCTGCAAAAGCCTTAAATAAACTTCAATACATCCAAAACTCTGCTGCCCGTCTCCTCACAAACACTTGTTCCTGTGATCACATCACGCCATTCCAGAGCTGGAAGACCAGAGCTGGAAGACCTGCCTGTGGTTCCCGTCAAAGGAGGACGACATGTTGGACCAAACACTAACACTGAAACACCTCTCCCTTCTCATCACGTCGGAACCCCAAATGCTGCCAAACTGCAGAAGTCGTGTTCGTCTTTGAGACCAGGTCACTCAGTGCCACCCCCACCCCCCCCTCTTTCCCCTACACACTGTCATGTGACGACAACCACACATAAGCATTTTAGGCATTACATAAATTATATTTAATATTTAATCCCTGTCTCATATTGAAGTGCATAGCACTTTTGTTAATGACTGTATTGAAACCGATTCCGTTGCTATTTTTAAGACCCCCCGTGGTATACCGTAGTACTGCCCAATCCTACCATCTGGTGAAGGCTCGGAGAATGAAAACGTTTGATTTAAGATTTTTAAAAAGACAGCCCTCAAAAAGGTGAATGAAGCCACTGGTTATCCTGAAGTCACACTGAACATGTCTAAACAACTGCCAGTGACATTTCCATATCCATAACTCCTAATCGGTCTCCCTTTGGTACTTCCTCCAGCCTGTATTTGATCTAATCTGCTCCGGTACAGCAGTAGTCCAAACTTGTTTCGGGGATCACTTCTGGATCACAACTGGAATGGTTATAATCTAAGCATGCAGTCTTGTTATGGCCTGAGCCCAGAAATTCTTTCAGACAATCTGGAGACATCTTTAGCGGATTATGGCTAGAGGATAAGCATATCTAGACTAATTGTCTGGAATTTTATCTTTGTTATCAAATGCTATTAGGTTGTTCCTGTACAGATAATTTAAAAAAAAGTTTAGACTTAATCAACACTTAATTCAATAGAACCATAAAAAAATTTACAATGTTACTTACTAAAGTAAAATTGGCTCAGCTTTTGACACTTGCCACTTTTTGCAGTTATAGGTAAGTAATTCAGTGCAAATAAATCAGCAGTTTAATCTTAGATATAATTCATTACTTTAGTTTGATGGTCCATGGTTTGACATGCACACTATTTTTTGAACAAAAACAAACTGTCAGTGAATAAAAACTTATCTTTTGAATAAGAACAGCAGCTTGTAAAATGCAGGTCCTCCTTATCTACATAAAACTAATATAGAAAAATATGAAATGTTGATGAGTATGTTCTTTTTAAGACAAAGTGCCCCAACATCACCACAGTGGGTCACAAACAACTCACCCTCATGCAAAAAGATTTTAGACTTTTGGAGTAGGACAGTTTTAATCTCTGCCATCATTTTTTAAGCAGAACTTTAAAGGGTTAGGGTTAGGCTCAGGGTGCCTGTCCAGCAGTTGCAGCCCCCTCACTCTGACATTTCTCCATTAGTGCATGTAAAAGGACCTAAGCATGTGTCTGTATTTCAGGCCTGTGCATAGTGTGTAATAAAAACAGAGTGTAAATTGTAATTTCCCCACTGGGGAGCAATAAAAAGAATAATTTATTATTATTAGCAAAAACTGTGTACCTGCAGCCATAGCAGCCCTGAACAAGAACCCCAAATCACTGCCACTTTGTGTTATTCCCCTGCATGCCATTCTGTTATGTTTGTACTTTTGTTTCTCTGTAAGTGGACTTTGTCCATAACGTACAGTGTTTGTGACTAGGGCTGGGCAATAAATCAATATTATATCGATATCTGAGGCTAGATACCGCTTGATAAGTGTTTTTCCTAGTTTTAAAGGCTACACGACAGTAAAGTGATGTCATTTTCTGAACACACCAGGCTGTTCTAGCTGTTCTATTATTTGCCTTTACACACATAGTTATTATATCAACATAACTGATGATTATTTATGAAAATTCTCATTGTGTGCATATTTTGTGTAAGCACAATTGTCAATCCTACAATATCAATTTTGAGGTATTTGGTTAAAAATATCGGGATAATTGATTTTCTCCATATTGCCCAGCTCTATTTGTGACACAGGATTGATATTTTAACAATTGATAACAATCTCACTGTTACCTCCAACACCATAAATATCCCATTACAACATAAATATCACATGTCAAATACCATTTGTCAACTGCATGTGTTAAGGAGCCACATTATATATGCTACAATGATAATAACTTATTAGAAAGCATTTGAGAAACATAAATCTTAAAAAACACTAGATTTTCTTTATTTAAATTCACTGTCATGTACGAGGATTACAGGGAATATTTTTAGTTGTTTTCAGGTCCTTTATTTAATAGGGGTGTTGAAATGATCATTGCGCTAATGCATGGTGATGCGGACCAAGACGATTCTGCATAGATCTAGTGACAGACCATAATCGATTATTGCCTACTGATGTTGCGTGTAGATTTTTGTAGGTATGTTTAGTTTTTGCCATTTGTTGTGTTCAGACTCTGCTACATTCAGAAAATGTCTTTATTAAGAGCATATATAATAAAAAGAGTTCATATATATCTGAATTTGTTGATAAAAACCATGTGTAACAATATATAATAATATTGAGGAGGTGAGGCATCGTGATGCATCTGGATATCAAATCGATTTGAATCGTTAACAGGATAATCGTAATCGAGTTGTGGGAC
This sequence comes from Percina caprodes, assembly GCA_013375575.1. Taxonomy (NCBI): domain Eukaryota; kingdom Metazoa; phylum Chordata; class Actinopteri; order Perciformes; family Percidae; genus Percina; species Percina caprodes. The sequence continues at coordinate 2,333,912 of JABXJD010000001.1, forward strand.
CAGTGAAGATTCACACCCCTATTATTTAACAAAGTCTCAATGATCTCTTTACAAATTATTGCTTCTAACCTTTGAAATCAAGGAATTCAAGCTACAAAAAAAAAACGTTGTAGGCCTGTAAATAACATTTATCAGCAGCAGGAAGTCAGAAGCCATGGGAAGATTTTCTTCATAATCAAATAAGAAGACATTATGTAAACTATTACATAATCTGAAACGAATAAAGAACCAGACTTGTATAATGTGTTTATATAATCCTGCAATCCATTTGCACTTAAATCATGACTGACTGTATTCCACTGCCCTTTACCATCTACAAACATCTTTTCCTTTTGTGCAGATAAGATACAGCAGCTGCAGAGCGAGACTTTTTAAATACTGGCCAAGATTGAACTACAAAACACACACAAAAAAAACTGTTTGTAACAATAACACTTACTGTGCAAAGTAAACTTTTAGTGTTTTTGACTTGAACAAGGACTGAAATGCAGTTTTAGCAGCCTTTTGTTACAGCTGATGAGACAATGCTTCCTACCTGGTGAAGACAGGAAGCTGAGACTGGATGACTTGGACCCTGACGATGACGAGCAGCAGGGTGCTGATGACGAGGACAATGAGCTTTAGCAGAGTTTGCAAGACCGCGTAGGGGAAACCTTCTTTACCCTGCACTACTTGCCGTAGTGTGTCCAACAGCATGGGCAAGGTAAACTGAGAGAATAGCAAGAAGGAGAAACACAGGAAGGGCAAACTTATTATAGCGTAAAGGGTTCCTACACACTTTCAGACTTAAATTTCACATTTGTTATACTTTAAATGACTTTTCCATTGTGATTTAGGCGTTTGATGTAAAACATTTAAAGGGAAACTATTATGTTTTTCCATATTTTCTGTCATATCCATAATAGAATGTCAAATTTTCATGTTAAACATGGCCAAAGCTTCAATTAATGAGGTAAATGTAGTTCAGATGAATCAATGTGAAGAAAAAAAACCAATTGTTCTGAACGCTCCACTTTCAGCTGTGTTTTCTGCTTTTGTCTCTGTGTCACGTAACTCACAGCTGGGATGCTATGATTGGTCATCTGCTTCAGGCAAGCTACTGAAGTGTTTTTTTTGGGCTAACGTTACTGCAGTGTTTATTGCCACAAGTACTGTTTGATTGCTAACATTAGCTCAAAATGCCATTCAAGTGACAACCTTTGTTGTGTTTGACTGCTAACTTGTAGCCAGCAGTGAATGAACTTCGTTACGTAGGTCTTGACATTACAGAAGTCTCTCGTTAGCATCTTGTATGCTACTTGTCGCAAAGTAATGCATGCGCGACTCACATCTGCACTCAACTCATAGGGGTGGTGGGAAAAAAATCGATACAGCATAGTATCGCAATATTTTCAGTGGCAATACTGTATTGATACACTTTTATTATATATGTGTTGGTCAGTTTGTCTGCTTGACAATCCCATTTTGCAGCAATAAAATTGAAGTGATATAAACAAACAGAGAAATTGATCTTTTTAGATAAAACAGATGTTGAAAATGTTTTGGGGACATCATTTGAAATTGGGAAAAATTAGAAGTTGGAAAAAAGGTTATAAATTGCAATATATCGCAGAATATTGCAATATGTTTAAAATCGCTATTATATTGTTTTGTGGCATAAGTATTGTGATGATCTCGTATCAGGAGTCGTCTGGTGATTCCCACCCCTATTGACTCCCTGACTGTAGAGAAATAGTAACAACAACAGGAACGCTAATGCGGAAAGCCGACCAATCAGAGCAGACTGGACTTTTTCGGGAGGGGGAGCTTAAAGAGACAGGTGGTCCAACAGAGTATCTTTTACACAGGGTAAATACAGGTACAGCAGCCATTGTCGAATGTACTACCTATACCTACATTTAAACTTAACTAAATCCAGGTGGCAACTGCTTTTTAACAATCCCTTTCACTGTATGCTTAAAACACTCTAGTATAAAGCCAGCCATGCTTTGATGTAGCAGGTTTGTGACCAATAGGAACGAAGTGTGGCCAAGTTTTGGATGACTTACCCCTTGTGCAACAAACACTTCATAGACACAGCAGATGCCGACGACAGTGATTCCCTGCTCCTTACACAGTGTTGCTGCTGCCACTAACACAACTGTCAGAGCAATGGGAGCCCAAACTGAAAAACAAAAAAGGAATATACACAAATAACAGTCAACCTATTTACAACCTGTTACAGTGATTTGTCCATTTTATACAAAGTGGGCAAATTCTTGGTACAAATTTTCTTGATCAAAATGATATACACCAAACCCTATTGCAATGCAGCCCTCCCACCTCTTTCCTTGAGGACACAATTTATCCTTTGTTTAATGGAGCGTCCGACCAATTCTATTTTTTCAAGGCCGATACCAATTATTATTAGATAATAAAACTGATAACTAATATTTGGAACCAAAACGCATATACAATGAAAATTTAAATCTTTCAGTGAAAATTAAGATTTTGGAATGTTACAAACTCCAACACAAAACGTCATCTAAATGCTTTAAGCAGTTATTTAATTAATTAGAACCTTTTCAACATAACACAGAGTAAAAGAGAGTCAGATAGTGGTCAAGACATTAAGTCAGACTCAGTGGTGAGTGAAACCGAAGCAGAGGGACAGACATAGCTGTAGCAGAGCCAAAATAGCATTTTTTAAAAAGGTCCCATGACATAGTGCTCTTTGGATGTTTTTATATAGACCTTGGTGGCCCCCTAATACCATATCTGAAGTCTCTTTCCCAAAATTCAGCTTTGGTGCAGAACTTCAGCAACTAGAGCCAGTCCCACAATGAGCTTTCCTTGGGATGTACCATTTCTGAGTCTTTAGCTTTTGAGGATTTTTTTTGGGGGGGGGGGGGACAACTGCCACTTTGCTTGTTTGAAAGACATGCTGTCTCTCTCTCTCTCTCTCTCTCATGGGTGGGCCCAAATTCTATGGGCGGGCAAAGTAGAGAAAGGGGAGGTAATCTTATGAGGTCATAAGGGGCAATATTCCAGATCCGCACATCTGAGCTTTCATTTTCTCAAAGGCTGAGCAGGATACCCAGGGCTCGGTTTACATCCATCGTTATTTCTAGCTACTGGGGGACCATCTGTAATATATATTAAAGATAATCTGCAAAATGCCAAAAAAAAAAAACACCAGGGCCATTGGTCTATCCCTAGTTCAGACAATCCTTTTCAATGCGTAGGGAAAAGTCAGGAAATATCACAGTCAAGCATTTGCACTTCATCAATCACTGGGGAAATACCACTTGCACTTTGCAAAACCACTGGCCTGGGCAAACAATAATGGATGCCAGGTGTTTGCTTGTGTCAGCAGAGTGGGTGATGTTAATCATTACAGGGAAATGGAAATGATATGGACATATTTTGCATGAGCCCAGCACACCATTTGCCAGTCATCTACCATCATCATATCACATTTGTTTTGTAAGCACTAGGGCTGTAATCTCCCACTCGACTAGTCGATGATGTCGAAGACATCGGCAGTGTGGCAGCATTTGACAAAAATAGATAACGGAAAAAAGGTTGAATGCAAAGTTTGCAGGCAACAGTTTATATATCACAGCTCGACTACAAACATGGCATATCACCTCAAAACAGTAAGCTAACTTGTCTGCGTTAGGTTGCCCTGTCTGTTTTGAGTAAGCTATATTAACATATCAGAATTGTCATATTTCAATGTTTTAGTCTAATAATTGTTTTCTAACTATAGGCGCACCCACCCGCAACAACGGTAGAATCCCCCAGACACACCCAGATCATGCTGGATGTTAAGCCTCCTCTATCATCCAAACACAAAAATAATTAGGTCAAAAACGATTTAATATTTTGCAAATAGCCTACTAGTTTTTATGTTCATTTATAATTAATGTAGGCGGACAAGGCTAACAAGTACTGCGCAGCTAATTAAACTAAGGTTTGTTTTGCCCCTCCGCGTCCCCCCCCCCAGTCGATTTTTAGTTGCAATTTCAGGACTTTAGTCAACCAAGATTTTTTTGGGTTGATTACAGCCCTAGTAAGCACTAATGTAGAACCGTACACCGATTCCAAGTGTTATTTATTCTCTATTGACCAATTAAAGGCAACATATTGGTCATAAACTTTTAAATATTCAACTCTGTGACTTAATGTGAACTGCCTGAATGAAAACTGCCTGAATGAATGAATGAATGAATGAATGAATCAGTTTTGTTCTCATTAAGGAAGGAAGAGCAGTTTCATCCTTTTAAGATTTAGCCTCTGAACTAGGACACAGCTTAAAAGAGCTGCCAGGTGCCTAAGGAAACAGTGTTGACAGGCAGGCAGTTTCAACACAACAACCTGCACAAACACAAGCCATGCCAAAGAATCACCAAAGGTTGAATCTAGACCGATTTGTCAGCATGGCTCATATTGTTGGCCAATTTTAGCTCATCACAGATGTAATGGTACATGCATACCTTTTGACCAATAAGCAACAAGAAATGGCAGTACAGAAATGCAATAGATATTTTACGTTTTTGTTAATTTAGCAACAATATTGACATCACGTTGTTTGTAAGAGAGCAATGACAAGTTTATTCCAGGAAATGAAATGAAAGAGAGAGGGAGATGGGGAACAATACTATAGTTTGGGAAATTGTTGGGTCTTTGTAAATTATAGGAGTGTGGTCTAGATCCTTCTCAATCTGTAAAGTGTCCTGAGATAGCTCCTGTTATGATTTAACACTATAAATGAAACTGAATTCAATATGCAACAAAGGTCCCCTGACACGGCTCATGATCGCCCACCCAATCCTTTAGACACCAGGATGCCCATTCATTATCTGATTTTAAACTTTTATGGCTGACTTGACATCTGAGAACAACTGACCAAGTCAAATGATGATTCTTTCCAAATGACTACAGCTGAAAATTTGCTGGCTGGCTAACACTGGCACCTTTATAGAAATGTCAATAAATGTGCGCTGTCCTAATGAATAAATTAAACTCTCACATATCGCATTAGGAAATCCAGTATTGATTGGGCTCTAGTTAAAACTGAACAAGTTACTGCCACAACTTGCTGTTATGGTTTCTGTTGGTTTGTTACAAATGTAAACAGAAGAATGAAACATAACTAGAACAATTCAATGAGAATCCAATAACAAGTTTAAAGACCTTTATTATAGATTGTTATTGAGAGTTGTAAAAGAAATTAAAAAACGGTTGCGACATAGAGATTTTCCTCAGGGTGCAATTATAGAAGAAAAAAAAAAAAAACTAGGTGCATTTAATGCCAAACCCCACCCTTTAACTATGTAACCATGAGACTGAAGAACCAGCAACAAATTACTAACCACAAACAAAACAAAGCAAATGCAAGTGGCACTGCAGTAGAAAATTAAGCAATGAGCAGAGTAACAATGTAAAGTTATTGCAGTAGACCTCAAGAAACAATTGTATTAAATGATATAGAATATTCCATTTTAATTAACCTTGCTGCAAAGTAAACTGTGGCCTCGAGCTTCTGAACACAGACAGTATTCCTCCAAGCCAGGTCTGTGATCTTATCCCAACCATTTCTGTTGACACCAACATCCTTGTTCTCACGCCCTCCCCTCCCCCATCCGCACGCACACACAATTACTGTTAAATGAGAAACTATAAATGAGAACTATAATTTTGCCCAAGGCCTTCCGTGTCAACGAATAACTTGCGTCATACAGTTACAAATGGGAATTTGGGAGTTTGGTTTCATGCCTCTGAAATGTCTGCAATGTCTTAATAGAAGCGCACATGAACCTAGCGCACATGAACCTAGCGCACATGAACCTAGCGCACATGAACCTAGCGCACATGAACCTAGCGCACATGAACCTAGCGCACATGAACCTAGCGCATCTTGAGACATAATTAAGTGAGAGACCGGTGAGTTACATCAGACTTACCAATGGAGTGGTCTGAAGCTGTTGATTTCGTGTAGGCCAGGAAAGCAGCCAGGAGAAAGATTGAAGAGAGAAGTTCAGCTCTGCCAACCACACCTGTGACCTGAGGATAAAAAGTGACATCCATTAGTTCATTTTAAATCTGCACTCTTGGTTACGACGACAGGGCGCACACACAAACACACACACCTTTTGAGCTGTTGTACTATTCTTTGATAACTGCAGGTTTTTCTCGATGTGTTTGATTGTAATGTAAAGTGAGATAAAGTAACCTAAATCTTTATTTTACAACAGGCTCTTAAGTATCAAAAGGGTCAGAAGTTCCCACATGAACATTTCTCCCCAGGGTTCAATAACCACCGGAGATAAATCATATACATACACCTCAAGTGGAAAAAAACACAAAGAATAATGCTATGTTCTAATCTCTTTAAGAACATTACATATGTATACTGTAACTGGGGGTAACCCCTTCCATCCAGCTGTGAAAACAGGTCTGTTCAGGCAAATCCTTTCAGCGGATGACAAGATCTTTGTAGAGCAGCCTATCTGACATTAACGTCTGTCATTTGTGTAAATGATGACTGCCCTCGTGTGGAACAAATAACATTCTCACTAATTTCAGCTCATCACAGATGTGATGGTACATGCATACCTTTTGACTAATAAGCAACAAGAAATGGCAGTACAGAAATGCAATAGATATTCTACGTTTTTGTTAATTTAGTAACAGTATTGACATCACGTTGTTTGTAAGAGAGCACTGACAAGTTTATTCCAGGAAATGAAATGAAAGAGAGAGATTAACGAGAGAATAACATTCTCATATCCACTATAACCAAATGCATGGTTTCTTAGAGATAGACATATTTTAAAACCACACATATGGTCCCACAAAAGGTTTTACAAAGCCCTTTACAAAAGAGTCTGTTGTGTCTTGTGCATATCCCTTAAGAGCACACTAAGCATTGCAAGAGGATTACAACTTTATAGATAGGTGTAAACATCCACATTTAAAAAAGGCTAATGCGTTGTTCTCTGACTGACTGACTAAGTGTCAATTGGTGGTGAAGGAAATAATCCACTAGCTGCCCATTTAGCCGAAACCAGCGACCATGTGTCCTTTGAATAGTTTGGCCTGCAAGAACAGGATCACAATACCTACCTACACTTACTTTATCAGGCAGCCACACTACTGCATTAGCTCACTTGATGAAGGAAGCCAAACTACTTCTGCAGGAGCCATGTTGCTACAAGGTTACTAAGAAAACATGTATGTCCCTGTGCTACATTCACTGATTGCTGTTAATAAACATTAATGGCATGATTTAAATAAATATAGAGCTACTTTATGCCATCACCGAATTAGTTGATACTATGATTTGCTCACATATTTACTACTAAGTCCGGGGAAGATAGATTCACAAGTAACAAAAGAAATCTAAGGATGCAGTACTTCTTGAGTCTTGTCAGTCAATCAAAGCTAATTCAACAGAATGGTAGAAAGGCTGACCACAGTTTTGGTTTGTTAATTTGGCTGATTCACTCAGACTGCAAGTCCAATTTTCTGTGTGTGTCTGTCTGTACAGCATTGGGGCAGAGCTATTCATTGAGTGCTTTCCCATTAAAGCCATTTTGGAGCCTTAATATACGGTTGTGGAGTACACTAAATAATCTGTATTTGAAGATACTTGGAGATACAAAAAAACTGAAGTCTCCATTCAAAAAGACAGACACTGAGAAAGACATGGGGACACACAGGACTCTTTGTACGCACTTATCATGAAAGGACCTTCAGTGCTTGGAGCATAACTAAAAAACAAATGATCCGTTCAGAGAGAGATTCCAGACGGCGATAACATGAAGGGCATTTGCTGGACTAACTCTAAGGGCTCATTTGTGAGGCAAATTGTTTCCATTCAAGAAGTCTGAGAGTCTGACTGCATGGATTAGAAAACACCATGAGGAAGATTGGCGCAGTGGTGCATGCTGTGTAACAGAAGCACTCCGTCCCAAGAAGCAGAATGTTTTCTTTGTTTTTCTACTCTGGTCAGGGCCTGTCTGATCATCAGTTCAGCTATGTTGAATAGGATGAATTACAAGTCCTAATTGGGCAAGACTTTTTTTTTTTTTTTTTAAAGGCAGGCTGTATAGAAGAGAATGAGATCAAGTTCAAATGATAAGCAATAAGAAAAAGGTTTTTGGTTTCTGATCATGATTCCAAGTCCAATAACCTTTGTGGTCCCAATAACATTCATGATAATTTTGGTAACAACTAACTTTTCAATTTAAAAAATAACCTTAAAGGTCCCACAACATGGTGCTCTTTGGATGCTTTTATATAGACCTTAGTGGTCCCCTAATACCATATCTGAAGTCGCTTTCCCAAAATTCAGCCTTGGTGCAGAATTATAGCCACTAGAGCCAGTCCCACAATGAGCTTTCCTCAGGACGTGCCATATTTGAGTCTGTAGCTTTTGAAGAGTAGAGGAGAGGGGCATGGTAGAGGGTGGGGGTGTGGCCTTAACCAACTGTCACTTTGCTCAATTTAAAGCCATGATGTCTCTCTCTCATGGGTGGGCCAAATTCTCTGGGCGGGCAAAGCAGAGAAAGGGGAGGTAACATAAGGGGCAAGATTTCTTTTTCTCAAAAGTCAGAGCAGGATGCCCAGGGCTCGGTTTACACCTATCGCCATTTCTAGCCACTGGGGGACCATAGGCAGGGGGGGGACGCATATTAATGTTAAAAAAAACTCATAAAGTGACCTTTTTATGCCATTGGACCGTAAAAGTCGCATTATCTAACTTTTAGTTTGCGTTGATTCTAGCAGCGGTAGTTTTTACCACACCTGGTGTCAAAAGGTCTTTTCTTTACGGTGCTGTATTGCCCACTGTATTACCGAGTTAGCATTATGGGGAGGGCATACAGCTGCGATGAATAAAATGCTCCGACAGAAAATCATTCATTTACAATAAAATAAGTTACAGATGCATCGTTGCATTTCAAGTATTGCATACAGTAACTTAACAATAATAGTTTATACTGTTGATTGATCCCCAATGGGGAAATTACAACTTACACTCTGTTTTGTTAATAATCACTACACACAGGCCTGAAATACACACAAACATGCTCAAGATCTATTCCTGCCCAAATGGAGAGATGTCAAAGTGAGTGGGCTGCCAGTGCTAGACGAGTGCCCTGAGCAGTTGGGGGGGGTACAGTGCCTTGCTCAAGAGCACCTGGCAGCCAGCCAAAGTATTAAGAGATTGTTGTAGCAACCAACATAGTAATAACTATATATAGATTGATATAGTGCATTATATGAAACCCACAGACGCTTTGACTCACATTATAGCCTTGTCTTTCACTTTCCTACAGCAGATAACTTGTAAAATAAAATTAAAATACAATTGGCTTATATAAGGCAATCTCCTGCTTCATTTTACCTGGCTCTAAAGGCTAGATACGCTAACATAAGCTTTCCAGTGTTGCACAGAAATCTGTGACCCATCAGAATGTGTTACTCTAGCACCGTCATTCTGCCGCAAATCATTCTGTGACTGCGTGGGAAAAATCTAACCCGGGCATACAGTCTTAAGCTCTATTTGCACGGAACTAGTATTACCATGGGACCTCATGGGATTTAGAAACATTTGTTTTTTGAGAGGCGCATTTGCTTAAGCAAAGTCTGTATTTTACTCGTATTCACTGACATTATAGAGCAAACTTGGCACTAGCAAGTTGGGTTTTAAGCTCTTTTTCTGCTAAGTATGTGGCTCTCTGCTGGTACAGGCCCACAACTGAGAGCTAAGGTGCTTACAGCAGAGAGCTACGTGACACATGCCACTTAATTGATGAGGACTAGCGGGTTAAATTGGCCATACACACAGAGTACGCCAGGCAGACAGCTGACAATCTCGCAGGTGGATGCGGCTGCGGATTGAGTCAGGCTTGGACGTACGCTTCACAGTCAGCTGCACCTGTGTAGGTCGCACGGACACATAAGCGGTTCCAGGAAAGTGGACGTATGTGTCCACATGGAACATCGTGTCTGCGCGACCGGTACAAGTCTGCAGACGCAGAAAATGTGTCTGAGCATATTGGACAGGCAGGGCTCTGTTGCCTGCTTGTCAGTTTATGGTTAACAATCAGTTAACGAGGGTTGTCCATCCGTAAAAAAAATAAAAAAATAAAAATCAGCATCCCTAAATATTAAAAAAATAAACAAAACGGCCACTGTATGAGTTTATAAGCAGTACACACTTTCATATCAGTTTGTAACTGTATGTACAGTTATTTTCAACCAGAACATACTGTACATTACATACATAGCCTTTACCTAGTAAATGTACACTTACAGCTTCAGTGTGGATGGGGTGCACAGCAAACAGCAACGCAGCCACCAAGCTGGAAGTCTTATCCAGGAACAATCGGCACACTCGCAGGAAAAGCACACATACTACAGCGTGCAAAACAACATTGAGCAGATGGTAGGAAGCTGCACTCAGCTCACTGAAGAGGTAGTTCAGTCGGAAGGTGAGTACGGTAAAGGGTCGGTAAGATTTATGGCTCCGCTCCTGTAGGGGGACATACACAATATACCCTCAGCTGACCAATACAGAGACATTAAAGGCTGACAAATGTTTTAGTAAAGCCTTTGTTATTTGAATTTACTTTAAACTTAAGTTAATCTGAGGAAGTTGCAAATAAATTACTAAAAATTAAACTGGACTTCATTGACCTAAATAACACTGATTATAAATCCCCCCTTAAACTTAATGTAAATGCTTGCCAATATCAATAAGTCAATAAAGTGTATGCTAAAAGAAAGCCCATATTGATAAACCACAGAGGTGTGTCATGGAACATGACTTACCTCAGACATGGGTGTTCCCCAGAAGTCATTACGGAATAGGTTGTGGAGAGAGGTTGAGGGCCGTAGGTCCTTGTTATCAAGGATTGCCGAGACATCATCAAACGCAAAGCCACACGACAGACTGTTCCAGTAACATCCCACCACCAGTCCAGTCAAAAGTAAAATCTCCTTCCATGACATGGCAGCCATGGCTGACCAAAGCTGTCATTGATCACTGCACAAACAAAGAGGTTTGACATATATTCCAATTAGCTGACAAAAAAGATGTAAAGCAAGTACCTTGTAATGTAGATTGATTTCCTGGTTGGAATTAAAATTTCCAAAGCAACCATTCAATCATACAAACAATGCAGCTCTCCAAATGACTTTGTTGGGCAAGTTTATTAAACAACCTCATACATAATAAGTACGTTACAGTAAGTAACCATGTCTCACAGTTATTTTACTTTTCTTAAGTTGCATCCTTGTCAAAATAGAACTCATAGAGCTGCTTGTTTACATGTGTGTATGTACGTATGTGTATTTGTATAACTCCGATTTTATATACAAACTACATCTACAACGTTACATAGCAGTCAAATGTTAATATTTACCTTGTTGTCCTTGTTTATAGCCGTATGTATATGTCTCTGTATGCATAGTTACTATGATTGCAACAAACAGCACTGTTCCAACTTTACGTTACTTGGCCATTAAAACTGATTCTGATTACGTTACTTCCTCGCCGTTATGGTAACTTGCAAGGAGGGTGGACATCAACAGCAATCTAAAACTAGTTAGCTAATATTACCCTCTTTAAATAGCTAACGTTAGCTAGCTATCCAACGTCAGGAGTTGGTTAAAATAATACACATTGCTATCGTACGATCGCTAATGTAAAAGTACAAAAAACACATAACGTTAGCATGCATTGACTGGCTGCTGCAACATAACGTTAACGTTAGCTAAAGATGAGGCACACTTAGCTAACATTAGCTAATGCTAACTAGGTGGACACCAGTCTTCAAGACGAATAAAATGGATGCAGATGTATTTTTTAAGTATTTCTTAAATGTCTTACCTACCGTGTCTGTAACGGGGCAGACGGTGACTGTAGAGGTGATATCAATAACTTGGAATGGTTAGCTAACAGTGTCACACAAACGGAGTAATGTTAAACAATTCATCGGCAAGCGGCATTCCGCTTCGTTAAAAATATCACTTCCGGTGCAGGGGTGACCGCGCAAGTTAAATGTTAACAAAGCTAGCTAGACTCGGTGACCAATAGCAAGTTGTTAAAATGCGACTTTTGAGTACTTTGTGGTAACGCTATATCCGTCATGTCTCTATGTTTTGGTCACGTTCTCTACAAGGGTCCTCTCTTCACTTTTTACTAGTTGTATTATCATGTGGACTAACATTTACGTTAGCTTAATTTGCTAGCTAGCTAGTGTTGTCAATGGTAACCTAGCAGCCGAGGCGTCACATCATGGAAACCTCAGGATGGCTGTTTACTGTTTCTTTCACTGTCTATGGTTTACTGTCATTTTAACTCTCCTGTAACGTAAATGTTAGCCCATATTCTCTGCCTAGCACATTTAACTAATCTTACTGAGCGATGTAAAATAACAGACATTTGTTGTAAACTTTTAACTAAAAAATCATAGCGTCTAGCAAACTTCAACGTTAGCTAGCTAATTTATAACCACAGGTGGAGTTGCTTGATCTCCGAATGTCTTGTAACGTTAGCAGTTTGTGGAGTAACGTTACCTAAACGTAACCACAAATGTAACGTTAGCAAACTAGCTACACACTAGTTGTGTTTCAGTGTAAGCTAGCGTTTGTGCGACCAGTAAGGCTTCTGGGGAGCACGGAAATGTTTAGCCATAGCTTCCTAAGCACAATGAACAAGCGAACACTAACATTGTGTAGCTAGCTAGTTATCACTTAACCTAACTAGGTGTCTGCTCAGTTCTTTGTTAAATCTTTACAAACACGCAATGGCCAAAATGCCTTCTGCTCTTAAGTGGGATAAAGTGATGAGAATAAACCCATCGAGTCTCCTTGAATGTGAAAAAGACCAAGTGGACGAGGTCTTCGACATGTTCGTTTCGGTAATTGTCAACACTTCACACCAGTAATATTTACATCTCACATTTCTGCTCAGTTGCCCATCCACCAACGCTTCTCTGGTTTCAAATTACAAGCTAAGTACAGTGGTGCTGTGTATGCGTAGCTATTGCTACTTAATGCAAGACTACTCACTTGAGATTATTGTTCAAGGTATTACAGTTCTTGCTCAGTGGCTTTGTCAGCAACATGTACTTATTGTTATGACTGCCCTCTCCTGTGGTCACTGTTGACCTAGATATTTCACATAGTAGTCTCACATACCTGCATAAGGTCCTCGTTTTCTCCAAGGAGTGTATATCTTTTTTTTTTAATTTTGTTTTTGATTCCATCTCTATCACTTTTTTGTTTCAGGTTCTTTTGCTCTATCAGTATATTGTTATTATGAGTTCAAATGACAATGCATTTACTGTTTCTCACTTTAAACCATGCTTTCCATGCAGACAGAGGAATGGGAGGTGAAGGATAAATCTCCGGAGAACATTATTCAAGTGTTCAGAGTGTTTCAGACCCTATTGAAGGTGCTCAGTATTATTGTTGCAATGATTCTGATCTCCCACCCATTTCTATCAACAAGCATATGTTGTCAATAAGCAAAAATATTTAGTTTACAATTATTAACTGTAGTTTACACCATTGGCATTGATGCAATTTTGTGGGCATATGCTGCTTGAAATATTGCAATTAAAATAACATATTTTAGTTGTAATTTTCTTCTCTCCCTCTTCCTGTTAGATTAAAGATCGGGAAGTTACTATTGCTTACAACTTTCTTGAGGACATTGGTGTGAAGCATGCTAAAACCGGTTAGTGCAAGGATTGGTAGTCAAAATGTTTCATATGTTTAAGTTTTGCTAACAAAGAGCACTGTTTTACATTGTGATCATGTCTTCTGCACTGTAGAAAAGGAACTCCAAGCCAAGGTGTTGAGGCTGGAACAAGAGAACAAGGTAATACTTTTCAATATCTGTCACACAGAATGTCTGCAATTTTCTGATGCAGTGGATAATTATATGCATTGTAAATGATCAGTTATCAGGAGGCAGAAGTGGTGCAATGTAAGTATTATTACATGTGAATAAACTCCCTCTTTGTCTTTTTTCTTTCTTTTTTTTTTTTTTTTACTACCGGCCAAATCTTTTAGCCAATCAAAGAGTGCAACCCTAGCTATAAAGGGATTGGTTGTGCTGGCCACTGAATGACAGCACCTAAGAAGATTACAGCTAATTCCTCACTTGCTGATAGCCATTACTTAAGTAGATATTTTTCTTTCATTGTTTAAGATTTGTATGTAATCTAAAGTTGCACTTCCAAAGTTTGGTATGCAAAGAAAAAGGTAATCATTGTTTTGGGAGTTGTAAGTGAAAGTGTATGCATGTATTATGAACAGATGGAGGTGATGCGAGACTAAGAGGTTTTTCGGTGGGGGTTGTTTGGGTGTTTGTTTGTTTGTCTTGTTTCCGGTCCACACGGCTCAGCACTCCGGCACAGGGCCAGACAGCCGCTTTCTGAGAGATGAGATTCGACAGCTCGAGACCCAGCTTGAGCAGTGGGAGAAGGAGTTGACCCATTTAAAGAAAGAAATGGGCAAGGAAAAGAGAACCAATGAGGAGGTATGAACCTGTTGTCCATATTTCCCACACACGGCATAGGACTATAGATTCAGTATTCAGTCCTTGGCTGACCTACACATATTAGCTCATTAGTTTAGGTAAAAATGCTTGATACAATGTCTAGCTAATGTTATACATTATTTTTGTCCCTTGATGTTATTCATGGAAAGAGAGTGCCAGTAGGTTTACTGCATAGCTTTATATTTTAACTAACATTTAAAATTTAGTGGTTTATTACTAGTGACATATTTAAATTCTTTGAGTAATAAACTTTAGTTGCACTAATCTTTATCATCAGAGTTTCTAGTCCCATTCCATTGATTAACACAGGTTATTATACTGGAAAAAGAATATTGCCAAGTGCAAATGTAACACAAGTTTGTTTTGCATCTAGTGTAGTTAAATATGCACTGTGTTTCTGCGTTAACTCTCTGTTTTGTTCTCCTAGTTGGTTGTGCGAGCAGAGGAGGCTGAGAATGAGGTCAAGAAGCTGAAAAGAGAGGTATTTGACATCTGGCACTACATGATACGGATCATGAAGATTTGTTCACTAATCACTTCATCCTCAGCCAGTCCACCATCTCCTCTTACGTAATTTAAAACTTGTTTAGTCTCATGTGCTCTGCCATCATTTGCTCACATGCTCAACGCTTTCTAAAAATCCATCATCTCTTTTCATCTCTTTCTTATCCAATGGCAAAGTTTAAAAAGCTTAAGAAGAAGGTAAGAAACATAGGTAGTGACGTAAAGTTAGGTTTTAGTTTTTCAAATTAGGTATCAGTTTGATAGTGTTTGTAGTTCAATTTAAAGGTACCCTGGAAATCCAGAGTTCCTACGAGACCACAATTTCAATTTGCTCAGTGAGTTACTCTGGCATTGAGTAATGCTGCTCATTAACTATACCCTTGTAGACAAACTGCACCAATCACATCGGTGTATCTGATAAAGGTGGGCCAGAGGCGAGCTAAACAGATAACAACAGTTTAATCTACCAGGTAGTGCCGCTGGTAGCTAAGCGTATGGGGCTCTGGATACGTCACCCTGTGATCGGTCGTAGTGTTATCCAATTGCGTGCATTGAGATTTTCAAATGCACGATTGGTGCCGCCCCTCGAGATGGGCAACTTTCATTACTCAATGCCAGACTCTTCGGATTTGGGTCTGGATTTCCAGGCTAATTTAAAGTTACAAGTGAGTAAGTATATGGAGTACATGTTTTTGAAAAATCTCTACAAATGGTCACTTATTGCACATGTTTTTTTACTGCTGCAGAATTGTTATTTCGCCACAGCTTTTTACAGAAGGATAAGAGAGTGTAAGGTGTCCAGTAGGGACCAGAGCGTGTGAGCGGAGCAGGAGGATTTCGGATGGAGCCGAGTGTAAAACGAAATAAAAATAATAAGTCGCAGCGTTGTCTTATCTCTCGTCTTATCTCTCGTCTTATACAGCTCTATTTCTGCTCCGGTACCACTCACACTATCGACGTATGCCCAAGCCCGGCCCAAGCTACTGTTTAAAATAAAGCTGTGTGACTGCAGAGCGGGCAGTAGGGCTACATGCAGATGACTGGACCACCCCTCCCTCCATGCCACCAAAAATATTTAATTAACTATAATTTACATCAATATCCTAATGCCATTCATAATATAATTTACAGTAAGACAAACATTTCAGAAGATGGAACCAGATAAGCTTTGCATGAAAAATTATTGAAAGAAGTATTAAATGATCAAAATATTTGCATTGTCTATTCATTTTGACAAACTAGTTGTTTGCTAACAAATGTTAGTGTTTCTAAAATAGTCTAGGACCACACGGCATTGGATCCAGTTCTTTTTCTGAGATAAATTCTATCCTTTCCTCACCCTGACAGAATGAGCAGCTCGAGCAGGATGTGGAATTCTATCGTGGAGAGCTGGACCAGAAAGACCCATTTCCATCCAGAGACGAGAATGCAGAGGCCCAGAGGAAGCTTAACTTGGCCAACCGACAGCTCTACCAGTGCTTGGAAGACCTTCAGGTACTTGGAAGTCTATTTGTCTGCTATATTGTGAATACGGTAATAGACCTTTATTCAGAAAGCCTGTTGATAGTACCATGCTTTAGTCTTTGTGAAATATAGACCCACCAAGGCCCTTGGCGAAAGAAAAGCACATCCCTGACTGAGCACTTGAAAATATACATTAACAAATTTCATTGTATTATTTGATGTTCATTAGCGAGCAGAGGATGAAAACATACACCTGAAGATGCAGAATGACCAAATGCAGAAAAGTCTGGAGGAGTCTGTGAGGGAGATGGAGAAGATGACAGATGAGTACAACAAGATGAAGATTGTTGTACAGCAGACTGACTCCAGTATGGACCAGCTCAGGAAAGAAAGGGACCATGCAAAGCTGCAAGTAAATAACCTCCTCAGTTTTTCCTGTATTTCTATTTCCATCCTTAATCTGTGTGTGGTTTGTATAACGCGTGCAGTGCCCATTGAAAATGTGCCTGTTTGGAACAGGCGCTTACTTGGCCTGTGGTATTGCTGCTTGTAGAATTCATCAAAACCAAATTGTACCCCAACATGACTTATAGAAGGACCCCAAACCGCTTAATATGCAACACTGTATAGCCTACTACTGACTTACAGTGTAGGCTACTTCTACATCAGAGGAAGACATTGTCAAGACTACTATTACCTATATATGCTACCCACCCGGCCTGTTAACTTGTGAGAGCTATAAGTATATACAGATACGTCTCGCTTTATAAGATACATAGCCTGCCTATAAGTGGCATCACGCTTTGTCTGCACTTGTTGTCTGGTTGTGCTTTGCTTGTGTGGGATTCTGAAATTTGGGAATTGCTGTATGTTTATTCAAAGTCAAAGGCAGTCCAAAGTAGTGCTACTTTGCACATTTTTGTGGGTCTGAGGTGTATGTCACATTTTAGCTACCAAAGCTCCGCTGTTTCTTTCTTTAGTCCACAGGGTGAGAGGTGGAGTATCCAGCGGCTAGAACAGCAAAAGCCAATGTGTGCTTCTTTTACCTATATATTTAACAATGTCTTTTGTCTTTCTAATCTAAACATCGTCAAGCTTGGCACTACACTTACTCGTGCCTGTAGCAAGACACCTGTCAAGTTTGAAATCCATAGGACTAACGGTTTGGGAGATATGCGCATAACACACACACACACACACACACACACACACACACACACACACACACACACACACACACTGACAGACACACCTTCCTGTAATTTATAGATAGATATGGTTTCGTGCTGAGATGAGTTACCACACCATTTACCATTTCATTGCAAGGGTATCACACATGACCTGGATTATTATCACAAAATACTTCACTGTTGAAGCTTTTATGGGTTGTGTGTTTTAATGTGCAGATCATTGAGTTGACGGATAAGATTCGTAGCATGACTGAGGATGATGACCCGGTAATGGCAGCACTCAATGCCAAAGTGGAGGAGTGGAAGGTGAGTGTTAATCAAATTTTAATTTTATGCCAGATGCAATGAAAAGATATGCGTAATGAAGGAGGAGAGAAGAATTTTAAACCTTTCGACCGCTATGAACTGGAGTCTTAATTTTGTTCCTGCCGCACAACAAGTCCCCGTTCGTGGGGAGTACCTTCTGAAGGCCCAGAAACTATCTTGAGTGAAGTTTGCTGTACTAAGTGTCACTGATTAATCAAAGAAATCCCTCAAGGCTCTCACAACTTCTGGAAAACTTCTTTTACAGTGTAAGCAAGCATTGGTTGCCAATACTACCAAGTAGAAATGTATTTCGAACTATATACTTTTTACCAACTACTCTTAAAAAAGTCAAATACAGGTTTTTGAATACGTTATTGGACTAATTTGCGTACATTTCACAGTTCTTAAAGGTTGGGTAATGTCACTTCTTGTTGACGTTCAAAGTATTGTCAAACAAAACGGAGGCTAGCTAGCTTGCTCCTCCCTTCTTCCCCTCCCTTCCGCCCACTAACCCCCCACTGGCAAATTCTTTTTGTTGGTTATTGGTTGGAACGCTGGAATACTGTTTGTGTATGCTTTGTGGTGCAGGTGGGCACAGTTTGTTTTTGTTGCTGTTCGTAGACCCTGGGCTGTCTACAGAGACCATGTTTTTTTACAGTGTATTCTGGGGACAAGCAGCTAGCGGTTAGTAAGGAGATGTTTGCTGTATGTGACAAAAAATGTTGTAGCCTAAAAAACGTGTGACATCACAAAAAGAAATTGGGTACAAGGGGAGTTGCTTTCTTGATTTAGTTCCTGGTGCTCATTAGTTCCTGCCTGCCTTGACTAAAACCATGTAAATGTGCACATCATTATGCTTCGTAACCATCTACACTGAGTTTGGCTGTTTATTGAACTGTTCTACAGGACCATCACAAGCCTTCCATTGTGCTGATATATTTTCCTCACACACAGAGAGTGCTATCTGGAAAGGACGATGAAATTTTGGTGTACCAGCAGATGATCCGCGATCTGAGGGAAAAGCTGCGTTCAGCCCAGTTGGACTTGGACAAAAGCAACATCATTGCCTTGCAGCAGGTCTGTCAGGGGAGGAATTCATCCTCTTTCATGTAGTCGGATTTTGGAGCACCTTACACCACAAAAAAAAAAAAATGTGTTATGGAAAGAATGTACTATAACTTTTGACAGGATGTTGATATTTATTCCAGCCATGTTATCGAAAGGGAGTGTACTGACAGAAATAAAAGCATTATTTGACTTAGTACACAACATAACTACAGTAAGTGGTTATGTTTTAATATATAACAGTTAAAGCTGCAGACCATAAGGATTTAAGCAGTAGCAGTAAAGCAGTGATATGCAAGATGAAAATAATAATTACAATGTGGAAGGTCATTGTTGTGTGCATGCCTTTTTATTTATGTCTTTTCTAACAGAAGACTTGGTTTAGATGGTCATTTTATGTTCTCCCATCTGTCACGTTTCCTGCTTTCTGCTTTCTCTCTTGGCCTTGACATGCTTTATCAACCTGTCCTCCCTTCCATCTCTATCGCTGCTCTGGTCCAGGTCATATATGAGCTCTGCAGTGTAAGTTTCATCTGACCTGTACCTCTCAACCTCAGCCTCCTCTTTTTAACTTCATAAATCGACTTAATGACGAAAGTGCTGATAATTTAGTGTGCTAAAGCTGTGCTTACACATACATTCTCATACATTTAAATTATTTGTGAATGTTCTAAAGGCTGTCCAAGAGAGAGATAATCAAATCAAGATACTGAGTGAGCAGGTGGAGCAGTACACAGGGGAAATGGAGAAGCACACCCTGCTTATCGAGGAGCTAAAGACGTCCACAAAGAAAGACAGAGGTGGGTGGATCATTGCTTAAGACAACTGTGATGAACTTAAGGTCAGTTTAAGCCCCAGTCACCAGCTAAATGCTGTTGAGTTAATTTGCTCTCACAGCTGAAATACATCATATTAACTAACAAAAATGAATGCAACTCATACGATTCGTGAGGGCCTTTCAAAATGTCACCATCCGAAGAGAGAAATAAAAATAGAAAAACTTGTTGAATGAGTCTTGGCAAGCAAATGCCAAACATTCTGGGGTTTTCCACTTCTCCTCAAAGGAGATACTTCTTCACGCCTTCTGCAAAATTAAGTATGAACTATATTATGTTATTGGGCTGTTAAATACAGGTGAACTTGAGTTAAATACCAGTATGTAAGTCTGTATAGTTACCTAAGCTTGCTTTGAGGTGAGCTAGAGGGACTAGCAAATGCATTTTGATATTCTGCAATCCCCAGATGGTCAGATGACCAGTTTAAGTGCCCATATAATGCTCATTTTCAGGTTCATAATTGTATTTTGAGTTTGTACCAAAATAGGTTTACATGGTTTCATTTTCAAAAAACACCATATTTTTGTTGTTACGCACATTGCTGCAGATCCTGTTTTCACCCTGTGTGTTTAAGTATCTGTTTTAGTTACAGAGTGAGACATCTCACTTGTTTTAGCTAGCATGTGCTATGGTTAGCCACCTCATCTCGTCTAGTGACATAGAAAGCTGTTGAGATTTTGAACAGCGCACCTGGAGACTGAAGACCGAGGACATTCAGAAACCTGTATCTCACTCAAAACAGCATGGATAGTTTTTTTCATAGTTTGTATGTGTCTGGAAGCACCAGATACACAAAATAACACCCCAAATCCCTTTTATTTTATTTATTTATTTATTTTTTTCTCTTAATATGGGCACTTACATTTTTTGTCCAAGGTATACCATCGGCCATACAGCAGAGAAAGATGGAAGAACTGAAGTCTAAGCTGGAAGCTGCAGAGACCAGAGCAGTGGAAGCAGTGCGGGCGGTGAAGCTTGTGGAAGCTCATGCTGAAGAAAAAGACAAAGCACTCATTGAGGCTTCAAACCGCTTGAGCCAGTATGAGTCTGTAAGTCTTTCCTCTTTGTTTTTTTTTGTTTGTTTTTTTTGTACTTGGCTTAGTTCAAATCCATATCAAATTAATTGAGGCTTCCAAGAAGCAAAGCTTACATTTTTTTCTTGACTATCGTCACTTTTAATAGACTTAATGTGACTATGGTGTGATCGAGATGCTTTTTGGATCTACAAGCTAAGTGTTTGTCTTCCACCATGTCTAATCACATCCTCATTTCCCAAAAAGCATACGAGTTGAGAAAGGACAGGACGTGCTTTTTGATAGACGACTAATCACTGCTCTGTAACTGTGTTACAGGGCACTTATGGTCTGGAAGCAGCCATTGCAGAGATCAAAGAGTGTAAAAATCAGATTAGAGTGAGAGATCTTGAGGCAGAGGCCATGACCAAAGAGATCAACCAGCTTGAGCTGAGAATCAATGACCTCATGGACGAAAACGAGGATTTCCGAGGAAAACTAGGTCAGTTCTTAATAAATAAATAAATAAATAAATCAAAGTATTCCCATATCTCAGTCTATTTAGAAACTGACTGACTTGGAGAAATGCAATTTTAATTGCAATTTAGTTTCTTTTTGTATTTTCTTGACTCACAAGGTCTGGAACCAAAGCAGGAAGTGGATCTGACAGAGTTCAGGCGAGCCAAAGATCTAAGACAACGCCAGTATAAAGCAGAAAACCAAGTCCTCACAAAAGAGGTAAAGCGGAATTAAAAAGGTTATAACGATACAATGCTTTTATAACAAGTATGTTTTCTGAGCACCTCCCACCTCACTGCTTCATTTTTTTCTAGATTGAGCAGCTTGAAGAAGAGCGACTGGAGCTAAAGAAACAAATCAGATGCATTGTGAAGGAAAAAGGTGATGCAAAAAGCATGGCATTAAACAACTTAAATTATTGTATTAACATTGTTGTCATGTTTTTAAAGCGTTACATTAGGGGGTTTCCATCTGAGACAGTAGCTAACTTTCCATCCACTCAAATCAATCAAATTATCTGAAGTTCGGTAAAAAAAACTTTTGCGTAATGACATCACATGCAGTTGCAAATTGATTTGAGACACTTGAAGGTTTTTCTATTCATTTTTGCGCAGAATCGCACAACATTAAAGCAACATTTGCGAACAAAGTTTTGCTAGACAATTGGATCGACAACCTATAATAAGAACGCTATCAACACATTGCTATGATGATGCAGATGCATCTTGCCTTTTATTTTCGCTTGCCCGCTGCGAGGTAACTCCCGTTTTTGAGACATAAATCGCTGTTTGAGTGCCTTCCATTTACTCTACAGGATGTCCCACGGCTTGTCATAACCTTTGTTGGCCATTTCCTTCACGAGTTCCTGATAAATTAAATTCTAAAATTCTTCGTTTTGTGGCGGGTTGCAGTCATAAAAATGACCTAAAACTTAATCGCAATTCATTATTTACTCGGCAAATAATGTTTCCATCAGCATTTATTGCATAAGCGGTAAATCGATAAAGATAAAATCCGATGAGACCAAACGTATCTCCTTTGAGTCGATATTCATGAAATCAAATTTTACCGTTTCCATAAGGCAATTTTCATTTGATATCACTTAATTCTGATAAAAACGTGTGATGGAACCATCGTTAGAGTCTCTCAGGATAAAAGTTGTCTGTCTATGTCTAAACTTGAAGGGATGAAGTCAGTTTGTGTTGTGTACAATCATTTAAACATGTGCACTGATTGGTCTGGTAATGTAATGCAATTATGATTGATTTGAAAAATGTAACAGAAATACATTTTCCCCCCCCAGAAACAGTGTTCCTATAAAAGCTGTTGACAGTGAGTGAGGTTTTCCTCTCATAGTATGGGGGAGGAGGCAGACATTTATTTCAAGGGCTAGAGGGCAGATATCTAAAAAACCTGTGCAAAATTATAGCTGCTCCACAGCAATGGTCGGGGCCGGAACAGGAAAAAAAAGGCAGTGGATGGAGAAGAGGAGAAAAATGGCAAAGTAACAAGGATTCTATCAGCAGAGGTGCCAAACATTCCTCCTCATCTGTTGGGTATGCCCAAGGAACAGATCCTATTGTTTAAATGAGGGTTGGTGATTGGTGTGTAGGGGATGTGAACTGCAAACCTCTCGCCCTGAAAACCAGTATCAACCAATGTCTCCAAAAGCATAATGCCAGAATACACATTGGCATGTTAACCTAGGACACAAACAATGAGCTGATCATTTTGGTGTGTTGATGTTCAGAAACCTCTGAAATATGCAGGGAATAGTACCATAGCACAATGGCTGACTAACTATAAGATGATCATCTTATGATCACATAAGAGTAACTCACAACTGGAACTAGACTAATTGTTAATCCGAATCAGACACATTTAAAATATGGAGGGTAGTTGTCCACAGCACAATGCCTGATTAGATATATGCATGATCGTTTTGCAACAGCAGGGCTCGAACTCAGAACCTTTGTTACCGTAGGCAGGTGCTGATCTCAGGGAGCAATTCAATGAGAATTTGTGTACTTGGTTAAGACAATATAAAGATGCTAGTAATTTGTTTTCACAAAAATCTAAAAATGACATTTTGATGTTTAAAGATGCTCTATTTTGCATTGACTGCAATTGTGTAGATGAGGACAAATTCAAACATGTTTTAAAATTCATTCACATTTTGCACACTAAATCTACAGTGACCTTTTGATGTTGGGAGTTTTTATTCCATGAACATCAAAGATTTAGTTTGCAAGAAATTGCAGAATTTGTTTACACTACTGTATCCAGTAGAATGTGTTATTACTCTGTGGGCTCAATTTTTGATATATCAAAAATCTAAATGGTAAGTCTGTGGAGCGCAGTCTGGAGATGACATTTGCCAAATTTGGTCTCAATTGAAACAAAAATGTGGGCGTTGATAGGTTTTGGATAAGTTTTTGCTGTTAGAGTTTGACATGTATGTATGTTGTAACATTGTACCATGAACGGTTGATTTGTTATGAATTATTAAAGTTTAGGATTTTAGATGGCTGTTAAAGCACTACCATCAGCACAATTAGCACACAAATTGCACAGATTAAGTTTGGCACAGGACTGGACTTGTGTGCAAATGTTGGTGATTTTCCATGCATGGTAACATGGATTTCTTTGGGAGAAGAAGAGTAATAATACTGTGAATAGCAATGAGGTCCAATCTGTTTCGCTGCTCGGCCCCTTACTATCTGCAAAACTATCTACAGTAGTAGTAGTATAGTAATACACTTTTTAAAAGTGTTATATGGACAGAAAATGTTCAATATTCACATTTTGCAGTTTCTGAAATAACGCTCAGCTGTGTCTATAGGAATGCCACGGTCAAGCTTGCTGCTGGAAGAGGAGGATGTCAGACCCAGCAGAACTGTACAGCTTCAACTTAAACCAAGCAGCACTTACGCAGATGAAGAGATCCAACGCAAAGTAAGCCTGTGGCTAATAATGTCATTTCTTGCATGTCAACTTCATTGAAGGCCCAGTGTTCAAGCAATTTTCTGATTTTACTGGTTTAATGGTTTACATTGAGAACTTCCCTCTTCTAGATGTGGTTACACAAGTCATTTACCAAACAGAAGAAAGCAAACCCCATTAAAATGCATAATGATGAAAGAATTGGGGGGAAAAAAGATAGAAGAGAAATAAGTGGAATGTATAGATGAACATTGTATTAACTCATAGCCTTTTGATTTAACCAGTGCAAAGAATACAGGTGTATGATAAATTCTTTTTGGAGTGAATCGGATGATGTCATGTAAGTCAAGAAAGCAGGGTTTTCTGTGTTATGTGAATACTTTCAGGGGTTACTTAAAAAACAGTAAAACAATAAATCTAGTAAAAAGGAAAATGTATGTAAAGCAACAAACCTAATCAATGAATGATTAGTTATTATTCAAGTATCAGAGAGCTGTTTCTGGTTTGGTCGCAGTATGACTCAACTCATGTTGAGTCATTGTTAACTTTTTCATTACAAAATTTGCAGAATGAGTTCCTAGAAAAAGAACTCAGCAATAAGGAGAGGGAGCTGGAACTTCATAAAACCCAGTTTCACATCAAATGTAAGTATCCATCTGATTTGCATTTAAAGTTCACATTAGGGCTACACAATTAATCAAATTTTAATCACAATCATGATTTTGCCTTCCAACGATCGTATTTGTGTGATTGAGCAATATTTTAAATGCGTCATTCCTTTCATAGAATTCTCCGGTTTTTTTTTTTTTTTGCAAAGCCAATCTACCGCTCCGTAAAACACTGTCTGATAATGTGCCAGTCAGAGTGGTTCCCTGCACTGCGCAACTTAGTCTAAATGTAGACAGTCACAGAAGATAGAGTAAGCCCCCGCCCCCATTCGCTAAATAGCGTGTGAGACGGAGCCTGCTGGACCTGGGCAAGAGATGTGACCCGGACCCAAGGCCAGAATATCATGGTTCATAAAAATGCAGCGCAGTGACGATACAAACATTTCATACACACGACGTGTGTAACTCTGCTGACCCGCCATTCGATCCGTGCTGGACCCATTCATAATGAGTCAGCCGTCTCTCTGTGAGTAGCATATGTACCCATTTGCACCCCACCTCTCTCCTATCTTTTTTAATCAGTCTGTTACTGTTGTTGAAAACAAGTGAAGGAGCTTTCCCAGAGAGATTTTTTTTTTAAATATATCCTAGGCTATGTATTTCAGATAATTTTCATGTAAACATGTATTGCAGCTGTATATTTTCAATTTGGGAAGGAAACCCTGTTTTTGCATTTAATTTTAATCCCAATCCGTTTCAATAAAAGAGCTTGTGAAAAGTGGCTTTGACCTTAAACTGAACTTTAGCCCACTTTGTAAAAATATATAGAGGTATATATTGTGTATCGCCATTCAACCAAAAATACAGATGTCATTTTTAGTCCTGGACTAGTAGAAGATCTCTAGCACAATATGGATGTGAAAGCAGTTCTAAATAGCCTATAGGCTATTTATAACTATAACTATTTATAGCTATTTATACAATAAAATTTGCTATAGTTAAAATCAACAAATAATCATGATAATTAATCGTGAGCTCAATATTGATCAAAATAATCGTGATTATCATAATTGTGCAGCCCTATTTCACATGGACATTTTTACAGTTGAGTCACTTCCATTCTGACAACACTTAAAGTATGATGTACAGCAGTGATTATTATTGTGGTTTTACAATACAATACAGTCATACAGTACATCAGAGGTCACAGCTTCACTGAAATCGATCCCTTCTGTACATATAGTGGATGAACTGTCAAAAGTGAAAAGAGACCTGGAGGATGCGCTGAAAGATGTCCTCCAAGCCCTGAGGATTAATCAAGAGGTCGTGCTATCTGACTCTGCAATCAACATTCCCCGTCTTGAAAGGTTGGCTAATGTAAGTGTATCCCATGCACCAAATCTGACATTAATCACTGATTTATGTTTTAAGAAGACTAAGGTTGGCTACATACTGCCTGCATGGCGTGAGCGTGCCAGCTGCGTGGCGTGTCCTTTTTTATTTCAGCTTACACACTGCCTGCATGACACGCACGTCTCTCACACTCAAGACACGCAGAAAGCGCGTGCATGCTAGAAATAGAAACCGACGCCTATTTTTCACACAACACACCAGCATGTTGGAAGCGTTTCCAGGCAAAATAGAATAAGAAAAGATATTTATGTCATTTCGACACAAATACATATTAATAAATGACATTTTGATGTTTGAAAGGTTTTGATATTAATGCAGATATAAATATAAAAATATTGCACTTGTCATACAGAACAAAATATTCTGTAACCTATTTTGCTGTCAATACTGCCGACATTGTCTTATTTTAATCAATAGCCTATATATTTATGTCTCTCTCCCCATATGACGAACAAGGGCGATCTAAATCTGTCTGCGCTGTGTCCCGAGATAGCCCTCCCTGTACGTCACCTAGCAGCAGCAGAGCCGCGTCAGACACGTTTCTGGTGTGTAAGACATAGAAAAATCGACACAGCCACCATGCAGCTGACACGCAACAGAAGCATGTGACGCAGCCACTGTGTAACCGGCCTAAAATGTCATTTATAGCCACAGTGGATTTTTTTTCATGACTAGTAACAGGTTTTGATCAGCTTAATCTTCAAGATTTAGTTTCTAATTATTGCTTCCTTTTAGTTGTAGAAGGTTTGGTCCATATTACTTCATTTAAGTAGGAAAAGTGCCTTGCTGACATTAAGGAGCTCTTGTGGCACATACTGTAGAACACAAAACAAGCAGGTTACAAAATAACATTGACTGAAAGATTCATTTTTTTTCTCACACTGCTTCATGGAAAAAACTCTTCATCCATCTTCAGGTTTTGGCTGGTCAGACCTATATTTATCATCAAATATCTTATGAGTTTTGGCAAATCTCTCATAAGCTATACCTGGTACTTTATTTATGTCAGTTTTTGTGTCATATTTTTCTGTTTTCTTGGCACTGATAAAACCATCGTTCCTTGTAAAATGTCCTCAACTAATGATAATATGCCACAAAGGAAACCTAACTGCATTTAATACTGAAGGAAATAAGTGCATTAAGTTCATGTTAAATGTTGTTTATGTTTTTTATATCATGCTTTTGCAATCTGTGATCACATGGTTGTTTATGTATAGTTTCTCACGGTCTCAATATTCTCTGTATACAGTGCTTTTACAATTGGATTTGCTCCGCTGAAAACAATGGGCATACTTCCCTTGTTTGCATTACAATGGTTTCTGTCAGTTGATAAAGCTGAGGGCTGGTCACATAGCAACTTTATGAACAACAAATGCGGCATGTCCAAAAAAACAGTTGAGAGGAGTCAAACTTTGATTAATGTGCTGTTGTGCTATCGTTCAGCATAACATCTTATTGGCAAGTCAAATTCGAGACAGCTGAAGAGGATGCTTGCGTGGCTTTGACGTCACACTGCTGGGCTCAGCATCAGGCATGTCCATCACAGGAAGAAGTAACAGAAAGGGCCAGGTGCAAGCCACATTCAAACTGAAAAACCATAACAAGTAGTAGTTTTAATATGATCTTTACTGTCAGCAGTGTAATTTCTTTTGGAGGGGAGTACATTAATTTTTATGTACAAGAAGTTTTAGAAAATGTGAAATATTAAATGAAACCTCTTCACCGACTGACAGGCAATACTTAAAATGATCTGTTTTTATTATTCATCATCCAATGTTTTATTGGGTTTGTTTTAATGGCATTCTAACTATGCTCATTTATAACAGGCTGCAGATATCGGCAACATGAGTGGGCAGTCTGAGCCAGTCCAGCACCTAAAGTCCCAAATACATCAGCTGGTGGGGAGAAATGAAGAACTAAGGCAGGAATTGAAATTGGCCCGGGAGGAAGCAACAAGTAGTTTCAGTCTGCATGCCAGAGCCAAAGAAAAGGTACATCCTTATTGTTTTATGTCAAGATAAAGAGATGATGCTGTTGAATGATAGACAACATGATAATTGCTTTTTTAATCATGACGCATGAACTTTTCTATCAAATCCCTCATTTTGGCCAAATCCTTTCCTTTGGCAAGACAACAAAGCAGTATAGTATACCTTGTCAGGTTTTTCTTGGCACACATGCAAACATGATTTGTCAAGTCATTCAACGTTGAGCAGTTATAAAACTTTGCTTATTCAATGTTAACTCCAGATGTTTACAGCTGTGTCGCAACTCTCTTTTTCAAATCAACAGAATAAATGGCTTACATGGAAGTACTTACACAGACAAATTTACACATGCATACAATGAAGATTTATAGAGACAGTGGCAGTGCCTGGCATGCTCTTCGTCTCTGGGAGTAATTAGCATGACTGGAACATTTCTTCGAACAATCAGTCTTCTCTGTTTTCAACTTGTGTTGCTTCTGTTTCATATGTGTCTTCACATTTCAGCTTCCATTCAGTTTCAGTTAAACCAGTCTCTGATATGTAAAGTTTAATAGAAACAAGTGTTGCTTGGATTCCTGTTCTTAAAATGGGAAACCCTGGTTTCATATCTAAGTATTTCCCTAAGGCAGTTCTCATAACTCATCCATAAGTGCTCCAGTTTTATTCGCTAACATCACTTTGTTCTTTTATGTATCCTATCTCAGGTGTCTTACTTTTTTTAATTGATTGTCTGGTTCATTGTGCTCTTATTATTTATTGTTATACATGTTACTTTTTTCTTTTATTCATTTTTCTGACTTTGGTGGGCTATGTTTCACATTCTTTATTTCAATGGCACTGGTTAGGAAGTAAATAACTTGATCATAATTTTCCTAAAATGCCTTTTGTTCTTGTAAGAAAGAAACCCATGCTTAGCCGTTTAGATTCATGCTGTCCTATGGTTAAAACAAAGAGTAAGCCTCTGATATTGGAAGTGAACTTGGGAACTATTTTAATGGACAAATGACAAATATTTAGAAGTTGGTATTATCTAGGGCTGCACCAAATAAGGAAAATATGGGATTTGAACAGATACAATACACAGTTCTGCAGTACTGCTGCTTTCAGTATTCTGCTAAAATACAAAAAAAATGCTTGTAGAATAAAAAACACAATGATGGAAATAATTTTCCAACAAGCTCTTATTGAACAAATTAAACATTGAAGAGAAAAAGCAATCCTAAAAAAAGGTTATATTTTAATGTGCAGTTTTTTTCTGCTATTTTCTTTCAACGAACACAAAAAACATCTTTGAGTGTCTTTCACGATATGGCGCAGCATTTTGTGATGTGTGTAATGCGCAAGTTGATATTGCGATGACGAGTAAAAAATAAAAATGTGCAGCCCTATTATCAATACAATGGTTTGACTACCAGGCACTGCTTTTGTTTTGCTTGTCAGGTGAGCCAACTGGAAAGTGAATTGGAGCTGTTAAGGAGGTCGGGCAGCAGGGGAGTTGTCTTCCGACCTCTGACCCTCCCCGAGGGCCTGGAGCCCAGCAGCACTGAGGTTATTAGTTCTCTGAATGAGTACGCTGTTCGACTTCTTCAGGTCCGTTTCACTGCCTTCTTAAGACCTGGATGAAAAAGCTGTAAATCAACAATATGCCCAAATTATAAATTAAACACGTCTAATACTTGTATTAATTAGGAGCTAAAAAACAAGGAGGAACAAAACAAGACACTCGCAGGAACTCTGGAGGAATACAAAGACAAGTTTTCTGTTATAAGCCATCAACAGGGACTCCTCTATAAAGAATACCTAAGGTTGGTTAACAAGAAATATTCTCACAGGTTGGTAACCTTCCCTGCAAAATTTGAAATAATTTGATTTTTATTTATTTTTTTGCTCAGTGAGAAGGCCGAATGGCAACAGGAGAAAAAGACATTTACAGAGATGAAGAACAAGCTGGAGGATCAACAGCAGGTTGATGCTGTTAAAATCCAAGAATTCAATGTAAGTGTCAAATAAATGTTTACATGGTTGGTACTTAAATGTTGCAAGATGGACTGCATTTTGTAGCGCTTTTACTTGAAGCGCTTTAAACACACACTTTAAACACAAACGCACACACAAAAATGAGTAGAAAAAATGAAAATGGATAAGTTGCCAAATATGAGGAAAAGAATACCGAGGTGGAATTGTTATGGACTATCCTCTGTGCTTCACTATACTTGACCTACCTTCTACTGAATTTTCCCCAAAGTGTCATCAAAAATCAGTTTTACTTAACCATTTCATCCCTCAGGAGCTGCTTGACACCCTTCAGAAAGACCCAGAGTTAATCAAGAGACAGTTGAGCGAAGCATTGCGCACGTTGACTGTGCTGAAAGTTAATGAGAAGAAACTGACACGGCGCTATATCACCCTGCTGGAGCAAGAACAGCACCTCCGCAAGGAGAACAGCACGCTGAAGGATGAGAGCAGCCACATGCAGGCCTCTGTCACCCAGAGGATTGGCTACCTGCAGAGATACAAGGTAGAGAAACAAAACGTTCAATTCCACCCACTGACTCTGCAACAAAACTAATGCAAATATATATATATATATCACATTTAAAAGTTGCAGGGCCCTTTAACAGCACTGTCTTTTTGATTTGTCTTAGGAAATGGCTGCATATAAGATAGCAGCACTGCAGAAGGCCTTGGATGAGAGTGTGCCCTCATCAGACCTGGAGAGGGCTAACAAACAGTACACAGAGCTAACGGTCAAATACAGAGACATGCTACAGAGGGACAGCCATCTGATGCAGAGAACCACCAACCTCGAACATTTGGAGGTATTATAACTAATGCCCTATTGCCCTAGTGTCTTCTTTACATGTTTACCCACACTTTTATAATTGTTTTACTTCTAACCGTTAACTGATCATGCCATATTTGTTATATCTTTTTCTGTCTCTCAGAGCGAGAATGAGTCTTTGCGGGAGCAAATCTCAGCTATGACTAAAGAACTGGAGATCACAAAGGAGAAACTGAATACTTTAGAGCAAGCATGGGACAACATCAATGCAATTGGTAAGCTAAAACTAAGGATAAGTTTGATTATATTCAGTAAGTTATTTCATCATTCAGAAAAAAAAATGTCTAAAACACAGGCAGTAGACTTTGTTATGATTTCTTTTTAATGTTTTAGAAGGCCCATAACACCTGGCTACAAAAGAACTAAAACTGTCTGTAATTCACTAAAAGAAGGGATCTGTTATGATCAAATTGTATATCAACAAAGCATGCACAGATTGACTGTGCCATGTAAAGAAAAGTTCATTCTTTAAAGGTGAAGTTCTTGCCATCATTTTTTTCAACGCAACATGGCCATCTTTAATTTACTGTTTTGTCCTGGATACATGCAGTGTTGTAATACAGTGGATGATTATCAAAAACACCTTAGGTGTGTTATCTTCATTTTTATAAAATTAAAAAAGGAACCTAAACAATAGGTATAGTTAGAACATGGTCTAAAACAGGTCTGCTGGCAAAAATACACCAAATAAGGAACACTCACTGCTACATACTAAAACAGTTACATTTAAATTATATATATATAAGTATGAAACCATTTTAATTTGATAATTTGATCCCAGTTTTATAACTTTCTGCAAAACGATTAACCATAACTTAACTTGTAAGTTTGTGGATTCCCCCCATTAATCGTATTCTCATCCCAATTTGTGTTTTTTTCCCTCAATATCAGGAGATGCAAATGGCATGGATAAGGCGGACAAAGCTTTGGCCAACAAAGGGATGGTATCTTCCGCCAGGCGCATCACCACTCTAGAGATGAAAGAGCTGAACGAAAGGCAGAGAGCTGAGCATGCGCACAAAATGTATGAACACCTGAGGAACACCCTCAAGCAGGTGGAAGACCGTAACTTAGAACTGGAGTCCAAGTTTGCAGAGGTATGATATGAGGCCAAGGATAACAGCAGATGGGTTGTTTTCTGTCACACACTTGAGTCTTGCTGTTGCTGAGTGTGTCTATGTGATAGATTTTAAATAGATTGTTCTAGGTGTAAAAGGCCATTTGGTTCACCTGGCAGACAAAGAGACTGCTTAGAAAAAAATATACAGTATATATTTCTCAACAACTTGGTTTATGACCCCTATAAACTGCAACACAACTCAGTATGTGCCAGATTCACACTAGTTTAGGACATTTTCCCCAAAGTACTTTTTTTTTTAAATTGACTTGTTTAAAAAATAAAAATCTTCTGTTTTTCTTAAGTTGACCAAGATGAATGTAGAGGCCCAGAGGGTGGAGCGGGAGCTGAGAGATGAGCTGGCAGACAGCATCAGCAAAGCTGTGAGCGATGCCGACAGAGCCAGGATTGCAGAGTTGGAGAAGGTCGAGGCTGAGCTGCGCATCAAGGTTTCTAAGTACGTTTGACAATGTGCAGGCCTGAGATTGGTCATTTACTTACTTTACTTTATTATTTGTCTATCCACACAAGGTAATTGGCAGTTGAAATGTATATATACGGCACCCTGAAGCAGTTTGGGGGTTTGCTCAGGGGAACCTCAGCAGTTGTGTCATTCCTAAAAATACTCAAGCATGAGCATTCCTATGTGTTTATTTAATCAATTAGTTGCACTGTTACTTATAATGTTGGTAATAAAAGCATTTAGGCCTTTTATACTATTAAAATATATAGTTAATGAATGTAATGTGTTTATTTACTTATTTTGTACAGGCTTCAAGAGGTGTCTGATGTAGCCATGATGCAGGCGTCTGCTATACAGGCCAGACAACAGTCCAAAGAGAAGGAAGTAGAAGCTTTGAGGAGACAAATACTGGACTACCAGGTAATTGGGTGTTTACCTGTTCATTACATTAGATTTTACTGTTGCTTTTCAAGTCAGAAGCTTTTATAAGGCTGACTGCCTGATAAACAGTAAACCTCTGATTTACAAATACAATAAATGGGATTTCAACTCAGCATCTTGATGCAGTGTAAGAACCCAGCACATCTGATAATGAACTGAATTTTCAGTTGACAGGCAACAATTAGTTATTGTTGTATTGCTGTTTATTTTACACAGATGAATAAAAAATCTTCAGGCATTTCCTTTTTTTATAATGGCAAAAATATGGAAAGAAAGTCAAAATAAAACCACAGTTAAAACATTTGTATAATTGCTCTGCCTCCCAATATTGGAAAGGTACAGTATGTGGAAATGTATGAATGAAAACACAAACGACCCTGGTTGTGTAGCCAACCGTTTGCATACATTGAGTCGGGTGAAATGGATTTAAGTGTGTCTTCACTGTGTTATCTCTTTCCCTCAGTCACAGTCTGATGAGAAGGCCCTCATTGCAAAGCTCCACCAGCACATTGTGGCTCTGCAGCTCAGTGAGTCGGCTTCTTTGGCCAAGCTGGAGGCTGCCACCTCTCACATCCAACAGCTGGAGGCCTACAAGCTGCGTGCTGAACAGCGACTGGATGCCGGTGAGCGCACCCTGTTCCTTGCCCGCCAGGAGGGCAGAAATCGCTCCAACCACCTACGGCAGACCATCCAGTCGCTACGTAGGCAATTTGCAGGAGCATTGCCTCTTCCCCAACAGGAAAAGTTCTCTGTGGCCATGGTGAGCATCCAGGAAAACAGAGCAAAAGCCCTGGAGGAGAAGAGGAAGGCCACGGAGGAGAGGAGGAGAGCAGAGGGCAGGGCTGAAGAACTAGAACTGAGACTTCGATGCCTGGAGGAGCTCATCTCAACACTGAAGGATGTGAAAGGGGCCCAAAAGGTAATTCTGGTTGATGGACAGATAGAAATGTTAAAATATATAAATAACACACTGTTGGATTTGAGAGCCTATCTGTTTGTGGCACATATTGCCCACAGCCAATCGGCAATTGCTGAAGACTACTCCACTGTAACACTTAAAACAGGTAACTGAGTGGCATAAGAAGATGGAAGAGGCCCGTCTACAGGAGCTGAGGAAAGGCAGGGAGCTGGTGCTCCTGAAGGAGGAGATCAGGTACCTGAAGAACCTTATGGAAGAGCAGGAGCGAACTATCCATGCGCTGGAAGAGGATATTGTGCAGCAAAACATGGTAACAGAAAAACTCTATGCACAAAACTTGCTGACACTAATTTGTTAGTTCAAAATGAATGAACAACCACTTGACAAACGCATCAATGTTACACAAAAGCATTGTTTATCATTGTAAGTATGACCACCTCACAGTTTTAACTGCTTCATTGTTAAGGAGCTTGTAAGTACAGAAATGTGTCAGTAGTATTCTAGTTTTTAAAGTAAAAACTCTTATTTTTGCCATGTCAAGCTTCAAGAAGAACGGCAGCTTGCATATGATCAGCGAGAGGTGGAACTGGAGCGCCAGCTTGACCAGTACGAGAAGCACCAGAATGAAATTCTAAGCAGAACGGAAATGGTAAACTTTGTCCGTGTTAACAGGAAGTAAAACATGATTATGCAGAAACTGACTGGTGTTCCCGATTCAGGGTATTGCTATATTTGTGGTTGTTTTCAGTATGAGGATGGTACAGGATCCCTACCAGACCCGAGTCTACCTCTTGCTCATCAGTTAGAGTTCGCTTTGGCTAAAATCAGAGAGCATATCCGCACCGTGTCGGACACACAGGCCACCTGCAAAAGGTTGGACGAGGTATAGTATTCATTCCTTGCTCATTCACTCAGTATTTCTTATAAATCAAATGCATAGCATATTGTTTGAAATCTAATTCCTTTGCAGAAGTTGAAAGAGAAAGAAGCAGCTCTGTGGAAGGCAGAACAGAACATTGTGTCCAGGGATAGAGTTATCAATGAGCTGCGTCTTCGGCTCCCAGCTGCTGGCAACAGAGAACGCCTGCTAGCTGACATTGCCAAACATGAAGAGAGCCAGTCAGACAATCAGCCTACCCTCAAGCTGGCCCACCAGACCATCAAAGACCTCCAGGGTCGACTTGACAAAAAAGAGGACGTGCTAAAGAAATACCATAAGCAGTTGGCTCAAGCCAGACAGGTACAGTGATAAAAGGATGCAACAAGTCTCTTATATTAATTTCCATGTGCATTTTAAGAGGCATTAGCTACTTTGTAAGTACTATTTTATCAGGAATTAGTTGCAGTGTATGTTGGAGTTAAGGTTTATGAATGTCTTGACTCTCCAATGGGTGGAAAACTAGAAATCTCAGAACTTAGATTAAATATTTTTTAGAAGTCTCCACAGAAATATTCTGGTAATTATCTACTAATATTACCTTTTCAATTTGGATGCCTGGCTTGGAATTATAGTAAAATTAATAAAGTTTTTAGAAGGTAATTTTTCTATAACCAAAGCATTTGCGTTTCAATTAACCAGTACCTTGTTGATCCCAGGATCAGGAGGAGATGATAAAGAAACACCAGGCGGAGCTGAAAATGTTGCATCAGAAGTTGGACTTGCACACTGACACCTCTCTGGACCACTTCAGACAGACAGCAATGGTATGCATGTATTCATACCCCGCTTTGTGAAATGTTTTTGTTGTTCTGCTCAAATACCTGAGCTAAGGCTCACAACAACATTGGCAACAAAGACTGTGCAGGAGGTCTGCGGGAAGAAGGGATAAGGCACAGAGAGAGGAGAGGCTGTTAGAGAATAGAAGGAGACAGCAACAAAACATATAAGTGTACAAGAGAGCAAGAGGACTGCACAGGAAGAGGAGAAAGATGCACATCTGAGACATTCAGCCAAGAAAAGGAATATAAATAGATATAAAGCCCCCAGAAACCCTCCAAGTGAAAGTAAATAAGTACTGATGGACTAACTACTAGCTTCTTCACAATGAAAAATAGACATCTTACTGACTACATCTAGTTTAACTACCCTCAAAGAAATAAAACTGCAGTACTTTGAAATAGTAGATCATCTATGTTCTGAGTCTTGAATCTCATATAGTCACTCATGACTTTTTCACAAGTGAAAAATAGTATTTGAGAGTAAAAAAAAGTGTTTGAAATAAGCTGCATTCCCCCGGAACCTTCTGAGGAACTAATTGTATTTCGACTTCAGGATCGGGGTCTTAATTAAGTCATGGGGACATTTTCTGGGGGCCTTTTGTACTCCCCAAAAAGTCCCTGATCGTAGGGAAGTACTTTCTGAAAGTACAGAAACGTTTGGAGTGAGGTATGCAGGCACATGTTGCTTTAACTCGTGTACTGCTTCATTCATAAAATAAGCAAGTAGATCAATGAGATCCATTTATGACCATGAAAGAGGGGTGAAATGTATTTATTTGATATAATTAAAAGTAAAGTTAGGCCTTGCTGAGACAGAGGAAAAAGAAAAAACTTTCGCGATTAATTTAGATGTTCCTCTGTGTGTCTTTAAGCTCTATTTGCAATTTGGAGTTCTGCTTTGTTTAATGCTGCATTAAGTGTTTAATGCACCCTACATCCTTTGTCCAGGAATTAATGAAGAAGCCCACTATCAGTGTGCCAACCACAAAGCATTTGGAGCATCTGGCTGAGTTGGAGCAGACAGTGGCTGAACAGGACATCTCCCTCTCCTCTGTCACAGAGAAGCTGAAGATGGCTACCGCTGAGCTGGAGCGACAGAGGGCCGCCATGGAAACTGTGGCTAAGAAACACGCTGATGAGATGTCAAAGTGATTATCCCTTTATTTTAACCAGAGTTTTTTTTTTTTTTTCTGAAGCATCCATCGTTTGTTTTTTTATATTAGTGATTTAGGTAAGTGAGTACATGAGTTATTAATGCAAATATTATCAGCAGTCAAAATAATTAACAATTACATTTTTTATACATAGGCTGACATACATCTATATTTATCACATTAGTGTTAACATCCTTGAAACACTGAAATCAACTGATCTCAACTCAGTATTTTTGGGGATATTTTGATAAAATTAACCCAAGATTAGCAGAGGAATAATAACACATTTAAGTTGTGAGTGTGAAATGCCTAATGTTGTACACCACTAATTTAATTGTACGCACTTGGCTTATTGGCAACTCATCCAAGAGTACACTTAATGTGTGAAAGCTCTATCGTCATATGCGGCTGATGGGACAATGGGTGAATGTCCCAGTTGAGCGTCAGAATTGGTGAAACTAATCTTGAAGCTGTGGTGATTGTATCGATCTTTTGTTCTGCCATATTGAAGATGTGTGTGAAGCATCCACGTTTTGCCAAAAATACACTTAATACCCTTTTATTAAACTTCTTCAAGTTCTTCACTACATACAGTATATTATGAAAGTCTAGACAGACATGGATGCAAATTGCAACTTGACCAGTTGGCCGAGGCTTGCGACTGCAATGTGGAACTTCTAGTTCTGTATGAGTGATAAAGTAGACATGTATTTATTTTTCTATGGTTGCTGCAGGCTAACGTTTAGTTTAAGGTATGTTCCCTTTAAGTGTTTTTGATTTTGATGTACTCTAATAATGACTAACACCCCCTGCATACCATATTAGCTACAGAACACAAGAAACACATGGTCAGTTGAAGACAGTGCCCCCAACTGTATAGAGTCAGTAGTAATGACCTGGAGCAAATCAAAAATACTTTCCCACTGACATGTCAGATATAAACTAAAAGTCACAGTGCTAATATTTTAAAATTATGTAATAACACAAGTTAAGAAATCTCTATTTTATAAAAAAACTATCTGACAGAGAGGTTTTGTTGCAGGCTGGAGGGGCATCATGCTGCCCAGGTGAAAGCTCTGACTGGTGAGACTGAGGATAAGACGGCCCAGATGGCCCAGATGGAGAAGGAGATGAACTACCTCCAAACTGAGCTGGCAGCCCAGAAGGAGGCCAACGTCCGCTCCCCCAGCAACACCATGAAAAACCTGGTTGAACGACTGAAAGCACAGCTTACCCAAAAAGAGAAACAGCTTAAGGTTGTTTTTTATTATAAAAGAAATACTTTTTGGGCTGTCCGTGGTTAGTCCTGTTGCCTTGCGAAAATACCCAGATTCTGTGTGATGAAGTGGTAACCTGACCCTGATGTTTTCCTACTGTACTCCACTCAATTTATGCTGGTACTGAAACTTGAATAACATTTGAATAAATTCTGCTCTTCAACCTTTTAGCTGCATAACAAGTAAGAGCAGTTTATCTGGATACTAGTTTCACTATGAATTAAAGTACCCAAAGCGTTTTTGATGACACATACATTATTCTATTATATGTCAAAACTATACAGGAAAAAAAAATGTTTAACAAGTTTATAACATATGCATTAACTGTAAAATGAAATCTGACCACTACACTCATCATATTTATCATGTCTGACGTCTCTTTGATCCCTGTTTTCTCAGGCTCTCAGTAAAGCTCTGTTGGAGCTGCGGGCAGAAATGACGTCTGCTGCAGAGCAGCAAGTCATTGCCAGCGCTGTACAAAAAGAGGAGAGTCTCAATGTACAGATGCTGGTTGACCGACACACCAAAGACCTAAAGGTGGGACTCCATTATCATAATAACACCCACAGTTTTCATGCATGATGTATTTCAATATTGACATTTACAAATAGCTGTTCAGCTAATTGACTGACACAAAGAAAACTTCAGGAATAAATTAATTCAGATTAAATTTCCATAAATTAGTAAGATTCCATAAAGCAACAGCAATATAATGTACTCCCCCCTTTTATACTCATCTGCAACCAAGTAGACACTACTGGTCTATTTTAATTTGCAGTCAAAGCCTATGTGTCTTCAGTTTCCCTGAATAGTAGCTAACCATAAAGTGAAGTTGGTGAACACATGGCATGTGCCAGCCTCCCTAAATAGACAGCATGTCTGACTCCAACGGACCCCTATTCATTTCATTAATCACCAATGCAGCTAATTGGAGGCTCATTCGAATAAAGAAAGTCATCAGATGTGAAAGGTTTTGATTCGTTTTCTGATTAATCTGTGTAGCATAATTTAGCAGACAATACACTCAAGGTTGCAGCAAATTATTTGAAATTATACTTTAGATTGTTGTATTTAGAGATATGAATGCTTTTAGCCAGTTGCATTCCATGGACATAAATAACTATTATAATAATGAAATAGTGATTTTTGGAAAACAATAGAGTGCTATGGCACATACACAGATAATACCTGTTAGTAGCATCAATCCATTTATGGTTTTGGGCTTTTTATGGGATATGTTGTCAATAAGAAAACTATAGACTATCACAAGAAAATCCCTCTTTTGACAAAGGTGCGGGTGCAAGAACTCAGTGAAGAACTTCAAGCTGCAAAGGAGTTTGCCAAAGCAGCCAGAGGCCGGGAGAACACCCTAAAAGAGGAAGTGGACCGCCTAAACCAGGACCTCCAGAGGAGTCTGAAAACCCAGAGACGCCTGCAGGCTGAAAAGGAGGAGAGAGAGCTGGAAATCCAGGATCACAAGCAGCAAGTCAAGAGGCTCAGCAGCGCCCTTCAGGTTAGTTTCTTTAAAGAGTGTAGGATAACACACCATGCTACTGATTTGTAAGGAAGCGTGCAGCTCGGTTTGACCTTAAGCTGGAGCTTATTGTTGCTGTTATTACATACGCTTTGAAGTGATACACTCAACGAAAGCCATATGACACAATATTATCGTAACATTGTGTGGACAAATGGCAAGATATTCAAACCATGACATATAATAAAACTGTAAAATGTAAACTGAGGAGTGCATCAAGAATGGATACTCACATTTTGTCTATGATTTAACCTCCAGTGGATATCTGAATTTAATTATTCTTCATATTCTGTGTCTATCTCTCATTACATGAAGCCATGAGTTGTGACCTTAACCTTTGCAGTAGTAATGCCTTATATAAAATATAGAATACCTGTTGGTTAGGGCCACTGTCTGTCTCCACTATACACAAAATAAGAAAAAGGAGGTGCTATGGAACTTTTTGTCTCTGTTGCTGACAAGAATCAACCAGAACCAGATGGAAAGGGGCCGACCATCGAGAATCTGCACAAGAAGATCAGGAAGCTTGAGTGTGACTTGGAGAAAAAAGCAGAGATGAAGGATGATCATGGAAAGGTTAGAGCATCAATTCTGTTATCAAAACTAACAAATTTGTTTGTACGTTCATTTTATGTGCGACGCGTTTGTCTTACAGAAGAAAGGTGAAATTGTGCGTTGGGAGGAGGGTAAGAAGTGGCAGGCCAAGATGGAAAAGGTGAAGAATTTACTAAAGGAGAAAGAACGAGAGAACGAATCGCTGTCAAAACAGCTCTCCACTCTGAAAGACCTCTATGCCAGGTCAGTGTATGCATTGTACTGTATTGTTTACACTGTATTCTTTGATCTTTGTATACATGACATAATGACCAGTGTGTAGGATTTAGGGGGATCTATTGGTAGACATGGAATATGATATTCATTATTATTTTCCTTAGTGTATAATCACATGAAACTAAGATTCATTGTGTTTTTGCTGGCTTAGAATGAGCCTTATAATATATAATATCTACATGGAGTGGGTCCTCTTCCATGTTGCACTGCCAGCTGCAGTTGGGAATTTGGAACATTTGGTTCCAAATGACAGCACGAGGGACTCAAGTTTGCAAACTTGAAATAATGACAAAAATCATAATCAGGCCTGCAATGACTATTAATTTTCTTAATGGTTTTGTCTATACATTTTTAATTCAAAAAGGTAATTTAAAGTATTATAAGTCTCCCAACTCCTTGTTTATAGTCTGACCCACAATCAATGACCAACCAAATAAGATATTATTTTATTATATATTATTATATAAAAACAAAGGAAAAGTGCAATTCACACATTTGAAAAGGCTTTTCTGCTTGAAAAATTACTGAAACAATCAATTGTTTAAGAAATCATAATAATAAGAGGGTGTACTTGTTAGGGAGGCAAAGTGAAGTGAAGTGTTCTACCCAAACTTACTACTCAAAAAGTGCTCATTCATTGCTATAAATTATACACTTTGTACTAATGTTAACCGTTTTGGAAGTTAGTTAACATAAAGTCACTGTTTTTTTCTATTAGGAACAACACAATTCAATATGACTTTGGAAAGCTACTACCACTTTCAAATCTGTCAAAAACAGAGTGCAACTATTTGTATTAGCCCAATATTTCCATGTTTTTATTGTGCATGCAGACTGGAGCAAGAGAAGAGTGCACTGCAGAAAAAGCTGAAGGGTCGAGGTGTGACTGCTGATCAGGTGGTGGGAGCGCGATCCACTGAATTGGAGAAGGAGATGGAAGAGCTGAAGAAGAAGAATTCAGACCTGCAGACACAAATCCTCACCATAAAGTATCTAGCAGTTGTATAACTAAATCAAAGCAAGACATTAAAATGAAGGCATTTTGAAGAGATACTTACAAGTTTTTAATTCACTATTGTTTAGTATACTTACTACTACTAATTGGAAAATATTTTCCAATTCACATATAACCTTTATTTGCACTTGATGAACAGGAAGCCAGTTTTACAACATGCTGAACTGACATAATAATGGGAACATTTTATAAATGTAACACATTTCATACAATAAGATGCACTAATGTTTTTGCTGTCGCCAACATGCATGCCAGTACAAGTAAATTATTTGTGAACTCGCAGACAGCACCAGGCTTTACCTCGTGATGATGCCATGGAGAATCTGACCCTGAGGAACCGCTACCTGGAAGAGAGACTCCACTCCATAGAGAGCCAGATCTCCAAAGAGCCTTTATCAAGACCCTCTGTAAGTGCTTATCAACATGTGCAGGATATTCTCAGAAACCTCCTGATGATTCACATGAAAACATAATTACATGCTAATACATATAATGCTAGAATGATTAATAAAATGTACCTTATTTGATGAATTTGTTAAATGAGATTTATATTGTTTAAGGTATTCTTTGAAGATATCACCACATCTTACTTTTTTTTAAACCTTTTTTAACACCATTTTATAGACTAAAAGATTAATTGATTAATTGAAAAATGAATCTATGTCAATTGATAATGAACACTATTATTTTCAGCGCTAATTACACATTCTAGAGATTACAATACCTCCCATTTGTTGCAGGTTGTCCAGTAGTCAGTCCACAATACATATTCTTACATGTACTGAACAAGACCTCATTTCACCTCTCTGTATAATGTGTTCCTGTTCTATTAAGGAGCCTCTCTATTCATCATTCTTTACTCTCTTTTTTTATTTTTCTCCTTCTTCTTTAATCTGATTTATTGCCTGTGAAGGCAAAAAGCTCCTCCCCATGGGCTTTGAGAAGGATGTGTTCTGTCACTTGTGATGTTGCGGATGAGGCATGCGAAGGGAATGCAGCGCAGCATCTGTCTGAGTCCTACAGCCGCTCTGTTAGCCGTGAAGCTGTTGAAGAACCTGCTGGTCAACAGAGAGAGCCAAAGCAAAGCCAGGTAGCTAGAGAAACCCAAACCAGCATTGTGGGAGCAGAGGATGTTTGCACGGAGCAAGAGCGCTTGAGTCCTGATGTCGCAGAAGACACAGCAGCAGACAACACGGATGTGACCGGAGAAGAAGAGGACGCTAGTCGAGTTAAAGAAGATGACACAGAAGCAGATACTTTAGATCATTCACGAGACATCCAAGGTGGTTCTGAAGTTGAAGAGGATAAAGAAAAACGGACCATAAAAGGAAGTGAGCCAGAGGCTGAGGATCCACCGGAAAGACCAGGAGATGTTCTATCATCCTCTGAGCCAGCCGTGGCAGCAACGGGCGCTGAAGCCTTGAATAACGAGGGTGTTTGTGAACGAGATGATCAAGATGGTGATGATGATGATGATGATGTGGGGCTTAGGGAAGAAAAGACAGATGAGGCTGAGGAACAGTCTGATCTGAAAGATAAAGAGGTTGTGACAACAAAGGAAATAACCGAGGTGCATAATCTAGAACCATCCTGCTCAGAAGAACCAGATGTGAACGCCAGCTCCGAACTGAGCAACCACTCACTTTTTATCATGAAACAAAGGGATGATCGTGTACGAAAACAAGAGAGCCGATCTCTTAGATATCTGAAGGTACTGCAGGCTTTTGTAGTCACCTAGCTTAAGTGTTAGTGTCGTGATAGCTTTGTGGTAGATGCGGTAGAGCAAAACTTTATTAAAAGTAAGGTAAGTGGGCGTGGCTTGTTAGCGCGTTGGTGATTTCTCTGCATCGTCTGTTACGGACTAAAGGTTTCTGTGGTTGTGCGTAGGAAGAGACAGTTCCGTGACCCTAAGAAATAATAGAGCTGTTCTACTCCCTTAAAGCATTTGATTTTGAAGAGTCTATCTTTTCTTCCACAGCAGTGTTTATGCCCATTATGACTTTTCATTAATTTCACCTGGATGATTTTGTCTTAAACTTCCTATAGACCTCAGGTCGAGGCACTGGCACTCCCTCACAGAGAGATCAGGACCTCCAAAAAGAAAACCTCAAGCTGGCCTCTGAGAACTTGGAGCTGCGCTTTCAGGTGGAGCAAACCAACAAAGACTTACCAAGACTCAAGGTACAGTGTGCATAACATTCATTGAGAAGTAGTTGCTCCGTGCTATGCCATTGTTTGTTCCTATAACATGCCTTACACACTCAGCACCAATATCAGTTTGATATTTTTGGGATATCTGCTTATTTACTTTTGTTCCAGGAGTTAGACACAAAGAATGATACCACTCTTGTGTCTAAAAGTGGTAACAATCCTCATCAGTTTTTTCTCTTAATTTACAATATGACCATTTGGCTTAGGTTGAATTCTTTTTTTTCAAATAATACAATTCTGATTTATTTAAAAGTGACTTCATTCATTGTGTCAAAACATCTTCTCTGTCTGCATTTATCTCAGTATCATAACTTTCCAAACAGTTCAACAAAAATGTGTGGAATCCCATATATTAATTCTAAAAATATAGTAGTACAATATTAACTTAGGTAAGAGCAAGTGTTTTTGGCAAAGAGTGTTTTATGTTTAGTTTTTCTCTTGTTTGTGTTTTCACAGAATCAAGTTGCAGACCTTAAAGAGATGTGCAGTGCACTGAAAAAGGAAAAGGCAGAGGTGGACAAAAAGCTGACCCATATACGAGGAGTATGTCAACTTAAAGTCACTTGTTGTTTCTGTACACAAGTATTTTCCCAGAATGGACTAAACACCGAAATAACAACAAATTAAAGTATACATATCTATACGGTTTGTGAAGTGAAAAAACACAACACAAACAATGACTTTAACAAAAATGTAATTTAATAAGAAACAAATGGTGAAGAAATTGGATAGCAGCAATTGTAGATCATAAAAGTGATATCTAATGTTTTAATCATCAGTCCGGTCAAAGTGGTAAAACCATACCTGAACTTGAGAAGACCATTGGGTTGATGAAGAAGGTGG
The DNA here is from genome assembly GCA_013375575.1 of Percina caprodes. NCBI lineage: Eukaryota > Metazoa > Chordata > Actinopteri > Perciformes > Percidae > Percina > Percina caprodes. The sequence continues at coordinate 2,378,693 of JABXJD010000001.1, forward strand.
TGGAGAGGGTGCAGAGGGAAAATGAGACGCTAAAGAAATCCAGCGCACCTGCAAATCAAGACAAGGTCGCAGCCTTGGAGCAAGAAACCGAAAAACTAAAGGTTGTTGACCACCACATGTCTTACATGTCATAAACGTTCTGTTGAATTAATGTAATCTGTTCTGTTACTACAGTGCATGTTAAATATGGTTTGTTTTTGGTTTTTCACCCAGGCTGACTTTGAGAAACTAAAGAGTCAAAGTGAAGCTGAGCTGAGCTCCAAACTTGAATCTAAAACCAAAGGACTGGAGAAAATAGTCATGGAAAATGAACGTCTACGCAAGGAAATCAAAAGGGTGACTACATATATGTTTAGTTAATTATTTCCACAATAAAATGTAAATGTTCCGAAGCAGTTTCTGAAGAAAAACATTGTAATGTTTAATAATTTCAATTTTAAAGTTGGTGTCTTAGTGTTTGGTCACTAGCTTCAGACAGTGGATTAACATCCTGTGTCCTGAAAAGTCTTCAGTCACAAAACATTTTGTCTTTGATGTGACTGTGGCAAAGAAGTAAAAAAAGCTAATACTTTTAAAACTTATTTGTGCAAGACGTAATACAGTTCTGCAAAATGTGCAGTGTATTTCATAGCCTGTGTACGATTCAGAAAATGTCACAATAAGATTCTAAATTTTAGGCTCACCATTCGATTCAATATAGATTATCGATTCTTGATTAATAAAAAAATTCACAGTATGTAAATGTAGTTACTTTTCGTATGTGTATATATATATATATATATATATATATATATATATATATATATATATATATATATATATATTGTTCATGTGAATTTGTTATTATATATTTTAACATCCTGTTATAATTTATGTGTATGTTGTGTGTCTGTAAGCCACTGGGACCTTGAATTTCCCCTTGGCGATCAATAATCTATCTATCTATCTATCTATCTATCTATCTATCTATCTATCTATCTATCTATCTATCTATCTATCTATCTATCATGTGATTGCAGTAGATATACCATAAAAAATCAGATGTTTTGAATTCTATAAATCGATTTTGAATCGTAGAGCTTGAATTATTTTAATTTTTTTTTGCACACCCCTACTGTTTATGGTGTTAATGGAAGGTAGAATTATTTATTTGCTGAAGATGTTTGTCTTGGAGGTAGAGTTCTACCATGCCAATGATTGTTTTTTTATGACAGAAGTGTTTCTTTCAGAACAAGGATTTCTCATTTGTGATAAAAACCTTGTGAATACGTGTTTTCATCTCTGTTGTCCCACTTGGGTATGCGTGTTTCACATTGATGCAGGAGATGGAAGCTACAGAGAGGCTGAGAGTGACCAAGGCGACTCTGGAGGCGACCAATGAGAAGCTCGAGGCAGAGCTTGAAGAAACCAAGCTAAGACTGCGAGCAGCTCTATCCAAAGCCATCCCCGAGGGAGCTGACAGTAAAACCTGGAAGGCGTCTGTGGTAACAAGGTCAGCAAACAGTTTGTTTTATTGCATAATATGAGGAAAATATGCTATATGTTGAAAAATAACGTTGCGTTACGTTACTTGCGTTTAAATAAATAGACATTAAATTGTACTCAATTCTGCATTTCTGCTGCTTTCAGTGTTCTGCTAAAATACAACAACTCGCTTGTTGAATTTAAAAAAAAATAAAGGGAAATCATTTATTTTATTTAATATATTGAACATTGAATTGAATATAAAGGCACCACTAAAAAAAGATTAACACTTGCAATACTATAGTACTTTAACATTTTATTTTGCGTGCCTGAGCAACTCCACTTAAAAGAAGAAATAAAAAGAAAAATACACACAAAGCTAGACAACAATTACACATATAGTACAAAGATGAAGACATCAAAAGCCGTCGCAAAAAAACATGTTTCATAAGATCCTAGGTAGAGCCCGACTTATAAAGGATTTTTAAGGCCGATACTGATACAAATATTTGGTTATTTAAAAATATATATCCAATATATACAGTGGTGTGAAAAAGTGTTTGCCCCCTTCCTCATTTCCTGTTCCTTTGCATGTTTGTCACACTTAAGTGTTTCGGAACATCAAACCAATTTAAACAATAGTCAAGGACAACACAAGTAAACACAAAATGCAATTTGTAAATGAAGGTGTTTATTATTAAAGGTGAAAAAAAATCCAAACCATCATGGCCCTGTGTGAAAAAGTGATTGCCCCCCTTGCTAAAACATACTATAACTGTGGTTGTCCACACCTGAGTTCAATTTCTCTAGCCACACCCAGGCCTGATTATTGCCACACCTGTTCACAATCAAGGCATCACTTAAATAGGAGCTGCTTGACACAGTAAGGTCCACCAGAAGATCCTTAAAAGCTACACATCATGCCGAGACCCAAAGAAATTCAGGAACAATTGAGAAAGAAAGTAATTGAGATCTATCAGTCTGGAAAGGGTTATAAAGCCATTTCCAAAGCTTTGGGAATCCAGCAAACCACAGTGAGAGCCATTATCCACAAATGGCGAAGACATGGAACAGTGGTGAACCTTCCCAGGAGTGGCCGGCCGCCCAAAATTACCCCAAGAGCGCAGCAACGACTCATCCAAGAGGTCACAAAAGACCCCACAACAACGTCCAAAGAACTGCAGGCCTCACTTGCCTCAGTTAAGGTCAGCGTTCATGCCTCCACCATCAGGAAAAGACTGGGCAAAAATGGCCTGCATGGCAGAGTTCCAAGGAGAAAACCACTGCTGAGAAAAAGAACATCAAAGCTCGTCTCAATTTCTCCACAACACATCTTGATGATCCCCAAGACTTTTGGGACAACATTCTGTGGACCGATGAGACAAAAGTGGAACTCTTTGGAAGGTGTGTGTCCAAGTATATCTGGCGTAGAAGGAACACTGCATTTCATAAAAAGAACATTATACCAACAGTAAAATATGGTGGTGGTAGTGTGATGGTCTGGGGCTGTTTTGCTGCTTCAGGACCTGGAAGACTTGCCGTGATAAAAGGAACTATGAATTCTGCTGTCTACCAAGAGATCCTGAAGGAGAATGTCCGACCATCTGTTCGTGTACTCAAGCTGAAACGAACTTGGGTTCTGCAGCAGGACAATGATCCTAAACACACCAGCAAGTCCACCACCGAATGGCTGAAGAAAAACAAAATGAAGACTTTGGAGTGGCCTAGCCAAAGTCCTGACCTGAATCCTATTGAGATGTTGTGGTATGACCTTAAAAAGGCCGTTCATGCTCAAAAACCCTCTAATGTAACTGAATTAGGACAATTCTGCAAAGATGAGTGGGCCAAAATTCCTCCAGGACACTGTAAAAGCCTCATTGCACATTATCGCAAACGCCTGGTTGCAGTTGTTGCTGCTAAGGGTGGCCCAACCAGTTATTAGGTTTAGGGGCAATCACTTTTTCACACAGGGCCATGATGGTTTGGATTTTTTCACCTTTAATAATAAACACCTTCATTTACAAATTGCATTTTGTGTTTACTTGTGTTGTCCTAGACTATTGTTTAAATTGGTTTGATGTTCCGAAACACTTAAGTGTGACAAACATGCAAAGGAACAGGAAATGAGGAAGGGGGCAAACACTTTTTCACACCACTGTATATATATATATATATATATATATATATATATATATTCAGAAACGCGTAAAAAAACTGATAGATAGATCAAATCTGATAGATAAAATAAAAACTTAACATATGAAACTTAAAGTCCTTTGAACAAAAACACAATAAATAATCAGTGTTGCCAACAGTAACGTAGTAGAGTGCCCTCTGGTGGACAAACCATGCAACGCTCATAACACGGTTGACTGTCCGTTTTTATTTTATGTTAAATATTCGAAAACCAGTCAGTGGTGTTATGGTTAGAGTTCGTCCGTGAAGAGAACACCTCTCCAACGTGCGAGATGCCATCGAGTGGGAGCATTTTCCCAATCAAGTCAAGAGAGAGAGAGACCCTGTTTTCTTTATTACCCAGTCCATTAGTCTTATGTAGGGACAGGCATTAAAGAAGAACCCGGTCTCCGTTACCTCCTGCCTACTCAGGCTTTATCCAGATAAGCTCAGGGATTCAAAACCTCGACCCCGTGTCCTCCAATGGTAGAAGCTCCAGGCTACAAGTGCAGTTTACACAGTGTGAGCCAGTTGTTTCTCTTCCATTGGCAGAATGTTTGAGAACAAGATGAAGGAGCTGGAGAAGGAGCTCTCCCAGAAGACCTCCAGTCTGTCTGAACTCAAACACCAGCTGAAGGAGGTGAACGAGCGCGAGGAGAAAGCTCAGATAAACATCCGGCAACTTGAAGATCAGGTACACGCTAACTCACTCTTTCATTTCATGAGGACGTTCAGTAGTACAGGCTAACCGCTGTTGGTTTGCTATCTCAACTCTTGACAAACTGGATTGCATTTTCGGATTTGTGATTTGGCCGTAGGCTTTTGTCAAATGTGGATTCAAGTATTAATATAATACTTTTCTTTAGTAGACAGTAGTCTCAATTATTGTAATATTCTTGTTACAGTTTGCCATGAATCTGTTTTTACAAAAAGGTCAGGGCTCAGTCTGTTGCTCAGGGGGGTTACAAACTGATTTGGTCTGGACTGGGTGGCGTTTTTGCTTCCAAGGGGAGACACCCCTGTTGACCTCACAAAGGGGTTTTTTCAGACTTTAAAAGATCCACCAAAGAAGTCACAGAAGACATTCTACAACTATTTAGTAGTTATGACAAGTAAACTGACGTTTACATGTAGAAATGGATGGAGTTCTCCTTTTTAAAGAAAACACCATATGTGCATGTCTTGTGTTTGTGACAAAGAAGTGCTGTATAATTAATGGGTTTGTCCCTTCTTAGGTTGACATGTTAAAAAGCTCCCCCACTGCTGCAAAAACAGGAGGAGGACTCACCAGAGAGTTCCAGGCAATGAGGTTTGTTAATGAGTAATAGCGGGGTTTTTACCTGGCTCAGAAGGGGTCTTTGGGGAGAGACATATGAAGTGGAGGGCTGGGGGTCCTCCCCCAGGAAAATCTGAGCACCAAAGACTTCCTGCATTCTGATATGTTTTAAGCCCCCATTTATGGTAAAAATGTATTTTATTCATGTTGAGGAAATGTAATAATTGATTTAATTTATACTCTTTATCGATACATTTACACACTGTTGTTATTACACACTACACACATGCTCAGGCCCTTTACATGCACTAATGGAGAGATGTCAGAGTGAGTGGCCTGAGTGGGGGGGCTCATGAGTTCCTTGCTCATGAGCACTTCAGCAGTGCCCAGGACGTGATCTGGTATCTCTCTAGCTACCAGTCCACCTCCATACTTCCATATGGGGACTCTAACCTGCGACCCTCCCAACTCCTTATAGACTGAGCTGCTACTTCAGTTGCATAGTACAGTATGTCGAAAAAAATCTGAAAAAAGTCATAGTACAGTATCTCAAAGAAGTTAACAAAAATGTCACAGCATGTCGAAATAATTCACAAATAAGTCATGGTATAAAATCTCGAAAAAATTTAGAAAAAGTCTAGTACGACAAAAAAAATGTCATCAAAAAATAAAGTCATAGTCTAACAAAAAACATTGAAAAACATCAAAAAGTATTTTATGTTGAAAAACAATTAAGTATAGTTTGTTATAAAAGTAATAATTTCCAATCCTGTGAAACCTGGAATTTTGTTTTTGGCAAAATTCTGAATGTTGTTGATCTTGTCTTCAGAATGATCAACACGGAGCTGGAGAAGGAGAACAAAGAACTGAAACAACAGCTGACCGAGTACAGTGAGCGATATGGTGCAACGTCTTCTAAACTAGGTGAGACTTCCAGACTACATTTCTTGCAAATGAAGCTGTGTACAATTGGAGTTCATTAAAGGAACACGCCAACTTATTGGGACTTTAGCTTCTTCACCGTATAGTTAGTTAATTCCATACATACCCTTCTCATCTCTGCGTGCCGTAACGCTGTCTGACACACCCACCGCTAGCCTAGCTTACCACAGAATCTGCAGGTAACCGGCTCCAACTAGCCTACTGCTCCCAGTAAGTGACAAAATAACGCCAACATTTTCCTATTCACATGTTGTGATTTGAATAGTCACTTACTCTAACTCCGGGGGATACGGTGAACAAGCTAAAGTCCCAATAAATCGGCTTGTTCCTTTAAGTAATTCTGTTGTAATTTTCCTCAACATCAAGAGTTTTGTCATATTTCAGTTTGAAAATATCTTTTTGTTGAGTGTAAAAAAATAAATAAAAAAAAAGGCTTGCAAAGTAGTCAGTTGAGAGCTGTTAACAGAAAAACATGCCACATATTTCTGACTGTAACCTGACACTGAAGAGCAAGGATGTATGTACAGTGGCTTGAGAAAGTTTACACACCCAGGCTAAAGTTGATTAAAAAGAGGAATAAAAAGCCATCTTTTGGAAATTGATCTTAATGCCTTATTAAAGAAATTTAGGAAAATCCAACCTTTAAGGACACCGATATATTTTTTTTTCCTTCCTTAAAATACAGGGGGCATAAGTATACACACTCCTATGTTAAATTCCCATAGAAGCAAGCACATTTTTATTTTTAGAGGCCAGTTATTTCATGGATCAGGATACTCTGCATCCTGACAAAGTTCCTTTGGTCTTTGGAATTAAAATACCCCCCCATCATCACATACCATTCACCATACATAGAGATAGGCATGGGAAACTTTCCATAAAATCATCTCTCAAAGCAAATCAAACCAGCTATTAAGCTAACTGAAATAACGCCATGCCACTCTATGTATGGTGAAGGGTATGTGATGATATGGGGTTAGTTTAATTCCAAAGACCAAGGGAACTTCATCAGGATGCAGAGTATCCTGATCCATGAAATAACTGGCCTTTAATAATAAAAATGTGCCTGCCTCTATGGGAATTTAACATAGTGATGTGTATACTTATATTCACTGTATTTTAAGGCAGAACATTTATTTATTTACAATACATTCACGAAGAAAATTGGTGTCAATAAAAAGGTTAGATTTTCCTAAAATGTTTTTACTAAGGCATTAAAATCAATTTCCTAAAAATGTTTTTTTTTAATCAACTTTAGCATGGGTATGTCAACTTTCTAAAGCCACTGTAGATGAGTTACATGTCTCCTGTACATGCTAGCTTCTTTATAATCTATGTTCAGGTATCTAAGTCTCTGTTTAATGACTGCATCATTTTAAGTTAGCCAGACAAACAGCCTAATGTATGTGACGTTAATTGCTATGAAGAAAACCAGGTGTCCCTCTTGTATTCTTAGACTACGGGAAGCTCAAACAACTTCTGCAGGCAGCGCAAACGGAGAAAACAGCACTGCAAACTGAGATCATAAAACTGAAGAAAGAACTGGAGAACTTTGACCCAGCATTCTTTGAAGAGATTGAAGACTTAAAATATAACTACAATTTAGAGGTGAAGAAGAACATTCTGCTGGAGGAACAGCTGAAGAAGGTGTGTGACCAGTTTGGTGTAAAACCTGAACTGCCCAACGTGTCCATCGGGTAACTCGGGGTAATCGTGCCTTTTTAAAGACTGTTAAAACTACACATGATCTCTCAGACTGGGTATCAACCCTTAAAACAATGTTGGGCTTGACGCATGACTTTGTATCATTGAGTTTCAAAAACACAAAGGCACCAAACTAGTAGGGATGCACCAACAGGGCAATTAACAAGTATCCTTTTTTTCTGTGGCCAACTGTGAAGAGGACAATTTATATATTATAAAATAATATTTAGAAAGCCTTCACCCATCCTAGAATAAAAATACATTTTATCAAACCTTTCTGAAATAACCTTAGTTTTTCTATATGTAGATTGATACTAGACCCTATCTCCTTTTGACAAGCATGAATCGGACAGAATACCTTTATATTATTTATCTGAACAATAACATTAAATTTCTTTCTTTCATCCTAAAAATAGTTTATCAGAAAAGTCAAGTAATGTAGCTCCTTAAGTTTCTTCCATAAGGCAGCTATTTTCTGTTAATATGTGACCTATTTATTTCTCTATTTGTACAGTTCTGACAGTTTTTCTATGTTCTTGTCAATAAAGCCGCTTTTATAATCCGTTGAATAAAAATTAGTTAAATACAAAACGTTTACTTGTCATTTATTCATTTAGCAATGAAAGAGTACAGTACATACAATATTTACAGTATATTAATGGAACATTTTGAACAACTTAACTTGCTAAAAATGCCCAGTTGGTCAGTCATGTTTACACTAAAGCTGTACACATTTCTGCAAAGCAAACATGTCCAGGCTTTAATACGCTCCTCTGTGCCTGCCCATCTGGAATTATATTGGCAAAAATCTTAAATTGGCAAAATATCTGGCAGCTATTGTGAACGGGACGTCCTCAGGGTCACAGCAGAAGCTTAAGAAAAAGGAAAGTTGCAATGTCTCCGACTGTGTTCACAAGTCAAAGTGGATGTCCGGCAGCCGACTGAAACAGTGTCCATTAAGTCTGGAGAAGGATGTGAACAAGTCCTGGCTGCTGCTGTATTCGTCAACATGAATGACCACCGACTTGTCACCAAGGCAGGTTTCCCCATCGGGCCACCTCAGTCCCAGGTGATGACGATGAACCTACAGACAACGGCGAGTGGTTATCAAAGTTTTGAGATTCTTAAAAATAAAAATACATAGTGGTGTATATTTAAAACCTAACTTTTGTAACCAATTAAAATGTCTGTTAATAAGTCCAATTCTCCTCCTATAAAATAGATTGAACATGGTGAGTTAGGCGTCACCACGATCAACACTGTATGGTAAGTTCTCGAACCTTAATGAGTGTGCCGTCGTTGCAATGCCAGACGATGCCCTCAACTCGGCCCTCTGGACTCTCCTGGAACCAGGAGCACAGCTGCTGGAAGTCCACTGGTGGAGGGTTTCTGATCCCAATGCTCCCATGGGACACCAGGCAGTGGATAGGCTGCTTCTTACCCCCCAATCCTGTTAGAACAACACAACATTGTTGCTAATAATTCAGTACTTCTGTTACTGTTTCCCATAGGATTAAATACTTTTTTACCACTGGTATGCGGAAATGTTGGGGAAAAGTGGGTCCCCATTTTGTCTTCATTGTGCATGGACAACAGGATTCACATGAGTGAGCAAAGCTCTACGCATTCCTAACAACTGTAACACACTGGTGCACAAAGCCCGACGCAAGCGTCTGCTATTTTAAGACCGTCAAAAATAGCAAATGCACCCATCTTTACGCCCATGGGCGTACTGGCCTTACTGTGAGGTGTGTTCAGGGGAATTCTTGGCATATTGCTATTTTGAGGCAGTGAGAAGTGATCGCGCCATTGACCAACAAAAACCTGGTCTACAGTCAACGCAGCATTTCATTGTTATTTTAACATCGCATTAGTACTTATGCCCCTAAGGTAATGCACAGCACGCACACACTATGCTTGTTACACATGCACACAAGATGAGCCAGCAGTACACCATCATGCAAAAGATTATATATAACAATATTACGGTGCAAATCTGCCATCATAAAACCATTGCGCCAAGGTACAAACGTGCCTGGCTTTTAAAAGGGAATGGGAGAGGACAATCTGGTTTATTGCATCTTACGCCCAAAACACACCTATGAATTAATGAAGACACTAAGTAAATTCCTTTTGAACCATGCGCCCGGTGCACAGACCCTTTTTTCTGCCATCAAACTGGCAAAAGTGGATTTGGACACGCCCTAAACGCACCTGCGCTTCACGCCGTGCGCTTAGACCATTAAAATAGAGCCCTATGCATTATTTCGACACATGATACTGTGACTTAATACATTTTTTCCACACTAGACTTTTTATGATATGTTTTTGATGTAATATACTATGGCTTTTTTATGGTGCGTTAAATAGTTCCGTGTTTTGGAACAGTTGGTTTCCACACCAGATGCAAACAGCACACAGGAAACTGTAACCCCAATTTCATTGCTTTATTCACTTTCAGTGCATTGCTCGCAGCGTCTCCTCACCCCGTCTCTCTGCTATGCTCCCTTCACTTTAAAGCTGCAGTAAAAACCACACACACTGGCATTTAAACAACTATTTTTAAATGCCCCCCGGACAATACCTTAAATAAACATTAAAAAGGAAAATACAGCATCCCATTACCATAAGGGTTTCCATTGACGTTGGTTCCAATGAGCTCCAGGGTTTGTTCCAGGAGGTCAGCCAACGGGACCGCTGCAATTTCTAGCAAGTCTTCATCGTCGGAGCTGGGCCTGAGAACAAGAGCCGCCCCGACGCCATCATCCACCACAGATGAGTGCCAGCAGTACTGTTTGTTGTCCTTCTCCACAGGAACCCATCCTGAACAAATTAACAAACACCAAATCACTACTTCTGCAGGCAGCATCGTCCACAAAGACAGGAAAAAATAAAAAATAAAAACATGTCCACCACGTTCCAAGTCAGAAATAATACTACTTGTCCTTTCCAGGAACTTGTATCTCTTCATCTCATCTATGTAAACAGAAACCTTTCAGAGTAAACTACCGTTCAAAAGTTTGGGGTCACTTAGAAATGTCCTTATTTTTGAAAGAAAAGCACTGTTTTTTTTTCAAGGACAAAACTAGACAAATAAATGACTACTCTAGCTGGAAACAGCTGATTTTTAGAGGTCATTGTGTTTTTAAGATGATCTTTATTTTACTTGATGAGTAATGGTGGAACTTCAGGACCTGGAATGTGTCCATGTTCATCAGGCACTGGACGGCCATTGTGATGTCTGACTCTGTGGGCTGGGATCCACGTCTCTGGCACCGTCTTAAAATCGCACTCTACGTTCCACGTGAAACCTGGAAAAAAAAAAAAGAAGCTTTCCTGTAGACATAAAGAAAATGTCCAAGAGGTAGTGTACAAAAGTATTAAACTAAAGATTTGGTGCACACCTATTAGAGATTAAAACATTTTAACCCACATTAGAGCTGTACCAAATACGTTTGAAGCTTTATTCATAACGATGACATTCGTACCTGGTATTAAGTTGCAGTTAAAAATAAAGCTACACTAATATTATTAGTAGAAATTGGGGTGACCCTGTGGGATTCAAACTTCTCCAATAGCAGAGCATTGAAAAGTCCAAGCCAAAATATTCTGAACAAAATATAGATAGAATCATTTCCAAAATTCACATGTTTTTATTTCACAAGACATTCTGCTTCAATCCATCTGTGTTGGGGTTAAAGGGTACCTGGATGTTTTTGTGTCTAAGTGACTGATGGCAACAACACTCTGACATTGGTCCAGTATTAAGCGAGATTAATGGGGCAATTGTCCAGCTTATATTTACCTTCACAAAAGGTGCTTGTTTTGCCGCTGACAGGCTCAGATTAATATTCTAAGTATCTGACAACATTATGGAAAGGATTTCTAAGGAGGTTGACCTTTCTGTTGAAGAATAAGATCCTTTTTTGTAAATATAAAAGCATCCGTGAAATTGCGTTGGCTAAACCCACCAGACTCCATGTAAATAAACAGTAATTTTAGCATTGTAAAAGATACTTCATTTCAGCCGTTTTGGGTCATCTTTTTACTTTTCCAACCATTACATAGTTCCCCAATTGTTGGCTCTATACACGCTAAAAGTATTGCTTTTTTAAATGGAGTGTGGTGGGTTTAGCACTAGAGACTTCAGAGCTGTTTCTGGTTAAATAGAAATGTCTCAAAGAGGTTGTAAAGGTCTATTTCTGAAGGGATCCTTTCCATAATGGTGTCAGACACTTCAAAGGGAGGCACGCACCTGTATTTTATTGTGGCAGTCAAGCAGCAATCTATCAGCACCATAGATTGCATTTCTATAACCAAAGCTATGATTTTGTTCAAGGGTTTTACTTTCTTTTCAGGATGTCGTCATGAAATATGATGACAGACATTAAAGCTTCATTTGAAAACTTCAAGAAGCTTCGAAAGTAAAAAATAATATAGGACAAGCGGTAAAGCCCAATGCAGCATTCATTACATGTACAGCACTGGTAACGGACGCTAAAATACCTTTACAGCTCCGGTGAGAGTGCTGATACTTTTTGAACCTCTTCTCGGCCTGCTTGTTGGGTTTCCTGTCGAGTCGAGCCCAGAGCTGAGGCTGTCCTACGGGAAAAAGATAAGCCATCGTTCAGATTGAATCATCTCCATTGCAAGAAAATTGACAAAATGAACATACAAGGAGGACTTGTAGAAGTCACTTTCATACTTACCTTTATAAACTGTTACATAACAGCAAGTTCCATCTAGTTTTTCTGTGGCGAATGCACAATCAATGTTGGCCTCCAGAGCAACTGGGTTCACATTTTCTGTAGCAACAACCTGAAATTGCTGAAGAGAGACCCAGATGTTTAAAGGGCTAGTTCAGGATTTTTGGACAGAGGACCTAATTTCCAAGTTATTCAGTGTGTTATTTATCAGTGGAGAGACCGTTTAACACTTTTCATCCAGTCCTTCCAGCTGGAGAGCTTGCCGGTGCTAAGCTAGCGTCAACGGTATCTGCTAGCCTGGCACTAAAAACAGTCTCACCCACTCCACCGTACACCCGAGGCAAATAAATTATAACGACAGACTATTGATGTAAATGTCTGTGTTGATAGATTAATGTTGGAAATAAAACTACCCTTGCATCTCAATGATCGCATTACATTTTGGGGGACTAGTTTCTCCGGAGAGGCGGAATTCCTTCCTCGGTTGCCTAGGTAATATCACTCCGCCGCTGCTGTAACCTATGGCACCAACTACAGAGAACAAAGTATAACTATTGCAATGCAATGGTAGTTTTATTCCTATAATTAATGTTCAATTAAACAATCTGATTTTGAGATCAACCCAGATCACTTTTACTATATATCCAGTGGATGGGGGGGGGGGAAATAACCTTTACCCCTTTGGTAAGTTCTGACACTGCACCATTTAATTGACTGGAAGGGGCGTAATGATGCATCGATCTGGATCAATATATCAACTCAAGCATCCAATATCAGCCATGCAAAGTGAAAATATCAATACATATTCTCTATAAGATGTGCCTTTATTTTGTAATTACCACTTTATTTGTTTTGGAAAAGCTCAGTAACACAAATCCTATTTTAGTGGCTTTTTGTGATTTGATATAAATGTTACTGATTCAGTTAAATGGGCTCATGATATTGTGTTCGCAGGCTCCTGAAATGAATCGAAATTGTATTGTGGCAGACTTTGGGGCATCAGAAAATATTAAATAGATGTCCAAAGATCTTATCGCGATAATACGTGTGATTGATAAGTCAAATCAAGAGTATGAATTGTTTTTAAGTCGACAATGATCAAGCAAAATGACAACAGCTGCTTCTAGCTTTTCTAATGTGAGGATGTGCTGCAACATTACAGTAATGTATCAATAATTATAATCCAATAACAAACATTATTCTAAAATTGGCCATTATTCATAATAAGTTATTTTACTTTTGATACGTTAAATATATTTTAATGCCAATTCTTCTGTACTTTTCCTTGAATACTAATTTGAATGCAGGGCTTATACTGTAACATGCTAGTATTTCTACACTGGGATATTATTTATCTCCATTATATGATATCTACCACTGCGTGACACGTGACGCAATAGCAAAGGAGGATGGCATGGTCTACATGCTTCATTACTGACGACAGGGGAAAATAAAATAAAACCATTAGCAAGTGAATTAAAACATTAGCTCCGCGTCCAATAGGATAAAAAAGACGTTGTTTATTTAGCTTACATGCTCTGTGTTAACGTCGTGGACGTATCATAAGAACGTCTAGAACAGTCTATGGTCCACCCTGGTTCTTGCTAGCATCCGCAGCGGTTTCATACTGTATACAAATCCATTGCTGCTGTGTCTGCAGCCGCGCTCACCTGACAGTCTCGTTTTCTGGAGTGTTCTTCCTTCACCTCCGTTAGAAAAACACACGGTATCTTCTGCTGAACAGAGCCAAGGCGCCGCATTGTTTTTACTATTGACTAATATCCACTTAAAGCCCTCCCGGTAACGTGTACGTGTAACGCTGAGCAGTGCAGAAATTCCCACGGCGTGTTAGCATCACCGATGTAGGTTAGTACAGTTAGCATGAATGTGGCGTCATGGAGAACGCGCGACTTCTTCTCTGTTGATTTTGTAGGTTGGCAAACAATGACATGGCTCATTAGCGCCACTACGCTGTGTGGATGGGGATCGCTCTAAATATATACACATGAACAGAATGCGTGTATTCACCGTAATCTCTAGGTCACAATCATTTGCGTGAAATTATGTAATTGTATTAAAAATTAAATACAATTTCTAGTTTTGGTTGAACTGGTTAAAAAAAAGCCATTTGGACAAAGTTGTATTTTGGATAATAAAGAATTTAATGTTACGATGTCTATTTCTCACAGTCACACTTTTCCAGTCACATTTGTATTGTTTGTTAAGGTTGTGTGTTAGGTTCTCTTTATTGCAGCAAGCTTAAATCAATCAGGTCTTTATATTGTTTTTTTTTCTCCCAAAGTAACAAAAAAAATCAATGTATTTTTTTTAATCAATTCCATTCAATTTATTCAAAATTTAATGAACCATTAATGAAAATGTTTGTCTTTTAATACACTTTTAATGTCACATAATAATACTTTATTGAGCCATTTTCCATATGGATTAATTAAATCAAAGCGCTAACTTGCAGCAGTGGAGAAAGTACTTTAACTTTACTATTCTGTAGTACAGTACTATTCTGATTAGGTACAAGTAGAGATACCTTAGTGTGAAATAAAAATGTTAAAAGTAAAAGTCAAGCACTGCATTTTTACTTAAATAAGTAAAGTATGGCCTACCAAAAGTAGTCAGTATGCAGAATGGCACATTTCAGAATAATACAGATTATATTATTGGATTATAATTGATTCATTAATGTGTACATCACTATGTTAAAGCTGGTAAGGCTGGGGCTCATTTTAACTACTTGATATACTGCTGTGTGGCTTAATCTAAAACAATGTATCATAATTTACATGTTGATATATATATATATATATATATATATATTAACTAACTGAAGATGTAAACTAAGTCAAATAAATATAGTCAAGTAGAAAGTTTAATATTTGCCTCTAAAATGTAGTGGGGTAGGAGTATAAAGTAATTTAAAATGGAATACCTAAAAATTGTACTTAAGCACAGTACTTGAGTAAATGTACTTACTTACTTTCCACCACTGATAATTATTAGCCACTGGATAATGTATACATACACACACACACACACACACACACACACACACACACACACACACACACATATATAGTACAATATATTGAAAAGTACAGCTAACCAATCAAAGCATAAAACATTTATAGACATGTGTTTTGAAGCATTTACTGATATTTATCAGGTAACACTGTGGCTGTAGATCAATAAACCAACTTGAGTAAACCCCCACAGAAATATGAAATATCATGAAGCTATAAACCTTTGATGTCTGGATGCACACACAGCGTGATGTCACTGGAGTACTTCCTGTCTGATTCTTCTTCTTCTTCTTCTCCTTCATGTAGACTGTGCAGGTCCATTTCACTGTCGGTGTGCTTCCACATCTCTGTCTCTATGTCGTCCTTCTGCTGCCCCTGAGACCAATAGCTGAAAATATTCCTTTTTCCCAAAGGAGAGGGGGGAGGGGGAGCATATTAGAAACATAATATACATGGATTAATAACAGCATAGAGAAATTATAAGAAAATGTTCATCTCTGGTAGCAGTTTCTTTAACTACCTCCTGCTACAAAGTGTAACAAATACAAATACAGTATATAGTACATAATAGTTGCCTCTAGTCTGTCGAAATTGATGACAATAAAGCTCTACAGAGTCAGTAGAGTCATGGTTTCAATCTATTTCTTTCCTCCAGGATAAAAATATGAAACAATCGTTTTGCTTTTTTTTCTTCAAGTAGCTCTTTCTGTTTCCAAATCGTTATCGTACATGTTTCAGACATATTACAACATGACTCACAGTTTGTAGTACCACACAACGCCTGCTGCAGCTAGGAGCAGAAAGATGATGCCAAGAATGATGAGTGCTGTAGGTACATCTGGAAAATGAATAATTAGTTCATGAATGATTACCACAAACTCTATCTGATTCGTATTATATATCTACATGAACCACTTCAAATCCAAATCATGATCACAATTCATCCCATATCATCCTACATTTTAATCCTCCATTTATATTCGGATGAGTATAAATAAATATATAAATATATAACTATGCTATTACCATGATAGTTGACCATGGTAAGTCCACTACCTACAACAATCTAATTCTATCTTCATCATCAATCTATATCGTGATAGTCTTAAACCATATTTAGACACTTCATATTGATTCATAACCATAATTAAAATCTATCCTCTACCTGAATAAAATGCCAACCTTAACCCTTGTGTTGTTTCAAAGTGTTTTTATATCAGAAATATGGATTTCTTTCAACCAAATTGCCCAAAAATAACATGGATGATTCCATACAACATTAATTTCATTGAATTTTTTGGGTATTTTATTTAATCTTTTAGCATTTTAATTATTTTGTTTAATGGTTTCAAAACAGTATCCGAACCAAAGTTGGACATACACCCATCTGCGATCCACCTAAAATCCTCTGATCTTAACTATTAGTCAAAATAATTCATAAATTCTACCTTTTTAACTAAAAACGTATGTATAATTTGATATAAATGAGGTTTGATGACGATGAATTCCAAGAATAAGTGGAAAACCTATTATTAAACCAGCTCCAGTTTAAAAAAAAAAAAAAAAAGCACCAATTGCATGGAAGAAGTGACAAATAAATCAGAAAAAGCAACAAAATAGCCCAAAAAAATATTCATTTTCAATTTTGACCTGGAAGGACAAGTTCATGATTAACATGAAGACAACACTAGGGTTAAAGTTGCATTAATGAAATGTTGGCCACTAGGAGGCAGAAAAACACCACAACAAGATGATAGCTGCACATGTTCAAGTGTACCTTTAAAATTGTTTAAATGCTTGTGTCAAAATTGGATGCAGCCCCCAGCATCCAACATTTGATTAATGCAGCTTTAAGTTTGGCATTTCATTCAGGTAGAGGATAGATTTTAATTATGGTAAAATAGGAAGAAAATCTTTTACTCTGAGAACCTTTCTGAGAAATTGTGAACTGGTTCCTGAAATTTCAATTCACAACAAAATGGAGTAAATCAGCTAAAATTGAGCAGAGAATTTGTCCAAGTCTTGAGTAAACTTTCACAAAATAATAAAACAAAAATGTGAATCAAAAAAATTGAAGACAAGGAAGTACCTCCCAGAGAAGATTTTGCAGATGTCGTCGGCCATGGCATCACTGACTCAGAAGAAACAGAGATACTGGAGGCATCAGCAGAAGTAGAAATGGCAAAGCTATCGTCGGTGGGTTTTGAGGTGATAAGGTGAGAAAGAGAAGTAGAAATATGGGTGGGGAAAGGCTTGAGAGTATTGAAGGTGGAAGAAATCCTAGTTGAATGTGTTGTCTTGATCGGGAGAGTGAAAGCTGAAGTGACAGGTGTCTGCTCAGAGGCTTTTGTTGTTGTTGGCTTCCTTGAAGGTGGACACTTGGTTGTTGATATGAGCCGAGGTGTGGCAGGTGTTGGAGTTTGGATCAGTGCAGTCAGCGTGGTGGGGAGCGTGGAGCTTTGTGGGCTGGCTGTTGATCTGTTTGGAGTTTCCTCTAAATCTGCAAGTAGTGAGGAACAAAAGTTTTACATTTACAGTCATTCAGTCACATGGGAATATCCAGTACACAGTGCAGTGAATAAACAGCACCTGAGGCATTGAAGCAGAAGACACCAAATTCTTGATCTGGCTTTACGGACCATGTCACCACCCCAGTGTTGCCCTTTCCACATTTTGTTTCAGATCTGAGTCGTGGCACAACTACAATCTGTTCAGCTATCCAGCCAAATCTGTTAAATTAATACAATAAGTGCAGATAATAAAAATTAATGGATTGATGAAAAATGGTAGTTTGGTTTGTGAAAACGAGGGTTTGTATGTGGATTACTTTAAAGGGTAAAACATAAACACATAAAAGTCTGTTTACACGTATTGGACAGTACGGGGGTGAGCCCTATGTTCCCACAGCCCAATGGTCCCACAGCCCCTATGTTCCCACAGCCCAATGGTCCCACAGCTCTATGGTCCCACAACCCAATGGTCCTACAACCCTATGTTCCCACAGCCCAATGGTCCCACAGCCCAATGGTCCCACAGCCCTATGTTCCCACAGCTCTATGGTCCCACAGCCCAATGGTCCCACAGCCCTATGTTCCCACAACCCAATGGTCCCACAGCCCAATGGTCCCACAGCCCAATGGTCCCACAACCCAATGGTCCCACAGCCCAATGGTCCCACAGCCCTATGTTCCCACAGCCCAATGGTCCCACAACCCAATGGTCCCACAGCCCAATGGTCCCACAGCCCTATGTTCCCACAACCCAATGGTCCCACAACCCAATGGTCCCACAACCCAATGTTCCCACAGCCCTATGTTCCCACAACCCAATGGTCCCACAACCCAATGGTCCCACAACCCAATGGTCCCACAGCCCTATGGTCCCACAGAAAATTCAACAAAAAACAAAATGAAGAAAGCTGGGGGTGTGGGGTTAGAAACACCCAAATCTCCAACTAAACTGTTGACGGTCGAGTTGCATTGTGGGTAATGTAGGTGCCAGGCAAAGCTCAGAATAACTCGGCTTGCTTATCTTAAATCACAGGCTACTTCTCAAGCTTAAAATGGATGTTAACAAGTATTGACCAAACAAATGCCTGACTTTTAAAAATCTGTGAATCCACCCTTTAATTTTAAAACACTCCCTGTCTAATGAAACAAAACAACTTAGTCTAGACCATTATAATTTCCATTTTTCATTTCTGTTTTGTTTCTTTTTTCTAAATCAGATTTCAGCTGGGGGCCTGTGTGATATGATGCACTTGGTTCAATAACATTGATACTGCATATCAGTCCATACCTAAACAGTTATTCTACCACACCAGAACAGTCGGCACATGCGTTCAGCCTACTTGCATGTCTCCAGTCCACGCTGTACAGCTCGCTCCATCTGAGCTCTGGTTGCTAACGTGACGTTCAGAAACGAACAGGCAGCTCTGGCAGCAGTGAAGTTGAAGGTGTAGGTTCCTCCTCCTTCTATAAGCATGAAGACTCCAGCAGCTCTGTGACTTTGAGGGACTGCAGCCACACATTGAAAAAGCATGCAGCAACATAAACATGTCAGACTGTCAGCTTATCAAGAGTTCTGTCACTGAAAACATTAATTTGGGAAATTGTATCTCTACCCGTGTAAATTTAAAGTATCACTTTAAATTCACTCAGTATCTTATAAAGTGTTACTGTCCATTTTTTTTTTAAAGATAATTTTTTGCCATTTATTGATAGGACAGCTTAGACATGAAAGGTGAAAGAGGGGGGAATGACATGCAGCAAAGGGCCACAGGTCTGAACTGAACCTGCAGCCGCTGTGTACCTGTTAGGGTACACGCTCTAACAGGTGAGCTACCCAGGCGCCCCGTTACTGTCCATTTTAAAAGCACCACGATGCCCCACAACGACTTTGTCTTTTCACAGTTAGATCACGTTAATCTCCAGTACATACTGTACTATAGTCTAAAGTAAATAGTCCAGTAGGTATTATACGCCGCAGATTAACCTCTGGCGCTATGGGGACAAAAACAACAAATAGTAATAATTAAGAGTTTCTACATTTAACTTGTCATATTTCATGATTGATTCATGATGATTTTTTCATGTTTATTTGGTGCTTTTATTGGACTGTGACCATAGAATACATTTTTTATTGTGACATGAAAAGCAACCGAGAGAGAGTTTAGAGCCAAAGCATCCTGATAATATCCATTTCACCATTAAAAACTCATGCATTAAAGAACTAAAAAAAAAAAGAAAAGAAATTTAATTAATGTTACACATTCATGCATTTAAATTTATTTCACACCAGAAAAATTAAGTACATAAATAGTCTATTATGTGTGGTCTTAATGTGGTGCCCCACCTACATCAGAAACAAACAACGTACCTTTAATTAAATTGGAGTTCAATGCCAGCAAAAAAGACAGAAGAAAAAGAGTAAAAAACCAAAATCTTGCCATGTTTTCTGTGGAAGGTGAAGAACCAAATAAAGCGAATGCAAAGGAAAGAAGCCTCAGAACAAATGTGATGAGGCAAGGAAACAGGAAGCCGAGGTCAAATCTGCTTGATGGCCCTTTATGAGATAACACACACATCCTCGACTCTCAGTGTGTTGGATCCAAAACGCGGTTGTGTGTAGGTATCAAATCCCAGACATATGACATATACAGCATATTCAACACCTAACTAGTTCAAAATAAAAACAAATTGAGGATTTCCAGGAAAGATTAAAGCAGGATGACGGAAAACATTTGCTTTAACTGGCGTTTGAGTGAAATAATAATCTGGAGTCAAAATTAAAGAGCTGATCAGTCGTATGTTTTTTTTTTTGTTAAACTGGTGCCAAATATGGATATAGAAATACACTTGGAAATAGTTGTGGTTGAAAGTTTTTTTGCTTTGCCAGCAAATGTCCTCCTGAGCTAGGACTGACAGGAAAAGTCAGAGAGGGAACTTCCTCTACATTGTTGCTATGCGTTTTCTTTCCCTGTTTCTCTTTTTATTCACTTTTACTCTTCTTCTATTATCATTTCCATATTTTCTGTGGTCCGTTAAACTGTGGCATTATTCTGTTGTGTTTCTGCTGCATCACATTGTTCTCAGGCGTAAAGGAAGAGTGTCCAATCCTCTGGCTTTTCTATACATTGGCACACATCAAAGAAACAACCAGAAACGTTGAGTTCAAACCTCCAATACTTGAAAAAGTATGGACGTTATTGCCCTTATCTTTGCCACAAACTTGCTGGTTTGCATGAGCATGCACATTTGATGAAAGCTGACAAAATCACCACAAAATGTTTGTATTACACTAAATAAGGAAATATTTCATATTATTTATGTTGTATGATCTATGCATAAATATAAATTCCCTGTCGGACATGCTAAGTCAATTTTGTGTTTTTATTCTTTTACCTTTTATTGTAGATAGGCTATATATGCATTCATAAAACATACCACATAACATGGCATGGCGTGTATGTTTAAACTGTGTTGGAGGGGCTTCTATACAATTTTTGCAATGTGTGTTATTCATAATGTATATCGATGGACTTTTGAAGCTTTTGTTGGCTGTAATTAAGAAATGTTAACAGCTGCATTGATACTAAACAGCATTCCCCAAAGATCAAATCTCATCATCAGCTCAGTTAATGCTTATTGTTACATTATATTCCAGAAACCTTTGGATCAAACGCCTGCATGCTCCTCCAACCTATGGACCCCTCAGCATCAGGTAACCTGAGCCCGGGAGTGATAGAGGCCTGTTACCACTTTATTACAAATTACAGTAGAGAAGTGATCTTCTCTGTCGATCCGATGTATTTACAGCCACATGCTGACAGCTAGGATGTTTTATTGTACCGTGGTGCAGGAAGCAACATATCTCATTGAATACTGAGTGAATTATGGAGCTTCCATTCTGCTTCAGGCTGCAGCATGGACAACTGTAAGGGATACAGTGCTGTAACACAGATAGCTGCAGGGGAAGCTAATTGGTCACACTTCCCTGGTCTCAATTCATCCGCGGGGGAAAAAAAAGCATAATCCAGTGATTAAAGTGTGACAGTTTCCTTCATGCAGCATCATTACAGAAAGTCGTCCTCGAGGACAAGAGGAGGCTGTAATTGAAACAGTTTTTCCGAGGTCAATGATCCAAAGCCAATTACAGACATTTTCCCTCCTAAAACTGGCAGATAATATTTTTGCTACATGTCTGTCTTTACTCTTTCGCTTACACGTTCTAAAAATATACATATACTATATATTCAGTTAATGAAGTTTATTATTGTTACTGTTAGTTTAAGTGTTTTAGTAACTGTAATCCAATGAGGAATGCACTTTAGGAATGCCTCTACTAATCCATACTTACATTCATGCCTAAAGGCTACTCAGTACTCAGTCGTCTCTGTTGGTCTCTGAGCAGCTCAGCTGCAGTGCCTTGCTAACTTAATTATTTGTTTTAGCAGTGTGTCATTTCCATTAATTATGCAATAATTATGATAGCATCATTAGAAACTCTTATTTTAACGAAATCAGATTTTTTTATTTCTGGTCTGGTGCTCGTATCAACAGGACAAGATCATTTGACTCCTTCGCTTTGGCTAGGATTTGTTCAGGCTTAGGCACAAAAACTGCTAAGGTTTGGGAAAGATTGGGTTCAGTGTTAAAAGAAAGCAACCTGACGGGAAACAGGATGTGAACAGTGGTCCTCTATCAAAGTCAAACAACTACATAATGACACCTTTGGCTATCCGCACTTTTTTTTAAAAGCAAAGCAGTTATCGGAAATGTCCCTAACACATTGCCTGAAGCTATTATCTGACTGAAAAGTGATGCTAATTTTGTCATAAATACACAAGATTTTCTTTCACTGCATCTTCCAGAGTTTCAGTCACTCCTAGCCCTGCCCCGACCCTCCACGCCCTGACTGCTCTGTAGATCTGAAGATCGGCTGTGATGTCCAGGTCTGAGGCCTTTTTTTCTTTGTGAGGTGCCCTAGTACCAAAACACAGAGACTGTGTGCCTCTGTCCCATGCAGGCTTGTTCTATCATGTTACCCTATGAATAATAAATTATGCTCAGCTGACGATAGGATCCACCCAATGAGCTCGATGTGAAACTGAGAACTTCATTCACATCACACATGACATTCTCAACACAAACTGGGAGCATCAACTGTTGTCAGAGCATCATCCCATTTACGATGAAGTGACATTTTGACAAAGCTGTGCTAATCTGGCTCTGAAAATGTCACTCAGAGCGAAATCCCACACCGACCTGCAGGCGGCTGGGTGTTCCTCGCTAGATGACAGCTTGTACAAGTCCTTCTCCATGAGCAGCAGTAACGTTAACAGAGGCAGCCGGTTCGGGAACGGGACAACGGAAGAGGTCAAAGGTCACGCCAGACCGTCCAGGAGGCCCGTACGGGTGGTTAGGCCGGTCAGCGCCATCAGCAACAATGGCTCCTTCCTTCAGATCAACCATCTGCAAGGAGAGCTGGTCAGAAAGAGGAAGGTAAGGAGGTAGAGAGGGGGAGGGGTTAGTCCTCAGGCTGTACAAGCATCCTGATAGATACCTTTAATTAAACTAATGATCTGTAGGAAAATTATTGTATTTTTCATTAGTCATTTTGTAGGCGTAGGCTACTGTGCAAATATTACAACCACTCTACCTTTAGGAATGTTAGAGGAATGTCAACGTGAAGTGTAGAAGTGTAATACAGAATGAGCCCATAGAAGAGAAAAGAAAGAAAGTTAGGAATTATACAGAAAGAGATAAGGGCCTCGTTTCTGCCCACAGGACACAGTTCTGACATGATTTATCATTGCAGCAACCAGGTGTGACAGACTAAGTGAGTGCTAAAGAATTTATAGAACAGTGAGGAGATTACTCAACCCCACTGTTGCTAGAAACATAAATAAACAGTAAATGTCCAATAGATCATGTGCACCAATGCAGATTGTCAAATGATCTCTAACTTGCTCCAGGCATATATTTGACATTCTGTCCCACACATGCAGTGTATATATTAACCATGTGGTTTGTCTTATCACTTCATATACTTTATGTTTTCCCATGAACATCACACTGCATTTTTGCACATTAGTTCCCTGGTAAATCTGGCCTACAGTGTTAGTGACATGAAGCACCCATCTTGCATTAAACTTGTGCTTTGTGCACATACAACAGATGAGGTGATGGAAGCCTTTCATGAAAAACACATGTTAAAAAAATCCATCTTGAATGTATAGGGGTTCATTCACAGTCAGTGACAGTCCTCACTGCTGTGATGGATGTGAGGAAATGCTACTCAACAGCTAACAGCGCCCTCTCGTGGAGAACATGCAGAGTGAGTTGCAAGTTACTTCTTGATGGTGCTTTGCAACTAAAAAGTCAATGAAGTCATTTACATAGCTGAGAAAACAGAAGTTTATTATGGGGCTTTTTAATCATATGATCTCCATCACCGAATGGAGTTTGCCCACTTTTCACTGTCCTTAAAGTAGAGAGAGAAAAAATAGATACTTCAACCTACAATTTCTTTTTTTTTGTGATCAATTTAAAAAAAGTTATATATTCAACAGAGAGGAAAGCTGTGAGGTAGGGAGACAAAACAACACATGCAGCAACAGACACACACAAACACATACATCAACAGACACACACACACAAACAAAAGGGACCAGTTACATGCCCAGGTAGAGGTCAAGGCTGTAGCACAAGTTTACCGCCCAGACCTCAACGACTCAGCGATGATGTGCCAAGTGTCTAGGGTCCTTCCTGGCACTTCATGGATGCGTGCCGTAGAAAGTTCCATATAAACTACATCCAAGAGGGAAAGGGTCCATGCACGGACAGAAAGGTCATGAGGTGGTTTCCAACGGGTCGCAATCATTTTCTTCGTAGCTGTAAGTCCAATTACAGCATGTCTTTTAGTTCTAGAGAGCTGAAAGGCTGACAGATCATTCAGAATCAAAACATTGACAGTAACAGGTACAGTAACATTAATCAAGGAGAAAACTTTGGATGCAATATTGTTCCAGAACTGACCGACAGGGGAACACTCCCAGAACATGTGAAGATATGTATCGCGTGATTTTATTGGGCAGAAAGTGCACAAAGGGCTGTTAATTATTTTTTTATAAGGTGCATTTTCGGGGGTGAGATATGTCCTGTGAATGAAATTGTAGTGAATCTTCTGATGGTCTGGATTAGGTGATACTTCTGGGATGTTAGACTATACATCATGCCAGTCGAGATCGATACTCAGGCCTGGATCCACTCAGTAGGAAGGGCAGAGCGGCCAGATATCACTAATGTAACGCTTGGTATTGTTAGCGTTAACTGTTAACTCGTTGTTATTATCTACAAGTACTTTCGGGGCGTGGATAGAGTAAGAGCACGGAGACAGCTTTGATTGTGTAACTTGGTCCACTTTTTAATGACACTCTAAGCGTAGAACAACGCAAGCCTCTGAAACAAAACATGCTTCATCATCTCATCATCATATCCCTCTGCCAACCTAACTGTTACTGAATTACAGGCAGGGTACAACATGTTAGCTAGCTCCCTTGTTAACTCAAGGAACAGAATACACTATGACGCTACAAATAATGGAAATATGTGATGTATTCCAGTAACCCAAAAAAAGGGCATCTGTTAACTAAATATTCATATAATAAATCTCACCTTACATTCTTTTCTTTCTTCAGATGAAATGTCCCCATTTCAATAAAATTTCATCTTACACTAAGAACTGATAAAGCCTAGATACCATACCACAGTTTTCAGGCTGCACAGTAAATAACTTCCAGATAGGATGGATGGGCAAAGGCCTCTGCCTTAATGGCAGATCTTTATTGAAGGT
Organism: Percina caprodes; assembly: GCA_013375575.1. Classification (NCBI taxonomy): domain Eukaryota; kingdom Metazoa; phylum Chordata; class Actinopteri; order Perciformes; family Percidae; genus Percina; species Percina caprodes. The sequence continues at coordinate 2,404,351 of JABXJD010000001.1, forward strand.
AAAAGAAGAAAGAGGAACTTGGTAGATTGAATGCGTTCTACAAGTCAGAAAAAAGTAACAAGCCAACCTCGCTAAAAATGTCTTTTAGACAATGAAAGCCCCTTTGTTCCCATTGTGGGGCTGTTATCGGCCTCCCACCAATCAGAAGTGCTGTATTACTTAATACAAGGGGGGAAAGTGTGCCAGTTACAAGCTATATGGCAGTGTGTTTCAGCTAATCTCCAAGTCTTGATAAGATGTGAAATAATGGGGTCAAAGCGTTTGTTAAAAACAATGGCAAAAGGAACGTTATGGGGTGACCAAGGTTCTATCATAGCACTTTCTAAGGTATGGCAGCAAACAGACACATCTGGGTTAAACCAAGTGAGGAGGGGCCTTAATATGAAGAACCAAAAATAGAAGTTGGGAACTGAGAGGCCACCATCCTCTTTTCTTCTCTGTAGAGTAGACATCTTAAGACGCGGCCGTTTGCCTTTCCAGATAAATGATTGTAACTGTGACTGATTGTAATTTATGCCAATAGCCAGCAGGATTCAACCTACAATTTCATGACAACTGGACAGACTCCATTTGGCAGAGGTGTCAGAGGTATTGACATTCATTACTCAGGTAGAAGTATAGATACTAGGGTTTAAAAAGACTTCTGTAGAATATGAAGTATCAACTGAAGCTTTTTACTCCAGTAAAAGTGTAAAAGTACTGGTGCTTGGTTGGGACATTTCGCTTGAATTCTCTTGAGTCTCTGCCACGGACATCTTCGTACTAGGCTATATACGTCTGCTATTTCCTTGCTGGAGTGTGATGTCATTTGTAGGTGCGATGGATCGCGTACAAACCAATAGGGTGTCAAAATGGTACAGTATATGTTCACACTTCTCATCCAACCACAATCAAGTTCCCTCTATCCGGATGGCGCCATTAGGGTATTTTTTTTTTGTGTTTTTTTTTAACGATGACCAGCCGGAATGAAAACAAGTCGAACTGAAATACCAATAACGAGGCTATTTTTAAAATGTAAGGAGTAGAAAGTACAGAAAATTGTGTAAAATGTAAAGAGTAGCCCAGAAGTAAAAAGTCTGCGGTAAAATAGTTATTCCAGTAAAGTATAAATACCCAAAATTTCTACTTAAGTAAGGTAAGTATTTGTACTTCATTACTTGACAACTCTGCCATTTGGTAATACAAATCCTTGATAAATAAATAAATAAAGATCCTTAAGGCTGTGTAGGGCACTTCTGTTTGTTCAGCTGAGTCTTTCCAGGGTCTTGTGGTCTTGTTAGAATGATGAATTTTTTACTGGCACCAGTCAGTAATGTACATTTTCCTCAGGAATGCGAGGATCTGAGAAAAGAAAACAAGTACTTGTCTAATGAGATCCACATGGAACGGATTATGATGCGCACAGAGAATGAGTTGACCATGAGGAACCTCAGGAATCTGAACCAGGAGCTGCAGACTCAAGTCAAAGAGGTACACCCCCAAACACTGGACATAGTTTTAAACAGTGCATCACTCAAGAGATAAAAAAAGGCCTGCCTCCTCCTGACGACTGATCAAAATAAGGTTTCGGTCTTCATAAAACACCAAGAATTGTATTAAATTAATATTAATAATAATTAATTATTAGATTTAGAATTCAATGGGGGGGAAATCGCTGCAGAAGAGGATGAGATATCCTGACTTTTAGTCCGAATGAGTCAAGCTCAAAAAACACTGGATCCTATATTTACTACCAGTGCAACTGCTTTCACAGGCTTAGTAGCAAATGTCTTGTATAATAAGTGGGGGGAGTGACCCTTTAATACTAGAAGAAGGCAGCATTTGAGATGTATAGTCTCTGATGGTAGTGATCTTACTTAAATGTATAAAGGAGTTGCATGTAGTACCATGAAGCCATATTCATTCATGCCACGTAGTATTTCCCTGTGTTTGGAGTCGTATTACATCTAGAAACAAAAGGCAGGCCTCTACTGTTTCCTGACTAAATCATTACAGTATACATCCACCTCTCTCTGTGACCCACATCAGCTGAAGCAGAAGCTGTATCAAAGCCAGCAGAGGGCGACTTTGTGCTCTAGAGCTGCAGACGAGGCGGAGGAGTCCAGAGCGGAAGCGGAGAAGTGCAGGGCCCTAGCTGAGGCTCGGGCCCTCGGGTGTCAGCGGGACAAGGAGGCAGCAGAGGCCGACAGGAGCCGCATGAGTGAGGAACTGCAGCATCTTAAAAAAGAGGTACACAGTTATATTTTGATATTGTCAGGTGGTCTGCACACTCACCTTAATACAATTTGTCAGCAACAGAACAGAAAAAATTAGAGGCAGCAACTACTGTAACTATAGTGCAACATGTAATATGTATGCTCTTTGGGGGCTACATCATGACTCCATCAGGGTGGGATGTTACACTGAATGTAAAACAACAACAAGTCATTCCAAATTTCAGCAGGTTGCATTTTTGTTTGACCAAATTATGCAGTAGTTGAAGAACAGAGGCCCGGAGGGCTTGCAACTGCAAGGACACACGTGTGCCTGTGTATTCATAGTGTGAAACAATACACAAATACACTAAAAAGTCACAAGTGATAATATTGTTCATGCAATTCTGATGTGTTTAAGAAGTGTTTTTTAATCTTATGATCAAATGTTAGATTTTATTCTGGGTAATTAACTTTTGATCAATTCTGTGTTGAATTATATAATACAAAATTAAGTCAATTTATTGCACCTGTAAGTAAGTGCATTTAAAGGTTGATGCTGATTATATTCTATATTCTTCTTAATGTCAACAAATCCAATAAAAAGACCAAAGCCAACAATTAAAGGTGCTCTAAGCGATGTCACGCGTGTTTTAGGCTACGACATTTGTTGTCAACATCGCCTCACTATGTGTGAGCTGCCTGTCCCCGGGAACACACTGTAAAAAATGTGGTCTCTGTAGACCGCCCACCTGCACCACGAAGCATACACAAACAGTGTTCCAGCGTTCCAGCCAATAACCGACAAGAAGGATTTGGGGGTGGGGGTAGTACAGAAGGGAGTAGTGATGAGGAGGAGAGAGGGGCAAGCTTGTCTTGTTTTGTTTGAAAATACTTTGAACGTCAACAAGAAGTAACGTCACCCAACGTTGCTCAGAGCACCTTCAATAGATCCCACTAACACGTATCCTACTGTCTGAGTACACAGCCTGATACATCGTCCTCTGTGTCAGGTTCATTGTTGAAAGTCTCTACCGCATTGTTGGTTTTGGTCTTTTCATGGGATTTGTTGCCTTATTCTTTAAAACAACACAAGTTCAACAAAGCTAAAATGTTCAAATCAGATACAGTGTGTAAGAACCAGCAACAGAGATATAGACCCACACAGGGACATAACTGATTGTAAAGTGCCTAAAGCTGAAAAATAAACACAAATTTTCCAGTTATGTGTGCATTTATCATAATAAGTTGGAGAGTGTTCATAATCAAGGGAAACCCTTTACATATTAGAAATGTAACAGCCAACAGTTTTAGGTGAGAGGACTTCAAAGACCTCGATGATAACTGAGGGTTTAGAAAGTCTGCCTTTGATACAACTGGTAAGATTTTAAACTGGATCGAACGGTGCCAGTGAAAAACCCCATTACTTTCTCCAGATCATGGGGTGAGAGGAAACATTTAACAAATTATGGTCATGATCATTTTGTATTGATAAACAGAGCAATGAACTTCAGATGACATTTCCCAAACCAGATTGGATGTGGAATATTTTTAGCGCAGTTTTCCGATTAAGTTCTCTCTCTCTCTGTTACCAGCATGGATATCCCTCAATCAGCCCGGGCATAAACAGGATATAACATTATCAAGAGCCTGTATTGACTCAATTATGACCCATGACATTAATTTGGAATCTGCCTTTTCTTTTCTGTAGCACACTGATCTGCAGCTTTTACAAGCAAAAGCAGAGAGGGTTACTTTGAAAACAAGCTGAAGCTGGACCGGGTGTCAGGGGAGAAGCAGGCCCTGCTGCAGGAGACCAGGAGCCTGGAGGGAGACAGAGATGAGCTCCGACACAAGCTGAGACAGATCACAGAGGAAAATATCCAAATTAAACAGAGGTGGGTATATTTCATGGGCACCTTGTCTGTGTACCCAAAGTACATACAGAAAGTATAACATAAATATTTAGTTTGCAGAGTAAAAAAAAAAGAACAAAACAGATTTGATTTTAGCAGAGATTTTGTTTTCTTGATATGCTGTTCTAGTCTGGCTATCACCAGACTAAGCCAAGCTCAATGGATTTGAGATTGAACATTGGTCTGGGGATTCTGCTCTGTATTTTCTCTGCACATGCGGTGTGACCAATGGGCATAGTTCAATCCTTCGGTGGCAGACTCTACAATGTGGTCAATCACTTGGCATAGGAGTCTTCTTCTTCGCCCATTAAAAGTAAAAGCATGTTGAAAAGAGCAAGAGACTGGCTTTTTGGAGCGTGAAGGCTACTGTAGCTGTAATACATACTTTGAACTGTGTGGTGCGAGAGAGTTTATTGCAATATGTGAGCTCAACGCTAGATGGGACAAATTCTTACACATTGGACTTTTAAAGTTCCAATTTTAATATAACAAAAATGAATCAAGAGGGGGCAGACCAGTATTAGTAGCTGAGGTTTGAAAGAAAGATACAACCATGTATTATCTGCATAACAATGATAAGTGACTACACTTCAGAATGGTCAGCATGTGCTGTATAAGGAAAACTAAACAGGACCAAGGATAGAGCCCTGGTGTGCACCAAATTTCAGCTGAGCATGTATTGTAGGATTTCATACTCTTTGTTACAAAAGTTGCAAATAAACTCCCGCACACTGTATTTATTTGCAACGTTTCAGTGCTAGACCTTAGTTTGTTTGCAAATGTTAACCTACTTGTCCCTCTTCTACGTACCTGTTTCATTAATTAGACACAAAAAGTCTACAGAAAAGATTCTGTTTCAGTGTGTAACTACTATAAAAAAAGAGGAGGTGATAAGTAAAAAAATAAAGATGTTTTAAAGTGAGTAAATAATTGCTTTGCGAAACTAATCAGACACACAGTCACAACTATGTGGACCGTAAACATCTCGCTAAAACATGCTAAACAGTTACCCCTTATTAACAAAGAATAGAGTGGGAACGTACTCCACATATAGGAAGCAATACATGCACACATAATGGCAAACTATGTAACCGTATGGGAAATCACCATAAAAAGAAATCACATTAACACGATGAGATTTTAGTCAGAGGAGTGACCAGCATCATGTTATTCAAATTGATTTCTTATGTTTTGAAGTCTTTCGGGCAATTTGGTTGAAATACAGCTCTTGCTTTTGCTTTGCTTTTTTTTTACAATTTTGGGACCACCCAGAGTTGCATCATACATTAACTGTATAAGTACTTAACTCCATTTAAGCTCTACATTTTCAAAAACCAGAAAGGACATATATTCTCCTGCTGAGTGTAAAACTGGGAGCATAAATTGTAAGATGAATGGAAGAACATCAGATCAGATGAAATGCTGCACATTAAATCTAATCTCTGTGTTCGCTACAAAACCCGAAGCATCAAAGCAGATGACGCTGCTAAGAAAGTTATGATCTTGGCCTTTGTTTGATGGCGATTTCCTGTCATGTTTTTTCAGCATATTTCGCTATGTTCTAGGTGAATATGTTTGACCTCTCAGTGCCCAAGACAATGTCCAGAATAAATCAAATAGTGTTTGTAGACACATAACTGAAACTCAGATGTAAAAAAGGAGAAAAAAGTTTCTGTTTGGATGATGAAGGCGTCCCCCAGGGGTGAGATCAGCCAGTCTAAGAGTGCTTGCAAAACATTTTCAGTGTCACACACACTATTTTTTATATGGGAATGCAGAAGAACAATAAGAGCATGACTGGAGGATGGATACGCTGAGAAGAGATAAGGTAGGCTGAAAGTGAAGAAGAATAAAGAAGGATTTAAAGGGGGCAGCAGAGGAAAAGAAAAGAGTAGATACCGTTCTTTTTAATCATCTTTTAGAAAGATGAATGTCAGAGAAGAGAAGGACTGTTTGATTCTAAGATAAGTTTCCCAGGATAAACGTAGGATTTCAAATACTCCCTTAAAAGTAGAAACCCTACTAAATCACACATTTCTTCACCTTCATCTGGACACATGTACAGGTGGTCTCTGTGCAGTGTCAGTGAACAGACAAATGGGGGAGAATTCCTTAATCCAGATGTGCTTAGCTACTCTAGATTAATCTACATAGGCTACTGTACTGGTAAAGAGGTTTATATTGTCATCAAAAATAAATTGTTGCTTTGATTTACTGGCTAATATTTTGTATGTTTTTGTATCTGCGTACATGGTTAAATGACCTTTCAGACAAGCAACTGTAGTCATGATGCAAACAGTACTTTAAAAACACAAGCTAAGTTTGCACTGAGGTTCTTAACAAAGTAGAAGTCACAAGATTGGAAAAAAATGAGGAAAAGGAGTATAATAAGGCCCAAATAGCAAAAAAAATAAGAGCGAGTTTGTAAAACAATGTAGAAAATGGAATGGAAATCAGTTCCTCTGCAGTCTGGTGGTTATATGAAGATATTTTTGGATGTCATTTTAGTCTTGTTTTCACAGTGAGATGAATTGGAGGCGCAGAGCGATGGCGTCAGAAGAGGAGGGCAAAAAGGCCAACCAGGCCCAGCAGGAGGCCGAGGCCGAGAGGCGTCTGGCTGAGAAGGGGAGGCAGGAGAGAACTGCCGAGTGTCTCAGCTGGAGGGAGAAGCACCACGAGTTGGCCCAAAGGTTCAGAGCTCAGGAGGACTTGAAGGCTCTGAGGCAGAACAAAGCAGTAAGAAAGCATCCATGACAGCCGTTGTTGTTCATCACCCCTCAGCACTGATCACGTTCTCTGGAGGAGACGAGATACGCAGCATCCAAGTGGTTATTTCTGTTGTATTTAAACATTTTATATGTACTCGCAAACAGCGTTGTATGGAACCATCCTTGTTACTTTTGGGCACTTTGGTTAAAAGAAACCCAAATTTCAGATATAGTAACTTTAAAAAGGGGGTTGACCCGAGGACAACACAAGGGTTAAATTGTAGTTTCATTCGCACTAAAATCTGTCATTCCACAATGACATTGTTGCATGGTGATATACTGTTAATACAGTATGTATACATATACTGTATGCGGAAGCCCATTTTTGCCTGTAGATGAAAAAAATATGGGGAAAACTGATTCTGGAAGTCAATGCAATGAGAAACTTTCTCAAAATAATGACTTAGTAACTCCAAATTTAAAGATACCAAGTCATTATGTGAGATACTAAGTCATTATTTTGGAAATTTCTAACTATAATAACTTACAGCATCTTTGTTTCATCACATTGGCAGAAATTGGCTTCCATAGATTTCATGTCAGCATATAGCATAAGTTAGAAATGACACGTTTTCCATTAAACAACAGCAGATTAGGAGTGTGGTGTGTAGAAATGGACATTTCTTCAATTCTTTTTTTTTTGCCTGTGTGGTCAATACATATTGAAAGTAAATTTTATGTTTGTTTTGGAACAGTGTCAAGCCAACATCAAGAGTTATTTCCTCTGCATGACAGAAAGCGATCAGAGGGTGAAAATTCTCAAAAATCAAGACGGCATGCCAAGACATTTTACGGTGAGATAACTATAGCTGAAGTTATTTAATAATGCAAAACAAGAAATCCAGTTCTCATGTCATGGCATGTGATTTTGTTCAGGAGGGAGACCCTGTGTACATCTCCACCCCTGAGTCCAGTCCTGAAGAGCCTGAAAGAATTCCATCCAGGTAACACTGTGGCCACAAGGGGGGCATACAAACCAGAACCTTCACTAAACATGTTCTCTGGTTCAAACCTTTTTAATCTCCAAAATGTCAACTTTTCAGAAAAAAAAACTTGTTTTAGTTGGATGACAGAACACTGGGGGCATTATTATCCAAAGGGTATTGAATGCATACACTATGTAAATAATGGTCTCAACTCATGAGGCAACATCAGCCTTCAAACTATTTAAGAGCATGAAATATGAGGGTTTCATATGACAAAATGTGAGGTACTCTAAGATGTGGCATTGACTTTTTTGATACCAAATACTAAAAACTGGTGGACAAACAAAACCATGAAAGAATCTCTCCTTAGAAGGGATTTCTTGCATTTTATATGTACAAGAACTCACTCCATTTATTTTATAACTTTTTTTTTTTCCCCCCCAAAAGGACCATGTTCAGGGTCTCTGCCCCACACACAGGGAGGGATCTGGGCCCGAGTCACTTCGATGAGCTTCCCCCCTTTGGAGGAGAGCGGCCTGACTCTGCCCCTCCACGCCGAAGCAGGAAGGTGGTGGAATACTTCTGGATCCCTACAGACCAAGAATAGTCCAAAATGAATGTTTTGTCATTTCTGCAGCCAGGGGAGATTTTTCACTTTAGAGTTATAGAGAAGCAAAATGATTATTGTTGGAGAAAATGCTGGGATGACATGAACCTCCAGGTCCTGGCCCACTGTGGCAACATGCCAGCCTGCAATTTATCACCATAGAGTCTGAATAACCTCCCTGTGCCTCTGCTACTTGCTCTTTTTTTTTTTTTTTTATATAATTTTTTTTAACCACCTTTAATAGTTCTTATTTTGATCCCAAAACAATGTTACTATTCCTCTCATCTGTTTACTAAAAGCTTAACATGAACAGGTACAGTAGATATTTGTACCTCTGTAACTTAAATTTAAGTACTTCAAATCACCGTCAGTGCTTGATTTAGTGACACACAAAGACTCCTACGTAATGCCAAAGGCATGTTTTTTTTGTACCTTTTTCAACATTTTATACATCACTTGTAAAATGTATCGTCCAATCATGCCTTGGTTTCTCACTTACCAGGGTGTGTGGTTGAGAAGAGAAGGTCAATTCAATTTAAATAAACGCAATACACAAAAAATGGGTAACGTTTTGAGATCTTCTCAGATTGATATCCGACACTGTGATGTTACGGTAACAAGCAGAGGTTGTGGTCATCTCAGACGTGAATGTGTGTTACAGTGTGAAGAATTTTGATGCAAAGTTTGAATATGTTAAGAAAAGCAGTGCAAATAAAAGTGAAGACTAGTGTTGGTGCTCATGTAACTGGACTTTATTGACATTAAAGCAATAGGGGGTCACAATAATTTGGAATCCCTTACAATATGATCCGAATCCACTGTCTTATACATAAGCATGGCTTGTCTGCACAGTTGTTGGGTAAAAGGTCAAACGTATTTAGCAGTTGGACACATTTTACTTTAAGTTTAGTGGGGGGGGGGGGTTTGCTTTCACTTTGCCAATTCAAGACAAACATTTAAAATTCAATTTGGAGCATTTGAAATACACGGGCCGCTTTCACACGGTTACTCCAAGTTCTGGGTGAGACAAAACTCTTTAAAAATCCTTTTTAAAGAGGATGCTAAGCTGTCGAACGAATAAACCCAAGCTTTTCTTTTGTTCTTGAATACTTAATAATTGTAAACCACGTTAAGTGTATTATGAAAAGTCTGCTTTATTGTGCAATTAGGCCAGGACTAAATCAAAAACTTCAGCATCTGCTTGGGCTGTAATAGGTTCTTCTTAGTAGATTTCATTATCCAAGCACAAAAAAAACAAAACAAAAAGCCCATCTTACTAAGAGGTAGAAATACAGGCAACTTTGAAACGTTACTGCGGTACACCAATGATTACAACTTCTTGAAATATTATAATATGAGGATCGTTGAATATTGCAACCACTCATCCAAGAAAGGGACAGATGACGAAAGGGGGAAATCACAAAGAAAGCAAAATGCTCATTATCAGCGACTACAAGAGCACTTTTATTTAATTAAAAAGCGGAAACGTGTTTCTTTTAGTAAGCATAGGTTGACTAAACACACACTATTTCATTTTGAAATGTTTTGCCAGCTTATGCTTGGCTCTCACTTTTAGTGGGCCTTTTCATCCATCATACTTTCTGAAACAAAATGCTGAATGTCACATATTGTCTTGGTTTGTATTACTATATAGATCACTCTGCAGCCTGTCTGGTCATTTGTAATCTCCTTTGATGTTTTGAAGGATCACATGAGCGCGATGGAAGAGAATCCATGACAAGACCTTTTGGTAATAGTCTTTAAACTAACGTTAGCGAAGATGACCACTCATTTGATTTATTTAGGGAGAAATCCTACGCGTTCTTTTTATATGAAAAAAAGATGATTGAGCCACTCCAGACTTTAGAATTCATGAAGCTGATCAGGACACAAGATCCAAAATCAAACATCCATTAGGCAACACATTAAATGATGCTTCTCAGCTCATCGTCATGGTATGCGGGTGGTAACACATGAGGCCCTACAGGTACAAGCTTTCCATTTATATTTGCCTAACAGAAGCAGCTAAGTGCCACGTGGTAGTGGTTAAATTCAGAATGGAGTTAAATAAAATGAACAAAGGCGAGTGTACTAATAAGATAAGGTCGATCTTCTACACCATAATGCTTCTTCTTGGTTTCTCAATCTGCTTCCTCCTCTGACTCCTCCTCCTCCGCTGTCTCCAGCCAGGTGAGCCACTGGTTGACCTGACGGAGAGAAAACAAAGTGGAATAAAAAAATAAATCCATCACATATACAGAACATCTGTCAGTCTTGTACAAAAAAAAAGGTTAGTAGATGAAGTGTATACATAGAGGATATTCAGTCGTCATGAGAGCAGTCCCGTGTCCCCCAGTCCCCTGAAATTAACACCGGACCACCCGCGAAATGCAGGTGAATTTTGCAATTGGCAGGTAACACTGTCAATCAACCTGCCACATTAGCTGGTAGCCAATGAGAAGAACTACTGGTGAGCAGGGTACGCAGTTGCTTACGTGCCTGAACCAATTAGACCGCATCACTGGAAAACATTGATTGACAGCCAGGGCCCCCTATTGCATTTCCATTACTTGTGACAATCCCAGCAGTCCCACGTGCAGCCACTGACCAATCGGGAATGATAATGAGTAAAATTAATTTCCTTGTTTCTGATAGGAAGACGAGACGTGTGTCACTCGAACGTCTCACATTTACCAACAAAAAGGTACAGCGAAAGACCGTCAGACCGCCCTGCCAACATGTACACATTTTAACATCAAGGTGCGCTGTAACGTTTTTACCGCGTTGCAGCGGGCGGGGCTGCTGCTCCGTTCCCCCCGCAACTGACACACGTGCACACAAACACACGGTGGATGCAGAAAAAAAAAAAAAAAACACAAATGAGATGTACAGGATGACCTAAATTGAGGACAGCTGCATTATTGTAGGTGCAATGATAATTTGAGAGGAACAATTAAATCCCACTGCGATGGCATTACTGTACCTGGAATAAAGATTTTCCTTTTCCAGGGAATTCCTGGCTAATGTCTTCTTTCCATGCAAGGAAGGCTTCTTCTTCAATGATCTCCATGTCGTAGAAGTTGACAAAGTAGCGCAGCAGCATGCCTTAGTGGAAAGAATAAAAAGAAAGGCCATTAAAAAAGGTGCTCTAAGCAATGTCACACGTTTTTTAGGCTACAACATTTGTTATCACATACAGCAAACATCTCTTCACTATCCGCAAGCTGCCTGACCCCTAAACACACTGTATATAAAAAACTAAAAAACAAAAACACGGTCTCTGTAGACAGCCCAGGCTCCACAAACGCCAATGGGGATGGGGGGGGTTAGTGCGTGTGCACCTCGAAGGGGGGTGTGGGGAGTGGAGGAGAGAGAAGCGTGAAGAGGGAAGTTAGCTAGAGGAGAGCTGTCCTAGACAACGACATTCAGGTTCAGACTGTCTTTGTTGGACAGGTGGGTAAATCCAGTTTGGTTTTTCTAAATGGACGTTAATGTTCGCCTAACCACCAACACATGGATGTAATTAGCTAGAGTCAGCGCCAATTTTGGTGAATACAACATATAGGAGAGGAGGGGCGTGCAAGCCTTCGTTTTGTTTGGCAATAATTTGAATATTAACAAGAAATGACGTCAGCCAACATCGCCTATAGCACTTTAAATGATCACCCAAAAAAATGTCATCACCAAAAAAAAAAAAAAAGAGAAAAAAAAAACAAAACGGGAGCGGGTTGAATCTTATAATACATCCATGAACAGGAGTGGATGGCTAGCAGAAATAAAGCTCCCAATGGGGTAGTGGAGTCTCAAATACCACTTGAGCATTAAAAACTTAAAAATTTCTCTTGAAAGTATATTTAAAAAACATGCAACCAAATGAATGATTAATCAGAAGCCAACTAGGATAATTGTGCAATTAAAACATTTTACTGATTGACACCCCTAATGAATGCATTTATTTTGGCAATTTCTATTTTTTCATTAGGCAGGAGAGCTTGAGATGTGACATGGAAGAGAGAAGGGAAATGAGCAGCAAAGGGCCGCAGGTTGGAACCAAACCCCCGGCTGCTGCGGTTAAGACTGAACCTTTGTACATGGGGTGCACGCTCTGCCAGGTGAGCCATCAAGTTGCCCCTATGAATACATATTTGACCGAGAGAATTATGACCAAATTACAGTGTGACAATTCACTGTTGTCAGCGCTCTCTGGTGGACTAACTATGTAGCAGAGACACTTTTTTGTTTTTTAACTACCTCAAAGCTAGCTGTTAAATGGGTCTAGTTCTAGTGGATTTGCCAAGACTTGGGAGTACTGTACCTTTAGGGAAGGCGCTGCTGTTGCAGTGCACCTGCAAGGCGTAGAGAGCGCTGACCTGCAGCTCTGTGTGGTCGTGCAAGAACTTCTGCATGACGGGTTTGAAGGCCAGCAGCAGCTGTTTCTCCTGCTCTAGCTGCTCTTTGGAAGGGGTGGCCAGCTGCTCGTCGGCCTCGCCCATGCACAGCTCCTGGGAGATGTACTGGAGGAAACTGGGGCAAGAGCAGAAGACAGTGGCCCATTGCTTTAAAGCTAGTCTCGCATTGCCAGACCTTCCTTCACACTGCGGAGGAGGGTCTGGCTACTCCACACAGCATTCCTGCAGAGATCTGAGGAGCAGTTACAGACCAAACGACTAATGGAGAATATAATGGGCAGATGAATCAATAATTGAAATTATTCAGTAGTTGCAGCCCTAGGCAGTGCGAATGCAAACTATGTACTGGTAAAAATTAAAAAAAGCCTGAATCAGTTCTTGCACTTTAATGTTAAATTCATTAATTGATCAACTAAAACTGAGCCTCAATGTTCATAAAATGAGCTTGATTACTATCTGCTATGCATTTACCTGGTCATGAGGATGTTGACAAAGCCTTTGTCAGTGTGAAGCTTGGGCGAGATGTTGTCTTTAATCCACTTGTAGATCGACTGTGGAGAGGGGTCTGCAGTTATCTGTTTCAGCAGCTCCTTCTCCAGCTTCAGCAGCGGGAACAGGAAGCTCAGGCCCTTCCCCTCCAGGATCTCCAGCATGCGGTCCTTGTTCTGATCGATTTCTGCCAGAAGGAACAAGTCAGTTGTTCAGAAGCAAGGTTAGGTACCAAATTCAATACTTTTTCAGGGTTTCCGCAGGGTCTTAAAAAGCCTAGAATTTCAAAATCAATACAGTTGTACATTTGCTGACGTATTGAGTCTTAAATCATTTTAAACATTTTAATTTGCCAATGTCAATGTAACGCAACCTGTAATGCTCGTTGAAATGCCCCTGCAGCGCTTTAGAATGATTTATTTTTTAATTCTGTGGTGTTGTAGTTCTGCCGCTAGTCCAAATATAAATTGCTGTATTGTGACTCCAAATGATGTTGGATGTTGTGATGTCTTCAATTTCATTCATAGTCTTAAAAAGTCTTAAATTTGACTTTGTGAAACCTGTTTTTGGGCACCAGTTTGCTTCCACAGTATTAATAAAAAAAAAAAAAGCCTTGACCTTTGATATCAAATACCTAATCCCATCAGCATCAGTGAGCCAATAAGCATGCAGCATGCTTCTACCAAGATCTAACAATGCTTGTGATTGGCTTACATTGTAGAGACACGCAGGTAAAGCTCTACGTTACACACAGAGCCAGTCTAAAACATACACTCCGCTAACGGTCCGCATACGTTACGCGTTCAATGTAGCCAAAGTCGCGCAACCTTGCCCCTATTTTCAACTCTCGCTATAGTTGTGTGATGTGTAAATCAATGTTGTTTTTACTAATATTTTTCAAAAAAAGATGTGCACTAAAACACAACGGTGCCAGTGGTCACACAGTTAAGTGCTTGGACACCCTCATAAATAGTTGTGTGATGTGTAAACCAATGATGTTTTCATTTATTCAGCAACAACGCCACCACCTGCAGCATTCCAATAATACAATAGAATTTGTGCTGGTATGTTTCCGTCTGTGGCAGGAGCATTAAGTACCTGGGAGCATCTTCTGCATGTTGACCTTGCTCTGCTGGAAGAGATCGGTGAGCCACTCGCGGTCCTTCAGCTTGGCCGTCTGTTGCAGGCAAAGCAGGAAGAGGGGGAAGTGTGTGCCATTCTCCAGGGGGTGAGCCAGCTCCGCCACGCTCACCAGCTCTGCGATGATGGCCCGAGCCGCAAACTGGGCCAGGTAGGACTTCACCAGGGGCACGTCCAGCTCGATCTTGGGACACTGGTCCAGGACATTGAGGAAAGCCTGCAGGAGAGGAAATGCCACAGAATTAGTCATAACGTTCCCAACTTCATAATCAAGCCACTCGAAAGAATTAGAAACTGAGGCCTCCTATCTGTCGAACATCTCAACTTCAGTTTGGTTTAAAATTACAGACGTTCAGTGATATGGAATGCTTTGCCATCCCATTTTTTTTTTTCAAAGCTAACACTTTTACTATCTTCCCATCACATCTTTTATTGATGTGTATTTTAATATGTAGTATTTGTATGTGTAAACCAACAAACTAAACTAAAATGATGCAGTCCCGTTCTGGACGCGTCAGTGACACATACATGAGACTGTGGTTAACTGCTCCTCAGATCTCACAAGTTTTCTTTCCCGAGGCTATTTAGTAGAGGCACCGTCACTGAGTCCGGTACATAGTACCGCCTAAGACAACTGTGATTGGTTAAAAGAAATGCCATTAAACCAGAGCACGTTTTTCTCCTAACCTGGATTGTTGTGTGGACTAGCCAGACCATCCTCCACAGTGCTGTGGGGGAAGGTCTGGCAATGCTAGACTAGTTTGAGTCCGATATAAAAGGAATGCTGGATGTTTGTACCTGCATGAAGTTCTCTCCAGTGATGAGGCCCTCTGTGCGGAGCGTGTGGACCAGAGTGCTAGCGTGCTCCTTGTCCTCATCGGGACGGTCCAGGGAACACACGATGATCTTACTCAGCATCTCCGGCAGGAAGTGCTTGGGAGCCTTCATCTCCCTCACGCCGCTTACAGCCTCGGTCAGATTCTTACTGTTCAAGTACTCAGTCACCATCGCCTCCTGTAGTGGAGATTAGAGCGCATAAAGATGAGCTGTGGCCAGTTGGAAAAGTGCTACTTCTAAAAGATAAGCAGCCAATAAGTCATGATCTGAACAACTGTGTTGTCTTTACAGAAAAGACAAAAAAGGTTAAGATTTGTTCCGAATGAAATCTCATTTTAAAGATATATTATTTAACTTTTTGGGCACATACTAGCTTCTTGAAGATGGGTTTGGGAAGGTTTGTTCAACATTTTTTTTTAGTCCAAGGGTTCCTACGCACTGCCTGCGTGGCATAAGCATGGCGTTTTCTGTCTTTGCACACCAGAAACTTGTCTGACGAGGAACAGCTGCTGCTAGCCTTGTCTGTAGACATGACAATATTGTTTATATTTAAATTCCATTTCCTGAGATAATAAAGTCCATGTTACGGTTTTATCAGAATCCAAATGAAATACAATTTATAAAAAAAGAAAAAAGAAAAAAAAAGTTCAACAGAAAATGTCATTTATTAAATTTATTTGTGTCAAAATGACATTAACATCTTTCCGTATTCTATTTTGCCTGGAAGCGCTTCCAACACGCTTGCGTGTTGCGTGAAAAATAGGCGTTGGTTGTAGCATGCACACGTTTTCGGCACATTTTGAGACGTGCGTGTCACGCAGGCAGTGTGCAAGCTCTAACCTGTTAACATGGGAGCTGAAATAAAAACGGACACGCCACGCAGGCAGTGTGAAGGAGCCCTAACCAACTGGTGACATCAGTATGGAAATGTAGGTGGTGGCAATAGGCTGTCTTGCCTTCCCCTTATTGCACTTCTTGCAGTCTTTTTTGTAGAACACTTTTCCATTATTTCTATATTGCAGGAGTTCTTGAAAGATACACAATTTTGTTTTTGCCTACCGTCATTTTAAGCAGTTCCTCCTTGGCAGGAGGTGGTTTCTTGTTTATCTTCTGAGGTTTCTCTTGGATGGGCGGAGGGTTGGTCTTCAGGCCAAGCTGTGGAGGCTGGTGCAAAAGGTCATGCCATCATTACAGATATAGTTCCACCAAGAAACCGTAACATTTGATGGTGATTGGGTTTGGCCAGGATTCTTTTCTTCCCCTTTCATTGTTTTTGCTAACATTATTTCCCCTCTACACTGTTCATAATGGCAAAATGTGCTTCCCAGTGTGTGCTGGTTAGCGCATGCGTGGTGTGAAAATCTGTTCTGGTGTTGGAAATGGTGGACACGTGAATCCTAGCTGTGCATAGATTAAAAGTTTGTGATCTATATAAACATTGCGTTTATTGCAGCTAACAGTTTTATCTCAAAACATTTTTGTTCACACTTGTTTTTGGTATTCTTTCATTGTGTGTCTACTGTATTTTCAATGTTTGAAACTGAGAAGGGGACGTCTTTTACCTGTCCCAGAGGGGGGGTTTGAGTACGTGGGGGCTGGGCGCTGGGAGGCATCATGGTGGGGATCTGCGGCTGGAGTTTGGGTACCTGGTTCTTGTTGAGGAGGAATGACTGAGCAGGCCGGAGGCTGATCTGGGGGACCAGAAACACATGAACACAAAACATAAATTAGTATTGGTTCTGCTCTTAAAAAAAAAAAAGAAAAAAAAAAAAAAAAAAGAAATATGTCAAACTGCCTATTAGCTACATCCATGCCCTCATATCTCATAATCGCAGTCAGCGGACCAGCTGCCAGTTTGAAGAGAAGAGGAGAAGGAGTGGAGGAAGGATAAGAAAGATAGAGATCAAAGACAGAGTACACGGTAGAAGAAAGACTGGTAGCAGGTTGTGTTCCTCAGAATAACGCGTCTTTTTATAATCACTGGGCATGAAGACTTAAACAACCTGCAGGCAGGACTGTATGATACATATGTTTTACCTTGAGCTGTATTTTAAAGGGGCGCTATGCAGTTTTAGCCATTTCTTTGCAGTTTTCTCACAGGTTTCTCTATAGAGCCCCCCCCGCTACAGCTTCATAATACATATTTGGCAGCTCCTATGTTAATTGTGTCTGACTCCTCGCTCGGTCAGTCTGCCGTTTCCTCTTTCTCTGTTCCTGTTTTTCTGCTCACAGGCTTTAGGGGGAAGCAAAACGACCACCAATCAAATCATGACCATGCCAATGACTCCAAAGCGGTTCAGTTAAGGCACATAAAAAAAAAATAAAAAACTGCATAGTTCCCCTTTAACAAAAGATCTGGCTCGGTGCACCTATCAACTTTATTAAAATTCAGTTAGAAACTATATATTGTTTAGTGCACCTCATGACAAAACAAATGTATGCTTTTGTCCATATCCTGCATCACAGCTACGAAGTAGTTCCAGTTACCTCATCTGCATTGAGCTGTCCTTTCTTGCTGAATCGTGGAGGCATGTCCTTGGACGGGACCTGCTGCTGGGCCATTTGGTTCTGGTTCTGGTTGAGGAAATGCTGGTTCTGAACCTGTCGAAGGTCACATGGGCATAGAGGTTAACCTTTATAGACTTTTACCTCATCTGAATTGTTCAAGAAACATCAATCACTGTTGCTGCATGAATAATAATAATAATAATAATAATAATAATAATCATAATCTGTTAGCAGGATTACCTGGTTGGACTTAACAAAAGACTTTGGCCCTGCGTCGAACTGTGACTGTGGTTGAGGGACGATGTGGCCACTGTGGCCGTTGAAGAGCGGGTTGGTGCGATGGCGCCCCATGGTGGGCGAGTACCTATCCTGAATGACCCCCGGGCCAGTTCCAATCCCACTGCCTGAGTAAACAAAGTACAGAGATGATGTCACCATGTTATACACGTGTGTGTGCGTTTGTGTGTGTGTTCACTATGAAATGTTGAAAGATTAGTGTGTCTGCTGTCAGACAATGCCTACCAAGAGCCTGGGTCTGGTCGAGGTTTCTTCCTAAAAAGGACATTTTTCCTCGCCACTGTCGCACTAGTAGCTTGCTCTTGATGAAATTACTAGAATCGTTGTGACTTTACAGATAGAGTAGGTCTAGACCACACTATAATTTATAAAGTGTCTCGAGAGAACTGTTATGATTTGATACTACAAATAAAATTGAATAGAATGTTAGTAGAGATGTTACATGGAAGAGTGGGTCCAAGCAGAAGACTTGCTATATAAAATGACAACCCAAAGGTGATCATAAAAATTGATCAAAATATTTTGTATAACTTTTACCTCATAATTTTGTGTACCATAAGAACTTCGAAATGCATTACTCTGGAGGTAACTTAAATATTCTAAACAGTCGTATAATGCTTGCATCAAGGTCAGACCAGTTTTAACATCAACACGAAAATTAAATGAAAACATGACGAGATGTAGCTTCAAAATGCAGATACACAGAGGAACATAGCCTATACCTGGCATCTGCCCAAACATATCGGCCAATCCCCCGAGAGTCTCCCTGTCCAGTTTCATTCTGTTGGGCATGAAGGGGCTTTCCAGGAAAAAGTCCATCCTCATCCCCTGAGACATGGGTGCTGGGATGAAAACACCCAAATCCTACAGGAACACACAGAACAGAGCTAATGTTATTAAATTGTCCAGTACCATTAACAATACATTTTTCAACCCAGAACTTTCTTTCCAACGTTAATTAGAAGGGCGTTCCATACTTAATGCTAAACTAGAGCCCGACGGATAAAGGATTTTTAAGGCTGATACCGATATGAATATTTGGTCATTTAACAAAATAATAAAAAAAAAAAAATCCAGAAATGCGTTACAAAACAGATTTCCCTAACAGTTATTTATTTCACTAAAATATGATCATTTGTTTTTCTCTCAACAGAATAGAGGAACATTAACATATATTGAAGTTCAGTTAAATTAAATAAAATTCAATGTTGCCAACAGGGACGTTGTAGAGCGCCCTCCAGTGGACAAACTATGGAACACGAACGCTCATAACATCGTTGACAGTATTTTTTAAATATTCATTTATCAGAATCTGAAACTTTTTTTTCTTTTTCTTCAAACAAATCGGCCATTATAAATGCAGATACTGATAGATCGGGAAATGCATAAAATCAGCCAATATATCGGTCCGCCAATATATCAGTCAGGCTCTATACCAAACTTATAATTACATCCTGTGCATATTTTTGTGTGAAGACAATGTTCTGCTGACTCACATTCCTCACAATGGGCTGCTTGCTGACAGAAACTGCTAATTTGTAAGGGAGAGAGGGTTTTAATGTTACGGGTTCATTTATGGGGCCAGTTAACACAGGCATGCCTCAACCTTGGCTGCGGATGTTGGACATTAACTATTAATCATCCCAAAATGTGGGCATTCTGAACATAGGGCAGCATCATTTCACTGGACTCACTTTCACTGCCTCCTGACGGATCTGGTGAATCGTCTTTGGTCCGTTGTCAATGAAGGCCTTGCGGGGGACCCAGTTGTTTATGCGCAGTTCCACTGTGTCTTGCAGCAGGAAGCGGATCCTAGCAGGCAACTCCTTGTTGTTCATTAAGGATCGCATACGGCCAAAATACTGATCCATTAAAGACTGGAGAAAGGTGGAGAGAGGGGAGTGAGGACAAACCTTGTACATACAGTATGGCAGCAGCATTTAGGTTAGCACTGGCTGCGAGCCAAGTGGGGCTTTAGGTGAGGCTGTGTGCAGCCAGACGGTGAGCTTAGCAAGGCCCCGGCATGACATTTGACCCAGACAGGACCACAAAAGGCACAGAGAAAAGAGGACGACAGAGTAGATGTATAACAAAAAAACAAAAAACTAGCCAGCCAAAACCAAAACATTAAATGTCTGGATTGCGTTTAGCGCCCTGATAATTTTATAGTAATTGTATGTTCTTTCCTAAAGCTTTAAAGTGCCCTTATTATGAAAAAAACACTTTCTGGGAATTGGGGGTGTTATTTTGTGTCTCTGGTGCTTCCACACGCATTCAAACTTTGAAGAAGGAGAAAAAAAAACTATCCACGCTGTTTTGAGTGAGAGACGGTGAGCTTTTCAAAATCTCCACGGCTTGCTACGTAAGTAGCTGAGACGAGGTGGCTAACCGTAGCATGCTAGCGCTGGCATACTAGCTCATTTTCAATGGTAAAACACAGCTACAACACAGACTACTACTGTCATCTCCCTGTTCTGCAGATATTTCACAAGCGTACCCTCGACATGTGCCAGGCACACAAAATTATTCTCATCTGGAGAGGCCGTTCTGCTGTTCACAGCCTCTCCAGGCGGTTCTGGTGCCATGAAAGACCAGCACAGTTACCTTTGCTTTCTCATGGTCGAGTCTCGGCCCCACGGTTCTCATTATCTGACAGAGGCACTCCAGATCCTCCCCCATATCCTTGAGCTGGACTCTCTTCTTCTTTTCCAGAAGCTTCAGAAAAGATTGAGGAGAGAGGGAAGGCAGCGGGGTCATACAAGGTACTCTACTCTGATTTTCGTGAAGGTATGCAGCATTTCTTTTGATTCCAACTCTTGATGTGCAGTCTTTAAAAAAGGGAGGGAACTTCAAAACAAACAAAAATGATAAAAGAGTGCACGTACTGTTTTGATGCACTTATGAAGGATAGATTCGTGGATGAGGTCGAGTTTACCAAGTTCCCCGATGAATTTAATGTTGCCAAGCATCTTGCTCTTGGCAATGGAACGCTGCTCCTCCTCCTCAGAAGTAAGAGGGTTGTCATGTTTGTCATAGACTGAAGGGAGAAGAGAAACAGACATAAGGAGTGGACAGGCTATGATGAAATGGACTCAAAGATACTGTTCACACAATGACATGAACTCACTTTCAACATTTCTGGTGCGGTTTTCAAATTCATCTTGAAGTTTGGAAATCAGTAGTCTTCTGAAGGTCTAGAATAGCAAAATAGAACATCATCCATAGGTTAGATGCAACTCAAGGCAAAGCTTGTCAACAGAAGCAAATATGGAGTTCGCTTTCACTGCTGAAATGTTGTACATATGAATGACAAATTTGAAAAACTGAGTTGCAGTTAATAAATCATTAAGAGAACACGATAGCTTTTATCAGGGGAAGAGCGGTATATATTACGGCCTGCTCAGCAAAACAGAAATGGCAGTGGTGATAGAATATGAAAAGGTGGAGAACAAATGTACTTAAGGCTAAAAAAATTTTTTGCAGCAAATTGTGACCAGCCACACTTACTGTGCTCTGCTTTTGGGATGTTTGGATCTCAGATGAAGGGCCATCAAAGTTTGGTGCGTCCTCTGCCAAGCGCAGACATAGCTGAGCATAGAGCGAGCTATACTTGGGCTCTTCTAGGGCTTTGTCTACAATCTAAACCACAGCGAGAGAAGGGAGAAAGTCAAAGTGGGACCGGTTGGGGTGTATGGGTAAGAGTCGCCCTCAGGGAAGCCAAAAAAAGTGATAAATGTGTTTCCATTTAGCAAAGGACTGAATAAAAATGTCCTCTTACCAGCAAGATGATTCCTTTAAGGACGAGTTTTGAATCTACGCCCACATTCAGGAGCTCAAGGCATAGCTTGTCAAACTTCTCAGGCGTGAGTTTGTTGAGTATGCTAGAGAAGAGAACAAGAGGACAAGGGAGAGACAGGTTAGGAAGTCAGTAGGAGTATGCAAGATCTAGATTTCTACATAAATTTCATTATCCATATTGGCTCTCTCAATCTCTATTTGGTTAGTTTTTACAGAGAGCAGAATATGAGTTAATGTCAGACTAGTGATGCACCGATACTGTTATCAGGCTGGATCAGGGTATCGGTACCAATGGGGTACATCTATTAAATTCTATATTTATAAACTATATAATGAAATTTCAATGTCCTGTTTAATTTTTGCTGCATTTAAAAAGATTGACACTTGAATTGAATTTATTTTAATTCGGTAGATTTTTTTCGTGCTGGTGCACGTTTCATTTTTTATACGTACCCTTTAAGCCAACTTCGGTGTTTATTTGTTACATATGGTTTTACAAAGTTAGGTAAGCCATGCTTAAGTTAAGGCTGAAAAAAAGAATGATTCTAGTCACTTGCACACAGAGAGGCATACAGCTTACTAATTATACTGGCCAGGATCGTTACTCTCAGATATTGTATCAGTACTGTATAAGTCGGATCGGTGCATCCCTATGTTAGGGACTTTGATTTCCTAATCAGGAATTTAGAAAAGCAACTTTTACATTTATGTATATAATACAACAGGAAAACAATTTGATCTAAATGTGGCTAAATGACTGCACATAAATCTAATAGTAGTTTATTCAATTTCTCTGAACTCAGGCTGCAGAGTCCAACGCCTGCCTCCAGTGGTGGTCTAAATTCGTAAGTGGAAACTCTGTCATCTCTTTATCTTTTTAACTCATCAACATCATCTGACACAGAGGGGAACTTGGCTTGAGTGCCGTTAGCAAAGCACATGTCATTGCAGTGACCGCAGAACTACGCAATTCAACACTCATTGTTGATTCACAAAATGATCTGTGTGTGACAAAGTAACAACAATATATCAGTAGCAGAAAATCATGGGAGACACAAGTGATTAACTTTCTAAAGTCCTGGAGTGTCATTTATAAACGTGGCGTACGCACAAAACAGGTCTGAAAATGTGCGGACGCCACATTCCACGCAAAGGTTGTGAGTTAAAAAAAAAAAAAAAAACTAACTTGACGGGAGAACGTGCGGTCCTACACATAAACCCGGACCCATGCGTATGCACATTTTGGAAACAATAGGAATTGGCGAGGCATATGGTGAGGTGGTGAACTGAGGTCAGAATGCAGAAAAATCAACGTGGGAACAATTACTCGTAATATTTTCAGGTACTGATGCCTCATGCACATTTCTTCACTCCATATCATCCAAATTATCATGAAGATTGAATCCAGCTGTGTTATTTGTGCTTACACTGAGTGATAATTCTTCCATAAACCCCTTGAAAAATCCAACTCAAATCTTCAACAAAAATTTGTTCTTGAGGTTTAACTTGGCGCTGTCTCACCATCACAGAGTCCGCTACGGAGCGCAGGAAGAGGAGTGCCCGACTGCATGGAATACAGGATAGCATCATGTACCCTAGCATTAGATAACGGCAGGACAGAGTAAATAACTAAATGTTTGTCTTTAGTACTGTGCATATATCAAATGTCAAAGTCAAATAAATACTGCCCCCCCCCTGTGCATAATGGTCCTGCGGAAGAATCAGGTGAGAAAGCGACTTCAGGGGCCATGACGATTTAAATTCCCTAAAGCTGTGCTCTTAGATTGATGTGCTGAATTGGGTCCAGTAGAGCCGGAACCATGCCGGAACCATGCCATCCCGGTCCAAATACAGGTCCTCACCACTCTGGGGGCAACAGGAGGTTTCCAGAGGAAAAATGGCAGACAGCAAGTGTTTCTTATAAAATATTATATATAAATTTTGAACTTCATCACTAAGGGTTGTTTGGACATAATATATAGTTCTGTTAAATCCTATCATTTAGGTCTGGTATTCCGAAGCTAATTAACATACCTATCAGCATTCACGAGGTGCTTTGCAACGACTGTTTATGGTTAGAAATGGGCGTGCACAGGACAGGGTAAGAGGCTGATTCACATACGCACACTTGTGAGTAATCTGTGATTTATAAAAGGGAACATTGCTTACAGATGTGCGTACACACCGTTTTATAAATGAGACCCCTCCTGATCTTTGTGACTGAATAACAAAAAGCTCTTAGAGGAAGCTGAAATTAGATTTTCTGACAGGAATAAGATATTTTCTTTTAGTCAACCTGACCTAAACCCTGTAACCTTTGTTTAAGACACTGTTCAAAAGTGTACGATTTTTCTTTGAACATTCATCTGCATTTTTCTTCAGAAAAATGCGTCTGGCCATCCTGAATTGAATCCACACAAACTGGTAATCAGATGGGTTTTGTGAATTTACCAGGAATTGGACTCTGTACAACTCAAATGGTTTTAGTACCAACAATCTTTAAGCGACAAGTGATTGTAATTCTTGCACACTATTTCCGGGTTAGTCTTGATAAAAGGTCATGGAGGACTGCAAAAACATATGTGCTTTTGGTCAGCGGGGAAAGATCATTAACTCTTCAAATATGCACACAGGCTTGATTGAACCTTACCCCCTCACTTTCCTGAAGATTGCATCGTGTCGCTCTTTTTCATTACTGGAGTTGACATCTCGTCTAGTGCTTCGTGAAGGAACCCATCTCTGAACGCTTTGCCCTGGGGTTTTCCCCAGGAACTCGCTGTACGTACACAAACAGAAACAGAGACAGAGAGAGAGACAGAGAGAGAGAGAGACAAAAATGCAAAATATGGTGATACAATGGCTGGTACATATAAATACACTGCACTTGAAATACAGTTCTTGTTCTAGCTGCCTAGATTTTTAGGAATACTATAACCGCCAAGTCCAACGCCCATGGGCTTTTGTTCCCTGTCGTTGTAGCTGATGGGTCATCTCTATAGCAGCAAGCAGACACCCCCCCAAATCTCTCTCTCAAGCCTTAAACATACTTGTTAAAGTCACCTTCTCTCACAGTGATCACCCATGTCAGACTCATTCATGTTTACAGGTGGAGAATTGGCTTTTTAGAACATGAAACATGACGTGGTCAGATGTAATGTGACGAAGCATATATGTGTTTTGCCTAGTTATTTTATGCATGTCTTATTAGATCACACACACAAGTTTTGTGTGGGGTTTTTTCTGCACCCTTGCCTTTTTCTGCACCTAAACTTAAGTTTTTGTCCATTATTTCATCCGCTCATCCATTTCAGTCACTCTGGTTTTTGATTTGTACATGTCTGGAGACAGTAACATTTAAATAAAAATCAACACAAAAAGAAATATGAATTATTAACTTATCAGTTATGGCCGGCACAATTAAAAAAAAAGAAAAAAGAATCACGATTTTTTTTTGCTTAAATTGATATCACGATTCTCTGCCACAATTTTTTTGACTTTGACAAACAAAAACTGGCAGTACCAAACATTTTTTTGGCACCTATAGCACATCACCACAGCCTGTAAACATAGAGGCTTCAATGAAGAGAAGGGAGAGCATTGCAGCGCTTTCAAACCTGTTTTATACAGTCTATGTTCAAACCTCACAGAGGAAAGCGGTAGCATTTGTGAAGCAGTCAGCTTTTTTTTTTTTAATAAATGAATCATAGGGTGAATTGAGATCAGGATTTTATAACGATTATTCGTGCAGGCCTGCACACAACTAAATTGTACTTCACGCAAACATCTATTTTCTAGCTGATGCAATTTTGAGTTGTAAGTAGCATATAAACTACATTAAATGCATAAAAAAATGCTGATCTTTGTAATCAATAATAGCTAGCGCCCGACATATATATTGGCGGGCCGATATTAGGTATTTCCCGAACTCAGTATTTATAATGGCCGATAAATGATTCTGATGAATGAATATTTAAAAAATAAAATAAAAACCATGTTATGGTGTTGGCGCCGCACAGTGCCCTGCTATGCCATAAACTACTACAAACTACTATGTTTTGTGACCGTTATTGCCACTCTTCATTCTAACCCCAACCGGTTGTCAGAGAGTACCAAGAGCCTGGGTCTGTCCGACGTTTCTGCCTAAAAGGAAGTTTTTGATCGCCACTGTCACACTGTTGCTTGCTCTGGAGGGAACTACTAGAACTGTTGGGTCCTTGTAAATTATGGAGTGTGGTCTAGACCTGCTCCATCTGTAAAGTGTCTCGAGATAACACTTGTTATGAATTGATTCCATAAATAAAATTTAATTGAATAGTTTGTCCACCAGAGGGCGCTCTACAACGTCCCCGTTGGCAACACTGATTTTTTTTGTTAATGTGTTTTTGTTTAATGTCTTTAAGTTTCATATCTTAAGTTTGTATTTGTATTTTATTTATCAGAACTTTAATTATTTTGATGTACAATAAAAAAAATTATAATCATATTATTTTAGTGATAACTCGTAAATAACTACAAATAACTAAGGTTAGGGAAATCTGTTTTATTATGCATTTCTGGATTTTTAAATGACCAAATATTTGTATCTTAAAAATCCTTTATCGGTCGGGCTCCAATTGCAGCATTTTATTTTGGCAAGCAAACTAAATGGTTAAAAAATAATAATAAAAAATAAGGGACAATAAGTCCCCTCAGCATTTACAGTATATTTGTCCCTCCATCTCTCCCTAGACAGTGTGTCTTTTAGTTCAACAGTCCACACACAACTTGCCATCTGATCGCGCACATCCACACCAACCTAAAAAAAATACAATTTAGAAACGTTAGTGTTTTGGTCAAATGAGTCACAGAAATGACATTCCTGATATCATAGCGTATAGTGCAAACACTGGACTCAAAGTGGGACTAGTTTTGCTTTCATTTCAGAAATTTTATAGGTAGATATGAAAGGATGAATATTGTGGGCCTACGTACCTTAGTGTGATTCTATGTGATTAAAAGTGCATGTGAGTGAGTATTGGCATGCAAATGAGTTACTATGTTCCATTTAGTGTCTCAATGCGCTGTACAGCCAACATGCAAATGCTTCAATTCCACCGCGGATGGGAGAGCCAACGTTATCGCTGCTACTCCTGGCGAATAAAGGGGAGTGTTTTTGTGAAAAACAACACCAAAAGCCCCCTCTGTTTAGTTTTCTAAACGTTGTCCCATCCTTAGCTGCTTTCCGACCGGAGGGATTTTTGCAGTTCTTAGAACATAACGTTCCTAGAATCCTTTTTTCCGACTGGACCAGTTTGGGGATTATTAAATTCCTTTGGCCACAGTTCCTTTTTCCAGCTCCTACTTGAGGGCAGGGTCTTTTCCCTTTTTCTGCATAGTGTTGGCTGTGTTATGGTAACAAAAGTTCAGCTCCAATGGCCATTTGGCCAGTGTGAATGCATATGGAAAAAAACAGTTTTGGGGGAAGAGTAGTTAGAACTGTTTAGAAGTAGACTGTTCCTATAACTACGTTCCTGTAACTACTTGGTCGGAAAGAGGCTATTATGACTAAATACAGGCATGTGCAGAAAAGGTATGTAGGGAACATCAGTGCAAGAGGGAAGCATTGAAAGAATGACAGAATTAAAAAAAAAATGTAAATCACAATGTACTGACTACTTATTTTACAACGACAAATGGTGCACTACAAGACCTCTCAACTTGTGTGCAACTTGCACAGAAAGGTCACAATAAGGAAAGAACCACATCTCCAGAAAACTTAAAACATCCTCTACACTACTACCATTAAAATGTCATTAAATATAATATTTAATTGCTAAAATTGAGGCTATTATTAATATTACTGCACTTCTCAGGCCAGTGTAGGCGGGCCAGAGGAGAGCTAAACAGATGACGACAGTTTAATCTACCAGTTTGCCCCACTGATAGCTGGGCGTATTGGGTTCTGGATATGTCACCCTGTGCGCATTGCTGTGATTGGTTGTAGTCTTATTCAATTGCGTGCAGTGACATTTTCATATGGACGATTGGTGCCGCCCCTCGAGATGGCTGACTTTCATTACGTAATACCAGACTGTTTACCAAAAAATAAATAAAAAATAAAAACTCAATTCACACTCTTATTGCGATTCAAGCTCTACAGATTCAAAATTGAATAGAATCATAAATTAAATTTTTATTTAAATTTTTTTAATGGCATGTATACTATCACATGGGAAAAGTAACTACATTACATAGTGAGATTATTTTTATTTATTTTTTTAAATTGTGAATTGTTTTTAAATCAAAAATAGATTCAAAATCGAAAGCCCAGCCAAAATGTCATAAATGTACTATTAGTTAGCGACCATGCTAACAGTATTGATATCTTGCCAAACAGCTCTGTGACTACTTTTTACTTTCTTTTTTTTAGCTGTTTATTTGCAAACTGTTTCTTGCATATTGTCACGTTAATGACAATACAGCTATTAGAAGTTAATATATGAAGTCAAAATTGACTGAGAGCTGAAGGGCTAGCTAACGTTAACATTAGCTTTCTCCATTAGGCTCTCAGCTGAGCTCGTATGATTTGCGATGCAGTCGTGAAACAAGAACGAGCTAATTAATGACAATTTTTTTCTCTGACACATTTTAGACCAAAAAACTAATCTGTTAAATTCAGAAAATAAATCAGCAGATTCATCGACAATGAAATGCATCGTTAGTTGCAGCCCTACTCACAATGCCTTGTGTTGCCCACTCCCGCTAACTTTATTGTTCAGATGTGAGAAAAGCATTTCATTTTCACATGCGGGTCGAGCAAGGCGAGAAACAGACAACCCATTTATAAAAAATAAAAAAAATTACTATTTGAATTATATTCGACTATGGGTATTTGTTCCGACAGAAGTAGCTGAATGAAGATAATAATGCACTGTCAAAACAATATTTGTACCTTCACAAGTGGGAGTACTCTGTTGCAAGGCCTTTAAAAACGCTTTCCTCCTTTTCTACCCTTAGTTGTAAAAATAAGCCCACACTGCCCGGTTGGCAAGTCGTGTAGTCCACTTTTTCTGAAGTGGGGGACACTACCAGTGCCATCGTGTCAATAATTAAATCCCTATACATAGAGTGTGCTCCAGAAAAATTCCAAATGACAAACCTGTTGCCGACAGTCTTGGGATAGTGCTGAGGTGCGCCCCTACCACCTCCTCCCCCCGAAGAAGCACTGTAGAAGCAAACACAAGGAAGGGAACACTTTACATGCATGCAACACTACGCAAGCTCAAAGATGAATTGTTCCTCTTATTCATTCATTTAGGCATTATTCACACCCAAAAAAACTCAGGAGAAACAGCCTCTGCTTATAAATGGGTTTAATTTACCGCCCCCAAGGCACAATTAGAAAACTCATCTGTAAAAAAATACAATACAAATCAGCCATAAAAAGGTATTATTTTTGTCCAATGTTATGTATACACAGTAGATTGAACTATTAACTGGGTGTATCCTTGCACTTGTATTGAGGAAGATAGTTTAGGTTTTATAAGTAATGTTAGAAAACCAATAAACAATTGACTTAAACTGAAAAGTAGGAATAATCGCTTCTTAGCCTGCCCAATAGCTTCATAAATAAACATTGAATGATGCCTTTTCAAGTGACTGTCACAATCAACTGTTTTAGAGACAGAGATGCAATGCACACAGTCATAGAGCAACGCCAAATGCAGCCCATCTAAGGTGATGGCATGCGCATTAATGCACAAGTCAGTCAGAGTGGAGCAGAGCCGAGGAGTCAAAACTAACTTTATTCTTAATAGTCACATACACAAAGTATTGCCGTGAAATGTCATTTCTGCATTCTTAAACCATACTAGTTTTAGGAGCATTGGACAGCCATTTATACAGCATCCGGGGAGAAACTTGGGGTTCAGTATCTTGCTCAGGGACACTTTTGACTCTGGCCGACTAAGTATAGTTACAGGAACGTAGTTATAGGAACAGTCCAGTTCTACTAATGACTCTGCCCCATAACCGGTTTTGTCATTTGCATTCACACTGGCCAAGTGGCCACAGGAACTGGTAGGAGGGGTACGAGAGTGATGCAAGCATGGCAACGGTCTTTATAGTGCCTTCACTTGACTTTAGTGCCACATACAACAAACCACGGGGTGTTTAATGTCTGGGCTGGAGTATTAAACAGAGAAACACAGAAGACAAATGCTCCAGCGTAATACAATACATATAAGTTAAACGGTGGAAGGAGATGAAGAGCAGAGTGCAACAGGCAAACGAAAGAATGAGTAAGTTTAACTAGCATTAACAATTCGCTGGTTGAATGTGTGATGTTTGCCTCATGAGTTAGCATACTGTACGTAGGCAACTTGCAACAGACAGTGAAGAATATGTACCGTCTGTGTTTGCTAGGTCACAAGGGTTCCGATGTCAAAAAGGGAAAAGACCCTGCCCTGAAGTAGGAGCTGAAAGAGTTACAGGAACTGTGGCCAAAGGAATTTAATAATCGGCAATTTGGTCCAGTCGGAACACGAAAAAAAGGGTTCTAGGAACGTTATGTTCTGGGAACTGCAAAAACACCTCCGGTTGGAAGGAGCCTTTTGACATATAGTCATATAGTGGTATTTGTCATATAGTTCAGCAATTTCCATATATGAATCCATTCTATTCTATTTAATTAGCACTAATTTGGTGTTCTGTTACGCACCTTGCAAGTTTATCCACTTCCACCTTTTAGTGGGGCAGTTTGGTCAGCATTTTCCATTTTCCTTTTTCATGTTTGAGTTCAAGCAAATCTCCTTTCTGCTACATTAATTTTAATTGTTGGCACAACTTTACAATTATTTTGTGTATAATTTTGTAACTGGCTTCCGTTTGATTCTTTCCGAGAATGTGTCATTGATGAACCGAAGTTCGAGATTTGCTGATTTCATGCTTACAGATCTATTGTCATCAGAAAGGTGAAAGCAGAAAACATGTGCTGTAAACCTAAATTATCAGAAGATGAACTTATAGTGATCAGTATTGAAAATCATTATTAGATTCATCATGATTTTAGATGATTGGATGAAACGTAACATCACTTCAATGACCAAAACATTATGTGATGCCCAAAAGCTATGATGACATGCATGGTTTCAGGTGCAGTTGAAAAGCAGAACAGGTCATTGTTTACACCGACTGCTCTGCTGCTGTTAGCTTATAGACATCATGGACTATTAATACTCAAAAATTCCATGACAGTGTGTTGAACTGCAAGTCAATGAAGCATTTCGGCTGTATTTGTATAATCAGGGGGTCTGCAAGCCACTGAAATTGTATTACAGTAGAGTTGGGTGGTATCCAAGTTTTGACATTGTCAAGTTCATCCCTATTTTACCCCGTTATACGGTATTACTGTGAAATGATGACGTAAGGCTCAGACGGAGTCACCAAAATCTTGGCTTGTGCCTACATCGTTCAGAAACTGAAGACCAAACACTGATACTGAAACACCTCTCCCTTCTCATGAGGTAGGAAACCAAATGCTGCCAAACTGCAGAAGTTGTGTTCTTCTTTGAGACCAGGTCACTCGGTGCACAACTTGCCATCCCTACCCCTTTCTCTCTCTCTCTCTTCCACACTGTCACGTGATGACAACCACACGAGCATTTTTAGGCATTAAATAAATGTAATCGTTGTCTCCTATATAAGTGCATTGCATTTGTTTTAATGACTGTATTGAAACTGATACCGTTGCTATTTTTAAGACCCGTATACCGCATTACCACCCAACCCTATATACAAGGCATTTTTAAAACATTTGAATTACCAACCAATTTGTCAACTGCCAATAACCGCCATAACATGTGAAACTAGAAGGTGCACAATAAAATGGCAACCTTAAATCTCCCCCCGCTGATGTATACATTTAACATCCACTATCCCAAATCATTTGAAGCCTCAATCTGGACATTTCAAAATGTAATGCAGGGTGTGAGATATCCTGTTGACAGTGCTGCCACCAATATTGAACCAACAGGACAGAAATTCTCCCATGTACACTATGTCTACCCAGCCCCTCTTTTCAAAAGGTCTCACAAAGAGAAGTCTCTGACAGCCATTTTGAGCTTTCCAACATCCTGTTTTGTTCTAAAGGCCGGAAGTTCCTGCCCAACAGGCAGAGCTAGCAAAGGGCTAAGCATGGGGGCAAAAAAAAAAAGATGTCTTTGTTGTTATTTTCTATTCAAGCTTTGGTTTATTACCTGAAACGAGAAGCACCCCCTTCTGCAATCGCACTCTCCACTTTGGCGGCTTGACAATGAAGAATACTCAAAAGAATAATAATAATAGGAGGGGATGGGGGAAACGGTGCTGAGGAAGAGAAAAAGGGAATGCAATTAGTAATTGCTTGGGGAAAACAACGCATATTCATAGGCAGGGTGAATTGTCCAACATGATGTCATTTAGCCAACTGTAGCCAGATCTTTGTTTTAGGCCTTGCCATTCATGACAAATCACAAGCAATACACGTACTTGGGTAAATTCTAAGCAGATACGTCACACACTACAAATTAGTGTTGAGCATTGATGAGCGTACTTGGCACAATGACAGCAAATGACGTTCATCACAAAGCACTTTATTTACATGGGAGTTTATTTTTCAAGGCCTATGGTTTTATCCCTTCTCTTTCACGGCTGTAAGTATATATAAATATTTTGTTATTGTAGACTTTTTTTCTGTCCTAAATTATAAACGTGTTTTATAAAAAAAAAAAAAAACGTATTTCTGTAATTCGAAAGGTGCGTCAGCTAACTGGCTAACAACTAATTAGCTAGCTAGGTTTGGTAAAACCTACGTTACGACATTGGTTTTATTTTATTATTTTTTTTATTACAATTGTTTTTAAGCAATTTGCAAGTCGTTTGGGCGGTTGTGTAACCTTAAGTGAAGAGAATAGTTTACAGTTACATTGGAATAGCGTTACTGTCTAATCCGAGATGCCCCGTGTCGTTATGGTCTAATCCGAGATGCCCCATGTTGTTTTGCTATTTAGATCGAAAACAGGAATAGACTGCAAACCTAACGTTACACCATTATGCAGTGAATTGGGGCAGGGCAGCGTGGTTAGCCGCTAATGTTTCCAGTCGACTGCATCATTCCATCATGGCTGAGAAAGGCCAGTTTAGAAGTGATCCTGGTCCGACTCCCGTGTGAGTTAATGGGACACTGGTCATATTACATGCCATTTAAAATATGCATTACTACGTTTATTTCCCACTAAATACTCGTTTGAGTAGCTAGGCGACGACGCCATTTTCTACTTGAATCAGCTGAGCCATCGGTAAGCTAGGCTATCTGCCGGTTTGTAAACTAACGTTGATATTCTATGGTTAGCTTGAACAAGACGCTGGTTAGACATTAGTATCGTAGCCTTCTAGCTAGCAGAAGCCATTTTGGATGAGCTTTGAGGTTTTGCAAGGGAAAAAAATCTGCCTTACCTTTACAAAAGCAACTTCAGTTTTATATTGTTGTTGTACTACCAAAGAAGAAACAATACAATTTTTAAGGGAAAACGGGGTATGCAACGGATTTCAGAAGAGCTAAAAGCAGAAAGCTGACCCACAAACACACACATCAACCCGCTACAAGCTGGTGGAGAACTCTAGAGCTTGCTGCTGCCTTATGGGGAATAGAAGAGTAACCGATTTGCATTGGTCACGTATTTAGTTGCTATGTCAATCCTGGCCAATCACAAGAAAGATATGTTTTTAAGGCGTTTCAGTAACACATTTCATCCAATGAGAGGCCGCTTTTGTTTCTCTCAGAAACAAAAGAGGCCGCCTCCTTTATTTGATTGACATAGCGTGCAATTTAAAATCTGCAGGGCGAGATAATATATTTCCTCAAATTAGGGAAGATAAAGTAATTAAATACTACTAAGTACAATATCGTTTATTTCTTCAAATTATTAAAAATAATTATATTATATATAATTTAATTTTAAATAAGGAAGTGTGAACTATGGATAACAATAAGGAATTGAGGATGTGTAGAAAAACATCCTTGCTTATATTTATTATAGGAGATGAATACATTGTAAGGGTCGCAAATAAAACCTAACGTTATAGACCATTTAATAACTACCTTTGTTTTTAGCAGCTGTTTGCTTCATATTATGTGAATGTCATTATTTTAGGATTTTCTTATTGTTATTCGTCACATAAAATTGACAGTAAAAGTAGTGAAATTCATATACTGCATTTCAACCCATCCAAGTATTAGAAGCAGTGGGAAGCTATGCAGCATCCGGGGAGCCACTTGTACAGTACAGGATACAGTATAACAGACTTAAGCCACAAAAGACAAAAAGTTTCAATAATCGTTACAGTCAGTCCTGTTTGTTCACAGTTTATACTTTATTTGGTCATAGCACAGAAGCATCTCACGTCACATCTGTATGGAGAACACACTCTGACTCTTTGACCCAGCTGTCAAATGTTGTTTTTGGATAGTCCAAAGTAAAAATCAATCTATTGCTCATCACTGTTGGTGTTTGGGTTCATGCTCGGTCAGGGATCAGTTCAGAAAGGCAACTGGAGTTGGTCATAGTAACTTTGGTGGCAAGATTATATTTATTTGTCTAGAGCAGGAACTATTGGTATTCACAGAAAACTATATAGTGTCTTTAATCGGTAAAATCAGTAAGTTAACCACAAGAAGACTATGTGAGTAACATAATGTCTACCATATCTGCATGCTTCCTTCTAGAAGGCAATGTATGCATTTTCATCTGTTAAAGAGAAGCAGATTCGAATATGCTGCAAAATCCTCCCTATTTTGTCATTGACGTATTCAAATTCAATGTTACCGGTCTGAATTTCCCCTTGTTTTTAACAATTATTAATTATAATAATTCATTATTATTATATAATGCTTTATCAAAGACACTCAAAGAGCTTCAGGAGGACTACTATCTAACACCACCGATGTGCAGCACCCACCTGGGTGATGCACAGCAGCCTTACGACGCCAGACGCTCACCACACATTTTGGAATCTACAGGAAATGAGTGTCAGTGTAGTGAAACAAAACAACAGATTACTTCATCAAAAGAATTCTTGAAACGTAGACATAAAAAATAATCTCACCCCTGGTGTAGATTTGAATTCACATAAAGAAAACATTGGCCAAAACGTATTTCTTGTTTAATTCCAAGAAATCCATAAATGGCATACAGAAAATATGTGAAGAAAGAGAATATGTTTCAGGATTCAGGCTGCCACATTGAGGCAAATTATTTTTTAATTGGGTACACACATTCAACTTCCTTATGAATGGGTTTATGACTTCTGATGGATGCAGCAGTCATTGGGCAGCTTGAACACATGACATTCTGTTTAGGAGCTCGTCCACCTCTGGGCCGATGTAACCGCTGAAGAAAAGTCTCTCCTGTCTTGGACAGTTAGTACCACCTTCATTTTTATTTCATCCTCAACTGCCAGGTTTGGGGCTGCATCAGTCTAGGCCAAGAGCAAGTGCAGTACATCACTCATTCTGCCTAGGAGGGCACAGGTCATGACCTCCTCTTCTCCATGCAGCCAGGGAAATAATTAGGGACCTCCATCACCCTTGGCACCCCAAATCTCCCCCTCACATTTCCAGCTAATCAACCCTCCACCTCCATCATATTTCCTGCTCCACTATTGCCAAGAAAAGATCTGCTCCCACAAAAGGAAAAGAAGCAAGAAATCAAATGTTTTTTTTTTTGGAATCATCAGAAAACAATCAGTCGGTTCATAAACTGATGAAAACAATTGAAGAGTATGGAAATGTCTCAGGATACAAATTAAATAACAACAAATGTGAAGGAAAACAACTTAGCCAAGCATTGTAAGACGACTACAAACTTAAATGGGATACAAATAAAATAAAATATCTGGTATTAATATCAGTAAGGATCTAGATGAATTATGTGAGAATAACTACTGTGTCTTGGAAAACTAAAATGAGACAGGATATGAACAGATGGAGAATAATACCAGCCAGAATATTAAGCAGGGTAGAAACAATGAACAATGATTGTCCCCTCACAATTTTTAGTCCTATTCCAAGCATTACCAATAGTACCAGGATGGCAAAATTGGCATGAAATTAAATGATTTCTAACTTTATGTGGAAATACAGGAAACGGAGAATCAAAGTTAAAATCTTACAACAACCGAAAGAAGGTTAGGTGTTCTAAATCTACAGACATTTTTTCACACAACACAAATTCACACACTAATGAAGTGAATGAAAGGGAATACAGAAGCTAAATGGATCAATATAGAAATAGAAATGGCTATGATATGAATTGAGACATTACGATTTATAGGAAAAGCAGCATGAAAAAAACATATAGGACAGAGCCAATGTATCAGTCAACAATAGAGCTTCAGACATGGAAAAATGAACCTTTACAATCAAAGATCACACATATAAATGGAATAATATACAACCCAAAGAAAAAAATCTGTAAAATAAAAAACACAAGACTTGTAATAAGGTACTCCCCAATACCTACTCTCCTACCCTACCATATCATTTTTATTTTTTATTTATTAATTTGTTTATTGTTTTATTCTGGTTTTGTTTTGGTGTTTTGCAGTTATTATTTATTAGATATGAATTTCTTTGTACGTACGTATGTATGTACATAAAGGAAAGGTGTAATTGACTCAGAAGTGTTAATGATTGTCTGGAAGGGACAAAAGACCATGGCAATAAAGTGTTAAAAAAAACTTTATTTTTATTGCTTGGAAATTTAATTATCTGTCATTGAAAATAAAATCCTTGAAGATACTTTTCACGTGTAGCACTGTAGTGAGGTCGTTGGAAATTCCATTTAAATGCAAATTTGATTAAACACAACGGCTGATTTCATATGCGTACCAAAAGCTCCATCAGCTACTTTCACTACAAATCAGTTGAATCAGCAGGTGGTGTTGTGCTGAAATGTAAATGAATTATTACTTTAATTGAAAAGCACTAATCTATAGCTGTCTCTTAATGCCCACTATGCCTATGCGTAAGAGCGTATGCAGGTTTTCACTTCTGACTAACAGTAGGCCCACAGCAAGGCCTTCTTCAAGGTGAAACAAGCTGGTGTAAATAAGTTGATGGTGGAACATTTGGTTGAAAGGAACCCTGCAGTTATGTTCTGGGCGGGTGGAGAGAAAAACACTAAAACAAAATCTGATGAGATGAAGGTAATGGCAAAACACGAGTGAAAGAAAGGTAACTTGTGACAGTGGACACGTGGGGCGACTAAACACAGCAATAACAAAATGTACAATAGGAAGTGACAAGATATAAAGAATGAAGTCGGAATACCAGAACTGTGGTGGCACTCTACTGTAACATAATGTGTGTAAAATCAACAAATCATACAGTGGTTTGAGAAAGTTTACACACCCATGCTAAAGGTGATTAAAAGAGGAACAAAAAATTTAATCTTAATGCCTTAATAAAAAAAAAAGGAAAATCCAGCCTTTTAAGAACACCAATTTTCTTTTTGAATGAATAATGTATTGTAAATAAATAAATAAAAATAGCGAGGGCATAAATATACACATCACTATGTTAAATTCCCATAGAAGCAGGCACATTTTTATTTTTAGAGGCCAGTTATTTCATGGATCAGGATACTCTGCATCCTGATAAAGTTCTCTTTAGAGTATCCTGATCCATGAAAATAACTGGCCTTTAATAATAAAAATGTGCCTGCCTCTATAGGAATTTAACATAGTGATGTGTATACTTATGCCCCCTGTATTTTAAGGAAGAACATTTATTTACTTACAATACATTATTCATTCACAAAGAAAATTGGTGTCCTTAAAAGGTTGGATTTTCCTAATTTTTTTTAATTAAGGCATTAAGATCCATTTCCAAAAGTTGTTTTTTATTTATTCCTCTTTTTATTAAACTTTAGCATGGGTGTATAAACTTTCTCAAGCCACTGTACATACAGGTGTGCACGCGGCTTCCCAACGTGCCGAGGCCTTTTCCCTTGGAACAAGTACACAATACAAGAAAAACCAGAATGAAAACGGGGTAACAACCCAAAGTACACACAAACTCTCTCTCTCTATATTCTCACACACACACACACACACACACAAACATGTGCATATAATAATAATAATAATAATAATAATAATGTATACTTTATTAATCCCACACATGGGGAAATTACAATTTACACATAGGTTGTTATTACACACATTACACACAGGCTTGAATTACACACACATGCTCAGTACCTATAAATGCATTAAAGGAGAGATGTCAGAGTGAAGGGGCTGCCCATGGAAAGGTGCCCCGAGCAGTTGGGGGTTTGGTGCCTTGCTCAACGCCTATACATACAGTATTACTTCATTTCAACATATAAATGGATAAAATAGATCAGAATTTGCTTAGACCTGTACTTTTAGTAAATAGCAGGACAGGGATGTTGTGTGAGACAGAAGAATGAGAACTTCATTTACTTTTCCACTAGAGGGCAGGATGAGCCCTCCAGTTGAGGTGAAAGACATCAGAAGACTTCTGCTTTTCTCTTGCTCCGTCCTTCATTAGGATGCACTCTCAGACCGGATCTGTCCTGAATGCTATTACATATCATAACCACTGATTGTAAACCCCCGCTGACAAAACAAAACATATGTGTGGTAACCTCTTTTTATCTCTCTCTTCATTGTTGTCCTTTCAGACGTCCTTCAGGAAAACTTTGATCATGCAGGTCTGCAGTGACCCTTCTTATTGCCTTATGAAGATACAGATCTCTGACCCAATTAGCTGTCTTTATTAAATAACAGTCCACTGGCCCTCATCAAACCACCAGCCAATCCCTCGCACCAGCCTCCACCCCCTCCCTTTTATGTTTTCATAGTACAAAGTGATTACAGATTTAATTAGCTGAGGACCTTGCCTTTATATCTATACTGATATGTGTGCAGTGTTTGGAGATAGAAGCCTAGGCTTTGTGATGATAACTTGCAGGGGAAATGAAACAATGGTGGAGCTCAAGTTATCTGAGACTACATCTACTGTACACTTTCATAAAAATCACTGTCCACACTGGAACACCCTTCAATAGAAAAGCCGAACCTAAACCAAGACCAAGTCAACACCTAGATCAGAGTTTATCCGAGACAGACCGAGACAAGTCTTTGAGGGGTTGAGACCGAGTCCAGACCAAGACCATGAGTCCCGCACGTGTGACACGATAAAATGTGGAAAATGCTAACCATAGGCACTCCTCAAATGGATCTGAAAGAGCCACATTCACATTAAAACACCCACAGAAAACAAAAAAACTCCTTATGGTTTAGGTAGTCAATGTAATTGCAGACGATTTGGCCAACAACCAATCGCAGTAATGATGTTACTGTAATCCTGTGAATCAATGTATCCCTGCAGTTGTGGACTTGTCTGGTCTTGAAATAAAATCCTAATGTCCTCTTTATCTGAGGCCGAGACAAGACAGAGTAAAAACGCGGTCAATTTTCAGAAAAGGCTGAGAACTTGAAAAAGTAACATCAAGACGACACTGCTCTTTATCCTCTCTACCCCCTCCCCCCATCACCACCTATGCAGCATTTTAATATAGCTAAACTTGTTGATTTAGCTCTTTGCTTTTATGTATTTTTCTGTTTCAATTGTTCAAATAGAAAATAGTGAGATTGCGGTCCTAAATGACACTTGTTAACCAAGGTGAGCAGTAAGTCCTACGTTGCTGCTCTAAGACTTCATCAAATCACACAACAAGAGATTGTTTGTGTCGGACACATTCTCACCTAGTGGATGTACTCCGTTTGGTTTAGGCGAAGGGTGGAGCCTGGGTAGAGCGTGCACGAGGCAGGGCATGGCGTGGATTAAATTGCGGTCATGTAGCCATTTCATCATTTGGTCATACACAAGTCTCTTGCAGTTCCTTGAATTTGTCTGGAGATATAACCGTCAGCCCTAACCCACAGAATCTTGTCGTTTTGGCCAGTTAGACATTTCTGTTGGCGTCTTTGTCTAAATGGCCCTTCTTCTTCAACCTGATATTTTTGTTTTCTTCCTGTTTTAAGCCAGCCACATGATAAAACGCCTACTCACTTACTGTGAATTCTCGGGACAATGAACTGCTCTATTTGCACGTGGGCTTAATCGGACATTACACAAACTTTGTACTAAGGAGCTGGCAGGGTGAAGTCCATTTAATGTCCGGTCCGAACCTGTGTGAACGTCTGACATGGGAAGTATTTTTTGGGCTTTAACATGGATGGGAAACCAAAAGGAGGGAGAAAAAAGATGATGAGGTTAAGCACTGTTTTGAGGTCCCGTAGGTGCTCTATACCAATGGTTTTCAACCTTTTTGAGTCGGGACCTCCCAGAATAATGAGGTTGGCCCTGGCGATTGGTGGACCACCCCCCCTGCAAATCGGTGTAAACACGGTGTCTACACGGTGTCTACACGGTGTCTACACGGTGTCTACACGCCTCCCTGCTGATTTTGAGTGATGATTCTGAATTCTCTGATTAATACATAACAGTTTAGTTCAGTTTAGTTTAGTTTTAGCAGCTAGCCCCTAGTCCAATGTGCACCAAGCTCTGTAGATTTCTGCTGCGTTTGTGACTTTGTGACTCCCTGACCCGCCTACAGACCCTTTTCTGTGTTCCGAACTCCTGATGTAAAAACTAAACTCTTAATATAAGAAAAGAAATGTACCAAACTCGTTATATGTTATTTAAATTTTCTCTGCACAACCATCTGCCGACCCCCAGAAATTGGAGAACCACTGCTCTGTGCTGCATGGGGATACTGACCTCATAGATAAATTAATTGAAAACATGATGTGTTGAACAACTTTCTTGCCCTTGTTCTGTATGAATTTCCAGCCAGGTGGTAATCTTTCCACTGTATGCTTAGGCATTATGCAGCAATCATTCCTTTATACTTTCTACTTAAGAAATATTTGCTGCCATTTCTGCTGCCACAAATAAAGGCAAATGATTAAGAAGCAAAAGCAGACAAATGGGGTTATCTCTTCAGTCTGAACGCTGACTAAAGCTGTCACATACCTTAAGCGTCAAACTCCGTTTTTTTACTTGCGTTTTAAAAGGAGCCTTTGAAAGATCCAGGAACTGTCAAAGACTTGCGAGGGGGGACTGATGCTTAAAAAACAAAACAACCTGTGTGACC
Organism: Percina caprodes; assembly: GCA_013375575.1. Lineage (NCBI taxonomy): Eukaryota > Metazoa > Chordata > Actinopteri > Perciformes > Percidae > Percina > Percina caprodes. The sequence goes on from JABXJD010000001.1 coordinate 2,445,443, forward strand.
TTTTCCAAAGACGCATTTATCGCTCAGTTGATGGCCACATGAGTTTTTATTGCTGCTGTTTTTTTTGTTGGAAACCAGCTTGAGTGAACAGGTTTGTCTATGCGGCAAAGGTGTATGAGGGATGAGAAATATCAGACAGTTTTAAAGAGAGAAGAGTGAAATACAAACCACTTTCATTGTAATTTTTATGAATTTTGTTGTAATTCCTTGATCATTTCTTGTTGCTGTATACCAAAATACCTTCTGAAATGTTGAACTGAAAGCCATTGAACAGTGGGAATCATCTGATAAAATGCGGTAAACACTTAATAACCATCCTTAATAAATCTTTAACTGATACTTTATTCAACTTTAGTTAATAGTTATTTTACTGTTAACACTGAAAGGATTTATGTTTTGTAATTATTAGTAACATTGTAATGTGTTTTTTATCATTAGTTTAATGTAATAACTTTAAAATTTTAGATATAGCCATACACATTCTTTGGATGGCTATTATTAAGTTTCAACTAATGCTTATAATATTAAATCAATTATTAAGAAGTGGTTTATAAAGCATCAAGCAATCAATTCATTTGGCCCCATTATATCTTTATTTTGGCAATCTATAAAAGAGATGATGATTTGATTATTTGTACACTGATAATAGCTATCTAAATAACATTTATAGATGCTTTACAAAGTCTAAAATAACTATTAACAAGATATTGTATCCATTAGATGCAATTTTTGTAATAGCCATCCAAATAATGTTTATTGACGGCTTATTAGTCTCGCATTGCCAGACCTTCCTCCACAGTGCTGTAGAAGAGGGTCTGCCTAGTCCACACAGCATTCTGGGATGGGAGAAAAACATGCTCTGGTTTATTGACAGTTCTTTAAAATAATCATAATCCTAAATGAGTGAAATCTGGCAAAATTTCTGTCGGCATTAGAGCAATCCTGGAAGAGGAACGTCGTGGATGTATTCAATCATTAGCACATCCTTATATGATATATAGAATGGTATTGTGTGAGTAACAATAAACTGTTAAAATCACATAAATTATAGCATAGCTAATTAATTATAATTTGTTGTTAGTTAACAATTAAACTAACTATTTCACTATAACTTAAACTTAAGTTTAATTAACTATCAATTGACCATGTCTTAGCAATGGTTATTATAAAATGTTAGCAATATTGCCAATATCTGGACGTGGGTCTGAGCAGTTTAATTATTTTTAGTAGCATACAAATCTTGACATGGTTATGCTTTGCACCTTCTCACACCGGCTATTTATACCAAGTTCACCTTTAACCCGCTCCTGTGTGCATTCATCCATAACCTTCAGAAAACATAGAAAATTTGAATGAAACACTCCTTTGCTCTCCCCTGAGATGTGTGTGACCTTTCTCACACATTTCACAGCCTCTATTTATCCATGGAAGGCTTCTCTTAGCATGCTGCCCACTGTTTTTTTTTCAGCTCCACAAGCTCTGCGGTTATACAAAATTCACACCTGAGAGATGACTGGTGCAGCAGCACCGGCTGTGGCTCAGTGGTAGAGCGGTCGCCTGCCAATTGGAAGGTTGGTAGTTTGATCCCTTGCCCTGCAGTCCCATGTCCAAGTGTCCTTGGGCAAGACACTGAACCCCGAGTTGCCCCTGATGCTGCGCCATCGGAGTGTAAATGTGTGTGAGTGTTTATCTGATGAGCAGGTGGCATCTTGTACGGCAGCCTCGGCCACAGTGTGTGAATGTGTTTCAATGGCAAATGGTTCCTGTAATATGTAAAAGCGCTTTGAGTAGGTGTTAATACTAGAAAAGCGCTACATAAAACAGTCCATTTACATTTACTGTCAGCCAATGGGCACCAGGATCAGCAAGAAAAAAGAAATCCACACTAAATTATTTCAACATACCAAAAACAGATACTGGTAATGTACAGAAACTATGCGCTATAGCTTTAAACCTTGAGTCATGTCAGGAATCTGAACTAGGAAGGTGGAGGCTGGGGTGGTGGAGGCAAAGCGTTGCCAGCAGCAGCAGTGAGTGAAGCAGTGTAGCAGGGATCTGTGAGGAGGGAGTCATATTTAACCCTTCCCGTCAAAATCAACACTTTTTGTTGATGCTTTTTATCAATGTTTTTAACTTTTTTACGTTTTTGAACCAAATCAACACTTTTGGGGATTTATGGTCAATAAATAAGGAAATCATGCCTAATGTTTGAGTTAGAAAATCTGAAATTAGGAATTATTTAGACTAAAATTAAAGGAATGTATGTTGATGGATACAAGCGGCCGAAATGGGTTTCCTCAGGAGGGTGGCTGGCGTCTCCCTTAGAGATAGGGTGAGAAGCTCAGTCATCCGAGAGGAGCTCGGAGTAGAGCCGCTGCTCCTTCGAAAGGAGCCAGTTGAGGTGGTTCGGGCATCTGGTGAGGATGCCTCCTGGGCGCCCTAGGAGGTGTTCCAGGCACGTCCAGCTGGGAGGCCTCGGGAAGACCCAGGACTAGGTGGAGAGATTATATCTCCAACCTGGCCTGAGAACGCCTCGGGATCCCCCAGACAGAGCTGGTTAATGTGGCTCGGGGAAGGGAAGTTTGGGGTCCCCTACTGGAGCTGCTGCCCCCGCGACCCGATACCGGATAAGCGGTCGAAGATGGATGGATGGATGTTGATGGATAATCACATACTGTAATATGTCAACTTTTAATCAATGCTATTTCAAAACCACTTCAATTTTTTTTCAAATGCTATGAAATTGAATAAGACACCCCAAAATTACTCATCATTGGGTAATTACAAAGCACACTGAAATAGGAAAATGGGTCAATTTGACCCGAGGACGACATGAGGGTTAAAAGGGCCGCCTTGATGTGAGAATGGCTGTGATTGGTGTGTGTCTGATAGGAATGATAATTTAATCAGCAGGTCTAGGACTTCCTTGTCCTGCATGAACTAACGCTAAGCTTAATTTACTGTATATTGGGACACTTTACAGGTAGAGTAGGTCTAGGCCACAATCCATCATTGACAGAGATCCAACAATTCCCCCCCAAGAGCAAGCATTTGGTGTGACAGAGGCAAAAATAAACTTCCTTTTAACAGGCAGAACAGACACTTGGACAGACCCTGTCTCTTGGTTGGTGGCCATCTGACACCATCTGATGCTGCCTGTTCTTCTGTTCTTCTATGTTAGTAATGTCGTTGTGAGCATATGCTAACATCATTAAGGCTCAAAGCACTTCTGTGCCTCAATAGTCCATCAGAGCTGCTAGCATTGCTGTAGTAGGGTTTTTTGTCTGAGTGCCTCGCTGAATAAAATCATAATAGATAGTTTCGGCATTTGAGCTGGCAACCTTTCACCCACAAACCCTCTTATGTAAATTTGAGGCCACCGCCACGTGCATCTTCTCTCTGCTGTAATTTATGTCGAGAAGTGCCTGATGTATTATGTTAGACATCCTTTTTTTTTCCAAACAGGATCAGGTATGAGAATGGCAATAGGCCAAAGTCGGAAACTTGAAAACAATTGACTGCGTGCAACCCTTTAATCCGTCCCCCTTGTCCCCAGAGGGTTTAATAAAAAAAAATAAAAAAAAGTCTCCCATTCCCAGGCTGTCTGCCGAGTCGCTGATAAACTCTGGTACATGTGACCCTCTTCACATGCAAATCAATAATGCACTGTGATATCTTCTTTTGAATCTCCTCAGTCAATTACATTGTACCTGACAGGCTAATCTAAAAGAATACATTACTGTTTGAGTGGCTTGTGGTAAAGGGTATCGCTCTTCATATAAGAAAAGGGTTCCTGGCTGCTTGTATGAATTAGAATGCAGAAAGAAAATTACTACTTCAGACACTACACGAGATGCGGGAGAAAAAAATTCACTCTTCATGTAAAAGTCATTATGAGTACATGTTTGCAAACTTCCATTCAATTTCTGGTTCATTGCAAGCTGGTGACTTGTTTGGCAGACTTTTCCTTAAACTTCTCTAAGTGGAACAATTGATCACTTGTCAGAGTCAAGAACAACCTATTACTAATTATATAATATATATAAAATGTAATATGAATAATAATAATAATGATATAAGACTTGAACAGAGCTAGAGTGCATTTCCAGGATAAAGTGCAAGAGAATTACTCTACTACACTCATTGCATTGCAGATGAACACGTTTTCTCTGTGGAAATATATATACACCGGTATATGCTATTTTGTATGAAAAACTTTTCCAGCAGCTTTTTTTTCTTATGAAAAACAAAATCCTGTTTGTTTGTGTTTTTCTCTTCGCTGAGTGTTTCCCCGTCTTGGGAATGCAGGATTAAAATATTAGCACTTCCTATTCAAACTCTTCCCTCTAGTTCAAAACAAAAATCAATATGAGCTCCATTATGTGAAAATGTTCAAAGAAACCCAGTCCCAAGGGTGGGGTCGCTCTCTGTGAGTATTCTGGTGTATTTAGACTTGAGGATATACTGTATACCCCTCTGACACAATAAAAGACTGCCTTTGGATTGACATTTTAAAAGAGGTTCACTTGAAGCTAAAGCCTTTTTTATTGCTCAAGAATGTTCTCTGTGTGCAAAAAAAAAAAAAAAAGTGGGATAATCCACTTTTATAGTTTTCTGTTAAGTGTTGATGATCCAAATGTTTGTGTGTAAATGTCAAGGAATGACTCCTGGCTCCGGTGTGTAATTGGTTCCTGCTCACAAATGTTTTTGGACACAGGGAACTTTCTATACACTAGATTCTAAGGGGCTGAAGTGGTCCGCCCCTTGATGCTGGCAGTGGACCATATAGACAAGTCTTATACTGTCAGCCAACGGTAGGACTGATTTTAGAAACAAAGAATCCATCAGATGAAGCTAGTCAGGTAAGACTTTGACAATGAATGCAGAGCGCCACTATACCCATGGGTATCTTTTGTTTTTTCTTAAATGAACAAAAAGAAGATTTGTGTTCTTTCTTGCTGTGCCTTTAAAATGGTTACTCCCTGCTGACATTAAAAACAGAGCCTAAGTATGAATACACTCATTGTGTAAAATATCTTGTTTTATCTATCAAATTGGGTTAAAAAAGGAAGGACGAAGCGGCACAAAATGGTACTCAAACACACCATTACTCTAGACCTCTGTGTTAATATTGCACCATGCCAATTACCATGCCCCATCATTTGAGCCATCCAAACAGTAATGGGCAGCCTAACATTAGAGAGCAAAAGCATCCGTATATAATTTCTTGCTATAGAAATAGAGGAGACCAACTGAGCAGGAAACTGGCCATGCTGCTAATTAAAAAGCCACTGCTCGGGTCGATCCTACCCCCTCATTAAAGCCGGCAGTCCTCCCAGGCTCGGAGAAATGCTATATGTTCCTAGACTGGGCGGGCATCAAGAGAAGTAGTCAGAGGTTAGGTCTAACAACGACCGAGGCGGCTTTGTGGAGGATTGATATCCAAGCCCAAATTAGGTTAATTTGAGGTTCTGCAGCAGGCCTGTCAAGTCCTCACAGCATCAGGACTCCAGCAGACATGCGGCTAACAGGCAGCTCTGTGGAAAAAACACTGTGAGCTGCAGAGTTGGTGTCATACTCTGTCTGTGCCTCAGCCCTATAACTGGCCCTTCACTGACAATGAACCAACCTGACATTTTCGGGAAGGAAATTATAGTTAATGTGTGTGAGGTGCATCTGGTTTGCATTTTCGAGGGTTTCTGTAAATGCTTCGATTGACAAATTGTGGCAGTTCTGGGTTGCGCGGTATTGGGTTTGCAACCATAAATTATTCTCATTAGGCAAATAAATTGATTTGTTGAATTTTAGTCGAACAACTGCCACGGCACAGTGGATGATGTGTAAAAAAAGGAGATATCAACATGTCTTCCTTTGATTTACATTCAGATGAGCTATGCACAAGAAATTGGATTTCATGTCATCTCCCAAGGGATTTTTTTATGCTAATATTCCAACAAGTGGATCAGAGGTGATTTCTCATTTTGCAGCGCCATCTGAAAAGTACATCAACAACGGCGCACAAACAGAAATTAACATTGACTCCACCGTCTATGTGGAAGCCCGCCTTCCCTTTTTGTTTGTGATTTTCTAAACTAACAAATTACCACCTGGTACTTTTCAAATTTACACTTGAAAGACAATTTTTTTTCCCCTCTCCTTCTGATGAAAGTGTTTTCAGCATTGAACTTCAAAGTGGTATAAACAAAGGGGCAGAAGTGGATGAGGAATGATCCACTGAGCAAAATATAATTTTATATTACCTGGCAATGTGAACTAGATCTACTAATGACAATGAGAATCAGAAAGATCACACATGATAATGCATATGGCCTTCAACAGTGTATACATTATAGATATAAACAGAGCCGTGAGTTTGATGGATATCTAATTGGTTCCACCTCGGTGGTTCCCATGTATTTAAATGGCAACAGCAGAACTTTTGTTGCAAATATGAATACAATTTGTCTACAGGAACTTCAGCTGTGAATTTGTTATCATTTTATACTTTCTCCCTGTCATGGTTTCTTCTAATAAATTGACCTATTCTTGGAACTTCCTGGAATAGCCTTAGGTAGCCCTGGAGGCCCCTGGAGGCCCCTAGAGCCCACACATGGACACAGTATTTTTTGCAACAATTATCCTGTAACCAGAACTTCACAGGTTGGATTGCCATAAAGGTCTCACATTGCTAGATCTTCCTCCACAATGCTAAGCTTCGGATGAAGCCACAATGCCGCTGCAAAATAGCCCCGGGAAGGAACTTGTTTTGGTGGCACAGATAGTCTAGCTAGCTGTCTGGATTCACGCTGCAGAGATCTGAGGAGCCGTAGTCATCATGAATCCACCCGAGTTTAAAATGCCAACACAAAGAAAGCGGAAAGTGACAGACCTCTGGCTGAAATGAGGAACATGCGGCGGAATTTCTGGCACCTGAACAATCCCGGAAATGAAATGTTGCTATAGACTACCATACCGGTAGTCTCGCTTTGCCAGACCACCCACACGCTGTGGATTGGACGAGTCTGGCTAGTCTGCACAGCATAAAACATGCTCTGGTTTAGTGGCATTTCTTTAAACACAAGACACAAACAGTTGGCATTTAATGTTGAAACCTTTGAGATTTTAACAGAGCTAAACAACAATCAACTACAGCTACCATCAAAACCGGAGGAGGCAGCCCGGATACTTATGTCATGGTAACTTAATTTCTGTTTTAGCTGTAATCTCTGCCGTCCAAAATATTTCTATATGTTCGGTTCTCTCCCCCCTGAGAGAGATATGCCTGACAGTTTAAAACCCTTCTGCTTCACAATGGAGTCCTAGATCACCCTGTCGAGGCTCTAATTTGCAATAATGACCGGCCAACATACTGTTGGATAAGGTTATGTTTCAAGGTTGCACTTGGAGTTATTTGCATTATTAAAAATGTCAATGTGATGATAATAACGAAAAAACTACTTTCTATTTACCTCGGTTCACCACGTCTCTCTTTGGAGGTTGTTAAAAGCCATTAAGAGATATGCAGTGAACTCGCTGAGCAAAGTGGTGTGACTAAAGACAAAAATAATATATATATATATATATATATATATATATATATATATATATATATACACATGTAAAACAGCACTTTCCCACAAAATATGTCCTAGAGTGGAGTGAGCATCATGATTTGCAGTGAAGAGGCATTCAAGGAGGATTTTTTTTCACCATCAGCAATAAATAAGTCATCAGGCCGCTTGATGAATGTTTTCCATTCAGTTGCATGCTATTTTCCATTATCAGTGCACACATAATATTATCAAATGACGTTTTGGCAAACATTTGTGTGACTTTCACTTCCATCCTCTCTGTGTTCTGTCCTCATGGAGAAAAGACATACCCGAGCGGCTTGTACATGGGTGTAATTAAGATGTGCGGATATGATAAGAAATCTCTCAGAAAGTTTACAAACTGAGGCAACATGAAACGGTAATATTTAATTTATGCTTCTGCCTTTCAACATTTAATGATGTCCTCAGATGTTCTTTAGGGAGAAAAAACAAAAAAACAACATATTTCCATGCAAATGAGAAGACAAACACAAACAAATATGCTAGTCTCTTGGATCACCACATATCACACAGAACCAGACGCTCAGATTATTCCAACGTCTGAACAAATGTGCCCCCTTCTTTGTTTATCGCTTTTCTATTTAGTTTGTTGCCTTGTTTGTTTATGCAAAGAGTATTATTCTGTTCCAACAGTTATCCGGCCCATATTGTCAGACAGCGGCCAGTTCACTGCTCAAACAGAACCCGTCTGCTGTGGAGACATAGGAAGATGTGTTTTTAATTCAAATAAAATGAGACTAATGTGCAATTAATCTCTTACAACAACAAGGGAAATGAATTGTCTCTATTCAGCATGAAACGATTCTGATAGGAGGGAAGATTAGCTTAACTGGTACAATGACACACCGTCTACCATGGGGGAATCAGTGGAGTTAAATCTTGTTGCCGATTAGCCATGATTAGGTGATGGCTGATAAGCAAGTGCTGATTTGTTATTGGAATATTTCAGAACTTTAGGCTGTGTTATTATTCAAACAATCTAGGACATGTACAGTATATTTTATCTGAGCATTTCTTATAAGTGTGTATGTGTGTATCTGTGTATTTATGGGTCTAGTTTAAATATTGGTGGTTATTGGAGAACATATCCCGATTAATGCACCCTGTCAACAACAAATCTATATTTTTTCAGTTTTTGAGTTTTTCACCTGCATACAGAACCGCAAATGAATGACTTTTTCTGTGTTTTCTATTGTTAGCCTGGGCAAGAAGCCTTTCAATTCTGTACCTACAAACTTGACAGAACAATAGAAGCCAACATAATGGATTCCAGAGGGATTGTGAGGAATGAAGTGTTGAATGTAGCAGATCATCACTGGTGAGGCCACTAAGGGCTTGTTTTTGTTTGTGCTGTATGAATAAAGTGTGAGTTGTGGTAGTTGAGTCATTATGTTCTGTCACTCAAAAACAAATACAGGATACTCGGGCCTACCTTATTGCAGCACAAAAAAATATATGCATTTCCTAAAAATTACAACTCTAAAATCTGTTTTCATTTCTTCTTCTTCTTCTTTTTTTGTGTGCAATCAATTGATGTAACATTTGACATCTAAAGTATAACCAAGTACCCTTAAAATCTTATTGCATGTCAGTTGGTTTTTATAGCTTTGGTTTTGATAATGATAAGGGAATTTGATTCACTCAAGTACAATACTAGGTGGGTCACGCATTGCTGAACAATCTTGTGGCCCTGTCTTTTTGAGAAGCCCAGTGGTCTTTCAATGCACTAATCAATATTTTGTATCTATTTGGGATTTTTGTCCTCAAGTAGCACCATAGAGCAGTTTTTTTACGAGTGGGGCCCCGGTTCGTTTGTTGACTATCTGTACATTTATAGTGACATAGTGCAATCACATATCCACCTGTAAATCTTGTTCACAATACTTGTTATCTATATATTATATTCATGGGATCATCTAGCCATAACATTCTGTTTATAATAGTATTAATTTCTATATTTACTCAGTACATATCCATCCTGCACTATGGAACCATTTTATATTCTGCACTTACTGCTATTACACTTCTGGTTAGACCTAAACTGCATTTTGTTGCCTTGTACTTGTACCTTTGTAATGACAATAAAGTTGAATCCAATCTAATCCAAAATTATTATGTGAACAAAGCAGGAAGTAATGTGACAAAGTATAACCGCCAACTTCCTCATATGTGTCACATCCAGTTGTTGGTACCCAATCTGTGCTGTCTGATGCGCAGATGATAATCTTGTTTCGTGTATTTACGACACTGTACGAGCTGTTTCACGCTCGTAGTTGTAGCGGTCTGCCCAACGTTAGTTTAGCTAACAGCTAATTTGGCTAAATGTTATCTGAGAAAGAATGTAATAACTGCAAAAGACCTTTAAAATTAAACCTTAAAATAACCGTTAAAATATATGGGGCGACCGCTAGCTCACCCAGTAAAAGTGTGAGCCCCATGTAGGCTGAGTCCTTTGCAGCGGTTCAGGTTTAAGTCCAGCCTGTGGCACTTTGCTGTGTCTCATCCCCCGTCTCTCTCCCACTTGTCCCGTCTATCCATTGTCACTATCAAATAAAGGAAAGCCCCCAAACTAATCTTATATATATATATATATATATATATATATATATATATATATATATATATATATATATATATATATATATATATATATATATATGTAAAATAAATAAACTAAAAAATATATGGTCATAAAAAAGGAGATGCCAAGAGAAGACGAGCTAAGCTAAGTAACCATTCTGAAGCTTAGCAGTGCAGGTACTGTACATGTGGGCTCACTATTTGGCAAGCAGCAGGTGGCAGTTGCCCTTTTTAATTTAATGAGTTATAACATCTCATCAATGATTTATAAATGGTTTACAACCAAATGAATACAATAATAATAAAGCATTTACAACCCCTTTATAAGGTAGCCCTATTGTACAGTAGTACTGGTGATAATATGTTAGTGTTGTGTCTACAGCCAACAGCATTTTAATGCATCAGGGCTGGAAAAATATTATTCTGGACATGAGCAAAACAGTGATTATTGTGTTGTAAGAAAATCATGTACTCTATCTAATCCCTGTGGCCAAAGACAAACAGACAAGAAAACTACTGCACACATTAATGTGACTACATTAACTATCAAAAGACACACACACACACAACAAAAAGTCAGCTTTACTGTTTTCCATAACATTAGCAATTCAGCTTGTATGCTGTTTTTGCTCTGCCTGCATTATCATCCTTCGTTGTTGAAGTATGGCGTGTTTCCATACCATCAACCCAACTGGGAACAGCACGGGTGAAAGACTGTGTTGTCACGCAGTACACAGACACATATCAAATTGCACACGGGGAATACACTCAATCTACCGCTGCTGTCAAAAAATACATTATGACGGGTGAGTTTGAGTCATTACCTCTTAATGTTTGCTGTCATGCGCTATGATGCATGGAGTCTTAGTGGGCAGCCAATCAGTGCTGGCTGCTGTTTGCATTAATTACTCGTTATGACGGGGCACTCCTCGGTTAATGAGGCTCGATGCACCATTGTATTTTTATTTGCGGTTGCGATTAATCATTTGATAGTTAGTTAGTGGGGAAGAGGGTGTTATCTGTTGCTCTCTTATTAGAGCACCAGGCCTTTGCCCTTCTTGTACTGCAAAGCATAGCGTTGCATCTCCAAATCAAAAGTCCTGTCAAACCATTTCCTGGACTCACTGTATCCCACTTGCCACATTAATATAGACCAACAATATATAACAGTGGGACGCAACGCGTGACTCGTGACATTTTAGCCTCCAAATCTCAGCATGGAGATCAGGCTCTTTGCTTCCAAACAACAGGGATTACCCCTGACTTCTTTGGTCAACACATGATTTTCATTTCCCCTTTCACCTTTCTCTCCTCAGTAGTAGCGCCTCTCGCTGTGTCGTCAACGCAACATGGCAGCTCTGCAGCAATGTTGCAGAGAGACCTCCAGCCTCAAATAAGAGATCACAAACCTGAGTTTCTGCTAAGCCCAAGCATAACATATAAGGAGGATGTCGTGAGAAATGGTATGGTAGGAGGAGACGTGACAAAGGTTGACAACTCTGACTAAGACTAGGTTTTGTTAGTTTCAACGCTGAGCCCTGCTGTTAAGTCAAGGCACAGGCATGCCACAATATATTATTACCTTTGTAGGTATTAGAAATGGCTTTAAGAATAATGTCAAGGACTACCTGATGTCTCCTTTCAGAAAAGGTCAGGAGGTCCCAGAGTGCATAGAAAAAATAAAACACAGAACTCAAATACATTTTTTCACATGTGGTCCTAATCCTCTTTTGTAAGATTGGAATAGCACATAAAATAAATAACAATTGTGTAGGTGAAGTTTTCATGGCAAACCTTTACATTTTCAGTTATCCTACTAACTACTAGACAAAGAGTAAAGGACAGAAGTCACAACCTCTTTGGCAGAAACAAAACAAAGTGTGTTTAGTCACTGAGTTTTGAGGTATACTGCACTTTTTTAAAGTCTTTGCAGTCATAGAATATAGGAGTACATTTGCTTCACACCTTAATGTCACCTGTGAGGTCGCAGGACATTGTGTGACATCTGATGTTAGAATTGCCAGAGTCATATGAATTAGAGTGTGAATTGGTTAGAAACTGCCTAGGGAGGAATGTCAGGACCCTGGCTGCTTCACAACAATTCTCACCTTCATGTGACTCTGACTCGTCACATACGAGACATCACAGACAAAGACTAAAATGCCTGAGACTCTTTGTCAGTCAGTAACACATCATCAAAACTAAACTGCAACAATGCTTTTGCCTTTGACATACAACTGACACTCTTCGATGCCGCACAGACCGCTACAGAAAATCATTCCTACCACAGGCAATAAAACTCTTTAACACGTCATCACAGGGTGCTAGATAAGACCCTGATACTCCACAATACTGCACTAAGTGCAACCTGCACAATTGGTTTATTTACATTTTAACATACTATTTAAGCAGTTGTACAGCATGTACATTGTATGTATATTGTATCCTAGTATTTCATTTATATTTATATTCTGTGCTGTGTGACTGATGTATGTTTGCTGCTGTAACACCATAATTTCCCTTTTTTTTGGGATCAATAAATATCTATCTATCTATCTATCTATCTATCTATCTATCTATCTATCTATCTATCTATCTATCTATCTATCTATCTATCTATCTATCTATTGCTCAAGCAGAGTTCATTATTCTGTGAAACTATATTTTCTGCATTATTTCATGTTTATCAAATTTATTTAATACCCTTCCCCATTCTCCATCCACCTGCTTTATTGTTGTGTTTGTGTTTCTGACAACTTCACATACCATATGTGTAAAATAGGGTTTAAAATCCCAAATGTAGACAACCTGGTTTGAACACATGTTGAAAGTTAGTCTGTGTTTGTTCAGAAAATAGATTCTGCTGCATTTATTTTAAATGCTAAACATGGTTGTAAACAATCCAGACAAATATTCTATGAGGAAGGAATTACATTCAGCACATCTGTTAGATTTCAAGGATACACTCTATTCGTTTTTGGTGAGTAATACTGAATGTAAACATAACCTTTAAAAACTCCACAAGACACCTTAAAGTCATTATCATGTGATCACATGTAATCATGCCAAACAACATATTAAAGTAACTCAACATATATTTTCACCAATTTGCTAATATATCATTTCCAAAACAACTTATCTCACCTTCACTTTACACTACTTCCTGTCACCAACACCAATACCACAGGTAATTGATTCATGACTCTGTCCTTTAATTTCTTATTACTTTCAGTCTTTGACAGCAATCCCAGGGCATAGTCTGAAGAGATGACAATATTTTGAATAACTAGGTACATCTGTCTTCAGAGGTTGCTCATATTTTTAGAGGTGTGTGTGTGTTTGTGTGTGTGTGTGTGTGTGTGTGTGTGTTTTTCTCTGTGTGTAAAAACAAAATATTGCACAAATTAAGTCCAGAGGGAGCGGATGAAGGCCTCTGGTGCTGACAGCTGATGCCTTACTGAGAGGTGGACCGTAGATTTTGAATGTACTATTACACAGGAAAAGAAACTGCAGGTCGTGCCAACCCACATACATACTGTACTTCATGCATTTCAATTTGACCGAGAACACAACTTAACTTCATGCACCAAAGAAAAAAAACCAACAGAGGTCACACAGCGAGCAAACGCACTCCTAAGAGAAGTTTCCAGTGTTTTCACCATGCAGATGGTGCGGGACTTCCATAAGAGCCTTAACAAATGGAAGGAGTAAATGAAGTGGACAGTTCCTCCCAACTGGAACATCCAGGAGGTTCTACAATCTTGGAGGAAATAGGTACACATTTAGTTTCACTGGTCCAAGGAAATAATGACACATGAAAAAGTTTCCTGCTGCAACTAACTTTGTTGGTAGTCCGACTCAGAGAGCCTGAGACCCTATGGACGCAATATTAGTCAGACAAGCTTCCCCTTCCCCCCCGGGTATGTAAATACAACAGATCTATTGTTTTTTTTTTTTTACTTTCACAGCTGTTTCAACATAGAACACATACAATATTTTAAAGGTCCCATGGCATGGAAAGCTGGGAGGAGGCCTCGGGGAAGACCCAGGACTAGGTGGAGAGATTATATCTCCAACCTGGCCTGGGATCCCCCAGTCGGAGCTGGTGGATGTGGCTCAGGAAAGGAAGTTTGGGATCCCCTGCTGGAGCTGCTGCCCCCACGACCTGATACAGAATGAGCGGACGAAGATGGATGGATGGCATGAAAATTTCACTTTATGAGTTTATTTAACATTAATATGCCCCCAGCCTGCCTATGGTCCCCCCATGGCTAGAAATGCCGAAAGGTGTAAACCGAGGCCTGGGTATCCTGCTCTGCCTTTGAGAAAATGAAAGCTCAGATGGGCCGATCTGGAAGAGTGGCAGTTGGTCAAGGCCACACCCCCACCCTCCACCTTGCCCCCCCCCCCCACCTGTATCCTCCTGGCACATACTAAGGAAAGCTCATTGTGGAACTGGGACTGGCTCTTTTGGCTGTAATTCTGCACAAAGGCTGAATTTTTGGACAGAGACTTCAGATATGGTATCAGGGGACCAATAAGGTCTCTATAAAAGCGTCCAAAGAGTGACATGTCATGGGACCTTTAAAAGCGAGACAATCTGTATTTCAGTGAAGCTTGTCAGGTTTTGAAAGATGAAAAGGCAGCACAAGATGGTTTCAGAATTTGCTTTATGCTGCTAAATGTATGATTGGAATTGCCTGAAATGAACTTTAGCAATACATTTAAATCACACCGCATGAGTCAGTCTGTTAATTAATCAGGATTTCAATTAACAAAGTGAAAATGTTTGCGTTATCTCTGCTGCTTTAAATCAATCTGGGAAGCAAATTAAACCAGGATCAGGATGGCCATCAGATGAAATGCTAATGGCCACTGACGATTACACAGCTACAAAATGTAGATTGTCACGGGCACACTTGTAGACAAATGTAGAACTCTTGTAATGTTTGTACTGTAAACTCACATTAGACACTACAGAAAATGTTATTAGATTATATTCATAGCTCTTAAATTATTATTTTCTTTTTTTTTTTTTCCAGAGCAAAATTATAGTCTCACATTCATTCTACTCATATCAGCAACACTTGCAAAACCTCATTTGATAAGTGGCATGTCTGCCCCGAGTGATATCCAATCAAAACACTAAGGACTGACAAAAAAAACAACTCAAAGTCATATTAATTAGCTTTAAAAGCTAAGTGGAAAGGCTTCTCTGCTGCAGACTGGTTGACCATGTTGTTTTGTAGGTCCAGCCTGCCTGCACCAGCCAATCGATACAGACGACGAGGGAGCACAGTCCGCAGGGAGAGAAGTTGAATCACATGGTCTCCGATCAATACTCAGCAGTGTATTTCACCTCCGTTAAGACACTCGCCCACCATGGTCTGGAACACACACATCTGCCCTAAAAGCTGTTTCAATGAGATTTATGTAGTGCTTTTTACTTCCTTTGCAAATTAAACATTCAACTTCACTGACATGCAGAGAGGTGCTTTTTGGTGTGGTGTCCAGGATGTCAATGTTTCTCTACATGCATCTTTCCCACAGGAAAGATTTGAGAACAAAACAAAAGATTTGACTGTATAAATTTAAGATTTTTTTTTTTTTAAAGAGACAGCTCCACAAGTGAGGATGTTATCTTCAGAGAAACTAATCAATAGAGCCAATCTCACACCCAGGAGGGCTTTACTGCACTGGCACTTATTGATGCTTCCACAGTTGGGGCCCGATGCACATTAAACCCCTCAGCTCCTCTGCCTGCCCCTCAGGAATCAACACTAAAAAGCCCCAAACACGGTGATAGATACCATTTATTTTTCAGCTGAAGGCTTATGATTCTCATGGAAATTGCTTCACTTTTAAACAATCTTTGACTCAATACTGACAAGTTTAGCAGTACAAAAACACCAGAACAGATTTTTGTTCTGCTCACAGAGTGCAAGCTCTTCATTTATTCTTTGCCTTTATCTGAGCAAAGAGTCTGGGTTTATCGAGAGAGAAGTTTAAGGGCTATTTGTGAGGGGGCGGGTGTGGGTGCAGCGAGGAATGACAAGACATGCACTCACATAAGAAAGCACTGAATAGATAAGTTTTTATTCTTCAGCTTTTGATGTTCTTTAATGATATTTTATAACATCAATAAAAAAAAACAAGAGTGTGTGTGTGCGTGTGTGTGTGTGTGGGGGGATAAATGCACCTTCAATAAAATCATATCCTGTCACACAGTCTCGCACAACCACGATCCCACACACATCTGCAGAGAAACAGTACAGCAGAAACAAACACATCTCAGTGTTACATAAAAAAAGCACTGCTGTTCAGCACATCTACGCCCTAAAAATAAGCAAGGTATATGACCAAAAGTATCTGAACAGGCCTATCCACATTATTTTGGGTAATATTGAGGCTGCTTGCCGTAGTAGTAGGCTTTCCCATAAGAAAGGTTAAAGCAGCAGATTCATGTCCATGGTTTTGGAATGAGATCTTCACAGAACAATCACATTTTGGTTGAATGTCAATTACACAATTAATTAATCAAATTCAGACTATGGGGATTAACGTTAATGTGTGGATTCATAAAGCACTGGCGATACATTAGTGCAGCTGAGCGGATGCCAACACACATACCTTTCAACTATCCACACTTCTCTCTGCTATGAGTTGGGCAAATGTTGGAAATACTGTATCCAACCATCAATCCACTGTTGATACTCTCTTATTGCTGCCCATAGTCATGGTGGGCTTGATCGGGCTAACCTGGACATAGTCTGGATCACAGGAAGTACATTTCCAGGATAAATGTCTGACCCTCTGCTAGCGCTCTCTGTGTGTTGCCATTCTCAAAATCCCTTCGCTACGAGAAACAACAAACTTTGAGCTAGCAAGCAAGGCACACCTGCCTGGTACTTTTGGTGTATGATTGTAAAGATTTAAAAATAACAAGTTTACGGCATTTACTATCTAACTGGGACATTTTGGGACCAATTGGGTGGGATTTTCTATGGAAAAAGTACGGACGACGATACACTGGTAAGAGCAAATTACCTTTAACCCTGTATCCAGCTAATTTAAATAGCTTATGTTGCTGTACTGTGTGTTAACAGTTAACTTCATTTAATATTGTTCTTGGAATTTTCTTTTGCGAGGTGCAAATATTCCACCAAAACAAATTCTAATTTTGCAGAGCCACCGTCGCTGCTTCAAGAGCACAGCGTCCCAAGACGATTGGGATTGGTTTAAAGAAATGCGAACAGTCCAGAGAGTTTTTTTTTCCTCCTATCCTAGAATGTCTGTGTATTATATAGCCAGATCTTACTCTACAGCGCTGTGGACATAGGTCTGACAAACCTAGTTTGGCGTTGCCAGACCAAAGGAGGGTCTGCCTAGTCCACACAGGATTCCGGGATGGGAGAAAAACGTGCTCTGGTTTATTGGCATTTCTTCAAACCAATCACAATCGCCTTGGGCGGCGCTAAGCTCTGCACAAAGCCTCTGCAAAATAGCCTCGGGAAGGAATTTGTTTAGCTGGAAAATTTTTTTGTTTAGCTGGAAAATTTTGTTACAATCTAGCCATCATTCCTGCAGACCTGCTGATTAGAGTTTGAGTTACACCTGAGATTCCAGGGGCACTTAACTGCTTGCTGTGTTAATGCCCTACAAAGATGCAATTAACTACCTGTTAGGAGACAGCCCTGGCAGAATCCTGGGTCCCTCCGATCAGGATTAAGAGTAACGGAGCTGAATGCCTTCTGTTAAGCATCTTTCAGAGGCAGAGTTGGGAGTTGATGAAGGTCACATTGGAAATAAACCATTAGGTTACTTCCTTTGGGGACCCTAATGTTTTTTCAATGGCCATACTTTGTTTCTTCTGGCATTAGCAAACAATTGCCTGGCAGTAAACAAAGAGCAACATGAACATCCAATCAGAGTTGTGTTTCCATTTACCTGATGACTGCATTACAATTTTACTTTTCTTTTAGCTTTGTTTTGTTCTTCAACGACTCCTAAATGATCGAAAAAAAAGAGTTTGGATCTTTAGCTGCCAGATGCTTCACTTTCTCTAGCAGCCATAAGTAACTTCAGCTCTGCTGTTTGCAGCTGCCAACAAGACAGTGTGCAGTCAGCTTGTTTGTGCTTGTGTGCTACAACCAGCTGTCCATAATTAATATAATTTGTGGCTGATGGGAGCCTTAAGACTTAACTGGAGGACTAAAACAATGAGCTAAATAAAATGAAAGGTTCCGTATTGTAAAAAAGTGAGATTTGTGTCTTGTTTTTAATTATAAAGCCGTTTTATATATATGCTATGTAAATGTCTTAAAAATGCTCAATCCACAAAGAAATACACACACACACTCATATTTTATTTATTACTTTTAAAATTTGGTAAGGTTATAATGTCACAACTATACTATTATTAGGTAGAAAGTACAACTATGGTGCTGTACAGTCATTCCAGAGAATGTCTAATAAGGCGACACTTCCACTTCCGGCTTCCATGTGGGGGCCCTCACAGGGAGGTGCAGAGTGAATGGATGCCATTAAGCGGGATCTCTGGTCGTCATCAGTCCTTCACTGACCAATCAGCATTCATTAGCAGAATGATAGCGTGTTATAGGCAACAACGACTCAACCTGTAACAAATCAAAAGGACATAAGTACTCGTATATTCAACTTTCAACCTATAATCCATGTTGAACTTGCAAAAACTACAATCACATTTGAGATTTCTCGACGACAATCAGGCGACAGAGACAAATGTAACCGACTAGCTCCATGGACTCCCATTCATTTTGCACTCGCACGCGATGACCCCCAGTGGAACTCTGGGGGAACTGCAACCAAATTTGGTACAATGGGGCTTAATAATAGTGAGCTTAATTATGATACAGACCAATCAGAGCAGACTGGGCTTGTTTGAGAGGGGTTCTAAAAGAGACAGCCACTAAAACGAAGCATTTAAGACAGAGGGCAAATACAGGTACAGTATATTCAAATAGAAAGAATAAGAAAATAATGTGTTTTTTTAACATTAAAGCATGTAAATAATGTTATAAATACAAGTATGACCCTGAACATAACCATATATATCCATAGGTTATATCCCCTTAAAGGGTTAAAGGGTAGGTTCACCCAAATTCCACATGTGTTACTTGTGACTTTGAGTAGACTGTCATGGCACTCAAACAGCAGCTTCTCTGCTTTAATGTCAAAAAAGGGATTATCACTATTAAAAAAAAAAACATCAAGCCCACCGATTCCTTCTGTGGCACATGAGGTGACAAAAGTATCATCATCACACCTTCTTAAACTGGTACACACAGACACCCTCGAGAAAGATTTGTATGTCACCAGGAACCCAAAAGCCTAAATGACCCACTGCTACAACATGGGATGAACGATTTGCGACATTTTCAAAAAAAAGGGGACAAATATTTCTAATTTTCCTCCCATGAAGCTTTCCTTCCCGCTGCTGTCCCTCTAAAGCAATTTGTAGTGCCAGATTGCCTCTGTGCAGTATGACAGGGAGAAGTGGTTGTTTATCAGACAAGCTGGTATTTAACTTTGTAGGACACATTTGTATTGATTGCGCTTTGTAATTTTCTACTGAGTAGATTGAACCCCTGGTTTGTGGGCTGGCGTGCATTAAAATGAACAGAATATGCCTCCAGCAATGCTGACTACTGCCACAGTGTAGACAGCCATGCATGATTCTCACAGCCATCTACAAGAAAGATTGCCACAGGAGAGGTATTTTTCCTGGCAGACAAACTGAAGGCTGTTTTTTTTGGTATGAGGTAAATTCTAAAAATATACCTGGCACCTGGCACTGCACTAAGCTCTGCACTTGGATTTAAGATGTAATATGAAATGTTATCGATGCCAAAGGGGACATTCAAAGTTATGTTAATATGGTGCTGTAAATCTATGTGGGTTTTCTCCAGGTGCCTGTTTCCTCCCACAGTCCAAAAACATTCAGGTTAGGTGATGGTTATTAGTACTGTAGTAGAGGTGGTAAGGCAAGACATGGCAGCTCTTTTTTTACACACACACACACACACACACACACACACACACACATTGAATAATTTAAAGAGATATGCAGAAGACATGGTGACAGGCTAAAAGGTTAACAGCAGTTTAGTGATTCATAAAAAAAAGTAGCAGTACTCTCTTAAGTCTTTGTTAGGACTCGAACAGCAACACTTTGAAATAACTATCTAAATTGTGTTTTCTAAATTTGGATTTGAATTCTCTTCTCCTTGCTGTATTTTTTTGGTGCTAATAGACTTGCCTCTGTGTGGCTGTGATGAAGACAGCACCCAGTAGTATATAATAAGTAGCTTTCAACTTGTGCAAAATGCCGCTGCTTGCTTTTTAAATTATACCTCCAGACGTGCACACTTTACCCTCGCCTTCCTCACACTCCATTGGCTCCTAGTGCATTTTAGAATAGATTTTTTTAGGTCTTAATATTTGTCTTTCAGGCTTTAAATGGGCTAGCCCCGGCTTAATTTTGGAGATTTTAACCCTTCGCTAGCACAAAAGGTCATTACGGTTATCCAATCAACTTCTTTTAGATGACCCAAGGTCAAGGTACTAAGTGTGGGGAGATGATTGCGCTTTTACAGTTGGTGCCGCAAGAAAAAAAACATGTTACTTCCTGACATTCAAACTATTTTAAAATCCAAACTTAAAACGTATTTATTTAGAATGACTTTAAATACATGGCAGCGCTGTGACATTTTCCATTTCTTCCTCCTCATTTTATGCAACCTTTTCTGTTTTTACCATGTATTCTTTTCTATTGTACATTCTTGGTCCTTGTTGTGAAGCACTTGGGATACCTATTGGTTGCTGTAAAGCGCTAAATGTTGATTGATGGAGGATTGAAGTAGTGGAAGTAATAAAAGTATGTCCAGCTAATCAATCCTGTGCGACAGTGAATTTAAAGTGCTAATTGTCTCAAAACACACTGATATAAGACTACCTGACAGTGCGAGTGAGCATTTGGTTCAGCTCCGTTTAAAGAGCAGAGTGATATGAGAGAACTAACCTCCTGACTCTACCAAGCTCTTTTCCCTCCAAAGCCTCCGTGCTCCTCTGAGCGATCACCCTCCTTCACCTCTTCTCTCTTCGTGCAGACTTGTCCATTCAGACAGCGAGGAGGTGGAGTACAACCCGACAGACCTCTGACATCCAGTTATCTTCAGAGAGATAAGTAGTTTGAAGAGTAGTTTGGGAGTCACGTCATCCAGCTACATAGAACATTAACAAAATGTAGCTCTTTCTGCCTGACTGATGCTTGTGTTGCTTTACTGTGGCCTTTGTTTACCTCAGTGGCTACTTTACATGCACACTAATATCCAACTATTATTCCAAATATGACAATATTCCGAATTTGATACAGGTCAAATATATAGCATATTCCGGTTGGACATTCCAAATTAGGCTTTTTTCCGAATATAACATTTTCCAATTAAGACGTCTGGGATATTCTGGTATTATTCATGTTTAAGAGGCATTCTTTGGACATGTGTTCAGCGCATTTGGAAACTGCGTCTCAATCAGGCTTTTTATGGCCTCTTGCCTGTTTACTGCTTGTGTTTAGCTTCAACGTTGCTATGGTTGCTATACACAAAGCAACCTGCCAACAGTTTTCAAGGCAGCAGAGCCGGAACAAAGGAGAAACAAAACTTATTTTAAGCATTATCAAAGACTTGGATAGCAACAGGTTTTTGAATATGCACACACATCGCTATGCAACCTCTTCAAGAAGCTGGATGAAGGAATGAAAAAGAGACGCTGTTTTTGCATGGTCCAACAAGTCCGCTGGTAAACTTTGAAAAAACATGTTAACGGGAATATTAAAGGAATATTCACTCTCATTAGCCATGTAAACAGTTAAGTTGGAATATTGTGCATTGGGAAGGCTTCATCAATGTTTGGCAAACTGAGCAAGAAGAACCTCTCTTTGATCCTCAAATATAGTATATGCAAAATAGGATAATAGTAAAATGTGAGATGTGGACAACATACCGCAGGCACGAACATCGCCTCCATATTCACTGCCTTCATTGTATACTGGGTGTGTGCTGGAAGGACCATGTGCCAAACTCTGTCAAAACTGGCTTCAGTGACCGGTACACCATCCTTTGTGAACGCCACCTCCGATGGGCTGGGCATGTTTATCGAATGAATGACACTCGCCTCCCTAAAATCTTATTATATAGTGAGCTAGCAAATGCCCATCGCAAACATGGTTGCGATAAAGATGTCATCAAGAGGGATCGTAAGGTCTTCTCCATCAGCAATTAAAAACGGCCACAGGAACTCTCAGGAGGGCTACACGTCTTCCCTGGAAGAGAGACGCTGAAAATGGGGAGGAGTTTGTTGTACGCGACATGAATGGCCATAATGAATGGATGCCTGTTCACGGCTAATGGTCATCTTCGCCATTGCTATGGTTGTTGTACGCAAACCTAACTAGCCAACAGTTTGCAAGGCTGCAGACCCGATAAGAAGGAGAAAAACAGCTACTTTTAAACAGAATCAAACACTGGATACACATTGGATATGAACAGGTTTTTGAATAAGCGCACACATCGCTACGCTGAGCTTTTCAAGAAGCTGGTTGAAGGAATGAAAGAGGGAGGGTGTGTTTGCACGGTCCACCAATTCCACTTTTAAAAAGATTTGCATTTTGCTACATGTAAATGGAAATATTAGTGGAATATTATCTTTTATTAGCCATGTAAACAGCTAAGTTTCTGAATAAGAGCAAAAACTGGAATATTATGTGCACGTAAACATTGTCAAGGTTTGTTTTGGAAAATTTGTGTTGACAGTGTGTTGACAACGTTTCAGGAGGTTTGCACCTTAAGAAGGCCTTCAATAGTTGCATAGCAACTGCAGGAGCCTTGACAAGTTCCCCCTCTGTGGGGGCTCTGCCCAGCAGGACCTATTCTCAGTGGGCAGGGGGAGATGCCCTGTTTTTTGGTAGCAGTTCATGTCTTTAGAGATACTTACTTTACTTCACTTTTGCTCACTACAGAATTCAGCTTGTCAATTATATCGGCTTGTCACAGTTCACTGCCTCATTCCAGCTCATTTCCATGTGAGCGGAGGTGTGATTACCTTCCGTAGCAAAGAGAGAGAGTCTTGATAAACACCCGGGGCTCCCTGCTGAGGATCATTATCGTCATTCCTACCATCATGCCAAAGGTCAAACTCTTACCAAGTCAGATCCATATTTTCATCTCACTTTGAACGTACTCTTCTGAAAACATTCTGTCAGCATAAGTCTTCTGTACAGACCTATTAAAAAACACATTATACGTTATGCAGATATCACTTTTGGAATATTCTTGACGCAAAGGTTCAGTGTGAGGTAAAAATTGCAACTAACTCACATTTCCCCCGTGTGCCAATGGTGCAGAACTAGCCTGGATGCCAGCTGAACTTAGCCCCCACAACATTTGAGAAGCTGGAAGCTGGGTCTGGACTTGATCCGTTGTGGAGCAGCTATGCCTGAACAAGAGCTGTTCGGAACAATCAAATTGTCATTAATACGATGTTGGGCAGATGATCAACAGTAACGCAATCAACCACGTCACCAAAGAGCCGTTTTCTGTTTGTTTGTTTTTTTCAAAAAAAGGCTGATTTATATTTGCTGATAATATGTTGGACTCATATTTAGACATTTTGATTTTTAAATACTTTCAAAAAATGTATCACATAAAATATCAAAATAGTTAATTTAGTGGCCCCCCTGCGGTAACTCTAAGGGATCCCCTAGGGGTCCCGGACCACTCTCTGGAGTAGGACAACTACAATGGCCGACGCAAAACACCTCGCAAATGGCTCTATCTAGTATCAGTGTTTGGTTTGTGTAGCCTAGCGTAGAAACATAGAAGTGCAACAATGCAGACTTTGTGGAAGAGAACTTGCTCCATAGATGTATGCATAGATAAGAAGGGCCCATTCTAAGCTCACAAAAAAACACAATTGTTAGTTTCAGGAGATTATAGATTGACATAACATAATTATTAAGATTTTATTCTATTTCTGCCAATAGATCGCCCTAAATCCTACACACTAGACCATTAAACCCAAACTCATAAAGAAAGGACACATGAAAGCACACTTTTTTATGTAAACATGAAATTCCCTTTATTTTAAGTCACTCGTTTATCAATGTCTATATAATTAACCTACATAGAGCAAACCAGTAGGATGGTGCCAGAACAACGCAATAAGACTAGACTTGAAATTCCCTCCCCAATTCATTTCTACATTTCTTCGTAGACCAAAACTATGTGGGCTCTCGCTCTGAGGTTATTTTTGTTTGCTTGAATACATTTTTAATTTTTCATTCCTGACTGCTTTAAAATTGAATCATGGTACGCTAGGCTGTATTTTCTTTATTATTCCTGTGAAAAACCTTTCAACAAACCTACCATGCATTTATTGGGAATTTGAATTCATAATCACCAGTTATACCAAGGTGTGAAACTAATTCAGTCACAAAGAAACCTGAAAGAGAAAGAAACTGACAAAATATATACAGCAGTTTGCTCGGGGTGCAATTCAAATCACTCTGATTATTTCATTTTCCTTGCCCAATGTTTCACAAAAAGTCACTGATCATTGTCATTTAATGGGCTTTTACAAAGCTGTTGTCTAATTTTGCCATTTAGAGTGAAATAAAACTCTTTTTTTCAAGTGGATTCAGCACTTGACTTTCCCCCATTAGCTAAATAATGTAAAATACAGCATTTGAAACATCCCTTAATCACCAGCTTTGATCACTATTGTAAGGACTGAAGGAACAGAAGACACAAAGAGACTGGTGGGTGAAAGTGTGTTCCTGTGTGGTTGTGTTCACATTTTATGGCGTGTTTCATAGTGGCAAGGTAAATGAGCAGGAAGGCTCGGATACTGCTCAATCTGATCATGCCTGCACTCGATCATCCTATGGCTGTGGCGCCTAACGAGGGATATGAGTTCTGCTACCACAAAGCAGGTTACAGAAATCCCAGAGGTCCCTGCAATGCTGGGGTGGTCCCTGGTGTAAATGTGTGCGTGCAGGGATGTGAGTATTAAACCTTGCATGCACACATGTGCGTGTATGTTGTGGTGTGTGTGTGTGTATGTGAGTGGTCCAGAATGGAAAAGAAACTCCACTAATGGCCCTGTCGTCTCTGTGGGCTTTCTTCGAGGCTCAGCCAACCTTGAGCGGGGGGCTCTTAAAAGATGACATGCCCAGGCTTTCCACTGGTGCCCGGCCCCCGAAGTTGGAGGAATATCGTGTAAACCCTTCCATTAATCATGCAACTCCTGGGTCATTAAGCACCTCAAATCACCTGCTGCAACATCTACCTTTACAGTCATGCTATCCACAATAGCCAGGAGCTGTGACATTGCTCTTTAATAACAAAAGTGTGCGCACACACACACACACACACACACACACACACACACACACTGCTCTCATCCTTATGCTGTTTGGAAGTCAGTAACTATGCTTGTTATGCACGAGTATCATGCTGCTAATGCAGAGAGACGTGTGTAAATCAGAAGATAATGAAAAGGACAGAAGCCCTGACCGGCTCTGTGTGTTAATACCTTGACTCTCTTCACTGGAGGCAAGTAGCAAGACAGATGTGATTTCATGAGGCACAGAACAGTTTGCCTCCCTTCATTGGTAATGATAAATGAGTAACTATACGGTATGATGGGATATCTGGTGATGCAAACAGGCTCACAGTGAGACAGTTCGAGTACCAATCACATTGGCCCACAACCTGGAAATTGATGGTCTTCCAATGTTACATGAAGCAACAACTGTTTGAATTTACAAGTTATCACATCCATGGGGTTAGCTTTATTACTTTGGCAATTGAGCCATTTGCACAGCTAGCTCGTTATGTTGAAGAATAGTCTCGCATTTCCGGACCTTCCTCCACAGCGCTGCGGAGGAGAGTCTGGCTAGTCCACACGACATTCAGTATAGGGAGAAAAAGGTGGTCCGGCTAAGTGCAGTTTGGCACAACGGACCCTCACCAAAATAGCTTCAGGAAGGAACTTTTTTAGGTGGAACATGTGTATGTTCAAATATTGTTTTAGTCGTGCAACAGAATACTCAGATTGGACAGATAGTCTAGCTAACTGTCTGGATTTACCCTGCAGAGATCTGAGGAGCAGTTTGTATTTTGTACACATTAATCAACATTTCTGTAAATGTGCCAGTGTTAGCCAGTTGGCTAATTTTCAAGCGTAGTCCTTTGGCCAGATGATTCCAGACCATGGCAGAAAGAAGCAACAAAAAAACACACAGCCAGATCAGAAATACAAGGCTTCCTTTGTTTTTGTAAGCCATGCGTAGCTGCAGAACGCATCAGGACACTAGCAGAGATTACACATCAATAACAGCTTGAGTTAATATAAGAAGCCAAGCAAGCATCAGGACACGTTCATACAACTCCAACACCAGTCAGCCATGCAAAGCAATAACAAGCAGTAATAAAAATATGAAATACACTATATCACTTTCTCGTGAGGAAGGCGTTAATACAGCACAGACTAATAAGATGGTATAATACAATACAAAATATAGTTCAATTTTTCACACATACCCACATAGTGCTGAGCAGGCTATATTTGACACAGGGCAAGACATCAAACATATTAGCAACAGATCAACAGTGATAACAACAATAAAAATTACCTGGAGATTAAAAATGATCACAAATCTGAGCCAGGCCTTGAGGCTTTGTGTGAAATTTTGGTAGGAGGTGCATTTTCTTATTTCATTTGGTGGTGTGTTCCACACATTAGAAGCTCTAACTGAAAAGCCCGATTGACTAAAAGAGCTGGACCTGTAAGGAGTTACACACCCATTTGAGCAATACTTGAGAAGTGTCTTAGTTCAAGACATAATTAAGATCAGGGATATACAATTATGAGATCTCCTCTGTTTAACCCACTTCTCAAGTGTTGCTCAAATGGTTTTCTCAATTCAACCTCCTTTGTCTTACTGGTGTCTTGTCTCTTTTTAGCTCAAGTCTTGCTCCTAAGGGACCCTTAGGAGAAGTAACTCAGAAACAAATGATCACAGAATGATATGAATATGAGAAGCTCAAATTGATCTCAAGAGACGAGATTGAACAACAGATGAGAAACACATTTTTCCTATGGGCAGGCCCCTCTCAGAGCTGACCTAGTGGTTCTAATTTCGCAATTTTTTTTGTTTAATAAAAATACTGAACGGTGGTGGAGCTTTGCCTTTCAAGATCATGAACATTAGGCATTATGTTATTGCATTTGATTAGATTTTCCCAACTAAGGATGGCATATTTGTTAAGGATTTTACAGTGATGATATGTATTTTGTTTTCTGTCTAACACTCTGAGGGCCTTTTATATACAGAGAGAACAGGCTTAAGAGTTAGTCATGGAATATAGTAGTAGCAGTAGTAGTTTATCTGAACATGTAAAACATAAAAATATATGTATACATACATTAAAATTACAGATAAATAAGGTAATGTACTTCTCAGCACAATCTTCCAAAATGATTTAAAGAAAAATTCCCATGATCAAAAAGGAGTAGGAAGAATCAGGTCCTACCCCCTTTCTCTAAATGCAAAATCTTATGCTTCACTTGTTTACACATCATAGACAGCGATGCATACATACATACCTAGACACATTTACACTGTTTTTGTTTCTTTTCTTCCTTTTCTTCTTCTTTCTCTACCATCTATATATAGCAGATAAAATAATAACACATCCAAACTAGACTTAGTATATAGATATATTAGTATATAGATGCCGAGAAACCATACAGTCATTATACAATACGATCACTTCAAATCCTTTTCGTATCCCTTTAATATATTCATTTTAAATAATCTCTTGAAATTGCTCATTGTTGTACATGATTTCATAGTAGATGGGGATGGGGGATGATCACTGAATTTAGATACAATTTTGCTGCTGTGCTTGTTAGGCAGCTTCTTATATGCCTTAAATTTGTTAAATTGCATTTAGTTATTCGTAGTACTTTTTTTTAGACAAGGTGGCGTCAAGGATGATACCGAGATAACTTGAGAGACAAATTGAATATACCATAGTTAACTATAGTCCTCATAAATCCACCGGAGTTTAGAATGCAAAGATGGCCCTAGGTCCGGCCTAAATGAGTGAAATATTGTGTATATAGTTGAATTATGAATTATGAATTATGAGTTGAAGTATACACAGTACAAAGCTCATTTTTTAGGGGTAATCAGAAGCTCATGTTATGCATTCATTTTATTTGAAACCAACTTTACACTTAGTGTCCAGTACCAAGTAGCACACAAAGTTAGTGACTAGCTGTGAACATAGTGGAGCATTTGGCTGCTACATGTAAAGAGACATTTCCCTTAGAAGTTGTTAAAAACCAAAACGGAGCTAGAAAATCCATTGGGCGCTCAGACTCCATAAGATTGGTGTTCTTTGTCTGCCCAATTTGAAGACTTTATCAGGTAACATTGACATATTAGACTTAGACTTCTCTTTATTAATCCTTTTGGGAGGACTCCCGCAAGGAAATTGGAAATTCCAGCAGCAGTTTTGGCCAGAAAAAATAAATAAAAACAGATAAAAAAGACAGTATAAAGACAACAAAATAACAATAATAATAATAATAATAATAATAATAATAATAACAACAATAAGAACATTTGTCAAATAAACAAAGAAAAGACCATAAATAAATAATATCTGAAAATGCTTGTTCTGCTACCCCTAATATCCCCTCCCAAAAAAAAAAAAAAATAATATAATAATAATACCAGGGCACCAAATAATATCCAACTTTTGTTTCAGATTTCCACTGCTAACTTTAAGTTTACAAGACTTTATAATAAATTAGCAACATGTTTCCAATGATCTTTTGCTTTATCTATTAGAGTTTTTTAAAGTTTTTTTGGGGAATTTTTAGACCTTTACTTGACAAGACAGGTGAAGATATGAAGGGGGAGAATGTCAAGCAACAAAGGGCCGCAGGTCAGAGTTGAACCCCGGCCCCCTGAATTGATAAATATATTTTTTTATAAATGGGCGCCTGCTCTACCAACTGAGCTATCCAGATGCCTTATTACAGTTATTAACTGTCACCAGAGCCATTTTTTTTAAAAACTTTTTTTCCAGCCACGAGTCTTTTCTCATGTTCACTGCAAACCGGGATAGTGTTGAAAATTAACACCTCTCTCAAAATTTGAAAAGATATTGCATGCATTATGATGTGTTTAGGCATAGGATTTTTATATTTGTTTAAACACACTTAATACTTTACACACTGTAGAGTTATACAGAATGCAACAAGGACACAGTATGTGTGAAAAATGAAATACAGACATAAAATACAAAGTCTTCTCCAACAAAAAATGTCAAACAGAGTATTTCCTCAGATATAAAACCTATTTAAATGCACTCACAAGTGATGGCTTTTAAATCTGCCAAATAGTGTCATTAAGTTAACTGGTAACTCTTCTTTGCTGCCATAATGTGAGATAGAGATGACAATGACCACAGCCCCGCTGCTCCTTTTCAAGCAGGCTTCATCATCCGATTACTTTTAATCATTGGGGAGAAATTGTGCACAGCACCTTAGCAACAGGCAGTTTGAATGCAATTGTAGGCTTGCCGCTGGGTGATGGGGAGTTAGCAACAGGGCTGACATGTGTGGTTTATGGATGACTTCTTCCTGGCCTTACAAAGAGAGTCTGTCTGTATGTAGCTCCTCAAGGGTTGAATTAGCCCCCTGATCCACTAATCAATTTGAAAAGGAAGAAAATTAACACAGATTCTCCCACTTGGAGTTAAGGAGGGAATATATTCCTCCTGGTGCTTATAATTTTCTGCCTGTGTAAAATGGATTCCAATAAAAAGAAGAGGCCATTTGTGTCATAGTTCCTTGGTAATATTGCTTGCTTATTGTGATGAATAGGACACAGTTGAGGTGTTTTCTTTTTCTGTATTTGTGGAGAAAGAGATTCCTGGCAGAGACATCATTTTAAAGGTTGATGATCACAGCCTCAGGTCTATGTGATCAGGTTAGAAAAACATTTAAGAACCATGCATGACCTGTATGAATCATATCCAGTGGCATATTTAAAGTATTATCGTGCAATAATGAAATATTTAAATGTGGCCTGCCTGCTTCCAGCACGATAGAGCAGGTAAGTCTGTAATGATGACATAACGGCCTGGGAGGAATAAATGGGATTCATAGGAAATAAATCAGAGTCTCCAGCACTCTCAGTGTGATGGATGAGGCCAGAAAGTGGGTCAGAACCACAGGTTGGTTGGCTGCACAACTGGGCCGAGACACAACGCCCAGGGCAATCAGGCATCAGAAGACAGGCTGCCCCTCCCTCCACTCTGATCACACATCCTGAGGTCAATTATAGATTGTGGCTTACCAAGATCAGGCCTTGTGATGATCAAACGGGAGACTGAGGGATCATTTGTTTCTTTTTTGTCATCGAAACCCAAATTGTTTCTTTCAAGTATCCAAACTTGGCTCCAGAACTCCAGCTGTCTCTCTCAGCTAGAACTAAGGACTGCCA
This sequence comes from Percina caprodes, assembly GCA_013375575.1. NCBI lineage: Eukaryota > Metazoa > Chordata > Actinopteri > Perciformes > Percidae > Percina > Percina caprodes. The sequence continues at coordinate 2,476,259 of JABXJD010000001.1, forward strand.
TTTGTTAATCAAGGGGAACTCGATTTAGCCACCTTTGACTAATTTCTGACTTTTCCACTAAGTCAGACATATTTTAATCACCACAGCCAGGCAATTAATCATCGAGCTGTTTAGTTGATTGCAATGAATATTCAGTTACCTACCGAGGTCTTTCGCCCGACCCTTCCTCTCCCCTCGTCTTAATTATATTCTGTTCGTTGGCTCCTATGGTGGAGCCGGGCCTGTTTGCCTTGCTCACCCAGCCTCCCCTTTTTCCAGTCATTAAGAAAAATGACACAAGCGCAGGTAGTGAAAGTACCTCAGTATGCAGAAATTGGTTTAAAGGCAGACGCCAAACAGCTCTCCGGAATGAAATCCCCTCTACCGGCTCTCGCTGGGTGCGGAGAGTCATAAATCACCACGCGCTACTTCCTGACAGGTGAGATTCAGAACGTTCTGTCTTTGAAAGTGTGAGGCTGGGAAACCCCACGCCTGCTCCAACCTGCCCTTCAAAAGGTTCATGCACTTGGCTTGGTGTCGATTAGTGTATACTGAGAGTTAATATGGCGAGTTAGGTGGGACTACAGAGATGAATGGGGAATTCCATTAAAAACAATGGACAGAGCATTGTTGCATTGCTTAAAGGATAATTCCATTGTCTATTTCTGGCCTCATAATCACACTGAATTGCCATTTTGTTTCACTTCATTGATTTGTCCTGATAGTGAATTCATGCTAGACGACTTGTGCTACAAGTAGCAAGCTACTTCTCCGTCCCACAGGACATCATTTTGAGTTGACAGAGAAGCTGCCAAAGTGGTTGCTAGGAGCAGTAATGGGGTGTTTTTTTCATGACAATTTCTGCACAGCTGCATCAGCCTTCTGCACTGTTGTTGTCATTTTTGTGTTGCTATTTTTTACAGATGTAACTAGGTAGCCATGTAATATAATATGTAATATGTTCATAATTGTACAGCCAACAGTCTGATTTAATCATTGTCCTGGTCCATCCTCGTTAAAATAAATCGTTGGACATTTTTAGTTTTTACAAAACAACTCCAAGAGACCACGGCTCTCACCGGAAGTCAAATAACTCAGCAAGATCGATAAGAATACTGAGCAAAACTGCCAAAGCCATGTCCAATCTCGCAATGTTAATGAGAGTGAAAAATAATTTGAGTTTCTCTCGCATGAGTCCAATCCACTCCAAAATGTGATAGGTTCTTCCTTGGCCCATGCTGCACCCTTCCATCAAGTTTCATGAAATTTGGGCCAGACAAACAAAATAGAAAACATAAATTCTTTGGCAGACTCAATTTGTAATACAAAAGAGAAATATCTAAATCTGACCTTTGGTGGTAGAGTGTCATTGAAAAGCTTTTTTGTTTAATGGAAGAATCTCACAGAAATTGACTTTGACATGAGAGTTTGTGTTCGTCTATATGTAGACATTCACGAATGAATTCCTTATAAGATTTAAGCCTTGAGAGAGAATGTTTTATGCATCTAATGTTCTAATATCAGCTCTTCAATGACTTGGCCTTTGCAGATGAAGCCATACTTCACTCATTGTTCACTTTTAATTTTAAAATCTCAGAGTGCTTCTCAGATTGTCTTCGTCACCAGCTGGTGGCTATTAACTTTATTTCACTCACTGTTTCCTAATCGCTTCATTGTCTGCTAACTGAGCTACACATACAAAAACAGCAATATCTGCTTTTTATGCATTTTTGTGTTTTTGTACTTCAGCTTTGCATTATTTATTTCGTTAAGATGGTTGATTTCACTGATTCCCTATATGATCAGACACCAAGTTATTACCATTGCTCTACACAAAAAAAAGAGAACACCCGATCCTTAGATTGTTGGTATGGTAATGAAAATTGGTTCTGTCAAATGGTAAATGCAAACAAAAGATTGATAATTAAAGCCTTTGCATTGGTGTGACCTTAAACGATAAAATCTTAAAAGATTGCCACTAGGTCCTTATTCTATTATAATGCAATTTGCTGTGTGTCTCATGTTAGATGAAGGTCAGAAATGTCCACATTTTAATAACAATGATGGCTTTTCATGGGAAACAGTATGGTGCTTCAAATCTCATTAAATCTGCCCTTCAACATCTGGTAACGTGGCTGAGTGTGGATTAGACTGTATTGGTATTTCAGCCGTTTAAATCTTGATTTTTAAGGACAACTCCGGCGCAAAATGAACCTAGGGGTTAACACCATACGTGTACTGAGACGATTGTTCTCTGGGATCTGTTTTCATGCTAATCAATGTGTCTCTAGCTTGAAATAAGCTACCGCTAAACCGGTGGTTAGCTGCTAACGTTAGCTTTCAGGGCACAGGGTAACTGGCTATTTCATACCACTAACAAGGCTAAAAATAGCACCACACTTCCACGGTAGCATAATGAGGGTCCCTACATGTAAACCAAAGCATTGAGAACTTTGTGAGTGTACAGACAGTTTATTAAAAAGATAGATTATCATAGACAGTAGCGTTCATGTTTACATGCGGGCGCCATCTTGGAAAACAGGCATGAACAGTCGAACCACGACTGTGTTTGAGCCATATTACTGGTATTACTGGTTACTGGTTGCATGGCGTTCAGACTGGTCATGCCCGTTGTTGCGGGCACGATTACGGAAGGCTTGCGTCATGTGGATGCAACTACAGTGGTGTTGTCATTACTCAGAATTCCTCATGAGGGAGACAGAAACTACACTTAACATCCACTGACTGTCTATAGTACAATAAGAATTCCTTTTTACACCTCATTGATCTCCTCTTTTAAAGCAGTAATATATTATAATAATTAATCACCCATTTTAGTAGCCTTAGGGCAGATTTGTTGATGTTCCACAGATGGAAAAAAGGCATACTTTAATTTTTCCGTGCTGAATTAATGAAAAAGAAGATATGTGTATTTGTATGCTAATTCCTAAATACCTGGTGAGATTATTTTAACGTTTAGAGAACATAATGGGATGAAATTATAATGAAATGACAGAGACGATGGAAGATAATTTGACCGCTTGACTGTGACATGATTCTTTTTTTTTTTTTTTTAAATATGACTTAGCTACTGACTTACATTAGGGTGAATTTGACACCTTCAATAGGATCTTGTACAGCAGCTTTGTTGAGACTCCTGTGTATTTATCTAAGACTTTTTTTTTTTTTTTACCCATCTGTTCAGTGAGGCAGAAGGATCGAACACTTGTGACCAAACAACTTTTATTATGATAAATGAAGTCCTAATGTTTGTGTCAGTTCTGAAATTGCTGCCATTATGTTGCATTGTGTCCCTGCCTAATGATGCACAGAAACCTATTTGGTAAACAATGTAACTGTCACTATGTAACAATGCAACTTTGGAAAGAAAGCGTCTTACAAGTCTAATGGCAATTAACTGTTCCATGATGATGATTCAGAACTTTTCTTAATTACTTTGTCTGTCACTTTACAACCTATTTGTACATTACAGGTCTGGCTCATGTGCAGATGCTAACATTACGGTAAAGACAGGCTTGTTTGATATCACTATGGAGGTATTATTTATTTTTCTGCACAATCAAAGCAAACAAATACGATAAAGATATTAAAGGACAACTCCAGCATGATTAGTTTTTTGCTTTTCATCCCCTTTAATGTTAATTGTGGCTCTTGTTACATGTATGCGTCACTGTAAGAAACCTTTTTTCATTACTGTATATCACTGTCAAACATTCACTCCCATTCAAGTCCACGATACAACTGAAGCTTCTATTGAACGTTTTGTAAAAGTGTCAGTCAGCAATAAATCTTCTTGGTTCTTTCCGTAGTCAAGGCAATTTTCAAACAAGAAAACATGAGTCCTTTAAAAATCCTGAAATTAAATGTTTCCACACAAATGTATCAATCCGCCTTTATTGCCACAGTGTTCTTACTTGGAAGTACTTTATGGTGTTAACAGTGTTCATATCCCAAAGGAAATGCTAGAAGCCAAATATATATGTGAAACCCAGATATTATAAGTGAGGAATAACTTAAAATAATAATACATTTTATTTATATATCACTTTATATGGTAATCAAAGACACTTTACAGTAAAAGCATATCAGCAATAACCTAACCCACTGACACATTAAAAGTTGAAACCCAAATGTTTTCAACAACCACTTCCTGGCTGGGAGGAATGTAAATCTCCACCTCCTTTACAAACATAACATTTTCAGTCATTAAAGTTGAAATGCTTCATATTTTCATCTTCTATAGTATATTGCCTTTCATTTTATCAATTGGTGTGTTTGCTCATGATGTACAACTTTTCCCACTGTTCATATGATAGGTGGTTATTGATCCCTTACTGGCTCAAATAGAGACATGACTCAGAGTGTGTGGCAGAATATTTTTCCAGAGATAAGATGTCCCACAGATGCTCCAGAATTAGAGAGCTGAATCAATGTTTGAGCATGCCAGTAACATTCATCATGATTTCCCCACCGTATAACATTAAAATAATGTAATCTGATGGCAGAACAAATGCAATTTCTTTTATTTATTTTTAGAACTGGTCCTGCTATCAAATCCTCAGCCAGCGTAGAGATCTGAGTATACATATTAAATCAGTTGTTTTCAGGTTTCTGCCATGGAATGAAACTATTCACTGTATATTAGAAACAGTATATGAGCACTGACAGAACTGCTTTTTTGTGACTTTTATGTGGCAGAGCATTGGCATAACACGGCACAGATATTTATTTGTAGAAAATATTGAAAAGAATTTAACAAAAATTTGTTATATGTAATAAAAGAAACAGGAATTATAGTTAATAATAATAAATACAGGGATGAGATAAAACTACTTTCCCCAGGATTCAATTCATCACACCACACTGCCCCACTAGAAACCCTTCAGCTGTTTTGCAAATATAGGAAATTTAACTTGACAGTTATATGTGCAAAAACAAACAGTCAATGTTTATCTTTCAGATACAGTTTATTTAAAGCTTAAAGTACATCAGCAGCTCTTAAGTGCAGCCTTTTCCTCCTCATTAAAGCCATTCACAGATGCATTGAGTATTTCTAAAACCAAAAGGCTGTAAAAAAAGAACTCTGGCTGTTTCATATAAAGAGTATGCTTTTTTAAAGGCCGGATAAAAGATTGAAGTAGTCAAAATGTCAACAATTGAGTGATTGTTTCTATGGCAGTCCCAAATTGCAAATGAAAAAGGCTGCTACACATCTAAACAATGTCGATTTGACTGATGAAAACGTCTCAATGGTAAAACATCAGGAACAGGGAGAAACAACTTGTGTTTTATTTTGCACATTCATAATCAGCACATCAGCACATCCAAAAATATTAGCAAAAAGCTAAGCTAAATCTTTTCTACAGACAGCCGATTCAAACAGTGTTTTTTGCTTCATTCATCAATAGCCTGATCAGCAAGTAACTTCACAACGTTACTCACCAAAACTGTATTTAAACCCGCATTTGGCAGGTTGGCGGGTGTCAATTTAAAGCCCTGATTGTTGGTCTATGATTTAAAGCAAAAATCTTCAACAGGGGGTCCGTGACCCTTAGGGGGGCCTCAGAGTTAGTACAGGGAGGCCACCAAATTAGGTTAAAAATATTTTTTAAAGTTTCTTTTCATAAATATATAAAAGAATATTCAGTACAATAATATGAATCCAGCATTTTATAGGAAATATAAATTAATTTATATAAGGGAATTTTTTAGAAAAAATTACACATTGAAGATTAGCTTACTATACTATACTACGTCACAGCCATTATCTCAACCATACAGTTCATTTTAAGGGGTCACTGTGCCTTCCATGTGAATCCATTTATTTTCATCCATCTGTCGTGGTTTAACATGCAACTTCATTTTATGCAACATATGTTCAGCAGTAGGGGGTCCCTGCTCTGTCTGACCCCTAATTTAAAGGAAGCATTGTACTGATGTGTGGTCACAAAATACCACCAAGTGGGTGTTGGGTGAAAAGTTTTCAGGAAGTAAAAATTACAGCTTTACATTAATGCAGTTCATGCATTTATTTTTTCAAAAGGTAGCATTAAGGGAAAAGGTTACAGAATGATCTCACTTGTGAAGTAGCAGAGAAATTAAAATGTTGAAATCACAAGAGCCATCCACAATATGTGTTTTTGATCGTTTTTGATCGTTCAAAACGATCAAAAAGCAGCAAGGTGAGGAAGAAGGCCAAGTGTGTATTTAAATACAATGCTCACTGTTACTTTCTTCAAATCTTCCTTTTTCTAGAATTACAGAAGTTATATATATACAACAAAAGGAGAACAAAGTCAACAACCTCCAGATGTGACAGGAGTGCATTGATCTGCGCCAGTATAAAAGGCCCACAGTGAATAGGACCAGAATAAGCTGCTTATATGCACTACCGCAGCTGTCGATTTAACACGAATTAGCACTCACTGGGTCGCGACTCTGGAACATTTTATATTTGAAGTCTAACTGATTATTTCAGACAGTGATTTAGCAATTTACACCGGCAGAGAAGTTACGGAGCTCCACTGCAGGGTACTGAAACAGAAAATAGACACCTCAGAGTTGTCGAGAAGAACCTGTCTGGAGAGTCTCAGTTGAAGGTGAAAATGGATGCTCCTCCATTACTAGCAAATGCTAGCATGCACACAACATGGTTAATATTATACCTGCAAAACATTGTCAAATTAGTGTTGTCATTGTCAGAATTTTGGCATGTCAACATTAGTATTTGGCTTTTTTTTTAATTATAAAGCCATGGAGAAATGCCCACAGTCCGTATTCAGATACTGTGCCTTTAAAGGAACACGCCAACTTATTGGGACTTTAACTTCTTCAGCGTTTCCCCCAGAGTTAGATAATTCCATACTATGCTTCTCATCTCCATGTGTGTCGTAACTCTTTCTGACACACCCACCGTTAGCCTAGCTTAGCATCGATTTTTTTTCCCCCCACCCCTACTATTTACACGTTGCGATTTGTATAGTCACAGCGTATACAAATAACAAGGTCACAAGAGACACAGCTATATTCTAAGTGCCGCAACATTGCCGTTACAGTCATAGAACAGCTACAGAGACGCTGAGACTGCAGCTGTTGATGACCCGGAAACGCCGACCAATCAGAGCAGACTGGGCTTTTGCGGGAGGAGGCCTTAAAGAGACATGCGCTTAAATGGAACGCTTCAGGCCAAGAGGGAATATTGACAAGCAGTATGAGAAATATATTGTGTTTTTTTGAACATTAATGCATGTAAACATATACAAACAATGTATTTTGTCATTTAGTTTTGAGGAATTAGTTTGACTAAAACACACACATGAATAATAAAGTCCTTTTAAATAGCACTTTCTGTATGTGTAAAGCTGATAATTTGTGCTAAAACATGTAAAACGTGACAATGAATCTGGATTGGATACAAGTAAAGAGGTGGAACAGAATATAAATTGCAATCCTTGAAGCATCCACTGCCATCCACCTTTTTAGTCAATCTTAACAGTTCCTCTTTTTGGTGACAATCAGCACGCCGAAGTTGAAGCCTGTTCAACGACGATGCTTTGTCGAAGCCGTCTCTGCTCACTAAACTCATACACAGCTCACTGAAAACTGTCTTCATGTCAGTCTCCCATTTTTTCAGTCGGATTGTTGATTTGTCGCCTTCATGCAATTTACAAGATAGTAGGCTGGATGTGTAATCTATTGTCCCCATTCTTTCATGTCATCCCGTTTCCCTCCCTCGTACCTCCCTGCCATTATTCGTAATTATTATAGGGTTGCAGGAATGTCAGAGCCCCACTGCCTCAACCCTTTCCACTTCTTTGAGTTAGATGATCCAAGAGCTGAGGCTTTTTCACAGCTAAATGACTCCCATAAAAATGCTTATTCAGTCCCACTCAAAGTTAGAGCCATTTTAATATTTTGGAGGAAGGGAGGGGTAGTGCTTTTCTTTTAGGACTATATATACGCTCTTCCATGACAGAGCGGTGCTAATAATGCTGTAACTAGACAAGCGACAGATGAAGCACAAGCTGGACTGTGTGTGTGTGTGTGTGTGTGTGTGTGTGTGTGTGTGTGTGTGTGTGTGTCAGAGATGTTTACAAGTCCTTTTTGGAAGTCCAATTTGAGTCTCAAGTCTTTTGCAACGAGTCCAAGTCAAGTCTCAAGTTTCTCTATCCCTAACATTGTATTGTTAAATATTATGAATTTAAAGCATGTCCTGTAGCTACCATCCATGTAGTATCAAAATCAGTCGTAGGATATTTTTATGGGGTCTACTTAACATATCCCTCTAGCCCTTAACTTAAGTCTGTCACATCAAATGGATACAACTATAAAGATACAATTTGCCTATTCCCAGAATTAGCACTTTGCGATGGTTAGCTTGTTACTACCTGTGACAATATATGCCAAATGTAACATCTCTTTCAATTTAAAAAAATGTCTAATGTTGAAGTGGAAATAGTGGCAGCACCACACCAGTTACAGAGCAACATGCATCTCAGTGTCAGTCCAAATTACGCACAATAAGGAATTTGTACTCACTGATGTTTAGGTGTTAGTAGTAGCAGCGTGAGGGGGCTCCGACTCAGAGGAGGAGAGGTTAGAGACGCTGGAGACTCACTAGGCCAGCGTCTCCACGGCAGGTGACAGTGCGCACAGATCCGCTGCGTCATGCATGGATGATATAATGAACTAGTAAATAGGACTACAGTAACAGAGATATGTGCAGAATTAACACAGTCAAGACGGCCTAGTGTTTGGTGGACCAGGTACACCTTGTTCACTTACAGGTTTTGCCTGTTGCTTTAACACGTTTTGCAAAAGTTGGCTCATTGTGTCAAAACTACACACAAGCAAATAAGACACAACACTGGGAAATAAACCATTCACATCTATGTCAAATTGAAACTCTGCTATCAAAACCTAACAATCCAAAATGTCACTCTGATGACAAAATGATACCCACTTGCATCATATGAATACACTTTCACATCAGCAGCAACACACTAGTCTACTTTATATAAAGCACTGCAGTCTTTTGTTTTCACTGTTTTTATTGGCATGTTTTCCCAACAACCAAAAAATAAAACACTGAATTAAAAATCATTACATTACGGTAGTATTTTACAGTACAGTAAATTCAGATAAATCAAAAATGAAACGAACAATACACTACTGTAAACACAGAAAAACACAATTTTGCCCAAGTGGGTTTATGGATCCTGCTGTCTGCTGGGGTCCGGCCACAGGATCTCATCAACATCACAAGCAATGTCTTCTCTCGCTAAGCATCAGGGTGTGCCGAATCCATCCCTGATAAGGCAAGTACACAACTTCAAATCGATCATGGTTGGTGAACCAGTTCTGGCCCAGAGGAGCCCGATGGAAAATAACATTATCCCACAACAACAAACCTGGGCTGCTCTGGTCCATCCTGTACAACTGCATCATGAAGTGCATCTAGAATTGGGATTATGTGTTTAGCATTATAAGGACCCAGTTTGGTATGATGGTGCAGTAGCCCTTTAAGACTTATGGCAGCACACAATGTAATATTTCCCCAGTGTTGCCCCGGGACGTGCACAATTGCCCTTTGGCCAATTATATTACGTCCCTGTCACATAATGTGGATGGCTTGACTCAAAGCACACACCTACACATACAGAACCGATCCACCCCACCACACAGGTACCTGTGTAGCTTTTTATACTAGATGCAGTCTGAGTAGAGAGTTGAAGACATACCTGTTTTCCAGTTGTAATGTCCTTATAATGGATGAAACTGAGAAATGGCTTAGATTAGAGTGGACTCTCGGCCAAGCTTCCCTCATAGTCAGGCCATGGTTTGTGACATGGTCCACCAAAGTTGCTCTTATGTCATGCGAAATAATGCGTGGCCTCTTCGACCACGTCCGCCTCTCTCTCTCTCCGTCTTCCTCTTCCCGTAGCTCCCCCGGCCTCCATGCTTGCAAAGTTCTCAAAATGGCTTAACTGAGGCCTTTTTGTAGCTGGCTGATTGGTGTTCAGTTTTGTAAGTGAGTATTTTCAGATGTGTGTCTACGTCTTTTCAATTAACCAATGTGTGTTATATCTTGAATAGATGTGTTTTCCCAATGGTACCCTGAGATTTCATTTTTGAACTAAGTGTCTTATGTATGAAGTAGTGTGTAGTGTCTAGGAGCAAGTGTGTTGCAGAAAGGATTAAGTGTGTTACAGCAGCGCTTTTGTTTAAGGTATGGTTACACTTTCTTTAAGATATAGTAACAACAACTTCAGGTTATGTTACTTTGGTTTAAGCATGTGCCTATAGTGTTACAAATGCGTAATAGCCTACAAATCATCCACAAGATCAATTACGCGTCACATGAGTGTGCCTACCCAACACAGTGTTTGTTCCTGGGGAGATGGATCCTGGTTGTTCATAAGTCTTGAAGCTCGAGTCCGAAGTCTGAAGTCATTTGGGATGGGTTGCAAGTCAAGTCTGAAGTCAGCTGTTTGTGCGACTTAAGTGTGACTCGAGTCCGAGTCTCAGTCCCCATCTCTGGTGTATGTGTGCTGTGCGTGGGTGTGTGCATGTGTGTGTGCACGCGTGTGGTTGTGTTTGTGCGTGTGTGTGCATGTGTACAGTATGTGTATGTGAATGTGTGTTTGTGTTTTTCTCCCTGAAGATGGTGTACATGATGGAAATAACTTAAAATGCTCATCACACGATGGCATGTGCCTGTCACAGAACAAAGAAACGTATAAAGTGTAAGCCTTATTTGTGTTTTTTTTCACAGTCGAGGCACAAATGGAAATGGAAAATGTCACGCAGGATATGTGGTGTAAGAATAATTTACTTTAATCTAAATGAATGAGTCATTAATGCCTCATCCAGACCAACCCACACCCTCCTTCAGGCTGCAGCAGCCAAGCTTTCCTTTTTCAGTCTGACTGAAAATTCAAAGTGATAGTGATTTTCTTTGACAAGTTGGACAGTTGTTAATTAGTTTGTCTTTTTAATCATTTTGGGAAGATCCACATTAAACCTGCATGTCACTGTTAATCACTGTGTCTTTTGGTCTTTTTCTTTCAGAGGTTTTATTCGCATTGTAAAGACAATCTCGTCACCTTTCAGCTTGTTGACAGCTGACTCTAATCTAAACTACTAATTACAGCCAGGCGAAATATGCAGTCTGGCAGGGTTAATAACATTCAAACAAAAATATTGTAATATAGTATATGCAGTTGTCTGTAATAATGTAAAAACACAGTTTGAATGAATGATGTCTGCTTTTGTTAATAATTCCCTTTTATTCCTCTCAAAGAGTACAAAAAGGGGCAAGCTTGCACATGCTCGATAAGGCCAAATGTATGTGGACACCCCTGCCCTCAGACTGTATTTTACTGTACTTTTAGTGTACTTTGTGTATGGTTTTTCATCGTTTAGCCTCGTCCTCTTACTTTCATTAAGGGACCAGTGGTTCCCATCTCGGGGGTCAGGTATAGTCCTGCATTGCCAGACCTATCTCCACAGCGCTGCGGCAGAACCTCTGGCTACGATAGGGGGAAAATGTGCCTTTTTATTGGCATGTCTTTAATCCAATTCCGATCGTCTTGGGCGGCATTAAGCGCTGGACGCAGGTACAGTTCCTCTGCAAAATAGCAGGAACATGTGCACATAGGGAGGGGAGTTCTGGAATTAAAATGGCTGTCCAGTGTACGATGAGGAGTTTACTGAAAAAAGATCAATATAATGTGATTGTGAATCACAGGATGTTTCGAGAAATCCGGCCGAAAATGTGGGCCATCCTGCGCACAGTGGGAACAATCCCGTAAATAAAACGTCGTCGATATAGACCAGGGGCCAGGCCACTCAAGGGGTCGTACGATAAATCCTAAGCGTCATGAGACAACTATCAAACAACAGTCACGAGTCCTTGGGGAAGGTGCAGAGAAGAAGTAAGAATAAAATGGGGCACTTGCTCGCTAAAGCTTCTTGCACCGTGAACAAACACATTCATAAACCTTTCTGGTTGTTGTTGTTTTCCCCTGCACCAAAATGACACACTTCGTCCCAGACACATGCAGGAGTTTCATCATTCAGTTTCAGAGAGCATTCACGGCACATTTACCTTCACAGATGTCTGGCTTGGTTTGTCATGCATGTAACAGTGAAGAACAAAACCTATTTACGCTACACAAGCGTACGCATACAGCACTTCACTGTTTCTGCCGACTCTCGGCAGCTGACCTACCTTCTTATAGAAAAATAATCTCCAACCCACCGTTGTGCGTTCATAGAGATGCCTTAATCATTTGTGACATGCTTGTGAATGTTCAATTGATGAATAATATGATTGTATAGCACATATATCTACACACACACACACACACTCACACACTCAATGTGGAATGTTCCACTTGCATCTTCAAAGTGGCCTGAAAATAGAAACCAACACAGAATTCATACTGCTATGCATTAGACTTTTTTAGGAGGCGTATTTTTAGAAACCTCAATGGACCTGTGAACGAAAAAAAAAGCTAATCACCGGTTTGTAGACACTTAAATTTATGTCAAGCGTATATAATGTAACAAGACGAGTGGATTCATCTCTCAGCTCTGCAGGCTGAGTTAAGAGGTAGATCTGAGTGTTAAAATCAATGACAGCATCTTAAAGGGCAAAATTAGGAAGTTTTATCTCTTTATCGCCTCAACCTGGAATATATGTTTGTAGGTTATTGGGGTTAGGCGGGGTGGGCATTATGTTAGTTGTACAATGTCTCATTGTGCAAGGGCTACATTTATTGCGGAAAATGCAGCCGACGGGGTTGTTCAATTAAAAAATGGCAATGAAAGGAGTAGTTAATGTGCTGCTTACTATATTGGTACCTGTCTAATATATATAAAAGCATGTTTTGTGTTGCATGAGAGTGTGGGTTAAGAGATGCTTAATGTCTGTATTTTGTGTTGGCTTTGTAAAGCTACGGAACGGACAGAGTCCAAAACAAATTTGCTTTCGGGGACAATGAAGTCTATCTTATCTTAACCTGGAATTCAAAGCCGTGGCTTAAAAGTGAAAGTTCATTTTAAAACACGATATATGTTTGTTTCAACTTGAAAGCTTTTTCAGAGAGTAGAGCCTTTAGGAAGTGATAAAGTCACTAAACTTTGTAGAGCAAGAGAACTATGCAGGCAAATCTGTTGGGTCAGCTCTTTTGTTAAACTGGAAATCCAGATTATTCTAACCAAAGGTGACTGCCCCTGCATCTGCTGCCCCAGCAATTAATGAGATGGGCCTCAGGAGTCACTGAGGCAGATCCCCGGATAGAGCTGTCCACTTTATCTTAGCCTACATGGAAACGTTACAGGCCAGACAGTGATATAGTGCCCGGGCTTCCTAGAAAGGTCGCAGCTTCCTGTACCACGCCGCAGGACCTCCCCTACTGTATCCACCAAAGAGTAATGGGGGCTGACTCTGCATGCCCCACAGCTAACATTAACATTTTTCTTTTTTGACATGCTTTAGAATTCTTCACACTTAAGATGCTGTTTTCCTACAATCCACTGTGACACACTGGAGGACCCCAAACACAGAGTACTGTAACGGTTTTGGTGACGGTGGAGGTGCTATCTCACGCAGAGCTGACCTTTATATGAACATAAGAACTCTGTCTGCAGTAATGGTATTATTGTCAAGTATTAGGCCTCCTACACACTGCTTGCGAGGCGTGAGCGTGGCGTTTCTGTTGCATGTCAGTTGACTGATTAAGTGTCAATTGTTCCGTTTTTTTTGTTTTTTCAATTCTCCACACTCAATTCTCCCTACAATCTATCTGCCGTGTAGGTATGCCAGTAAACACATACAGGAAGGAATCTATATCCTTGAAAAAAATATTTGGCATAACAACTTCGTAGTATAGAAACATATTTAATAGGAGACAATGTTGGGCTGTGGGGAAAATGGATTACTGGTTTCTGCTCTAAGTGACCACAACCATAGGGTTGGTTTCTTGTTTCTCCACAGAAAGACAGACATAATGTTGAATGATTAAGATTTTGTAATATAATTAATCTTTTGTACTTTTTATATGATTGGATGATCCACATAGTCATATTCATTTAGCATTCTCAAAGGCATCAGATAAAGACTGTGAAAGGGTTTAGTAACTCTACTGAAACAAGACAGCAATCTGTCTGTGCTTGAGTAATTTCGCTCTTAGAGATCAGCGTTTGTGACAGAATAAGATGTTGCACATAATGTGCCATTAATGTTGACATTGAGCTTCTGCTTCTCCTCTGCTTCTTCATGGTAGGAGTCTTGTTCAAGACAGCAGGGAGGGTCAGTTCACTCCCAGCACAGTCATCAAACCACTCATGTCAGGCAATAAAATGGGGACAACTCTCCTGCTTTTAAGAGGAAAACTCTCGCAGGAATGCTTTGCAATCCATTTAATGTAATGACACCCCCCGCACACACACACACACACACACAATGTTATGAGGGTAATTCTACAGAGACTAAACGAGCCTACTCACAGGGTGCTGGTAAGAAAAAAAATCCTGATTGCACTGAGATCTTGTTATCTCCTAAGGGTGCATAATCTACACTGCGAGCACAGATGGTTGATAGTATGGCATAATTTTAACTGTTTTATAGTGTTCATAACAGGGCTGTAGTATTTGAGTCCGGACTCAAGATGATTTTTAGTTGTCTTGGACTCATCTCGGACTCGTTGGTATTTGGACTTGTTTCGGACTTGGCCATTGGACTTGCCAAATATTGTAGTTGGTCTCGACAGAGTACACCACTATATGCTTTTGTTCTAAAGTAACTTCCTCCTTCAAAGCAAAACCATTGATGAAGCGTGTTTGTTCAGATAACAGGTATTAGTTTAATGAAGAATCCATCTAGAACAGGCATTGAGATTGGTCGCCTGGCTGCATTACATGCCTCAATCATCAGGCATCCATCAAATACACATTTAGCCACAGACACAATGTCAGTGAGCACTTTGTACTATGAATTCTTAAGGACAAGTAATAAGTTCCAGAATGGGAACATTTCAATTACATATTTCAACCCTTGTGTTGTCTTCACTTTCAGGACCCTCTTGTATCCCTCGGGTCAAATTGACCCGTGACTTATATGGGGTTTTAAAAACAATTCTGAAATAAAATTGTACTTATATTGTTTTTATCTCAATTTCAAACAGTTGAGAGGGAATGCAATCAGTCTCTACTAGAACACAATTAAAAATGGAAGAGTGATTTGTTTTTTGTCATAAGGTTATAATTCATGTTAAAAATCTACTATGTGATCATTCTTATCTTGGAAAAAATATAAGTGGTCATATCCAGAATAAGTTTCTGAATTGAGTCAGGAATACATGTTTATCACAGAAAATAAAGTAAGGCCATTGATTTTGAGATAGAAAAATATAACTTGTACCATTTTTCTTCTTGTAATAATTTGAAATGGGTCAATTTGACCCAAATACAAGGGTTAAGTTAATAATATTGCCCAATTTGATCCTGTAGTGTGTTACTCTGCACACTGATTATTACAAATAATAAAACAAAAATTATCATCTTAAAATAGGACATATACTGTCTTTCTCGTCACATAAATCATAAACAGGTAATTAAGTGGTATTCTTTTTTTTCTGTCTCGGTATTGACTGTGTCTTATATGGACTCAGTCTTGACTTAGACTCAAATCTTTTGGACTTGGTCTTGACAAAGGTTGACTTGACAACAGCCCTGGTTCATAATGGTAGCCCAACCAATCATCTTGCATCATTTCAAAGCAACATGTGCATTCCTTGAAAAATTCCAACAGAAAACCCAAGATACTGTACGTGTGTATCCTGTGAACCTAAAGCATGGCCTTAATGAGGAAGACCTTGAGTCGACATCAAGGGTCTGTAGCAATTGATCACTCCTGTTTTATCTCCCATCTTTGATCGGCTGCCTTCGATCTCAGCTGCCTGTTAAATGAGCAGGAGACCCCATTCATTTAGTGGTCTCTTTCATGGGATATAGATCAGTCATCAGGGGTCGTCTGAGATGGCCTCCCGATGAGATCTGAATGAGGAGATACAGAGAAAAGCGATAAAGTGAGGTTGCTCCTCTCTTTTGCTCTCGGACGGGAAAGACTTTACTTCCGAAGGTGAAATGGTTCACACGTTGCCCAAAGAAAATCCTTAAACTTCATTAGTGAGTCTATTGACTCACAAAAAGAGGACAATTCAAGTTGTCTCAACGCTTATTTTGTTTTTCTCATTCAAGATTGACCAGGTCGAGCAGGATGCGACTCATCACTCCCATTTTTTTCTGGTTACATTGGCTTCCTGTCAAGTTCAGGATCCAATTTAAAGTTATTGTTCTGACAGATAGAGCCTTGCATGGTCAGGCACCTGTTTGCATCTCTGACCTGCTCCATCTTTACACTACTAACAGTTCACTAAGATCTTCTGACCAGGGACTACCAGTGGTCCCACGCAGTCGCTTAAAAACTAAAGGTGAACGTTCCTTTGAAGGGGTAGCTCCGACTCTGTGGAACGCCCTTCCTGTTGTATTACGTCTCTGTTGCTGCTTTTAAAAAGCAGCTGAAGACACCCTTGTTTAAACTTGATTTTGTCTCATGTTTGTAACTTTAACTAAGGTTTAAGGGCTAAGGTTTTTAACTCTTTAATCTTTTATTTCCATTGGTATTATATTTCTTTTTTTGCTTGCTAATTTTCTGTTTGGATCTTACTGTATTTTAACAATGTTTATCATGTTTGTGGTTTTGTCTGTAAAAGGTGCTATATCAAATAATAAATGCATCTGAGGGGGATAAGTAAGTCAAAAGTTGCAAAGAAACTCCTGCACACTGTCCAACTAGGTAAGGAAATCACTTGTAGCCATCCATATATACAGTTAATTCCAAGGATTCTCTGCGCCACATGTATGTATTATTGGGCTTTTATTGCCTTTATTGGACGGGACTACTTAAGACAGGAAATTTAAAATAGAGGGGGACAACATGCAACCAAAAGCCATGGGTCAGAATTTAACCTGGGTCGCTGCGGTTAGGACTGAGCCTTGGTATAGCAATAGTTTATTTGAGGACTTTCAGGCAGGATTTAGAATGCATCATAGCACAGAGACGGCACTGGTGAAAATTACAAACAACCTTCTAACTGCTTCAGACAAAAGACTTTTCTCCGTACTTGTCTTATTAGATCTTAGTGCAGCATTTGACACCATTGACCATACCATCCTGTTACAGAGACTGGAACATTTAGTTGGCATTAAAGGAATTGCACTAAGCTGGTTTAAGTTCTATTTATCTGATTGATCTTAATTTGTTAATGTTAACGATACATTTTCCAGGTACGCTAAATTTAGCCATGGAGTTCCTCAAGGCTCAGTACTTGGACCAATTCTTTTCTCCTTATATATGTTTCCTCTACGCAATATTATTAGGAAACACTTAATTAACTTTCATTGTTACGCGGATGACACTCAATTATACCTATCAATCAAGCCAGACAAAACCAGTTAGTTAAACTTCAAGCATGCATTAAAGATATAAAATCATGGATGACCTACAATTTTCTGATGGTATACTCACACAAAACTGAAGTTATTGTGCTGGGCCCTAAACACCTCCGAACCTCATTATCCAAAGATATAGTTACTCTGGACGGCATTGCCCTGGCCTCCAGCACTACTGTCAGAAATCAAGGAGTTATTTTTGATCAGGATATATCCTTTAACGCCCACTTAAAACAAACCTCAAGAACAGCCTTTTTTTCACCTTCAAAACAAAATTAGGAACATCCTGTCTCAAAACAATGCTGAAAACCCATTCATGCATTTGTTACTTCCAGGCTGGAATATTGTAATTCTTTACTATCAGGATGCTCAAATAAGTCCCTTAAGATGCTCCAGCTGATCCAGAATGCTGCAGCGCGTGCTCTGACAATAATTAGCTTCTCTGCATTGGCGTCCTGTAAAATCCAGGATTGAATTTAAAATCCATCTCCTGACCTACAAAGCTCTAAATGGTCAAGCACCTTTAGACTGCCGGGGGACTTCCTTTGACACACTGAGCTCTTGTCTTCTTTATCTTTTCATTTGTGTGCATCCATGTCCCAGAAATGCCTGTTACTAACCTAGCTCTGGGGAGTTATTCTCCGGAGTCCTTATGTTCTTTTTGCCCAGGATGTTTCCTTGCATTAGGGAGGCACCTTTTGCAGCTTTCAACGTGGTCCTGCTACACGTCCTACAATGCCCTATTACATCCTGCTGCACTCTGCGCTGCCCTGTAAAGTCCTGCTACACCCTGCAGTGCCCTGCTATGCCATGAGCTACTACAAACTACTATTTTTAGTCACTGTTCCATTATTTTTTACTGTGATTGTTATTGCCACTGTTCATTACACCCCCAACCTGCACCGTCATACACCACCTACAAAGAATCTTGGTCTGTCCAAGGTTTCTTCCTAAAAGGGAGTTTTTCCTCACCACTGTTGCACTAAATATTAGCTCTTAGGAGAATTACTAGAATTGTTGGGTCCTTGTAAATTGTGTGGTCTAGACAGACTCTATCTGTAAAGTGGCTTGAGATAACTCTTGTTATGAATTGATTCTATAAGTACAATTAATTTGAAATTGAATTGATACAACGGGCACACACTCTACCAGGTGAGCTTCTAGGGCACCCCACCACAATAAAACCTTATTTATAAAATCATGCCAACAATTATTATTTTGATAGCTTAGTATTCTATGCACTAAAAAAGTTATTACAAAAGCTTTAGGCCGGCCACGTTTAATATGCAACTTAATTGCATTCAGCAGCACAGGGTCCCCACTCCGTCTCTCTAGGTTAAGGGGTCATTGGCTCAAAAAAAAAAAAAAAAAACTTTGCAGACCCCTGCTTCAAGGAAAGCAAAAGGAACATCAAACTTTTACAGTGCATCATGCAGTAGGGTAACTGCATGATGTGATGTCAACATCAGTCTGTGTGTAGCAAGGTGTGTCTGTAGCCTGCACTGAGCTGATAGTGCGCTCAGCTTGAGCCTGCAACGAAAACTGCACGAGAAGCTCTTTACACTTTGATTCAGAGGAACTGAGTCCCACACTGAACCCAGAAGCACGCTTCGCCACTCACACTTTATCACATCCTGCCAATCGACGGGTCAAACATTTGAAAAGAGACTCCACTCACAGACCAGCTTCTCCCATTCCCCTCATCTCTCTCTTTCTTCTGTGACTTTCTGCTTTCCAGTCCACCGGAATTAGAGAGCAAACAAATCTTTAAAGAACTCTCTGTTCTTTCAACAGAACTTTCTGTTCTTTAAACTGCAACAAAACACCAGCAGGTATCTGTTAGTGTCACAGAGAGCATCGGCAGAAGCACGGCGACGCCGTCAGATGAAAACCTTGTGTGTTCAGAAAGCCAATGTGTCTGAAATGCAGGAGGGAGAGAAACAGCCACGCAAGTTTTTAAATTACATTGTGAGGTTCGAAAGGGTTTCATGCAGGGCTTTAAATTGACACGCGCCTACCTGGACTTTGGGATATCAGTAAATCTTGTCTCGGTTTCCAGTGATGAATGAAACTAAGCGTCCGTTTGAAGCGGCAGGCTGTCGGTGTTTTCAGATTGGTCTGTTTTCTGCCAAGAAATTTGAGGCAGTGTTTTGTGTCTTTGCCTTGGAAACATAATCTTTATCTGACAACACTGCTTGTGGTACTAATCCTACAATTTCCCATGACACTAAGTCGTGACGCGTCAGACAGCTGTCGGCGGGCGCCCGGATAGCTCAGTTGGTGTGTGATGCATGTGTGGAAGTTTGCTCCTCGGCGCGCCCAGCGGGCGGGGTTCGACTCCGGCCTGCGGCCCTTTGCTGCATGTCGTTCCCCTTCTCTCTCCCCTTCCCTTTCATGTCTTCATCTGTCCTGTCAAAAATAAAAGGCTAAAAAAATGCAATAAAAATAGACAAATATTATACAACCAGACATGTTCCAGCAGTAAAGTGATCACAATTTGGGGAGAAATGCCCAGTATTAGCCAACATTACAGCATTTAGCTACTTAATAACAAGCAGCATGCTAACGTTAGAGTGTAGTGGAACGAAGCAGCAATTGCTACCGTCAAAAATCACAGATAAAGGCTTCTGAACCAACCACTACCCCAGTTGTGTAGCCTAATGTATTGTAGTGGGTGTACTGGGGGGCATAGCAAAGTGTGCGGTTGGGGTGTCCTCCCCCAGGGATATTTTGAGCGTCAAAGACTAATTTCCTGCATTCTGATACACTTTTATGCACCAATTTATGGTGGGAATACCTTTATTTATCATACGAGAAGGAAAACACAGATGACATTCAAAATATAATGGAAAAAAAGCAGTAAGGGGGCTTTCCCATTCTCTGACCTGAACCTGGATCACAAAAGTAATGACCCAAAGGAAAGGAGGACAAAAAAAAAGGAGGATGCTGGCGTTAGTTTAGGCTGAGCATTTAGCACACACTACGCACTGCACTCAGTGAGGAGCGGGTCAATGAAAGATGAGAAAAGTCTCTCTGCACGTTCTGCAGTGTTCATTTAGTCTGCTGTCACATTACTCGACCCCGAATATATCTGAATATCTGAAGTGAAAGTACTGTCACAAAAATATGTTCATTGCACATTGGTAAGTAGGTATGTGACAATCCTGGAGATCTTGGTGGGTATACTGCGTATGACGTATAGACTATACCACTGCACTACCCAATCGGACATGTTTCAGCATTAATGCAACATGGAATTGGGGATAATTTGAAAACCCTGGTCGCCAATGATGAACAATGATGAGGCCATTTTTTCTGACTTTGTCTGAGGTAAATAGCTCAATAAAATGTTAGCATTATCCTTCTTTCATTTCCTGAAAAACAACGGTTTTGGATATGTTTTTCAACAGACAGCAATGACTTGAAATGATGCTGCAACTTTGATTTTGCACTGATTGATTGATTGATTAGTTGAGTTATTGATTGATTGATTGATTGAATGATTGATTGATTGGTTGAGTGATTGATTGCATTTTATTTTTCAGAAATACTACCCTTTTCATTAGTCTTGTATAAAGTACATGAAAGCAATACTTGAGTAAAAGTACAAGTATCTCACCAAAAAATGAATTTGGTAGAAGCTGATAGAATATTACATAAAGTACCTAATATGTGCAGTACTTCAGTAAGTATTTTTTTGATATTATATGTACTTAACCATAAGAAATCAAGCTAAAAGTAAAGAAAAAAAAAGAACTTGTGATTTATTGTGACTTCCTTTTAACTAAGCATAACAGGGTTTCCACACCTTCTTAAACATCAAGTCAACAAAGAGAAAAACATTTTTTTATTTCTTTTGTTAACATGAACACACGTCTTGCAAGCAACTAAAATGCTTAGGGAACATGTGGAGATAAAATAAAAATTTCCAAAAATATAAATAACAAAGTACAGATATGTGAACATTCTACTTAAGTACAGTAACAAAGTATTTGTACTTTGTGTCATAATAATACTGCTTTTTATTTAAGTAAAAAGTTTTCAGTTGCTTTATTGATTTTCTTTTGAAACACATTTACATTACAGGAAAATCATTTTTGAAGACTTAAAAGAAAACATTGAGTATGAGGGTTATGGTGTTTCTCATCGCAACGAATCCATGTGGTCTCCACATTACAGAGTCTGTTGTTTTCCTTCCCAGGTCAGGGATTCGGTGTATTCTGGTTCACGTGTAAAAACAGGATTGTTAGCAAAATGGGATCGCATCACAGGTCACCATCAAATCTGCTTCCTGTTGTACCGTAGCACCAGACTGAGACAAAATAAAAAAAATAAATAAAAAAAACGAAAAAAATGGACGGAAGAAAATATTCCTAAAGACAAAAGGAGGAAATTACATAGCAGGGCTGGCAGGCCAGGTCAACGTCAGCTGTCTGATAATTGGCTTCACAGCATGAAAATAATATGACTTGGATCTGGTACCGCTGTGTTTTTGTCACTACTCCTGCTGGTTGTTTTTCCAAGAACTGGGATGTGCATTTCTTCTTAGGATTGATTTTTGAATCTCATTTGACATATGAAGACACATTTTAAAATGTGTTTTTATGGTAAGGTGAGTGTTACAAAATTGGATTTAATAACAGTAATAACACTTAGAAATGTAAGTGCATAGTGGTCTTCATTGTGCTCTTCGTGGTGCTCCGCATGGTGCTCTGTCAGGTCAGCTGGTGGTTGGTGGTTCAGTTACCCAAGAATAGGTAAATGTAAGCTGGGTAAAGAGCACTGCGAGCTGCCGGTCATTTTGGCGGAGACTACAGTTACGTTTAGGCAAGAAAAAGCAAGCGTTATGCGGCAAAGACAGTTACGTTAACCCTCATGTTGTCTTTGGGTCAAATTGACCCGTTTTCCTATATCAATGTTCTTTTTACTACCCATAATAACTTGATTGATTCCACACAACGCTCTATGGCAAGTGCCTCTACTTTCATTAATTTTGGGGTGTCTTATTCAATTTTAGATTTATTTGAGAAATAAAATGGAAGTGGTTTTGAAATAGTATTGAGTAAAAGTTGACATATTCCAGTCTGTGATTATCCATCAACATCCATTTCTTTAATTTTAGTTTAAATAATTCCTAATTTCTGGTTTTCTAACTCGAACATTAGGTATAATTTCCTATAAATGAGGTTTATTGACCATGAATTCCAAAGATAACTGTAAAACTAAACTTAATAAGTTAGTGTTACCGTCAAAAAAAAGTGACAAACATTGAAAAAAGTGTCAAAAGTGTGGAAAAAAATGGACAAAAAAAAAAGCATCAACAAAAAGTGTTGATTTTCAATTTTGACGGGAAGACAACACAAGGGTTGAGGCACCAAAATGACTACATACGTTTAGGAAAAAGATTGTGGTTTGTGTTAAAACTCTCTCAAGGAAAACACATTTCCCAGGTGAAAGTCTTTTGTTTTCCCTGGGAAGCCATCTCCGCTCGCTGGCTTGAAAGTCCAACGTATTAACGCCAAGCCATCTAACAATAATTTGGTGGTCCCCCTGCAGTACTTGATCTGATCTGATCCCCTGTTGAAGATCTCTGCATTATATGAAAAAGTCAGAGGAGCTCCAATAGTTATTACAATTCATTCTGAGGGGGACACAAATGTCTTTAGCAAATTTCATGACAATCCATCCAATACTTGTTGACACATATTCCTCAAAACCACTTAATGTCAACCTAATGGTGCTCGAGGAAAAGTCGGGCAACTAGTCTGGGAAAAACCTGACCAACTTCTGACTAATTTCAGATTTGTACTCAAGTAAAAGTACTGTTACTTCAGAATAATATGCCTCGAGTAAAAGTCAAAAATAGTCATCCAAAAAATTACTTGACTAGGAGTAAAAAAGTGCTTGGTGAAAAAACTACTCAAGTACCGAGCAACTGTTGAGTAACGTCTGATTTAATTTTTAAAACAAGCATTCAATCAGACATAATGTAGCTGCTGTTTTGCACTTTTACTAAAAGGTAAACATGCTTTCACTATGAGGCGCGGGGGGGGTTCCTCCTCTCTCTGTCAAAATAAAATATTAAAATGAGGTCGTAAGTGGGGCGGGGGGGTAAAAACAATGAGGCGTAGAATACCAAAGAGGTCAAAAGAAAAGTAACAAGCTCATTGTAGCGGAGTACAGCCACATCCACCAGCTCCAACTGGGGAATCCCAAGGCGTTCCCAGGCCAGGTTGGAGATATAATCTCTCCACCTAGTCCTGGGTCTTCCCTGAGGCCTCCTCCCAGCTGGACGTGCCTGGAACACCTCCCTAGGGAGGCGTCCAGGAGGCATCCTCACCAGATGCCCGAACCACCTAAACTGGCTCCTTTCAACGCGAAGGAGCAGCGGCTCTACTCCGAGCTCCTCTCGGATGACTGAGCTTCTCACCCTATCTCCAAGGGAGACGCCAGCCCCCCTCCTGAGGAAACCCATTTCGGCCGCTTGTACCCTGGACCTCGTTCTTTCGGTCATGACCCAGCCTTCATGACCATAGGTGAGGGTGGGAATGAAAATTGCCCGGTAGATCAAAAGCTTTGCTTTCTTCACAGATCTACTCCATTAAAAGTAAAAAGTAGGGTCATTTAAAACTACTCCTAGAAGAATATTTTTTCAAAAACTTACTAAAGTAAATGGTAACTCATTACTACCCACCTCTGTACACAGGTATCTGAGGTTGCATTTACATTTGTTTTTAAGGTTTGAGCCAAAAGTACACACAAGTGTTTTAGCCCCAGTAGAATAACTTATCTCAGTTTAAACTAACACGCCCAAACCGCACATCTCATCAACATTCTCATATACTGGGCGAGTGCGTGCCGACCCAACCATGCAGCGAAAAATTAGCATCGGTGTTGCCAAAGGTCTCCGTTTGCTGCCTTTGAGACTGCAACACAAATTCTACACCAGAACAGGGTCAGAAGTGTTTTCAAATGTCTACGGTTAAGGGGCTCTGAAATACCAGAGTAGTGTGAATGTGAGGTGTAAAAGTAGCAAAATGTTAGTTTTTAAACCAAAACTATACAATGAAAATGTAGACTGAAAGAGCTAATTAAATTATTCCAAAATAAAAGACTTTGACACAAATATATGTTATCAATAATGGTCAAACTCTAACCATAGTTACCATAGAGTTAGTTTGTTAAATTGAGTGTTCATCTTTTACTGTTCTACTTCTATTTTCAATGTTTTTGGTTGTGGTGATATTTTCCAAAGGACTGAACATCTTTTAAAACTTTCAAACAAATTAATTTGATTGTTTCTGTCAAACATGCAGCCTAAATTACTTTTCTAGCCTGCACATGAGCAATAAACAGAAAATACCCTGCTCACATTTGGTACATATTATAATTGTAGTTTTTTTTCCCCCACAAAGTTTTGTTCGTACTTTTAGTTCAGTGAATGATGATGCTTTTGAACGTCAATGTTTCATGTTGTTTTGTTAACTGGAATGTTGCCTGCTAATTTGAAGCCAAATCAACAAAATCTTTTCAACAAGAAGACTTTCATTTTGGATTTAGCCTGTTCTTCAGAAATAACAGCATGCACTCACTTGGCAATCAAAACTACAAAGTTGTTCTAATTTTAAGCTGTCGATCTCTTTTTTGGAAAAACTGGGCTTACAGTATCTCAATCACTTCATAATCAGCTCATTAAAAACACACACACACACACACACACACACACACACACACACACACACACACACACACACACACACACACACACACTTGTGCATGTTACTCAGTGTCACAGTACGGCGGCCATATGGGAGGTCTTTCATTGTAATATGAATAGCTGTGACCTTTCATAGAAGCCCAGACACTAAATCATTGTTGTTGCTATCTGTTTCTATATAAGGTAAGATAAAGTGGGCAGCTGTGTCTCAGGATCTGCCCCAGCAGCTCTTGAGTGCTCGCTTATTAATTGCTGGGGCAGGGGACAGTCATTTTGAATCAACTTATTTGACTAATTGAAAGCATGAGACTCTATGACAAGGGCAAGTGTTTTTTGTGTGTCAAGCTGTCGTCCCAACGCTCGTGTAAAATACAGACGCTTTGTCATGTATCTTTGCCGTTTTTCATTCAAGCATAAAAGTCTCCTTTAGTGTCGGGCCTCTTGACGTCACTTTTGACGCTCTGGGTCGAGACGTACCGACTGACATGCGGCACAGTTTTAGGAAAAGATCGTGGGTGGGGTTATGGGTCTCCTGGGTGAAAGTCTGGTGTTGTTTGACCCATCCACTACCCCAACCAACTTCCTTAAGCGGTATTTTGGTCTTTCATATTACTCGCTCTTAATGGAACATCATCTTACAGCGTAGCGGTTGCGCCCAGTGCGTTCTATTAACACGTTAATTTTCCATTAACAAGGGTGATTTTTGCGTTGCATTCAAAGCCGAGAACCACTGCCCATGCGTCCGTATTTTACGAGTTGGGAGTGAGAACGGGTTTGGTGTCCACTGCTAAGGTTTGGCTCATCCACATGACAATAGCACACATTTTCTCACTGACTTCTAGTTGGACATGCAGGTAGTTTTGGTTTTATTTGCCCAGATGGTTTCTTACACCATCTGAGAAGCCGTCACTGGAAACTGGAAAAGGCAGGAACCTTAAAAAAAACAAAAAAAACAGGCAGGTGAACCATCTGTCCACCACGTCCACCACCATTGTTATCACAATCGCAAAATGTCCCTTCAGAACTCTTCATTAAAACCTCTGTCCACCCAGCAAAGAAATGTCTTTTTTTTTAGATAGCTAGCATTATGAATATTCTAAGATCTAGAAGTTGGAGGCCTGGGCCAAACAAATGCCGTGAATCTCTATGTCACACAAAGTCAGGAGCAAAGGCATATAAGGGATGGGATCCAGATCTCCTGCAACCAAAATATGTCACATTCAAGAGCAGCTAGTATTATGTCGCCAATACATGGAACAATCTAATTTCTAGGCCTTTAAATGAAAATAGAAAGGCTACACTTGAATGACAGACTGTGAAGACTGGTAATTAATAGGTTTTTTTGCTTGTTTTTCATGTGTGAACCCTTGAAAGCCATGTTGAGACAGTTGAGTGGATTATCCTGATAAAAGGAAGTACACTGAATAATACTGTGACAACTCTTTCCATAAACTGTGTTTCAATTACGCTAAAAATTACGCTCAAAACATGCTGTGAACAGTTTTCATAGTAAAAAATACCAATATACTGTATGCATGTGATGTGTACTACGTGTGCATGTCAGCTTTGGTCATATAGGGCTAGATTCTTAGGCATATGAACCTACAATATTCATTACATGTGATTGTGAGTCATTCAAGAGAAATTGTAATGCTAACTTGACAGTACTGTGAGGCTTTGTGTCACCATCATTGAGCTTTAGATATTATGACACAGTTATTATGAAAATACCAGCAGTAATTCTGAGTCATTTTCATATCTCTGTTCCAGAATGACAAGAGAAATGAGGCTTATTAGTCACATGACTCACATTGGATTTGAAATGGCATAGAGTTTAATGGCCACCATTGAGCAGAAGCCTCAGTAGAGATCACTTTTCACACTGATTTTTATATAAAGTGCAATGTTCACTTGATGACTTCACTGTTCAGCGATGCCAGTCAACAGCACAAAGCAATGCAATTTCAGCTTTGATTACAGCCGAATGTTAAGAAATCAGTGAAAGAAACTGCCTTCATTACAAGTAGTTAGCCTTGATGGTGTTCTTGAAAACAGCTGTAATGCTGCCATTGGAAAACAAAAGCACTTAAGGAGAAAGGGAATATCTGGGCTGCTTTACAACAAGCAGTGTACTCCACCTGAAATTAGGCCAGAAAACTGCAGTTTTCTCTCAGCCGGGAGCGGTTGAAGAGATAGGCTTCGGGACCATTTTAAGTAACTGCGCTGCATGCGCTATTTTCTGTATTTTAGCAACCATTTGAACTGCTTTTTGCATCACAGATGGAAAAACAGGGCTGTTCTTTCCGCTGCTGTCAAGGCCACTTTAAAGCTGGCGATGTTTGCAGATCATGTAAAAAACACAAACATTTGAAGTTCTGTCCTCAGAGGGACTCTTTTCAATTATTTTGCCAGCATTTGAAGAAGGAAGCTGCCATGCTGTCTAGTCTCTGCCTGTGCTTAGAAGCTGTTCTCATACTGCGTTGTTACACAGCCACCATGGCACATTTGAATTTCAAAGATTGCTCTTCCCAAGGTAAGTTTCCAGAGTGACTTTCTCAAAAAAAGCTGTGGAAAGGTGTCTTTTTTTATTTATTTTTTTTATTATTCACTCAATCAAACCCCGAGAGACATTGTTTGTCAGTGCCAATTTAGAGCGGGTCCCCTCACACATGGTGCTTTAAAGCAGGTGAAAGCTTTTCAAGCTGTCATCCAAGGGAAAGAGATTTTTGAAATGTGACTTCCATACTGTTCTGATACAGCACTCTACCATACATCACCTAATGTATGTACATTGGTGCAAACCATTTTCATGTCGGAAATTTATTTACAAAATATGTGCTCCATTTTAGTTTAGAGACAGTTAGCGTGTGCAGTAATTGAAAATAAGTTATTTTCTATGTTCTTCAAAGAAAATGAGTCAAGGCCAATGAGTTTGAGTTAGAATAAATAATAAATAGTATAATTTTTCTTTTATAAAGCATTGAAAATGGGTCCCACAGACCTGACCACCATACAAGGGTCAATGAAGTTTTAAATTGTATGGACCTCTATGTTTCATTTCTTGAAGGTTTTATTCATGTAACTTAAATTTGTCCAAAGCTAAAATGAAAATGACATGAATACATACACAAGGATTTCAAAGGGTTTTGGATTGAAATAACGTTTTGTTAAATTTAAGGATAGCACTAAATCCACAATCGACCCCCAGACCCAGACCTGGCAACATCAAAGGCTTTGTGTTGAATGTCAGGTGGCTCAGCAAAGGGCTGATATGCACCACTGACTAGGAGCAACATTTTCCGTAATTGGGAAAATAGCCCTGCATCCTCACACCATGACGCCCCATTGATTTTCTATTTATTCATCCTTCTGTTCCTGAACTTGAGCTGTGCAGCGGCTGCAGAGAGCAGCTTCTAGAATCCCTCAGCTCTTCTGGGAGCAGCTGTGTTCTGAGGAGGCGATGTTCCTGATGTAAACTGGAGGCCGGTGTGGGTACGTGTTTGTTAGTGCGTGCTTGTATGCTTGTATGCACCCTGGCTTCATCTGTCTTACTCTTCATGTTAAGGGCAATGACTCATGCCACGGTGAGGGCCAAGAAGACAAACAAGGCACAAGCTGGAGACCACCTGCTGGGCTGGAGAGCAGGGCGAAGGGGAAGTGGCACTCTCCGACATCCATCTCGGCCCTGATTCATTATCGTCTTTATATGAGCAAAAGGTTGCCGTCTGTGGATTCTGTGGAAAAAGCATGTGATGTCCGACTACTATCCCCACGAGGCTCGGCAAGCCTTGCCTTCCGTGCTGCCAATTCTAAGCACCGTTATTTAGAGTGATGCATTTCCCTGTGTCTTCTTGCTGGAGTGGACACTCCATCACCCACACAAACAAACTCATACACACCAACATGAGGGTCATGCACACACGCCCACGAGTGTGTGAAGACACACAAACACATAGATGCTAACACAAACAGACACATTTACACAGACCTACATACGCAGACTTCTGTTAAGCGCAGGAATTGGAGCGGACACGTCACAGTATCCAGGGGCTGCAGATCTTCTCCTGTGCTGCACATTTTTATTTTCGACAGGCTGCTACGTTTGCTGAGCCAAAGAGGCAAAGTTCTGCCACTCTATCTTTCTCGTACTGTGCTCACACTGAAGCTGAAGGTGTTGCAGTTTGGATTTCTTTCCAAAATACAAATCTGACCAGGACACAGGGAAAATGCATGGGATTAACATTTTCTTTTTTATAACTGCGCTGCATAATTTACATCCAATGCCAGCAAACATTGCCAGTGACAATGATGTTGACTCTTTTTTCAACCATCACCACAATATTTCCCCAATTCCTTAACCAAATATTTTATTTAATGACCTTAACTTTACAGTATTTTCCATGTGTATATGATGTAGAAATGAATAGCTTGTAAAATGTTGGCTTCCAAAATGTTGTAATTATACATAATTCATTGTTTTGCAGAAATATCCAATACAACCCGATCTCACGGTAGTTCGTGAAAGGGTCACGTTATTTAATCTATTATTTCGTCAACAGGAACATGATTTTCTCGCTTATATCATGGTGGTTACCACGAAATGGGAACGTGAGCATTTTATGAACCATGAGAGTGGGCTGCAGTCTCAACAACGGGGAAATGAAACGCCACAAGCGGTAGACGGTGACAACAACGGCCGCCGGGACACGACCTTTGGACTCAAAGACGGGGATATGAAACACCACACACCGGCGACAACAACAGGACGGACCGTGCACACCGGACGCACTGCGACACCGGGGCGGTTGTGGTTAGGAAAAGAACAATAAGGAAAGGAACCGTCACACACTGGACGGAATCCCCGGCCCCCCGGGGTGAAAATCTTGTGTTGTTTGACCTATCCACCACCCCAGGCAACATCCTCACACAGATTTTTTGGCTTTTCAATACAACTTGCTTCCGTAATCGTGCTGTTATCACAAAAGAGTCTTCCCATTGAAATACGTTAGTTTAAAATTTGTGCTCACCACCACGAATAAAACAAGAAAATTGTGTCCCTTTACATTAATCAATAGATTAAATAACATCACCATTTGGGTTGTCCAATATCAATTTATTCATATACAGATTACTTGGATCTGACAGAAAAAAAGGCTGATTTTGATGCATTAGTGGGCTGATACTGTCACTATAAAAACCCTAAGGATCATGTGCTAGTATGTAAAGCTATATCATTAAAGTTTTTTTACATTTTGCACTTTAACAAATAAGTTTGTCATGAATTTTTGGTGCAATACATTCTCTTTCTTGTGAACAATATATAGCTTTCTTTCCATATTTACCGGCATATTATCTTTTCCTGACATAGTTGCAAAAATGCCTTACAACACATAAAAGAAACCAGAATATCACGGTAATGAATACAAAGGCAAACAATGTGAAAGAGGAGAAGAAAAAGGAATGGAAAATTGTTAAAAAGACGTGATTAACCTGAGAACGGAGACTGCTCGTCAGCTAAAATATGTTGTCATTAGTTGATGTTTTGGCTGGGCACAGCTTCTGCTCTGTAACAAGATGGAGTGACAAAGAGAAAGCCTTGTGTGAAGAAGCAGAAAACCAAAAATGTGCTTGGATTCAACAGTAAAAAGTGTAGGTCCAACAACAAATATGACATCTCTCATTAGTGTCTCTCTGAGCCTTTTCAACAATGCTGTCAACTCCTATTGGTCTCGGCTATGGTTTGAATCCTGGAATAGAAATGGACAGTCACAGAAAGAATTCAGATACGAATGGAAATGTGGAGCTGAGCATGAAGTCCTGCACAGTGAATATCTCTGTATTTGTTCCACTCTCTTTTTCTCTTCTGCATCCTTCCATCCTGTCCTGTTTGAGGATTCTCACGTCTTCTCAGCAGACTCTTCTACCCATATGGACTCATCTGCATTTCAGGGTCTCTGGCAGCCAGTGAGACACATAGGATCCTACTTTAATGTTTCAGCATTCAGCAACCCGGCTCCATCATTTCTCAGCCAGTGTGGCCAGGGGAGCTAAAGCGCTAAATTGCTGTCTGGAGATACTCAGCTCAGCTCTTAAAAAAAGCGACCCGCTAAAATGTCCTTGTGCAGGACCGCACAACCCGGTGCATATTTAATCCCTGGTTAATCAGCGGGGGCCATAGCGCGTGTAAGCAGATTAGTCTGACCCTTATTCATCCATAACAGAGCAGATCAATGTCCGTTCATTTTGTTGGAGGAGACAACTGGCATGTGACTGGCTATTTAGTCATTGGTCATTTACTTAAAATAAGATAAAAACAATTAAATCCTGAGTACTTTTATTCTATTCTGTCATTACTAAAAGTCCTAAAGCGGCTTCCGGCGTGCTACCTGATTCTTTCGGACATGTTGCTGTCTCAACCATGTATCTCTAAAATCCAACCAAAAAGAAGTATTCTAGGCAGTTCTGACTTCTTTTTTCAGGGTTTCTGCAGGTTTCACCAAGTCAAATTTAAGACTTTTAAGACCATTATGAAATAAATGTAGGACCTATATCACCACATCAAAAAAAGAAAAGGAAATGATTCTTGCATAAAAGCAGTAGGCTTCAAATACATTGTACACTGAAAGTAACTGACATAACCCAAGCCTTAAATTCAGTTTTTTCAAGCCAAGTATCCCTGAACTTGCACTTCCCCATAGCCTATGGTGCAATCCGAAAGAGTCCAATAATATGTAAGCGGATTGGCTGCAATATAAGTGGCATGTTGGTCTCATTTGTAGTCATAACATGGCAAATTATATTTGGACTACAATAGAAAGCACTACAACATCACAGAATCAAAAGAACTAACATTCTAAGCGTTAAAATGAGCATAATGTTACATGGATAAAAGAAAATTAAGACCTGTTTAAAATTTATTTGACATTTACATTACATTACATGTCATTTAGCTGACGCTTTTTATCCAAAGCGACTACCATTTCCTACATGAGTCAGAGGTCGCACAGCTCTGGAACAACCAGGGGTTAGGTGTCTTGCTCAGGGACGCATTAGTTGATGTATCGCAGTGGGAATTGAAAGGCATGCGTCATATTCACAGTGCCATCACCACCCACTACTTAAGGCCTAGAACACAATACCTCAGCCAATTTAAGACTTTTTAAGGCCTAACTATTGGATTTTTGCATTTTTAGACTTTTTAAGACCCAGCAGAAACCCTGTTTTCTAACCTTTGACTAAAGGTTGTGGGTTCTGAATGGGTTTCGTGAAAATGTTCTCAAATTAAGAAAAAAAGCACCACGTAAACATCCATCCTAAAATCCATCAGAGCTGAAATGGAATGCTTTTCACACAATTACATTTATATGTATGGTGAATGCAAGTCTGTTGTCAGGGGCTTCTGTCTCGTTATCCATGTAACCTGTTCAATAGTGTGTCCTCGATGCCACTTTGACTTCACAATGAAAAGTAGTAAGCCTGGGACTGTTCAAAAGAGCGCTTCAGGAGGAGAACTGTGCCCTCTGCCATTATCTGTCTGGACAAAATGTCTCAAAAGAGGATGACAATTCACAGAAACATAACGGAGTACAAATTACCACCTGAATATAATATTAACATATTACATAATCACCATTTCATAGCCTATGTTTCTAAAACTATCTATATTTTTAGGGCATTGTATGAGTTTTATTAGACAGCTGACAACAGAGAGAGATGAGAAGCTGGGATATGCTTATTTGACAGTGTGGATCAAGATCAAAGTTGTGTAAAAGCCACCTGAGTTATTTCTTTGTCCTCTTTTTATTGTAAAGATCATTCCAGCAAAGAGATGCCCACCATTGCTAAAATTACTAACTGTTACAGTAAGTACAGTTGTTATGAGAAATAAAGATTGAGTTGTAAAATGGCTTCATACGTGGATGTTCCCAATGAAGAAAAACCCTGTCACAGAGAAGAAGTGGCAAGTGAAACTGTGTATGACAGTAGCATTACCAGATAATTCACTGTCAGCTATTTTAATGAACCTCATAAAACACACATAATAGTCGGCATCTGGTTAAAGAGCTATTTGTCTTGTCTCATAGAGACTTGGATAGACTCTGATTTGTCTCTCCCAAAGCCTCCAGGGTCCTCAGACCGCACAGAGCCGAGGAGGAATATGCAGAATGCTGCCAAGTTCCTTTATTCTACTTTCATGCCTCTTTGTTTCAGTGTTACCAAAAATAGAGCTGTCACATTTCTATTTTCAGAGTTTTTTTTTTTTTTTATCCCATTTATCCCATCCAACATATTTCACAAATAAAAAAGCAACCTTGACTGGTGTGACGTCTCTCCTCAGAGATTACAACTGCGGATGAAGCGCAATATGCAAGAATATGATTAAAACCAATGCAAGTTGCCGGGGTCAAAAGTCTTTTCACTTGGCAACTGAATATTCATCAATTTCATCCTTAAACCGTGCAATGATTAATTGAACCTCCAGTGCGATTAAAATATGAATGAGTTCCTTTCAACGCCTTAACTTCCAGGGACGGCACATCCAAACTGAGCAGTTCATGTTTAATGCATGAATCACTTATTGGTTTATCTTAGTGAGACCACTTTCTGCTGCCAGGTGTTCTTACCTCAACGTCCGCCTCAATGAACACACAGGTTTAAGAGCTCCAAGAATTTATTTCAGGCGTGGATCAAAGTTTTTAAAGGATGGGTGTTGCAGTTTGTTGTTTGGTTCGGGATTTTTAGAAGAAAACCAGGGTTTTCCCTTCCATTTCCAGTCGTTATTTTGCAGCACCTAGGCTGACTTAGGCAAAAAAAACGTTGAAAACAGCATTTAACTAAAAGACTTATCTCAGATGTAATGACTGTAGTTGGACTTCTTTAGCTAGTTTTGTCTTTAAGCTTTTTAAGTATTGTTTATTGATAATCTGCTCTAGCTTTTCCAACGTTGTAGACACATATATGGTGATAATACTGGTTCAAAATTGTGTGAAATTGCATATTTTTGTAATGAAAAACATCACATTGGTTTGAGGAAAGACCCCTGAACCCCTCGGCCAAATATGTGCACCTAAGTGTTCGACAAATCGAGGGAAAACACTAATGATGCTAATGAGGGAAACGACGTTGAGGGGGCCATTTTGGCAAGAGCACAGGCTCTCCTTCATTGCCCTGGGTGTTATGTCTCGGCCCAGTTGTGCAGCCAACCAACCTGTGGTTCTGACCCACTTTCTGGCCTCATCCGTCACACTGAAAGTCCTGGAGACTCTGATTCATTTCCCAAGAATCCCATTTATTCCTCCCAGGCCGTTATGTCATCATTACAGACTTACCTGCTCCATCGTGCTGGAAGCAGGCAGGCCACATTTGAATATTTCATTATAGCACCATAATACTTTAAATATGCCACTGGATATGATTCATACAGGTCAGAGAAGACATTCGCACACTTCTGTAGCTGAGTATAATTGCCGCAGGTTGTGATCGGTGACCTGACATGCAAATGCATCTTTATATGATAAATTATCAACAGTTGGGGAAGTGTAAATCCGCCAGCATATCTCCTGTTCTTTTGGCAGACGGCGGTTCAAGCAGGAGAAATACATGTATGGATTTGCTTCTGTTTTTAAACCTTCAGACAGGGCAGGTTTAATTGGGATTTGTTTGGAGAAGGAAAAATATGGGCCTTGTGTTCATTTTTGCTCCCTCTCCAAATTTATTAGTGGATCATGGCGCTAATTCGGCCCTTAAGGAGCTAAACTTAAACACAGACTCCCCAAGAGCCCCAAAATGAGTCATCCATAAACCACACATCAGCAGGCAGATAGTTAGTCCGTCCTCTCGCCCCGTACACGTCAGCTGCAGCCTGCTGTGGATAGAAATGGACCTGGAGGTAATGGAACCCTCTTAATTTCCGAGAAGCCAAACTAAAATAAGAGGGGAAAATGAAAAATAAGAGATGATATGGAGCAAAATCCAATTACATACTTAATTTGTTGTTTTAAAAGAGGATGTGCTTGTTAAATACTCAGCTGTACAACACAAGGGTTCTCATATCTCACATTTAAATTGTTAGAAAAGCTATTTGATTTTACTTGAATAGAAGCAAAAATGGATGTATATAGGGACATGCTAGATTAAATTACGCCTTTGGTTTTTCATTTGCGTTTTTCTTTTAACTGCTAAAATACTATTGTTTCATGTGTGTTTGAAGACGATGTGGCCTGATCTCACCAAATTCCATGAAATGGACACGGCCACTTAACTCAAAATCAGTGGCAGTTTCTCAGAATTGCCAAAAATTCCGTGATGGACCCACGGAAGACATCCATGAAATGAACACGGCCCCTTAAGTTCAGGAAAAGGTCGTGGGTGGACCGGACAATAACGGGTTGTGTTTAGGAAAAGAATAACGGGAGGGCTGTATACAGCGGATGGGTTGGGTGTAGGAAAAGAGCAACGGGTTGGGTTTAGGAAAGTCTTGTGTTGTTTGACCCATCCACCACCCCAATCAACCTCCCAGTGCGGATTTTCGGGCTTTCATACTACTCGCTACACCTTTGTTGCTCTTAATGCTACGTCATCTTCTCATTGACTTTACAATGGCATTGTTTTCCGTGGTGGCCACACGGAATTGTCACATATTCCGTGCCACCGCTACGTAATGCGGTGGTAATAGTTTGTGATCATTACACAGATTTCTGTGGTACTTTAAGGTCATATTCTTTCATCTGAAATCCAATGGGTCAACGGTTTTAGATTGTAAGAAGATTGTTGCTATGGAACTACAGAGATAGAAAATATGGACAGTGCCCTATTCTGTTTTCAAATAAGTGTAGATTTTGTTTTTTAAAAATGCTTTTAAAATAATGCGTAGGATTAAAAAAAAAACATTGAATTACATTGGATAGTATGGTGTGTAAATTTGTCTTGTCACGCTTGTTTGTGTTTTTTGTAGAATGTCTTGTTGTGTAGATGACTATATTTGATGTGTATTCTAATTTTGGTTGTTCATGCTTTGTTCTAATGCTTATGGTTATAATTTTCATATTTTGTTTAGTAAAGTGTAAAATGTAAAACACTTAATTAAAGCTATAGTGCAACGTTTCTGTCGCCCCCATGAGGAATTCTAAGTAACGACAACCAAACTGTCGGCTCGTCTATGTGATACAACACTTCTGTGATCACCCATAGCCCCCAACCCTCCTCCATTTAGTTGCTTGTAGCCAAGGAGGACACGGAGGATGTAAAAAACATGGACTCTTCAGAAGAGGTAATTGTCTTTACTCGAGTTTCTAAGCGAAAATGTTGCCGGATGACACAATCTTCTGAACATGGCCATACTGAGAAATACAGAGAGAGTTTTGTGGAGCTGATAGTCTTAATTAGCTTTGTAGCAACTCATTTGGCAATGACTTGAATGTAAAGCACATTCATTCATCAAAAAGTTACGGACTAAAGCCTTGAAGGTGCTTTATAAATGGAATTGCCATTAACCTTACAAAAATACAACCTTACATTAACCTTGAAAAATGAATGTCATAGTCTCACATTGCCAGACCTTCTTTCACAGCGCTGTGGAGGAAGGTCTGGCTAGTCATCATAGCATTTCGGGATGGGAGAAAAACGTGATCTGGTTTATTGGCATTTCTTTAAACCATTATTTTGGGCGGCGCTAAGTAGCTAAATAGCCTCGGGAAGGAACTTGTTCTATGTGGAACGTGTTTGTTCAAAAGTTAGTCGTGCAACCAAAAACTCAGACAGATAGTCTAGCTGTCCATATCTTTCATTTCTGCAGAGATTCAAATGAAACAGAGACACAAAACCTTTAAACATTAATTGTCTATTTACATCTTTTCAATAACAGTCTGCTCATTAACTTGACTGACTTAGATTGAAACTGCTGTGACCATTTCAGGAGAAGGTTCATTGGTCTTGCTCAAGGACACTTCAACATGACAGATGGCTGCTGATAGATGGATTATTGGGTTTTGTGAGGACCAGAAACAGATTGGTTATTATAGGCTTGGTCAGGCTGAGCTTCCACGCTTGAAAATGTAGCTACTTTATTTTTCCAATCAAAGTATTAGATGATTAAAAGGAACGATTCCCTATTGATTTCCTGTTGTAAGCCATCGAAGACGTGTTTTGTTTATTGCTATTCTCCAAATCAGCGGAGCACAGCAGGAAGAGAGAGCAATTACAAATGCAAATTCCCAATAAGTGCCTGGAAGGTATGTTGAAAGGTCCTCCGGAGGATATAATTACAGCCTTGCTTGATTACATTTAAAGGGAGATGAGGAGGAAATATTCTTGAATTATTCAAGCAAACA
This sequence comes from Percina caprodes, assembly GCA_013375575.1. Taxonomy (NCBI): domain Eukaryota; kingdom Metazoa; phylum Chordata; class Actinopteri; order Perciformes; family Percidae; genus Percina; species Percina caprodes. The sequence goes on from JABXJD010000001.1 coordinate 2,513,825, forward strand.
AAAACCCCCTGCAAGCATGCAAGCAATAACTAGTATCAATCGGATGAGTTCCTTGGTCTGTTTTCAACCAGGAGATTGACATCATGGGGGACCAAATACAACACCCTTTTTGTTTGCTTCCCTAAAGCATAGTCAATCATTTTTCTCATCAAAATCCTATTTCCACTACGTGAGAATTATATCTTTTTTCCACTTAATGAAGCCGAGAATGGAGATTGTGTGAGGCCAGCGTGGCACATTATACATTTTTTATTACCCGCCTCTCTGACATTAGCTGGGATTAATGCGGAGGGGAGTCATTGATTAAACTGCATTCTAACTGGTCAAATGTCCCCATGGACCTCTGCACCGCTCTCTATAACAATTGAATGAAGTGAGATGGGTGAGACTGAGACAGAAGTGAAGCATTTGTCATCACAATTCCACTTTTCTGTAACCTCAGCCACCTACCTGATTGCCTCCATATTTTTAGTGGTCTGAAATGTCTAGTTTATATCATAGACATTCCACTTCCGGAGTTTATGTTGGCATTTTAAACTCCGATGGATTTATGATGACTATGGTTAACTGCTCCTCAGATCTCTGTAGGGTAAATTCAGACAGCTAGCTAGACTATCTGTCCAACTTTTGAACGTACAAATGTTCCACCAAAACAAGTTCCTTCCCGAGGCTATTTTCCAGAGGCGCCAGGGCTCCGTCTGGTGCTTAGATGATTGTGATTGGTTTTTATGACATGCCAATAAACCAGAACAAGTTTTTCCTATCCTGGAATGCTGTGTGGATTCACCAGACCCTCCTCCACGGCGCTGTGGAGGAAGGCAAAGCAAGACTAGAAATAACCAAAACCGTTTGGCCTAGGCAGAAATGTATGCGTGTTCATGCTTCTTACTATCACTCATAGTACTCATACCCTGATTAGCAACACAACTACTCACAACACTGTATGTATACAGAAAGCGGGACGAATAGGGGCCTTTAGGTGTGATCGAGTAGGTTACCTTAATCCAGCTTTGCCCCTCAGGCTTGTTCGTTTAGGGGAAATCTGACCCCCAGGTTGGGAATCACTGTAATAGTGCAAAATGCATGTCTGTCAGTCAGGAAACAGCTGATGTTTTGTGTTTGCTTTGCAGGATTTACAGCAGATTGTCATTGTGTTAGAACAAAACTTTCCATTTAAAAAAAGGTATGTTGAGGTTGCAGCCAGTCCTAAAACCGCTTGTTGAACGAGACGCCAGATAGGTGAAATAAAGTCATTTGGTTCCAAGTGTTTTATGCATTTGTCTCAGTGAAAATGTCCAAAACCTTCTTGAGTTGCTTAAAAACATCAAAACTAGGGTTTCAGACTTCAGAAAATCCGTAGTAAGAGTTACAAAGTACCGGCTGAGTTGTGTAAATCCAGGGCCATACCAGTTTAAATACCGCATATTTATCTCTGGCCTCTGATCACGCCGTTGAAACAGAGGAAATACTACACGGCCCTTCTTTTATGCCCATTTTCCTTTGACACTTTCACCACTGTTGACAGGAGAATCAAAGCCCTGGTTTAAAAGGACTTTGACGGCCCAGGGGAAATTCAATTACAGAGAAAAAAAACTAACCACCTTCCAGTTATATTGCAGAGCTGGAGATAGGAGTCTTTAATTTCTGCTCTTCACTTGTGCTCAACAAAAGAAGGCGCCCAACGTGGAGGAGGAAGTGGGAAAGATTAATCTCTGTGACTCCGTGACCCATTTGGAGTAGTGTGTCTGCACGTGACTGAAGAAATCAGTGTGACCTTTGGTGTAACGCTACGAATGCAGATAATGATTCGCAGCAGGGAGCCTGGAGTGTAAATTAGGGCTGTTTTTCATTTTGTTATGGAGCATAATCAAGACTCTGCTTTGACGCCTCTGGATGGAAATGAGCTGGAAGGAGGCAGTGAACTGTGAAGGGCTGGGGCATTGCGAGGACAGGTGCCTGCTCATACAGATAAACCAACTCAGTGATACACTTCCTATTTGCACATAGACACATTTATTCACGCAGAGACACGCACATATGCACTTGACCTCTGTTGTTCAACAGATGTGTAGCTTCCAGTCCTTTGCAGTACTAACATGTCCAACTTGTTCTCACTCCCAACTCATAAATACTGACCTTTGGGCATTAGCTCTCGGCGTCAAGTACCTACGTATGCAAAAATCCCCCTTCAGCATCTGTATGGAAGGTACCGGGTAGAGCAGCTGCTTGACCACGGCGCTGTAAGATGACAACGACAACGGTAGCGAATAGTAGGAAAAGACCAAAAATCTGTAAAAGGAGGATGGTTAGGGTGAGGAATGGGTCAAACACAGACATTTTCAATCAGGAGCCCGGGGTTTCTGTCCTGTTTCTGTCCCGTTCTTGTCCCATGTGTCACTGAAATGTACATTTTGTAACCCAACCCTCGATCTTTTCCTTAACCCTCCTGTTGTCCTCGATTTAAATGTTAGTGAAAACGAAATGAAGTCTGAAAAAGGGACGAAAATGTCAGATTTTTGTCCGTTTTTTTACCCGGGAGGACAACACAAGGGTTAACCTAACTGTCCTGTTTTATGCCGCAGGTCAGTTAAATGTACATCTTTACCCAGAGCATCAAAAAGTGATGCCGAGTTTCCCAATAAAGCGTGCGATGATATGACGCCAAAGGACCAGGTGCTAAAGGAGACTTTCTGAGTCTGTAACAAATGCCAAAGGAACCAATTGTAACGTGTTGCCCCTTTTCCTCGGCACTAAACCAGTGGTGTAGTCTACGTGAAACGCAGGTATACACAGTATACCCACTAAGAAATCACCAGGATTTTCTTATGACTACTTATGCATGTGCAATGATACTCAACATGTTTTTGTTGTTAGGGTACACAGAAGAGGATACAGGTGCAGACACCCACAGTACGGTGAATAGGAAGAGTTTTATTAGTAACCACAAGAGTCAAACAGGTAGGAGGTGTGGTGAAGTCCAGGTTATAGAGGAGCCAGATGTGCTGGGGAGTTGTCAGGGCGGACAGACAGGCTGGTGGACAGGAGCAAACAGACAGGAGAGTCTTAAGTGATGGCAGGCAGGCAGGCAGGCAGCGAATACAAGCAAACTGTGGTAGATGGAGAACAGGTTGTAAGACAAAACAACAACACTTAGACGGAAAAAACAACTGAGTGGCCGGAGCAATATACCAAGTGAGGTAAACTGACGAGGGTGATGAGTGATTTCCAGTGAGTAAGTTTCAGGTGTGATGCAGGCGGTGATGAGGCACAGGTGCGATGCACTGCAGGTGGCTGCCAGGAAAAGACACACCCACACAACTCACAGCGAGGACTGACAGAAACAGCAGGGAGGGGAAAAACAAGGAAGGGACGAATGGTGAAGCAAACCCTAACATTTGTGACAGATATTTGTATTCACAAATACGGGGTTGAGTAATGTGACCGCAAACTGAACTAACACTGCAAAACTTGCAGAGAGACTTTTCATATCTTACGCAATTTGTGAGTAAGCGTATGGCGGACTGTCACCTGTCACCAGCTTTAAATAGTTACTGTATCAGCACAACACGTCAAATCTTTACATAGCACACAGATTAAATCATGATCAGTTGCTCGGACAATCCAGCTAAGACCTCCCGAGTAGATACTAGAATAACTCTTGCCAATTCAATATTGCGAAATCTGTTCAGCATGCGTTACAGCTTGTTCAACAACAAAGTTGGCCCGAGCACCCAGAGAATGGAGGTAAAAAGAGAGCTGGATACAATGTGGCGGCGTCAGCTTTGCTGCTGATTTGTCCCGGTGGCTAACCACATGTGATACTGCAACAGAAAACAGAAAAATCAGCCAAAAAAGGTATTTGCACCATATTTATAGAGACATGTCTGTGTTGACACTCTTTGCATATATACAGTATACATCTTTTTTTAAGCTTATCTTTTGGGGTTTTTTCCCTTAATTTCAGAGTGACAGTGGATAGACAGGACAGGTGGGAGAGAGATGGGGGATGACACGAACAACACGATAACAAGTGATTTTTGCGAGCACGAGTATGCATGTGCACTCTAGGTCACAGTTCAAGGGACAAGTACAAGGACAAGTAATCTATTCGGCCATATTCCATCATCAAACCTTTCCGGAGTTCAAGGATGATTTCATGTGTGTCTCTAGAGATTGAGGGAGTCTATGCAGCTGTGTGATAATGGAAAGTTGTGTTCCAGGGACTGTCTCCTTTGAAGTTTAGCAGAAAATATGCTAGGGGGCCACACACACTGGACTTGAAAAACAATTAGATTTGGGTGAACATCTGTGTTTGCGCACCTATGTTATGGAAGATCCTTAGAGTTCGGATGTTGGGATATGGTGAAAAGTAAAGCTTGCTTCAACTTGATTTGTTCCCCCATTCTCTCCAACCAGGCAGTGGACAGCGTTCTGTTTCTTGATTGTACCCCAACTTCTACATGCACTTACTCACAGGTGATGGACCAATGACATTTACACCCACATGGTTTCCTATGGTACTGCTCCTTTTTGTCCATCTCTGCAATCTTTCATAAAATGTGTACAAATATGGCAGAAATGAACGCAGAATGCTCCCTCTGTATCTGTGTTTAGCAAAAATTAGCCTTTCTTGCAATTTCAATGCACTGTGGGAGGATGACTTTCTCCTCTAATTATTTTGCTGTGGAAAGAGAATTTTAGCTTTTGGTAATCACAATTCATTAAAACCTCGTTTTGCTATGTCAGCACAGGCTTGACTTAAATAGGTTTAATGCATTAGAGGCTGTTTGTCTAATGACTGTGTAAACTGTCAGTTCATGTTAAATCTGTGACTCCCAGGTGTGGAGGTGTGAAATATCATGAATACGAAGCAGACTGGGCATCACTGGAAAATACGGACTTTTAAAAAACGCTAAATAAAGCTTCAAGAGTAAGACAGATGGGATGATGAACCAACAGATTTAAAGAAAACTCCCACACAGCGATTCACATCACTTACTTTTTATCAGCTGCCAATCAAGAGCCTAACCCCCCTCCCTGATCTGACACAGCCTTGCCAAGGATCAAATGTGCTTACAAGCAGCCCTGCTTTCAGCACCCATCATGTCTGCGTATGTCTTAGCATCTGACACCAGCCCCCCCAACCCCCTGAGCTTCTATTTTTACACTGCACGCATCTTCCCCACACCAACTGCCAATCGCCAATCCCCAAACTCCCCCGCCATCCCGCTCCTCCCATTTGAACCTGTTATTTTGCTCATTCAGTCAATTGCTAACTGAACTTGAAAGAATTTCTGCTCCAGGGTTACAGCTGCCCATCTGCACCGTTTTGTCACTCATTCGCGAGAGGGCTGATTGGGAGGAAGGAAGCGCATTCTGCTGACGTGCACTCACACTCAGCATTCTGGTCTAAAGTAATGGAGGAACATGGTTTATCTGTCTGCCCTGCAGCGTGTTACTCAACAAGGACCTAGGGGTGTTGTGGCGCCTACAGTTGTGTATGAAACTTGTTGTTTCTGTATTTAAAAAAAAAAAAAAAAATCTTCTTTATCTCTTTTAGATATAGTGCTAAAGCTGAGAGACAAAGCAAAGAAGAGAATGGTAATACAATTTGTTTTTGTCAGAATTCAATTCCAAGCCAGCATGTGGATCCAGAGGTGGAGATTTTAACATTGCAGAATGCCAGTGGATTTAACAAAAAAATACTGCAGGCAGCCAAGCATCGAGGTTAAATATAAAACGCATGTACAATGTAATGCAGTACAATACAATAGAATACCCCTACAAATACCCCTTCATCCAACACTAATTTACTTAACGTGTTCAGGTGTTGTTGCCACACAAACAGCCGTTTGTGACTTGTAGGGGCGTTGTACTGGAGCCCATTATATTTCAAATACACTTACACAGGAGCAAAAAATAAATATAGATTTCACAAGTGATTTCAGTCGCCCAGTTTATGTTGTTCTGTCGAATATGCAGAGTTGATGTTCGGCGTCACTGACCTCATCACTCTCCAATGTTCTGCACAGCAGGGATTGCACAGCAGAGTGACGATAATAACCTGCAACCCTGTAGAGGAAAATTACATTCTGAGCTGCACTTTCATTTATTACAGGGCTGTTGTATTGGTTTGCATTATATATTATACATTTTCATGGTCACTCAGTCTTGCACTGTAAGTATATCTGCTACAGTGTCCTACCATTAGACTGGAGAGTAGAGCTGGATACTCACATTATCCTAAATCTGGTTTTAGTGCCGTTTGTGTCTGGTACATAGCTTCATCATTTGTTTTAGTCACTGTTGTGTTTACTATGCTAAGTGCTTTAAGAAGACAAAACTGAATATCAGACATGACAACAGGGGCTGAAGTAAGCAAGGGAAACTCTCCGCAACATGTTTTAATAAGGGGAAACTGCAAACATTCTGCGAGAGATCACACAATTTCCAGTAGTGATAGGTGCCTTCTGGCCAATGGCATGAAACAGCAACATGACGACAGGATGTATAATAAAACAATTCAATTTTAATTCACAAGGTTTTGATTCCATCACATTTCCAATTCGATTCAATATCAACTTAGTCTTGCGTTGCCAGACCCTCCTTAACAGTGCTGTGGTGGAGGGTCTAGCTAGTAAAGACAGCATTCAGGGATGGGAGAAAAACGTGCTCTGGTTTATTGGCATTTCTTTAAACCAATCAAAAGCGTCTTGGGCGCCGCTATGTGCCAGACGGCGTAACCCTGCCTCTACAATATATGAAGGAAGGTTTTGGTGGAACGTGCACATTCAAAGGTTGTTATAGTCGTGCAACGGAAAACTCTGATTGGACAGATAGTCTAGCTAGCTGTCTGGATTTACCCTGCAGAGATCTGAGGAACAGTTAACTATAGTCCTCAGAAATCCACCCGACTTTAAAATTACAACACAACGAAAGCGGAAGGTGTTACGACCAGGCCCATTGTAAGATTGGGCGTAACATAAAAGGGATGAATTTGGAGGAACCAAGGAAAAAAGTTAGAAGAGGTCACGGTAAAAAAAAACAGGATTTTTAATTAACATGTAAAGGAAAATCAAATTACAAAACACAAAAAGAGCTATATGGGTGCTGCCTATGTTAACAAAGTCATTTCCAACCACAACTAAAAGAGCACAGCACCCATTAGCTTACCAAATTACAATTTTATACAATGGAAACAAAAGAGCCTGTTGTGCCTTGTAGCACAACAGGCTCTAACAAACTATTAACTATTAACAGTGTGTACCAACAACTTTTAACCTTTTAACACCTCTTCTACAACAACTCTAACAAAGGGTAACTAGACGGACAGCATAGCGGACTGATCTCTACTTTCAGCCGCTTCGACTGATGAATCCAAGAGCTTTTTAAACTCCAGCTGGGCTGATTGCAGGAAGTTCATTGGAAGGAAGTGGGCGGGGCCATGATGCGGGACAATCCTCTCTGGGCAACCAAACAGCTGAATTTGCATACACAAACATTCTGCACATGCTCTGGCTAGAAGCCTAAACTAATCTAAAAGGCAGGGGCCATAACAAAGGTAACGGACATTGGGCTGAAAAGAAGGACATACAGTCGCTATTTCAGGCAGCAGCTGAACAATCCCGGAAATGAAACGTGGTCGATATAGACTATTACGGCACCAACATTTATTTCGCATTACATACGTAATAATCACACATTAACGACTGGTTATGGCAGATCCAACAGTTTTAAACTTCAACAGCGTACCCGCCTTTGAGGAAGTTAACACTTGTCAATGGAGAGTGGCTAGACTCTCTGTCCAAATGAAATGTACTAGAGTCTGGTAGGACCAGGCTATATCTTTTGAACATTGTGAGAAGAACTGCCTCAAGAAATATTGTTTTCCAAACTTCCATTTCTTCCTCCAGCAACACTTCTTTACACTACCCTAATGTGGTAACTCTGTGGCTGAGAGAGCCTTAACTCCCCTGACATCCTCAGCTCTAATGTAGTGTTACTTTCTCTAACACCACTTTGAAGCATTAACATTTTTATTTAACTGAATAATTACTGAGTACATTTTACAGAGCTGACAGCATAATACATTTACAACAAAATGGGCTTGTAGAAAAAAGTGTGTGGAAATTAAAAGCTTCAATTAGGTAAACACAAGAACTTGTTGTTTGGTGTATTGACTCAAACTTGCAAATAAAAGCAGTGATGTGGTAGTAATTTAAGGGTTAGCATTAACTATGACCTTTAGCAACTGTGAAGCCCTACATTAACATTCCCCCTAGCTGCCTTATTTATAAGCCTACATATATTTTATAGAATTAGAATTTAGATTACATTGAAAAACACACATATCAGAAATGTCTCAGCCCCAGCAGCTAATAAGATGTTTTTCTCTCTGGGCCAAATGTAGAATATTTATCTTCCTACATCCATTAATTACAGGTGCCCATTTGTTATATGAAACATTCATTAGTATGTGCAGTGCACTCTCCAGTTTTCAGACAAAAGACTTGCCCTTGAGAAAAGTGGTAGGAGGACAAATTGACATAGTCTTCTTGGCCTTAAAACACTGCTGAGATGCATTCCAACACAAAACACACACATGCATGTAGTAGCACATGTCAACATACATTGAAACAATGTATGCAAGTTGGCAAACACATGCATGTTTACCCACTTCCACTCGTGTTTCTCACACACACACACACACACACACACACACAGTTCAGTGAAAAGAGCTGTATGGATGAGCAGATTTGGAAGAAAGGGTCATGGGTCAATGGGTTAGGAGAGATTGCTTCTTAGCTTGAGGTGAGTTGAGATTTTGAATTTGGCTGTCAACACTGCTGTCATCGCACATATCTGAGTCACACTGCAGTGCTCCGGTCGACCGGCAGCTCTTTATTCTGGGGTTCAAGTTATGCTAGAGGTACTGCATGGAAACTCATATCAGTTTTTGACTACACACATACAAATGTGAAGGTCAGAGCTCCTATGTGAATGTCTAACTTTCAAAAATAACCCTCTAAGGTCTAAGGGCATTTTTACACATCTTCACATTTTAAGAGTATTTGATTTTAACCAGATCCCCATGTGTTTCATATCAAAATGTTCAGAACAAACTCAGCTTTCTGTAAAATGAGGCCCAAAGTTGTTCCAGAGCAATGTCTGAAAAGATAATTTGGCCCTGAAGCTGAAAACTTCATGTTGGCTTTTTGAAATTTCTTGAATCACTTGTGAAAACAAACCTACACTCAATTGTTTTGGTGCTTGAAATGAATTTGCAAAAAGTCTTGGGTTCAAAACAGTAACGTAATACAGTCTATGAATAAATCAGTAAATACATTTTGTAATGTGCTTTTGGAATATAAGTTGTCAAACATCGCTTGGACTCGTCGGTGCGTCTTTTGTCCTCAGACAAAGATGCTCATTTAAAATGAGCCTGGAGCTCCAATCGTCCACCAGCATTAAACCCTCACAGTGTGAAGAAGTCTTAGTAACAGTATTTAGACCAACATGTAGGGAGATTTAATTAACAGAAAAAGCTCAAAAGTCTTTTATTGGCGTCGTTTGTAGGGGGGTTATTAGCCCAAATTATAAATCATTTTATGATGGAGACAATGAAAGTTGACATGCACGACAAAGACAAATCTCTCTCAATACTTATTTCATGAACCGTATGTGTGATAAGACGTACAGTAGTTGGACAGATAATTAAGCTGCTGTGATATATGCAAGATAACTTCACTGGAACAAAAATTAGAATTGGATCAAGTCTTATGATCACCTGCCATCTGATTGCATTCCTAAAATGAGGCCACAGGAGATCTTTAGCGTTATATAACACACGCTTGGTCGCCTCCTTTAGCATCACAGAACACACGCTTGGTTGGGACTATTGGCGTCCCTTTTGACGTTGTTAGGTTAAGGAAAAGCTCATGGGTGGGCTTACGTTTCCGTGACTCACTGGAATGTGACAGTTGGGTTTAGGTACACACACGGCAATAACAGGACAGTTAAGAACACACGTGGGACACGAACCCCGCTCTCCTGGGTTAAAGTCCTGTTTTTGACCCATCTACCACCCCGACCAATCTCCCTACGTGAAATTTCCCCCGTACATACTACTAGCTAAACCTCGTCTAGATGCTGCTCTCCCCGGTACGATCTACACACATGCCAAAGGGTGCCTTTTTCGTCATGTCAGATGCGGACAGCCACTGTCCAAACGTTCATATTTTTACGCGTTCGGTAATACACACCCCGCATCTGTGAGGTGTGGAATGGGTTACAGATGTGTTTTTTATGTCTCGTACAGTACAATAGAGATATTTTGTACTAATCTGTATGAACCAGTTTTAACATGAACATGCATATAACATGACTTTACGCTAACATTTTAATATTTCTTTTACGTCTTCTGTTTTAATATCGTCGGCTATTTCTCCACATCTCCCATAAAAGATAATAGTATAACGTGTGCAGACGTGTCTGTGTGTGCGTGCAATTGTAAGGGCAAGGAAACACCCTTACACGTTATTGGCCTCGACAGCTCTGGAGCAGAGCCCAGCCATGAGTCATGTCAACTGATGTGTCAGGTGTTGGCATTGTTTTTCTACCGTCTTGCCTCAGTTCAGATTCAGCAGATAAGTCAAGCCAAGCCATGCCAGACCAGGCCACCCTACTGCTTTTAACACACCAGCCGCTGAACTGCCACTTTGTCAGGGCACCGACTGTCCCCCACCAGTTTTATTTTTTGGACATGCCAGTAGAGCTCAGGGGTGGGCTAAAAATTGGCCAAGTGACTCTCTAACAAACTTGTTAGAAACATTGTTTCTTAAATCATCAGGCTGATTTAAATCCCTTACATGTAAACTATTTACTTTGATATATCATTTGGAAATTAGCATTTATAGTCCATAATGAAGGTTCTAAAAATAACACTATTGAGGATGAAAATGAATTCACTCTGTGATCCTTTCATTGGATTTTCTCTTCCCCCCTAAATTTCAGCATAGCTGCAGCTAAAGCAGGCAACTGATTTTATTTCTCTGGAAAAAAACAATCTACATCTTGTACGTGTAAATCCGTTATTGCTGTAGCAAGTAACTGCAGTCCTGAAATGATAACAACATCATTCACCCGTGTATTGTCGGGAAGGACAATTCCACTCTTTTGTATTGATCTAACTACAGTATTGCCATGCCACGCTCCAGTGCCTTCTTTCCATTCTTAAATGGATGAACAACTGTGATGTTCAACTGCTTTGCACACAGATTGCAGCAGGACAAATTTGGTTTCACAAAGGTTTATGCAAATATGTTTCAATATTGCAGGTTTTCACATTTTGTCACAGGTACAGGAAAGGTAATGATAAGGGAAGAGTTACTTAGGAGGAAGTGGAACACTTTGCCAGAGTACGCAGACTGCCTGCTTGACTTTTTGTTTTAAATATTTTAAATTTCAGGTTCCAAGTTGGAGATTTGCTGCCATGTTACGGTCATCTTTTTTGGCATCCATTCCATCAATCTACGTGTAATAATAGAACCAGTTGGTGCCTGCTAAAGAGCTCCCAAACCTTTACAACTTCCCCACCATGAATGATGAAAATATACTACTTTTACATAGTCCCCAAATGTGGGTTGCTTTAGTCTTTCAGTTGGATATTTAGCAAGTAAAAACATGATTTGTGATGTTTCTGGGGAGTGTGATGTGGCTTCAAAAGCAGATATCAGAATCTGAGCTATAAAGTACAATAACCCTGAGGATGGAAAACACCCCTGTGGGTTGGGTTTCCTGCCACCTCTAGGCCCCTGTGGTATGTATTACAGGGTAAGAAAAAATGTCCTATATCGTCGTACAGTTTAAGGGACACCTCCAGCGTTGTCTCTCCTGTTTCTGTTTTGTCTGACTTGCATGAGCCCGCAGTTTGTAATATATTTATGACTTTTTTCCATTTTGTTTTGTTTGATAGGTAGCGTCACCGTGTCCATGTCCAGACACTGATTGGTTAACGTTCTATCCAAATATCTGTTGAAATACAAATATAAAAGATCTATTAATGTTTTCAGTTAATTTAATGGTTTAAACTAAAGTGTAACTTCTTACCTTTTAACAGGATATAGTTTTAACTCTTTACTTTAGCTTTTACTTTACAAGAGCCAGCTAAAGTACGCTCAGCCAGTAAATTAGCCGTGCGCTACCCTTGGCCATAACCGGACACCGCTATCTCCTCGCTGTAGCCCCTCTGCATTGCTGGGTATTAAGTTCATGGACAGTTAACTAAAGAAAGTCCCATAAATGCTATCAAAACTACCGGAACTTACTTCCGTCCTTCACAATAAAATGCATGCTTCAACAACTCTGAATTATGCAATAAAAGCTGCTTATTTTCCAGTCGCCCTTTAAAGGTTCTTACTTCTTTTCCTCATCAAAGTCACTTTCATATACAAATCAGACATCTAAATGACCATAAAAATATAGGAAAAGATGGGTATAGATCAATTCTGAAAATATTTTATTATGATCGGAAATGTAAAGTACTGTGAAAAGAGCGTCAGGTCGGAAGTGTACAAATATGGCCAATAGCAACGATTGGTGTCCAAACATGGACACAGTGACGCTACTCTCCATGTATGCTGTATTTGCTATTTAACCATAGATACCTAAATTCAGACACCTTCTCCCTCAGCAGACCATATAGGCGTACTGTTAGGTCCGTCCAAACCAAAAATGATAACTATAACAACAACAATGTGAAAACCCACACTGATGAACAACTGGTGGCGCCAAGCTCATACATAATGCATTAATAAACATACCACCACACAGTCTCTCAAACACTGAGGAAACAATCATGCCCAGAGACCGAAACACGTGCACCTCATTAATCTTTCACCATCATGAATACAGACTGAGAACACAAGCACACACTCATTTACAGTCCTGCCATTCTTGTAGATGATTCGGTGTCCTGAGAGCCCATCATGAGATGCACAGCTTCATCTGAACACAGTCCTGGGGATGAATGATGATGCAGCAGTGTGAGCACTTGGTCTACTCAGAGCAGCAGCTCAGCTTACTTTCAGAGAGCGTGTTAGAGTAGTCAGCATTTATCTTGTCATTGGACCACCCAGCTCTTAACACAAATGAACAAAGACACTTGACTACATTTACGCCCTGAACGCTAACGCTTAATGTTCCCCTTCACTACTAAATCCTTAAAATTAATCCTTCTGCCACCCATCCAACCAAGGGCATAGGGTTTTGTTTCATCATTGGGGGGTGGGGTGTGTGTGTGTGTGTGTGTGTGTGTGTGTGTGTGTGTGTGTGGGGGTTCAACATTGTGGAATGTTGAGATTACCAAATTTTCTGACATTGTGAGCGTTAAACACTTAACCCTCATGTTGTCCTCACCAGTTTTCCCATATCAGTGTTCTTTTTAATTACCCATAATAACATGATTGATTCCACACAACGCTCTTTGGCAAGTACAAATCTCTACTTTCATTAATTTTGGGCGCGTCTAATTCAATTTTATAGGATTTGAAAAAAAAACATTGAAGTAGTTTTGAAATAGTATTGAGTAAAAGTTGACATATTCCAGTCTGTGATTATCCAACAGCATCCATCCACATTAATTTTAGTCTAAATAATTCCTAATTTCTGCTTTTTCTAACTCAAACATTATAATTTCCTATAAGTGAGGTTTATTGACCATACATTCCAAAAATTACTGTAACACTAAAGTTAATAAGTGTTACGTAGTGTTGAAAAACGTCCAAAACAAGTAACAAACATTGAAAAAAAAGGTTCATAAGTGTAAGAAAAAGGTAAAAACATCGATTAAAAAGCAGCAACAAAAGTGTTGATTTTCAATTTTGATGGGAAGACAACACAAGGGTTAAACCATCAATTTTTCTGCATTATGGTGAATTTGATTACAACAATGTGTGCCTTTTCTGCATCAATTTATGGTGCAAATGTGTTCATTCATGTAAAGGAAATTAAAATTGTTTTTTTGGGTTGGATTGCACTGGCCAGTTTTGCATTATTGCAAAGTGCAAAAGTGCAAGGTAACAGATTATCACACAGAAAATGAAAAGCAGGACAAAGATAGGTGGGAATAAAATGGGTACTTAAACACTGTACATTTACAAAAACAACAACAAAATATATAGCAAAGTTAAAAGAAGCTTCTGGCCTCCTGGTTCATAATTACTTCTTAGCCCTCAGTCACATTAGGTACAAGAGACAGCGGAAAAGCTATGAGATTGCTGCTGCCACTAGCAAGGAGGGGCCAAAATAGACAAGAAGTCTATTTTATGCAAATGCTGAGCGATGTGACAAAGCGACCGCCATTTGGAGTGAAGGCAGCGTGACGGGAGCAGGATGTTTGTACGTTGGTTGCACGAGTTGAAGAAAATCATTCAAAATGGCGAAAATGCTTCAAGACATCGTATTTCTGTATACATCTGAAATGTTTGGCATTTTATCTCATTTATTTAGTTTTGTCTATCGAGGTAGAAATACTTTTTTATCCAAAAACATTGTGATTGTGAAGTGACTATGCTTCTGAATTGACTTGTGAGACCTCTTGCAGATACTTGGCAATAGCATGCTACTCTCAACACAGAAGCAACCAGGAGTAGGCTAGGCATGACCAGGAAGCTCTCTTAACCCTTGTGTTGTCTTCCCGTTAACCATGAACTTGTCCTTTCAGGCCAAAATTAAAAATTAAACATTTTTTGCTGCTTTTTCCGATTTTGTTGTTGTTGCTTTTTCTGATTTATTTGTCACTTTTTTCATGCTATTGGCCCTTTTTTTTTAAACCTGAGCTCGTTTAATAATAGGTTTTACACTTATTCTTGGAATTCATGGTCAACAAAGCTCATTTGTATCAAATTATACATACATTTTTAGTTAAAAAGGCAGAAATTATGAATTATTTTTGACTAATAGTTAAGATCTGAGGATGTTGAGTGGATCTCAAATGGATATATGTCAAACTTTAGTCCAGATACTGTTTTGAAACCATTAAAAAAAAAAATTCAAATGCTATAAGATTAAATAAAACACCCCAAAAATGAAAAAAACGTTGTATGGAATCATCTATGTTATTTTTGGGCAATTTTGTTGAAAGAAATCCATATTTCTGATATAAAATACTTTGAAACGGGTCAATCTGACCCAAGGACAACACAAGGGTTAAGCTCTCTGATTCTTCAGTATCCCTTTATAGCAAACTGCAAAAGACAAATGTTTAACTTTCTGTTTGAAGCATGTTTTTTCAATGAGCAGACCTTGAACCGGCACCGGGTCATCCAGTGTTTTTTACAAGGCTACAAAGATGTTATCTGACAAGATCTTCACTTGACTTTAAAGGTTGAAACCTCAAGGAGGTTCTCAAAGGATACTTATCAATTAAATGCACACACACAGGCGCACACACTATGTCTGTCTAACCTGGACTCAGTGGGAGTCAGGTTTTGATGATTTCTTATTTGTATTTCAAGGTTGCGCCCTGCTCACATTGCTGGAGGGCAATGCCTTTGTGTTGACGACACTGCGGAGTTGCGATGGAGCCACTTTGGTGCCAAAAAAGAACAGCAAGATAAAAAGCAGCTGTAGGTAACGGATGTTGCATGGTAAATGCAGATAATTCTTGACACTTCCGTAATGAATCAAGGGCATCTGCTGCAGAAAGTTTTCTGCTTAAATTAAAAGTAAAGCTATGTTATATTGACTGGGATATTACCTGGGAGACATGGCATGATTTCCAGGTTTTGCAGTCAAGTTAATTTTCAATGTTGTTTTAGTGGAGGAAAGTCAAAATTATTACTCCATTATTACTTCCCACATTTTAAAGAAAAATGTCCGCTGGTGACACTAACCACATATGAACTCTCAGTGAGTTGAGCTGTTTTTCCTGAAACTTCTTTGTTCTATGTTCCTCCACTGAACATACTGTACATTTTCCCATTAACCTCCAGGCAACAGATGAGTGGAAGCTAGAGGAAAGACAAACTTCACGTTTTAATTTGGCAAAACAGAAAGTAACAAATACATGTTTTCAGGGCAGTAAATTTCATTATCTTGAGCAAACAAAACATTGAAGTTGAAAAGGGGTAATTCATTAATTTTACACTAATAATTGTAAAGAGCCAATAGGCTTCTGCTATGCAAACTTTTTTTAATATTGTATAAATCGCCCAGATGCAGTAAACACCATCAATCTTGTGCAATCGGGTTAAAGAAAAAAAAAACTAACCAGAAATACAGAAACCATCTGAGGCTGGAGCCAGTAATAGCAACAATCATTTCTGGATCCTGTAAAACAAAAACACATTGCTAGACTGAAATATAAAAAATTCTGACTGTTAGTTTCATGTGTGTCACTTGTGTTCTTTTGCTTTGGGCGTTCGCTCACGTCATTTTGTAACTTTGAAATATGGCACAGCTGTTAAAGCTTACAAAACTCCTCAAGTGTGTAAAGAGGTGATTAAATACACTTGTCTTCTTCACAAGACTTTCCAACATGAGACTAAGTTCATCTTCATTTATTGATCCCCGGGGTCGCTTAAATGCAAACGCTGAAAATGGGTCATTACAGCAGCAAAGACGTGACCTAATAACTAAAGAGGAGAAAAAAAGGATTTGAGACAGTGTTTCTACGATGTTACCGTTGCAAAGTTCTACATTTAATCAGTTACAAATTCAATAATAATAAACAGCGGTGATTCAAGGATCAGACCTTTAGGGGGGCTCAGCCCTTAATGAGAATGTAATAATAATACATTTAATTTATATAGCGCTTTTCACCAACTCAAAGCCGCTTTACAGGGCAGAAGATAATAAAAACAATGTACAACTAAACAAAACCAGATTTGGGCACTCGTGAGAAGGGAGGGGGGGGGGGCTTATGGATATACAGAGGTTAAGAGATGGGTCTTGAGGCGAGACTGGAAGATGGTGAGGGACTCAGATGTGCGGATCTCTAGGGGGAGGGAGTTCCAGACCCTGGGAGCTGCCTAGGAGAAGGCTCTGTCCCCCAAAACTGCCGAGGTGACACGGATACAGTGCCTTGCAGAAGTGTTAACACCCCCGTTAAATCAGTAATTTCACTGGATAACAATCAATATATGTATTTATTATTATAACAGAGGATAAATGCAAAATATTGAACATATGAAAAAACTACGAAGGTTCCTTTCTGGACCAGAATCAAATGAAATGATAATAAAAATAAAACTTTCCTTGACTGCATTGGCAACAGCAACATTGGATATTAAACTAGTTTCTTTGCACCTGTAATTGATTGCCCTATATCAACAGACAAGTTTACAAACTCTAACATGAAGCACTAAAATTGATAAAAAAATAAAAAATAGAATTAGATTTTTATTATTAGAATTTGTAGGGGGCTGAGATGAAATATAAGGGATTAAAATCACAACTGATAATAAACCTGTAAAGGGAGCATTTATGCAGAATGCACAACATTGGCTGGTGTCCCATCAGGAAGTTGGAGTAAAAACCACTGGACTGGAGGGACAATACACAATTATAGTACATTATGGTTCCTGGATAAAAAAAAAAGGGCATAAACAGACCATTTCCTCTGCAAAGATAAAAAAAAGCACTTAGTTGGAATGAAAATTGCAGCATCTGCAGGCTGAATTTAAGAGCTGGTTGAGGTTTAGCTGAGGTTTGTTGTCTGATGAAATGCTCCCTTAATGAGCTTGAGATGGGGATGTAAGCAATTGGGCTTTTGAGAGTAAAATAAAAGGTAAATTAATGCTGTTAGGACATTTAAAAATACCTTTAATTCACACCCTCTACGCACATAACATAGAAAGTTAAAAGTTCTTAGTTGCATTGCTAAATGTATTCAATGATAATTTGTCAAAATTGTTTTAGGAATACAATTATTTTGTGACGTGGCCCTCAAAAAGACTTTGAAACTGAAATAAAAGTCACTCCCTTCGTATTTAACACACGTCTTATTGAGCCATGCAGTCTGCCTACTGCAGATAGCGGGACTTTTTAATTGTTTCCTCTGTGTTTAATTAGCAAAACTTATTGGAATTTTGTGCTGAGAAGAAGAAAACAAACATTAGTCCACAATCAATTACAAGTGGGTGTAGCATTAGAAGTCCGAGAAAAATGACAAAATGAAACTTTTTTAAACTTTCCAAAATCTTTCCTACAGTACATTTCTGGACTGCCTGTCTGTGTCTGTCATCCAGCAGCCAGTCAAAGTCATAGCTGACTTCTTCCTCTGACTAAGGTCAACCAGATGTCACTGGAACAGCAGCGTTACCATAGTAACTCATTCTGCGTGATTTGAAACAAAAATGTCCCCCTAGGTCATCCATCATCTCTCTAGTGAGGCCCATCCATCATAGCAGAGGCATGCTGACATCCACTTTGCTCCGGTTCCTCTCGGCTGGACTGTGATTGGACGGTGTTAAGGAGCCGAGATGCCTAAGCACAGGGGTGCTTTCTTCCCTGCAGAGCAGAGGAACGCTCAAACTGTACAACCTGACAGAAACACATTGATTTAGATATCTATAAAGATGGGATTCATCAACCTTGGGGCTTGGTCATGTAGTTCACAAGGTTTTGGTTTTTTTTGTCCCTCGGACAGCATTAGGAGCATCAATGTGGACGAAAAGGGCCAGAGGCATCTGTTAAAGTATTGTGGTATTATACACAGCAACGTGTTGTCGGGTGAGTCTATTCTTGCAGGTCACGGCAGTTTCGGCTCAAAGAAACACACAGAAAACCCTTTGTGTGTCTTTTAAAAATTCCCCATAACAACAGGTACATCGCTAAGAAATATATATATATCAAATATATCTTAACTATCGTAACTTCTCAACCCCATAGGCATTTCTGCACTTGAGCTATATGTTCAGCATTAAGTTGGAAGTAGGCTGGTATTAGTCTTGCATTGCCAGACTTCTCTCCACAGCACAGCGGTGGAGCGTCTGATGGGAGAAAAACATGCTCTGGTTTATTGGCATTTCTTTAAACCAATCATAATTGTCCTGGGCGGTGCTAAGCACTGGACGGGAAGAAACTTATTTTTATATTATATTAATATACTACGTCCCTGTTTGCAACACTCTGATTATTTATTTTTTTGTTATTGTGTTTTTGTTCAAAAGAAGTTTCATATCTTAAATTTGTATTTTTATACATTTTATTTATCAGAACTTTAATATATGTTGATGTTCCTCTATTCTTTTACAATAAAAGCATTATATTTTTATTATCATATTATTTTAGTGAGAATTCAGAAATAACTACAAATAAAGTAAAGTTAAACAAATAACTAATGTTAGGGAAATCTGTCTGTTTTGTTACGCGTTTCTGAATATGTCGGAAAATCGGATTTTTAAATTCGGACATTTTTGGTGGGTAACGGACATCCAGCCGAAAAGAGTCACAGCAGCACTGGAGTAATCCTGGCAGTGGAACGTCGTCCGTGTAGACTATCCTGTAATATAAGAAGTTTGGACTTCATCAAAAGGCTTTGTAGCTTTTCCGAGTGGCAGGGAATTGCACTTGGTTGTTTACATGATTAGTGCCAGAAATAGTTATGAAATTAATGAAAAAAAGTGGACTAGAGAGACAGAGGTGTAAAACCTTGTTTACTTTCTCACTTCCACACAGTTGGCCAATCTCTCCTTAAAATGTGATTCACATTTTCAGTTTCAGAGTTTGAGTAATTGTTGGACAAGGCTCCTCAATTCCAACATCGGAAAGCAGACAAGGTGACATTGGTTGGAATATACGTTACATATGTGCTGAGGCCCAGGAACCATTTGAGGAATTCAAAAACCTTAGTTGCAATTTGACCCTTGGTTTAATTATAGTCCTGATCCTAAACAGTGTATAAATAATTACAACTACTGAGACACAGGTGCACAGCAGTAAATACAAAGATCACAATAACTGTATCTGTGTACTTGTGAAATTTACAACCAAAATGTTGTAGCTTTTCAAATCCACTGTTGGATGAATTTGCCTAATCTTCACAGCTTCACAGATGCAGCACTGTAGAAACAAGTTATAAAGGCATAAAGGAGTTGAACATAGACTAGTATTGCATTGCTATCTCCACAGCACTGTGTCAGCGATGGAGTATAATATGGCTACACCGGCTTCCAATTTCTGGGATAGGGGAAACAACTTTCTGGTTTGTTTGTATTGCTTTTAACCATTTATAACCGCCCTAGGCGGCACTAAGCCCAGATAGCAAGAGTGGAGTAATATCTGGCGCGCCAGACTTCATCCCAGCAATGTACATGCTTTGAGCCAGACAAAACATAGACAAAAAACCCTTTGTCAGCTGTAGATACACAACCAAAATTTCATCTAGCTATTTATTAGGGGACAGACTCACAGCTGGCTCCATGAGCAAGTTAGATTATTATTAAACTCAGATTATTTATGTCTCTATCTTATATATTTAATAGAAAAAAATAATGCTGTTGCTGACATTTCCTCAGCCAACAACAACAACGCAAAGTGCTTCTGCTTTGCAACTTTCAAATATAGTCTTTTTCATCGGAGATGAAAACAGCATGACTGGACCAGAACCCTTTGGGAGATCCAGATAAGATCCAGCAGGAGATAAGTCGCAGTGAGCTCTTCATACAGGCCACAAAGAAAAGAATCACTTCAATTTCAAAGGTTTTTCTTTGAAATTCTGCAGAATAAAATGACATTTGAATAACATATGTAGTTATCTGCGGCTTTGAGTAAGCTGGATTGTGAAGTCTGTTTTATCACGCTTCATTGTTAAAAGTACCTCAGTACAAAAAGCTTGCTGCACAAGGTCTGTATGAAACAGTATTTTGATGCTGTGTTGTTTAAACTGATGAGAGAGAAACTGTTCAATGGGGAGATAAGATGAGAGGGCGTCTGTGTTTGTGATGTAGAGCGCCAATCAATAAAGTGGAAAAGATGCAAATGATTACTCTTATAGAGTGGCAACTTAATAGCAACATAGATTTCTGGCAATTACGTTAATTGTTTCATTTAATTTACAATGGGTTGTTGCAGATGGTGCATTATCATCATGGCTAACCAAGTGGAATGGAGAACAGGCAGTGAAGTGAAGAAAACATGATCAGACCCTGTCTAATCTAAAGCTTTGTTGACTACAGTGAATGCAATGCATTATGGTAGTACTTGAGTTTTGACACTATAGTTGCGGAAAGGAGCAGATTTTCTTTGAGTGGGTCCCTGTTTTCTTTGTCTTTGGCACATAAGCATGCTTGTTTCTTGGTGCGTGTGAAGAGGTGATGCCATACACATTCCTGTATCAGCATAAATAATTTGACATAGTATTTAGCTTACACTAAACAATGCATTCTCATGAACGGGTTTGTATGATAGCTTATGAAAACGTATGCACAACAATTTGTACGATATTTTGCAAATTTACGCCAACCACAGGCCGGTCCAATGACAGTTAAGTTTAGTGGTTAGTAATGGGTTAGTTTTGGGTTAGGGTTAGGTTTGGGTTAGGTTTGGGTTAGGTTAGGGTTAAGGTTAGGTTTGGGTTAGGTTAGGTTAGGCTTAGGTTAGGGTTAAGGTTAGGTTTGGGTTAGGTTGGGTTAGGTTAGGGTTAGGTTAAGGTTAGGTTTGGGTTAAGGTTAGTGACAGTTGTGACAGCAGCCATTACAGTTAAGTTTAGCAGACAAAGGTTGACTGTCTTGCTGCGATGACAGTTAAGTTTAGGCAATGTTACTCAACAGCCATATGTTTTAGGACCCATGGTTCAACAGCCTGCACTGAAACTGTGGTGGAAATTGGTCAGACAATACATGCTGTGTGACTATTTGCTTCTGTGACTGAAACTGGCCACATGTTGTCCTGGACTTGTGGTAGTGCATTATGTTCAAGTTATGTTTGCCAGATAATCAGTAACCCTGTTTCAAGCATTTTAGAAGAATGCTAACCCTAACCTCATAACCTTAAACTTCAGTTTATGTCTGCAGCAAGTTGAAGTTAAACTTCCTCTTCAAGACTTGAGGGCCTTTCTGCAGGACACAGGTTCAGACTAAACCACATGTGCAGTTTAAACCGCAGCTTCTTACGACACAGCCATGGGTTTTAAGTGATCATGGAACTTTGACCCAACCAACACAGGTACAGTATAAATCCATCTTAAACCACAGCTAAGATATTGAGTTACAATCTGTCTGTCTTCCGCTTTAATAGTGGACTTAGGAGGACCTCAAAGCCAAGGGCTTTAACACAATCAGGGTTATTGCCATGTGTGGTAGTTAATTGTCTTGCTGTGGAAAATTCCTCATGCTAACCCTCATAGCATAATTGTCATGGCCGTGGCCTCCGAAGACCATCTTTGTTGCTGTTTTTGTTGTTATGTTTTAAGATAGTATTATGATTGGATTATGGATCTTTGCATTTGTAATATCTTCATACTGTAGACAGGTCATTCTTGTGGTGTTCTATAGAAAACTTGTGATATGATCACATTAAAAAGGTATGTATAAAGGTCACCATTCTCACTATCATTATCATTATCATCTTAATTATTGTCCCATCATCGTTATCTTCGCCATCATTATCACCATGACCTCACCCTCCTCCCTGTCACCATAGATCTAATCTCTGCGGGAAAAGCTTTACTTCATTCCCAGAGCACTTCCCAAGTCGAGTAATAAATATTTAATGGATTTCACAGTCTTTCTTACTTTCTCTTAGTTCATTTGCTGTGGAAGTTACACATGAAAAAAAAAAAAAACTTTTGCAAATTGCAGATTCTATAGCTTTAGACACATATGTAGTGGCTGTGGACAGTTCTAATCAGACCTCAGGGGCATTTGGTAGTGGCTGAGCTGTGCTACTGCAATAGTCTGACGAAAGAGCCAGCATACATCCTAAAACCACATTAGGATAGAGTGTAATGAGGTAGTGCAAGACAAGTAGTACCATGTGTATAATATAAAATATTTATCAGGATGTTGTTTAGTCAGTTTTGGTCCAATTAGTCACAGTTAATAAATGCTTTACATTAAATTTTTTCACATTAATTCATACTTCTTCACATACTGTTTTGCTATTTTGTTGCTTCAGGTCTACCAAGTCTAAAAAAGAAGATTAAAAAACTAATAACAATGTGGTCAAGGATACAGAACAAATGAAACAAATCAGAATGCACACTGTGGACAGGGCTGCTAAAGGCTGCATTTGATGTGTGTGGTCTTTCTTATCGCATGAAAAAGTATTTTTTACCTAGTGACTTGTTTCCCTTTTGTGCTGTTTTTCTTCAGGATCCTGAAGATTTAGGGCCCTACTTTAACACACAGTGTGAAGTGCATGACACAGGTGCATTTAGGACACAAACAAATCCACTTTTGCTAGTTTATCGGTGGAAAAAAGGGTCCATGCGCCTTGTGCATGGTTTAAAAGGGAAGTACTTAGTGTCTTCATTAATCATAGGTGTGTTTTGCGCATAACATGCAATAAACCAATCAAAGTGTCATCACCCATTCTCTTTAACAGCCAGGCGCGTTTGTACCTTGGCACATTGTGACTATGATGGCAGATTTTGCACCATCTGATTGTTATCTTTTGCATTTTTGTGTTGCTGGCTCATCCTGTGTATGTGTAACAAGCATAGTGCATAAGCCTAGGTGCATTTCACTAATGCACTGTTAAAATAACAATGAAATGCTGCGCTATTGACTGTAGACCAGGTTTCCCGCTGGCTAAAGATAGCAATACGCTAAGAATTCACCTGAACACACTTCCCTGTAAGACCAGCACGCCCATGGGTGCAAAAACAACTGCGTCAGGCCGGGTGCAAGATAGGGCCCATAGTGTCAACTCTCTAATTTTTGATAGCTTTGGCAAGCAATCAAAATCTATAACAATGTTCTGGACCAAGACTAGATTAAACAATTATTTTGTATTTATTTTGTTTCTGTGTTTATTATTTCATTTTAATAACATAATGAGGTTTATGTTTGTGTATGCACCAACCACCAAGACAAATTCATTTGTAGGTGTTACTCACTTGGCAATACATCAATTTCTGATTGTGATTGTGATTCTGAAGCGAAACTTATAGTCCATTTCTGCAAAAAAATTGTTTTGATTTCATGAATATGACAAGTTAATTGCAGACTGCTTCAGGTGTCTCTGCCAAAAGATAATGAAGGCTTAGATGATATCGATACCTCACCGCGGGTCAGCCAACACACTTGGTTTAAAATTGCTCATTTGAGGCTTATTGTGATCGACAGAACAAAGATTGATCCACCCCACTCTCAGGCAGTGAACTTTAACACTGCCACTGATAGTCCACCACGGTGCGATGCAAATGCACGCCTTGCACAGTGTCACCCCAGTGGACGAGCTTCAACACTTTTCAGTAGGTATTGATCTTCTGGTGACACTGAATTTAATATGCTTTAGACCTGTCAACAACCACAAGGGACGCATGCCTCCTCCCGGCTCTCTCACTGTGATTTGATGAACGCTTGGCATTAAAGTAAGAGGAGAAAATCCTGCAGAGGATACATACACAGTACAATCACACTACAGAGCTTACATCAAAATGAAATTTTTCATTTTGTTTATTTCAAACATGGATATGTTGATCCCACTTTTTTCTCTCACTATACTAAGCTCAGGCAGGCCTATATGTGTGTAACTCCTTCGAACTAAAGGGGACATTCATGCACCAAGATTTGTGAAAATTTTTAACGGATTATGAAAATTACACAGACTCATAAACAGCATTTAATTAGGATCAGGCATGTCTACTCAATACTAAAGCCTTTAATAATGTCAGTATTGGCGCTGTAACTGATGCAATATATTGGACTATTTGCAGGGTAAAAATGTGACATTTTCATATGTCAAAGTTTTGGTCTTTAGCCTGTTGATTAAATATGTATCCTTGTATCGCAAGTATGCGGCTTGATGTCAAACAAAGTCACAAGGGGAGGCGTTTTTGAATTTTTCACCCTGGGACCAGGTTTCAAATAAGTTTGTCTTCAGGCCGTGCATTTATAGGATTCATTTGGGCTATTGGCCAAAACAATACAGGTTTAAAGGTGTCTTTAATGTAAAAAGTCAGTACTCATTGTGCAATGTGCAGCAGTGAGTTAATGGGCTGAAGCTGGATGGCTTCAAAGCTGATCCTGAGGCCCAGAGAGCAGGCAGGAAAAGTCCAAAAAAACTTTTTCAGAGCGGAGGAGCACATGCAGCGGAGCCGACGCTGGTGGTGCAGGCCATGTGTCTTGAGGTGGCAAGGACAGAAGTTCTAAGGCGGTGTGGAGGCGGGTCGGAGCAGAAGAGCAGACAAATGCTTAACATCAGATCTACAAGCAAACAGACTGAAGGCTCATGCTACATTTACACTGCTACATAACAGTTTTACTGACGGGTCATTTTCATATTGATTAAATTGAATCAAATGAATTTGCAATGTGAACGGGATTGCACCGATATTTCTTTTTCAGCTCATTGTTTTGAATCCCTGAAACATTCCCCATATGGTTTTATCTCAGCTCTGTCATCAACCCTGTAACATACAGTGAGCAACTCTGTTTGGCAACTAAACCCAGCGTAACCAGCAACAAATGGCTGCTAGCGGCTAGCTAGTGTATAAAGTAGAACATTAAGCAGCTAAGGGGCCAGATATTTTTCTCAGGAGCTGAAAAAGAAAGAGTGAACAGTGGACTTTTAATTATCAGGTGGACAGAAGCATGACTCCTAATCAATGCTACTGTGGCTCTGTGTAAGGTGGATGTGATTGGGAATTGTTTGCTAACCTGTTAGTAGGCCTGCATGATTAATTGTTATAAAATCGCGATCTCGATTCACCCTGTAATTTTTAAATAACTTTGATTTTAAACAAAAACAAAAAGATTCTCATTTAATTTTACGAGCAGACTACATCACGAACGCTACTACTTTCCTCTGTGTTTTAAACATAGACTATATAAAATAGATTTTAAAGCGCTCCCAAGCACTACAATGCTCTCCCTTCTCTTCACTGAATGTGAAGGCCGGTGGTGATGCGTAATGTGCTATAGGTGCCAAAAAAAAAATCTATGTTTGGTACTTATAATATGATTTGTTTTGTCATGGTCAAAACAATTGTGGCGGAGAATTGTAATATACAGTAAATTCTAAGCAAAAAAAATTGTGATTCCCATTTTTCCCCAAATCGTGCAGGCCTACCTGTTAGCACAATATGTCATGGCTGTGTGCCGGTCACCTCGTTATGAAGTGTCTTTGCTTTAGGAAAAACAACACTTCCATGCATTACATAGTAAAGGCATATAGGCCTACAGATATACAGTAGCTATGATTTATCAGTGGGTTAGCAGTGTGAATTGTTGTTGTGTGATCTATTCTTTTGTGTACAACTGCAGCAGTACCACAAAGAAAGCTTTTCAGCCGCACTGAGCATAAATGACCAACATCCACTATTCTTCTCCTTCCTTTGTCGCTGTCTTCTTCACTCTGGTTGTACACAGTTGTTAAAAGTGCTTTCTTTGTTTCAGCACAATATATATTCATATATATGCGCTAAAGCCTCTCTCTCAGTGTGAGAAAGTTAATGTGAATCTACATTATTTATCCCCCGTGCTTAATGAACAGTTCTCGCCTTCCCAAACTCGCTGGGATATTACACATCGCAACACAAGTGTCAGCACAAGCTGGGTTGTCAACATAATTACGTTACATTATCTTATATTTGATAGCCTCGCCTGAAGCCTCTTTCACGTCTTTGGTTTCTGCTTTGCTTTCCTTCTGTCATTGTTTTCAAACAGCAAACTTTAATATTTCCTCTCTACCTTGGTGGCAGATGCTTGTCTGAAGTTGTCCCCTTGCACTGCTTAAGGGTTTATATTTATTTATAGCACCTCCCAAATCAACAGTTACTGCTGCAGGTGGTGTTAAAGTTAACCAAGCATGGTGGGTGGTGATTGTTAGCTGCATCGCTAATCAGAGGTAAAAATCTCTACAGATTAAAGCGAGCATTTGCAGCGGCCTCGCTGTGTCGATGTGCTGTCAGCTCAGCGTGATGATAAATGTTTACGGCACTACATTAAGAGGAAATTACCTCTTTTTGCTAGAGGCCAGATCATTCATTCACAGGCGTAGCATGCCCATCGTCGGCCCTGTCGTAAATTAGTCTGCACCTTTCAGTAGGAAGAAAGGTGGGGAGGATTAGGGAGATCAATCTTTTAGACGGGCTGTTAAAATCATTATTTGGCTTCCTGCAGGACACAGGTTGCGCTAAGAAGTGACAAATCGTGCCACGCTGTTATAAACATCCCTATTCGTGGACACCCTGAGGTATGGTGGCTTTGTGTCCCTCTGTATGGAGATGGCCAGGCTAACAGACGGGGAAAGAGTTAGTGAGGTTATTATGGCGGCAGGACCTCCACAGTTATTCCAAGGGAGTCACCATTACAGGCCCACAGTGGCTTTCCTAGCCAAAGATTAACAGTGTGCTTCAAAGAAATCTAGCCATTCCCCCACAGAATCTATTGACTCCCTTCACTCCATCAAGGTTGGAAAACTGAGTGGAAAAAAAATGAGTAGAGAGACAAATTCTTCCCGATATCATGCAAATGATCTGCTTTGTGCATCAAGTCCAAAAATAATCACAAATGGGCTTGTTTCACGGGATGTAAAATGCTGTTGTCATGCTGTGACTGACATTCATTTATATCCATGTTCTAATATGAGGAGAGATTTGCATTTTCAACACAAACAGATCTAAACAGAGTTTGCACACTGACTGACATGATTCAGACCCACGGCAATCACAGCATGGCCGCATCCTCTGGTGCTAATCCAGTTAATCTTTCCATTGGCGACTGTTCCAGGACGGCTGTTCCCTGTTATTTTAGGAGAACGATTAAGCATTGTGGAATTAACAATGGCTTAACCTCTTCAGAAGATTTCTTTACATCTTGCCTGCAGAAAGCTTAAGGAAAGTAAATCCAATGGGGAGCTCAGCTGCTCTTGCTTCCAAAACACAATGTGAACCAAGATGTCCACAGCAATTACTAGATATCATTCATTGCATAAATGATACTGTGAGAAAAGGGACTTGCTTCCGCTATTGTGAAAGCTTGGATTTCTGCACAGAATTTCGGTGGGATGGCGTGAACTACCTGCCTTTCAGCAGATAATACCTACTCTTACCTGCCCTTTGAGATTTTAATGAGGCAGAAGAGTTCTAAAAAAAAAAAAAAATCACTTTTTAATTACAAGTAAGGCCTTTTCCTCTTCGGGTGTCTAGTAATGACCGAATCCAGGAAATCAATTTAGTGCTGTACTACAGGAGGGAGTAGCCACATTTACTCTCCGGGGCTGAAAAATGACCTGAAACCTTGCATATTTTGCACAAAGACCAAAGTCATAAATTCAAAATATTGCATTGCATTGCAAATATTGCATGGAGCTGGCCTAAAGCCTTTGTTCCTGTCAGGCATCTTCGACTGCTCAATATGTACAGTATGATGGCTCCAAACCGCTCCCATGCCAGTTCGTGAAATTGTCATGTAATTTTGATTTATTATTTTGTGAACGTGTCATGATTTTCGAACGTGACTGCCATGACACTATGCTGCTCTGAGGGACACAACAACGGGGAAGTCAAACGCCACACGCGGGACGGTGATAACAACTCGCGTGAATGTTCATCATGTTAGCATCATCATTGCACTCCAAAATGTAGATGCAAAAAACAAACAAATCCTATCAATTTTAAAC
Source organism: Percina caprodes (assembly GCA_013375575.1). NCBI lineage: Eukaryota > Metazoa > Chordata > Actinopteri > Perciformes > Percidae > Percina > Percina caprodes. The sequence continues at coordinate 2,542,616 of JABXJD010000001.1, forward strand.
AAATAGTTACATTTTGGCAAGTTGTTATTGTTTTTGATATATTCATGTGAATGTCAGTTAAATCCATCTTAATGGCATCAATTTTTTTTTATCGCAAGAATAATGTTCTTTTTGGCCTAGTACACTTTGTAGCAAACAAAACAACATGTACGCTGTGCACACTTGTTTGGGCTTGCGAGCCAGCCATAGAGTAGTAACGCCAAAATGGACGCCAATAAGATTCTGAATGGAAAGTTTACTTTTAAAAGTTGCCAAATGTTTCCATTCACAAGACCAAAGGGATCTGTGTGTTTGGTCGTTGTGAACCGAGCTATCATCGCAGCACATCCAGTCTGTATTACCACTTGATGGCCGAGCACACAGCTGATGCAAATTCCCCCAGCCCTCGTCAAAACACCGTCACTGTGTGAGAGATTATTTGCTCCAAGTGAGAATGTTAGTGTGAAATTGAACACTACAGTAGGCTATATGTCAATGTTGTTTTCAATAAAAAACTTTTCCACAAAGCGAGCCAATCCACTTTTCCATGTTGATAAGAGCATTGAAATGAGAAATGATAATGGGACAAAAAGAAATCAAGGGACATTTAGAGTAGATAAAAATGTGTGCTTAATTGCGAGTTAACTATGGCATTAATACAATTAATCAAAATTAAATATTTCAATAGTTTGACAGCACTAATTACCATTGCGCACATATGTACGTATTTTTTTTTAATTACACTCAATTTTACGAAAGATCATATAGTTTTATAGATGTGAATATGCCAGTAGTGTGCAATTAATTGGAAAGCTGTTTCAACATAACAAAACTGGACAGATTTTTTTATTGTAGCATGGTTTTGATGTGGTAAAGGCTAATGAATGGGTGCTGAAGTTACTTTTAATCAAGATGTACCTTGTAAATACAACACTGTTAAAGCTAACAAACTAAATTTGCATTTCTTAAGCTATATTAAGACATATTCAACACATGCAGTTGTGATTCTCAGTGAATGAAGTATTTCTGTTTCTATCTCAGTAACATAAAAAAGAATAACCTCATTATTAATTCTCCATAAGCATCCAATCAGCCTCATACTACTGTAACTCAGGTTTACAGTACAAACACTATTGTGGCCACTCCTCTGAGAAATGTGATTAATTCACAATTGGAATTCTGTCACTTCCACCTTTGTCAGTTGTGAACAAGATGCTGATTGGACAAAAATTGGCAAGCTTCCTCTTTGAGGCAGAAATCTAGCAAGATGGTATGTTTTTCAACCAGGCGCACATCTGCATGCTTGAGATGAATCGCATTCCCAAAGCACCCTTCTGTCAAACAACTTATCGATAAAATGTTCAAGCGTGGAGCTAAAAGTCTTCAAATGTTCATCTCTATACATGTTCAGAGGCCAACTGAGACCCATCAGAAAAGCTGTGATCAATACCTCTAAGGAGGCGTAGAGCTGATGATGCTGGATGAGGCCAGTTTGTCAGTTGCTTCCTGAATGGCAAGTAATCTACTGTGCGTGTGTGTGTGTGTGTGTGTTGTGTGTGTGTGTGTGTGTGTGTGTGTGTGTGTGTGTGTGTTGTAGGGCAGGTCTGTATGCATGTATGTCTATCTATCTATCTATCCATCCATCAAACCATCCATGCATCTATAATAAGAAAAATAATGTCCATTGCATGTAAGGAAATGGGTTCATCGCAAAAGGTAAAATGGGACCGAAGGAATCACATGCACAGAGCTAGAATGAATCAGAAATAAATACACTAGAATGAATAATTTATACTATATCAGTAAAAGTAATAAATAAAGTGTGGGAAATAAATGACGTGAAGAATGAATGTATTCACAGTTGTTACTGTGGATCTTACAGTGTTGATGGCTGAATGAAATGATATAACATAGAACATATAAGTAGTTGAATAGAGGAAATAATGTCAGACATAGTCTCTGTATAATCTGGAAGGTAAAAGTATCTTTACCAACCATAGAGCCTGTCAGTTCAGTCAAGAACACACTTCATAGATTTAACCATTTATTGCAACAAATGGAAAGTTATACTTGGTAATGAAGGCTCTATTCTGATGATTCTCCCTGGATCAGCCAAGCAGCATGCTGAGAAGACACAGGGAGCATGCTGCTCAGGGTTGGGTATGGTTTGGATTTTTACGTTTCCAATGCCAAACCAGCAATTTTTTGTAGCTACAGAGTGAGACATCTCACAATATACTATCTTTACTGGGAGTTGCACATGCGCAGTAGCTAGGTAATGATAACATCAGCTGTTTCTCCAATATTAGGAGACTTCTTCAAAAACGAGGGCACACTTGTGGAATACCTGCAGAACAGGGACATGGAAGTAGTTTTTGTAGATTATGGTGAACTAGTGTGTGTTGAGAACCACCTTGTTAGCCACCTTGTCGGCTAGTTACGTAGAAAGCCCTGGTGATTTTGAACAGCTCACCCGGAGACTGAAGGCTGAGGACATTCAGAAACCTGTATCTCACTCAAAACAGCATGGATGTTTGTTTTCCAAGTTTGTATGTGTGTGGAAGCACCAGAGACACAAAATAACACCCCAAATCCCAGAAAATGTGAGTCTAACCAGAGGCCAGAGGGAAAATATGGCATTTTAAAAGTAGCCTACATTTACGATAGCTAGCTAAAGGTAGACTACAGAGAAAGTGTGATATTTGCACGTCCGTTTTGGAGTGACAAAGGGAAAATATTTCAGTTGACACATTAAGTGGAACTGAAATTTGCTTCTAATCCGGTTTGATTCCTACATGCATATTAATCTGTTCCATAGTTTTGGTACCCAACCCTAACGCTGCTTAGACCCCGCTGTACACAAGAGTAGGCCCAATCCAAGACATGGTTACTGTATGATGACACCCAAAATTGGGAAGGTGGAGGCTGGGGTGGTGGAAGCAAGCTTTTGCCAGTAGCAGCAGTGTGAGGCAGAATGCAGAGAGGAATAGGGGGACATTTGAATGCACGGCCTGATGTGAAAATGGCTGTGATTGGTTGTGACTGGCTGGAATGATAATTCAATTAGTGGTGTCCTGCATGAACTAACGCAATATAATAGTATGAGGAGGAGGAGGTGAACTGGCATATCTCCAGCTACCAGTCCATCACCATGCTTTGGTCCGTTCCCAACCCAACTCCCTAATGACCGAGTTACACCTTTCTAAGGAGGCACCCAGGAGGCATCCTTACCAGATGCCCGAACCACCTCAATTGGCTCCTTTCAATGCAAAGGAATGGAATGGAAACTCATTTTGGCCTCTTGTACCCTGGATCTCGTTCTTTTGGTCATGACGCAGCCATCATGACCATACTGTAGGTGAGGGTATGTAATACCGCACCCGCTGCGCTGATTGTTTGAGATAAATATATATTTTTTTAAAAGGTTAGTTTTCTAGGCCTACAATGTAACAAATAGTGTGACCACAATGGAAATTGTAATTTAAGGCTATGTGTAATGTAAGGCTACTTAGGCGTCTTTTTAAAAAAGAAAAAGTTGACTAGGGAGCTTTTGTAGTAAAAAAAAAAAAAAAGCAAATAGGTTTTGATCCCAAAAAGCAACCAAGAGTGTCTTTTGTTGCTATAACAACCACTACTGCTACAGTATCCTGGAGCGCTATGTGGAGCGGTGCTAAGATAAAACAAAGCTGTGGAGCGAGCTAGAGAAAGAACAGGGAGAGAGAGAGCGGTGCTACTAATGTTACATAAAATAACGAGAGTTGATATCCCATAACTCATTGCTGCGACTCAATTTATGAAACGACGGTCTTGCTACTGCTGCTTGTCATTGGTCGGCTATTTTTATTTATTTTTTTTTAGAAAACTTTTTCAACTTCAAAAAAGACGCCCTGAGCTGCAGAAAAAGGTTGGCTGTGGCATTTAAAAAAGCAATCATGACTTTTTTTTTTAAACACGGTTCACGCCATAGGATTATAATTTAAAACAGATGCTGTGAATTAGGATGCTTAAATCTGACTTAAAAAAAAAAAACAGAATAAATGTTACCATGAAAACCCTGTTTTTTTACCTTTAGCCCTTAATGCATCCCTTTGATTCTAAATTTTTTATGAATACGGAGAGCCTAAAATGTTGCCTTTGGACTTGGCAGACAGCTTCCCTTCAACACATTCATTTGAATAAGGAGGACAAACAAATACAGTAAGAATCTTAAAATAATCTAACCATCCCTCCTTGTTTACTTCCACTAGTCTTAACACAGTGGCACGCTCACAGTGCGACGGTCGCCCAGGGGGTATGCCTTGTATTTTATGCATTAACACAGACCTGTTGCTTGTCCTGTACAGCCGCTTCTTACATAATACATTTGGAACATAGCAGAGGGAATATCATTAACCTTAACAAGAGTAGAAGCATCATCATAAAGCCTGTAACAAATGTGTCAAAAGGAGATTAAAAGTCTACATTCATTCAACTAAAATAGATCTAGATCAAGAGTGGATAGCCCCAGTAAAGTAAAAAGGAACATCATATAAAGCACAAATTTGTGTACTAGAATATTTTGTCTTCTTTTCTTTCTTTTAAATCTTCTAGCCACCCTTTAGATTTATGTGTAGGTTTTCATGTAAATATTAGTATGGCATACTTTTTAATGCTACTTTCAGGGGCTTAGACAAAAATGGAGACATATTTCCAAACTATTTAATTTTGTTTTGCTTACAAATATACAGAGCAAATCCAAAATACATTTTTATTTTACCATGCAGCTCGGTCTGGAAAGCTGCACGTTTAAATCTCCTACTTCAGTTCACAATTTTGCGGGAACCAATCACAAACTCGCTTGTATACCTGGCGCGCTATTGGCTGGTTTAACACAATGACGAGAGAGAAGCGACCAAGCACCTTCTTAGTGGCCACCAAACGCCACCGAACCCGTTGATGCCACTGTCGCTTCTACGTCACCCTGATCGTTGGTCTGATTGGTTGAAGGACTTTCCAATTGCGTACAGAGTCATTTGAACTATGCCCATTGGTCACAGAGCAGATTCCCAGACCAATGCTCAATCTCAAATCTAATGAGCTCGGCTTAGTCTAGTGATAGCCAGACTAGCGGATCTGTAGTTTGAATGAGACATAATGGGACAGTTCTGCTTCCAACCTGAAGCGGGGAAAGTTCTTTAGTGTTGCTTTAAGAACAATATTTCCGCATGAACATTTAGTAAACTATTAGCAGAGGTAGAGATATCCCACAGAGCTGAACAAACTGTTCTTTACACAGGATCACGACAACGCATTCTAATGAACGGATTCTACGATATCGTGCAATGTGGCGGCTGTCGCTCAGTGGTAGAGCGGTCGCCACACATCGGAAGGTTGGTGGCTCGATCCCTGGCCCTGCAGTCCCATGTCAAAGTGTCTTGGGCAAGACACTGAACCCAGAGATGCCCCCGATGCTGCGCCGTCTGAGTGTAAATGTTTATCTGATGAGCAGGTGGCACCTTGTACGGCAGCCTCAGCCACAGTGTATGAATGTGTGAATGGTGAATGGTTCCTGTATGATGTAAAAGCGCTTTGAGTAGTCCTTAAGACTAGAAAAGTGCTATATGAAAACAGTCAATTTACATTTACAAAAACACATACACAATTCAATGCAACAATTCTTATGACATCCTAAGAGATTACGGCTGTGTGACAACCGGTCACATAGTTCATTTAGCGGTCTTTACGACAGTTAAGTTCAGGCACCAAAACAAGTAGATTGTGGTTTGAGTTAAAACACCGGTCCTCTTAAGTAGTACTCCTGGGACATGAACACTTTTTTTTTTCCTTAACTTCTCCCGGTACACACCCTGCTTAAAATACCCGTGTTAAGGACCAATCCATCTACCCTAGTCATCCTCTGTATTTCCCATTGATGAAATATCTTACTCACTGTGCAACAAAAAGATCGGCACGGGAAAATGCAATAGTATCTGTGAGTGTGAAGTGGTGGAGGCTCAGACATCCATGGCGTACAGGAGGCAGGACACATGGATCCATCTCTCCAGGAACAAACCCTGTGTCAGGTAGGCAAACTCATTGGATGTGTAATTGATACTGTGGATGATTTGTAGGCTATGCAAGTGAACAAGGTGTACCCGTGCCCCCAAACACTGGTCCGTCTTGACTGTTTTGATTCTGCACATGTCTCTGTTACTGTAGTCCTGTTAAGTATTTCATTATTTCATCCATGCATGGTGCAGTGGATCTGCCTTGGAGACTCTGGCCTCACTAACCTCCCCTCCTCTTGAGTCAGGTCTACTACACGCTGGACTCAGTTTCACTGAGCATACTAACACTTGGAAAATAAATGCCATTACATTAGTGAGATCAAACTGCTTATTGTGCATAATTTGGACTGACACTGAGATGCATGTTGTTCTGTATCTGGTGTGGCGCTGCGACTATTGGCTTGATTTCCACTTTGACATTAAACTTTTTGTTTTTATTTCTACCATGGTTTGGTGCATTCACTGCCCGGTCACCATTGAGGGCATTTGCTTATCCTAGATGACAAACCTCCAAACACAAAAAAAAATGTCTTGCCTCCACCTCTGCGATCAGCACCTCCAATGTCACAAGAAGTTTTTCTCCCATATGCACCAAATTCATAGTCATTTCCATATTAATTTATGCAAGGAGGCAAGGCGGGGTTGGTGGCTCGTTCACATGCGTTCAATTTCAAGTAGGTGAGCAGGACTTGGTGTACGCCCAGTTTTATACATGTGATTATTTCTGTGCGTAGGTACTTTTCAAGTTTTGGCCGCACGCTATATTCTGGTATGAAAGCTGCACAGTCTTTCATACATGAGGCCCCTGAGGATCAGTTAACCATAGTCCTCATAAATTCACCTGAGTTTAGAATGCCAACCCAAAGAAAGCGAAAGGTGACGGACATCTGGCTGAAATGAGGGTCATCGGGCAGAACTTCTAGCAGCACCGGAGCAATCCCTAAAACAAAACGTTGTTGATATTGACTACATCCACCTCGACCTCCTCCTTAGGGGGATCTTCACACTCTTATACAGCAGCAGTCAATGTGATGCACAAAGTAATAAATATTTGGAATAAATCAAAATGTAGTGCATTACTTTTTGTAACGAATGGTTCACCCTGCTTATGAATACACACATTCAGCATGTGATTGTTCACTTTTCAGAGAGTGTGGATAGTGTTCCAGAATAGGACGCAAAAACAGAGTTGACACAGGCCTGGGACTGTTCTGTTGCTGGGGCCGGGAGGCTATTTCTGGACATGCTCCTATGATTCATCAGTGGCTGTTTGGAGGTTCTGACGTGTCAAGATGTGTCATTCCACTAATTGTCACTCTGACTTATCCTAAGCCCTCTCCAGCCCCTGAGCTCTGCTCTGTCCTGAGATAATTCTGGTACAAAACTATAAGCAGAGAGAGAAGGTTTTATACACCTCAGGGAAGGAGAATCTGGTTTGGTTCTCCAGAGGTTTAGTGTACAGCTAGACTACAAAACACTTTCCCTTGTCACCTGAAAAGATCACACATGTATCTTTGGAAACACTTCATCAAAAGTTGTCATTGTGCATTTATAATGTCACTCGTAGTAGTGAATAAGTAGCGCATGTTGAGGTGTGAGGAAATGTCATTATGGTCATATCTTCACCAAGTCAATTTATACATCAGAACCCAGGGTGTTATTGTTCCTATACCTCAAATCATACTTTCAAATCATTTTCTTACTGAAGTGTCTCTGAACAAAGTTTGCTATCCTGCCACCAAAGTCCAGATGAGTGAAGATCTGAGTTGGTAAAAATGTTGATGCAGTCGTCTGAGGGACCCTCAGTTATTAACGTGAGCTCAAAGCAATAAGATGAAGGCATATAGCTTTTTGGGCCACCGAATTCTGCCTCTTATTGTTAAAGGTCCCATATTGTAAAAAGTGAGATATCACATCTCTTTTGATTACAAAGCAGGTTGAGGTGCTATTTAAATACAATTGAGATGGTTCGATACTATTTTTTGCTTCCCTATACCAATTCTGATACCTGAACTTGCATATCGGCCAACACCGAGTACTGATGTCATGTATTTTATTATGTTTTCACAGCTGTATACTACTATCCCTGTATGGATGTGATATGATTTCTATCTTTGTTGTCAGTCTGACTCAGGTTAAACTCTTTGTGAAACATGAACAAACACAAACAGTGACCGCCACAGAACTTTCTGTTTTTATCCAGTTCGACAGTCAGTTATAACGGAAAAAGAACATAAATAAACTACTTTAATGTAGATTTTCATTCGGTTTCTTTATTACGTGGTATCGGATCGGTGCATAAACTCCAGTACTTACTGATACCAGCGTTTTAGGCCGTATCGGAGGAACATCTCTAAATACAATGAATTTATCAAAATGCTTAAACCACAGAGAAATGCACACAGCCCATATACAGAAACTGAGTTGTTGTGATTTAACAACAATACTGTATTAGGTAGGAAGTGCTGCTACAGTGCAGTTACAGTTACATTCCCCGGGTGCAATGACATGTGCAGAGACCCTGCTACAGATGCAGGAATCCCAGAAACACTGATCAATCAGAGCCTTTTGAGAAGGGGGGCTTAAAGAAACAGGCGCTAAACCGGAGTGTTTCAGCCAGAGGATGAATACAGACAGGCAGTATGAGAAAAAAAAAGTGTTAAGCATGTAAACATATTCTAGTAGAAACCAAAAATATAAGCGTTAACCTGAAAATGAGCAGAATATAGGACCGTATTGCCAGCTGTTTTTTTTACCGTACATTTTTACCGTACAAGATGCTAGGATTGAACATCAGCACAGCACAGTGATCCTTGTAGTGCAGGTGAAAATACAACATACGGCCGGCCGTGACTGGTGGCCAGCTGCGGCGCTTGGTCTAATGGCAACACCAGAAAGTTTGCTGATCCGGGATCAGACCCCTCGCACTACAGTTTGCGCTTGCTGAATTGGACTTGCTACAGCTGCTAACTGAAGGTCCGTCTCTGTAGCTCTCCTCCTGTTGTGGCGTGGTTTTTGATTGACATCTTGGGCGGAAGTAATAAATATTGCTTGCTGTAAACAATAAATGGCTCCTAGGTATGTGAAGGATGAATGGTAGACAGTAGACAGTAACACAGTAAATTATCAAAGCAACACAGTTTCAAATTAAATGTCAATCAAGTTGATATATATTTTATAAATGCTTATGCAGGCCTATCCTAGTAAAATATACTTCTCTAATGCATCTTTTTTGGGCTTCATCTCTGCTGCTGTAGGATCTCTAAGGTTCATCTTAGAGATCCCAACAACAGTCATCAGATGTACTTAAAAGTGCACAATCTTCAATTGATAAATGAATGTACCTCACCTTATCTTCCAGCACATGTCTTTGTTCTTATATTTTATTCCTATTATTATTTCATGTATATTGTATGTCTGTACATTGTATCCTAGTACTTCATTTATATTTATTTCTATGCTGTGTGACTGATTTTGCTGCTGTAACACCATAATTTCCCATTTTTTGGGATCAATAAATATCTATCTCTCTATCTATCTATCTATCTATCTATCTATCTATCTATCTATCTATCTATCTATCTATCTATCTCTGCTTGGAATGAGTAGGATTATGAACATATGAACTCTCTCAAAGCTCAAATATCTAAGCCTGCACTGTCATAAAACCGAACCTTCCACAGCGTCTCTACCACTGACCTGATATGATTCATGAAACTCAACTGAATGGACAACAGTGAGCAACAATGCCTGGCTTGGTTGGTGTTACATCAGTACCAATAATACATGTTCACTTCAACAATGACACACTGTAACGTGTTATAATGGAAGCATTGTTATACACATTTACATCCCAATATTATTCAGGAGGCTCAACATTTCCATTTGGGGCATGGCAACCAGTCCCCATTTGGTATAAGCCCCCATCATGATTATGTGCTGGGTTAGGCTGATATTACCCTATTTAATGTTATTTTGTGGTCACACTGAGTTCTCTTTTCATGACAATATCCAAAGTATTTGGCTTAATTATGTATGCTGGAGTATTTGTCATTACGATGTGAATATGCATATAAACAGCTTAGCCCAAATATGACCTCAGCTGGAGCATGAGCTGGTATCCACAGTATCCTCCGTGTGTGACTGGCTTGTTTTCAATGAAATATTCTAATAAGATTGACTTAATAGGCCCACCAGACACTTTTTTTTTTTTACACTGTGTCTTTCATCACAGATTAATGTCTTGATTTTTGTGCTCACAATATCAAAGCACAATTTATGGAGGCTTTAGTCTGTTAGACACAACATTACACAATTTTTCTACATATATTTTTGGAGTATCTAAATCTAAGTGCATCATGTTTTTTTTAAGATTCATATAAAAGTTTTGTATCTGAAATCTGTATGTGCAAAGTAGGCTGACAATCCATGGAAGCAAATAAATGAAATCAAATGTACATTATTAGAGATATTATAAAGCACAAAGAGTATAAGTAGCATAAACAGAAAACTTAATCACCTTCCAGCACTGGTTTTGTATCACGTGTATGATATTTGATTGCATTTTGTATTTAATCTGTAGTGTCATTGAGATAGAATATAACTTTCCCAGAAAAGAACTAATTCCCCTAACTAGAAATAAGAACTAAAAAAGAAAAATGGCAGAGGATGGGGCTTCTGTATCTGGGGCTCCAGGGTCTTGGAGAGGTTTCAAGGTCTGAAGGTTGGTTCAATTTCTCTCTCCCTGTTATCTCCCGTTTGACAGTAAAGGCAACAAAAAAGCCTTTGAAAGGCTCCGTGGGATGAAACCGTGATTAAGTCCCCCAGACCTCTGTTAGATGTGGATTGATTTTTTTTTTGACATGAAAGTTTGAGCAGTTATCTTCAAACTTTATACAATGTGTCAGTGACTTCCTCCAAACCCAGAGAATCCTAACACATCTACAGGGCTTCTAAACTAATTGCTTTTTTTCTTTTAATCTCCTCCCAGAGGGGGGACCTTGGACAAATGGAGCAGAAATGGGTTCCTTAAAATCGTATTAACGCCCCTGGGTTTTGGTTGTTTGTTTTTTTACTGCCTGTATTTTCGGTTGCATTTTTAAATCCGATGCACTTTGTCTTGTGACAGGTGAATTCAGGGATGTGACCGTGCGTGCCACGCAACGCATGCACCGCTGGAGCGCACGACTCCCGTCGCACCGCCCTCCTCTCCGCCTGCCGCCGGGGAAGAGCAGAAGAAAGAGCAAACCGGAGCGCAACATTAACAGCCACGGGACCATATAGAAGGGATGTGGCAGCGATCTCGGCAGATAGAGATGCCCCGTGAAATTCTCAAAGTTTGTCTTATGTGAGAGCTGAAGACAAAGAGAACATCTAAACGCGAGAGGGAAGGAAACTAACCGCGCGGAGGTGCACCAGCCGCTGCAGAAATCTCCAGCGGTCCCTGCCCGCCTACCTGCCCGGAGATCCGAGATCGCGAAGCGCGTCGGTTGCCCGTACCGAGCCAAATTCAGCCAATCTAACAGGAGACAAGATATAGGGAGAAAGGAAGAGAAAGCTGCCCACTTCTTCAGATACCCACCCCCGCTTACAACTGCGTTTGGACACCCCGCGTTGTCTGGATGGTGAGTGATGATTCTGTGATGTTGGCATGTTTGACAGCGAGTTGAGACCTGATGGATGCTGAAGGACTCGCAGGTGAGGCCACGTGTACCGACACGCGTGTTGTGGTTCTTATCAAGCTCTGCAGTGTGTCACCGAGATGGAACCCTGGTCAGAACTTTACAGCTTCCCACAACGCACAGGCGTCACAGCATGTGTGCTGGTGTGTCTGATAACATCAGTCACACTCAGAGAGCATGCATCCAAATCCTATCCAAACACAGCAACTCGGCAAAATCAGAGGGAAGAGTCCAGATCTTTAACTATGTCTTTAAGCACAGTATAGCGCCACTGAAGATGCATAAACAGCAGGAGGCATTGTTTATCTAAATTAAATCTTTGCCTAATGGATCACAACAAATAAATAGCCTATATGGAGGGCACAGTGTCAGTGTTACACACCAATATATACACATACATACACACACATACGTACAGTACATACATATTTTATATTTGAAGAACTTGTGCTGAATGAATCATCATTTTAAAAACACTATACACATGTAAGGATTGCTTGTTTTTATGACATTATAAATTTGTGGACCAGTGGTTGGACTAAACAAGCAATTTGGCACTTTGGGCTATCATTCCTTACAACTGACTGACTTAAAAAAAAGTAAATGTTCAATTAAAGACACATTAAATTAAGAAAGTAACTAAATGGTCATTAGTTGCACGGAAAGCCACAACAGCTTGTATCCCACACACATAAACTAACTTGTCTTGTTGAGGCCTTCGTCACTGACTGGCTGACTCCAGTTCTCTTAATATCACATTTGTAGCGGTTAGAAAAGAGCAACACATCTGAAAAGCAACTAGCCAGAAACAGAATCACATTGCCGTGTTTATGATTTTTTTTTTTTTTGACTCAGTGCTTGACAGCTTCTGTGATACTGCCAATTCCACATTATGAAAACAAAAAGAATAGCTGAAAGGATTTTACCTTATGAATGCTGAATGGAAACTGTTAACAGTAACACATCTGCAAAAGGCACGCATTGTCCTTAAAGTAGCCAAAGAATTGCATCATCTGGCGGAGTGGTTCATGTCCTGCGGTGCGAATGACAGCTCCATGGCTCATCTGAAAAGGCCGGTAGCAAAACAGCAGCTCATTACAAGCGCAGCGTCTCGGGCTTCCTCTGGCAGGAGGCTGCTGGCTTATTAGGGGTCACAGAGGGTCGAGTCTCCCCCAATGAGCCTCAGCTTGTTACCAGAGTACTCTGTGAAACCACTGTTAATTGGAATGAATTCATTTTCACTGACAGATATAAGAAGTACACTAGCCAGCAAAACTATCTCCGTACTGTCAAAAACTCACTCGTCCTAATTATGCTTTAGCTTGAAAATGTATTGTGTGTAACAGCAGTCAGGCTTTGAATTAGAAAAACAGATAGGACACCTCATCAGTGGGGCTGGGTATTGTTCAAAATGGTTTGATCAGGTACAGATGCCAATATCGTGACTTTGAGACCACTTCCTGAACAAGACTTTTTCCGATACCAGTTTTATAAAACAAAAATAAATTCCAACATTACACATCACAGCACAAATCTTTTTATTTATTCTTCAGATCCTACTACCTGAGCCCCGTCTTTGTGTAACTTAGAGATTCTCCTGCGTGTCTCTGCAACATGAAATGTTAGACAGCCAATCGTTCAAGCGTACAAGCATTTTTAGATCTTGGTAGGCATGCTGCATGCTTTTTGGCTCACTGATGATGAGATCTACTCCTTAGGTATTGAAATTGGGTTGAAATTTTGATACTCGATACTAGGGCAATTCAGTCGGTGCCTAAAAAGTAAGGAATTCGGTACCCAGCCCTACTTATCAGTGTCATTAAAGCGCCCATATTCTGCTCATTTTTAGGTTTATAATTGTATTTTGAGGTTGTACCAGAATAGTTTTACATGGTTTCATTTTCAAAAAACACCATATTTGTTGTACTGTAAATTGCTGCAGATCCTATTTTCTCCCTGTGTGTTTAGGTATCCGTTTTAGCTACAGAGTGAGACATCTCACTACTATACTATCTTTGTTGGGAGTTGCACATGCGCAGTAGCTAGGTAATGATAACATCAGCTAGCCAACTGTTTTTCCAACTTTGGTCATTACAAGGCAGGATTAGCTGGGAGACTTCTAAACGAGGGCACACTTGTGGAATACCTGCAGAACAGGGACATGGAAGTAGTTCTTTTGTAGATTATGGTGAACTAGTGTGAGTTGTAGCAGTGTTTTGCAATCGAGAATGAGCTAGCATGCTAGCGCTAGCATGTGTTATGTTTAGCCACCTCGTCTCAGCTCGTTACGTAGAAAGCCGTGCAGATTTTGAGCAGCTCACCTGGAGACTGAAGGCTGAGGACATTCAGAAACCCTATCTCACTCAAAACAGCATGGATGTTTTTTTTCCCCAAGTTGTATGCCTGTGGAAGCACCAGAGACACAAAATAACACCCCAAATCCCAGAAAAAGTGATTTTTTTTCATAATATGGGCAACACAGTTATGCCTCCTGTCTGCAGGATGTGCTGCTCCAGCCTGGCCCTGATCTTTAGTGCTTGCCTTAAAGAGGTTGGTAGAGTGAAAAATTTCCGATTACGCAATGTGAAATATTTTGATCCATAAGAAAAATATTCACCAGCCTTCTGGGGATATATAGTTCTGTATATCAGTATAGAGTCCATTCAAGTGCTCAACCCAAAAAATACTGAATATGGATTTTTTTTTATTATATGGACATATTCTTGGAATAAGAACATAAATATAAATATATATATACTGTATGTATCAGAATAGACCTCAGTGGTCAGCTATTTGTAAGGTCAGTAACCTGCTAGATTGTTGGGGTTGCAAAGAATCTAACTAATCAATTTACTAACAGTAATAATTCTAAGCCAAATAGCATTGCCATACACAAACTATTATGGCTTTTATGGGGGCCATAAAGACATGATCCCACACTGGCTTGTGATCTGCGATGCAGCCAACTGTGTTCATCTGAACCTAGTTGGAGGTCCATTTTCTGGTATTTTGACCTCAGTTCTCAGCAATGATGGGCAAGAATATTTGCCACTGAACCATCTGTTTAACTGCTGATTCATTTTTATGTCGAGTAAGAAATATATTAGCTATACTGCATAGGATTATTGCATATTTGTATTTTGTTTGGAAGTTACTGCCTTGTTAGCCCATCCTCAACCAGAAAACGACCATATAAGTCAATTGTGCAAGCATCTTATAACGACCTATATTTATGTTTGTTGTTAGCCTCTAGTCGTCTTAGTAAGTATCGCAGGAGCAAAAGACTAAGTGAGGCATGAGGAGGTAGGTTGGAGAGCAGGATTTGTGTCCCATGTAAAACCAACAGTCACTTTATTAAGTACACCAACCTTTACGGACTAAAGTTGTAGTTTTACGTGACTCGTTTTAAGCCAATCCGTGATCTTTTCCTTAATTTAAGTATTGTTGTTACTATCTGTTTCGCAATGGTTTAAACGGTTTAAAATTGCAACCATTACGTCAAATATTGAACAAAAGTGCCCACATGGTCACATGTTATGGTCGAGTGTTTAAAGCGGCCATTGTATCACAGCATGCTCATATATGTCTGTTTTGGGAGTCTATGGCAACCTATTCTGTCGTTTAGGTAGTGGGACGTGTTGGCTTTGTTTTGTATTACTAAAACAGAACAATTGGCTGTTTGTACATTAAGCAAACCATGATCTTTAACACATGAAAGCTATGATTAAATCTTACAGGCAGTTACGCACATTCACATATAAATTCCACCCTTCAGTAATGCAATGCACTCCAAAAAAAGGTCGACCAGGTGTGGAAAGACAGTGGAGCAGCACCTTAGACATGAGTCCAGTGGACACGGACACATTGAGTAGAATCACAACCGCTCCTTATGTCCACTCTTTGGACATTAAGGGTTATGCTGTGGTAATACTGGACAGATTCCAGCTGTGAATAGCGGTGTGAAGCAGAAGCCAGGCTGCTGCTAAAAAAGGGGCCTGTATATGTAATCTCTCCCAGCTAAAAAATGACTAGACTTCTCAAATAAAAGTCATGCTTTCGCATTCATTTATATTGTACAAGTAATTTAAATGAAGTCATTTTTCTCAAAAGGATGACAGCTTCCATTGACCCTGTGTGATCAGGCAGAACATAAACCTAGAGAACTCTAATTTCTCTTACTCTTAGGATGGAATTACGGGCACGCTGTGTCTCTGTTGCTCTGTTACAGTTAATGCAGACATTTTATGAACATCCAAGGAAGCTATGTCATTTCTTCTAAAATCATAGTTATCTTCCAAACGTTGTCAATAGGGTTTTATAACTCCACTCTCACTCCTTTTTTCCCCAAAGAGTTGAAGAGAATCAGTTTCACGTGTGTGTACAACATGATGTAATCATTGGAACTGCATTTAAAAATGCTGAAACAATCTCTCCCTATCAGCAGGATGTGTCCAGTTGTTTAAAGAACAAATCTGAAATGAAGATTCCAGTTGAATTACCGCATTGAGAAATGACATTTCTCAAAGTGTGAAATGCACTGAACTTGTTTTGCTTCTTTGAGACACTGACGATTGCAACAGCATCCACTCAGGTAGTCCCAGCAGCCACTCACTTGATTTTTTTCCCCGTGAAAGGTTAGACAAATGCCACAAATAATTGTCGGTCTGCCTCTCGTCTCCAGTGCCTCACCATGTTGATTATCTGAGGTAGTGCAGGTCATGATTGTCTGGGCAGCTGGAAACTGTCGGGCAGCCACTGAGCATCGCTGTGACACAGAGGAAGTGAGGCGTAAGCGTCGTAGAATGAAGGTCGCTCCAGCGATAGCTGATCTAAGCTGCGGCCTGTGTTCAGCCCCTGTGAGGAGAAATCGTAATGCCATCACAGAATGAATGACTGTAAGCGTGTGACTGACTTTCTGCCCGGCGGAATGAGTAAAAGAATGGACCGTACTTACAGTATGCTTAGCACCAATGCCAAGTTTATCAGAGGAAGGAGTTGAAACACTTTAGGCATGAATCCAGACTGTTTATTCATACACTCGGGGATGCATTGATGTTGCCGTCAAGTACTTAGCTGGTTCAGTGAGCATCGGGCAAAGCTTGAATATCATGTTTATTAAAAGAGGGGAGAGAAAGGGATTCTCAGGCTTAGGGTATAATATTCACTCCCATATGCTCAACATAATGTATGCTTCCACTTCAGGAAGACAGAATCACTTGTAGTCAGTCACCCAGCACGGTTTAATCGAGTTCACCTTATATGTCAGCATGTGTTGTTGAAGTTTGTGTAGTTGCTTTTATAACCTGAACTTTTTTTTAACGGCGATATCCTGAGAATCCGACAGAATCTCATCATTTGTTGATTCAGTCTGTAGGAATATAATGTCTTGTGGACAAATTGTGGCTTGTTTTTACACAACTAGTTTTTCATTTTGTAGGAAAACACTACGAAATATTGTTATGTGGCTGACATTGAGGATAAACTTGCATCACAAATGTGTGTGAACAGGAAGGGCAGTAAAGTCCATCCATGCATGTTGATGGACAGAAGGGATAGTCAGCTTTAATGCTCGACAGAAATGATGAGAGAGTTGGCTGCTCTGAATATGCTGCCATGGCAATTACGCATATAGGCAAACAAAACAATGTGTAAAAGCAGCCGTGACACATGAATATCACCAGGGCAGAGCGGCTCACACAATTTAAAATTACACATGACATGATTTCAATCTCCTGTTTGGTTTTTGTTCTTTTGTCATCAGCATTAGAAATCTTCTTTTTTGGGACCAGTCCAGACTCAAATTGGGATGCTTCCAGAGGGGCTCAGATCTTGTTTAGGGAGGCTTGCCCCCCTAGCTCCTAGCACAGTCTTTGTTCGAAACAGTTCCCTATCACAGAAAGAGTGCACTATGTAATGTGTCCGCCATTTTGGTGTTTGAATTCTCTGCAGTTAAATTCATTCACTATGTAGTCCATCTTAAAATACCCAAAATGCACAGCTAATTTGAGTGTACACATGATGTGCCTATACATTTTACTCTCGAACAGTATACCACAATGCAAAAAGTGTTTTTCCAGAGGAGGAGAAGAAGAAGGAAACATTGGAAATGCAACATGCAACATAGATACAGCCTTTTACTATCCTTTTGTGTGCTTGGTTTGTTTCAGGGACATATTTGAAGTATTTTTGTTTTGGTCTGATGGCATGATGCTGGGCGTGGGTGAGCAACAATACTTTCAGTGAGTGTCAGAAATCTCGTTTGGACGTTCCCTATATAGTTAACTTTTAAAAAAAACACTATATAGGGAATAGTGAGTGAGTGAATGAGGGAACTGTTTCAAACACAGATTATGTCAACTGTTCATGTGAATCTCTGTAACAGTCATACAGTATGTGTCATTTTGGCAGTCTACAGAAATTGATCTAAATAGGTATGAGGATGTGTTGACATTAGAGCCATTTTGGCCATTTGGAATACAAGCAGGCCCAGTATGACAATATGGAGTTGTTTTTTGTGTCTAAGTGGCTGATGGGAACAACACTCTTTGACATTGGCCCAGTAATAAGCAAGATCGCTGCAGTCGGCAGCGCGAAACAAGCTACACTGTTATTTAATAGGGCAATTGTCCAGCTTGTATTTACCTCCACAAAAGTGCTCGCTTTGCCACTGACAGGCTCAGATTAATATTCTAAGTGTCTGACAACATTATGTAAAGGATTTTTTAAAACATAAAAACATCCGTTAAATTGCATTTGCTAAACCCACCAGACTCTATGTAAATAAACAGTAATTTTAGCATTGTAAAATGCACTTCATTTGAAGTCCACAGACACAAAATAAAAATATGAAAAGATGTTTCGGGTCGTCTTTTTACTTTTCCAACCATCACAACTCTAGTTTTGGTTAAAATAATCACATAGTTTACCAATTTACATGTGAAAATATGTTGGCTCTATACACGCTAAAAGTATTGCTTTTTTAAATGGAGTCTGGTAAGTTTAGCTAGCCACTTCAGAGCTGTTTCTGGTTAAACAGAAATGTCTCAAAGAGGTTGTAAAGGTCTATCTCTGAAAGGATCCTTTCCATAATGTTGTCAGACACTTCAGAATAATAATCTGAGCCTGTCAGTGGCAAAACAAGCACTTTTGTTAAGGTAAATACAAGCTGGACAATTTCCCCATTAACTTACAGTGTAGCTTGTTTCGCCGCTGCCGACTAGAGCAATCTCGCTTAACACCGGACCAATATCAAAGATTGTTGTTTCCATCAGCCGCTTCAAAAAAACTGTAGTTACCCTTTAACAATTCCCTTTTAACCCCTGTGTTTGATTTGACTCCTCATTTTGATTTCCTTTGAGAGGGGTTCAAAAACACATTCACAGCATTTTCAGGGGAAATTCTTTGTACCAATAGTTTAAAAATAGAAGCATTACCACTCTCTTCCAGTGCCTCACGTTTGTGTGAACCTAATGTGTTGTGAAGCTTTAGTTCAGCTGTCAGACAGGAGATTGTAGGCCATTCGTACAGTGATTCATTCAACACTGAGTAGTTCATTCACGTTGTAGCTGGACAAAAGCCAAAATGCTCGACTCAATGTACTGCCACAGTGAAGTCAAGAATTTTGTCATCATGATTTTGGCTGATCGTTATGCCCATGTAATATTTAGAGTGGTTTTCCCCGGGCTGCTTGTATCACCTTAATGTCTGTCAATTATTAAATCTGTAGTTGAAGTGTGTACTTGCAGCATTATATAAATGGCTTAATATAAAAATATTAAGCCTTGCACTCTAATAAAGTGTTATCATCCAAATGTACAATTTAAAATGACACTTTTAGATTTGTCAGATTATAATTAATATGGACATTAATATATATGGAGCAAATTTTAAAAGGTATAGTCATGTTTTATAAGCTGAACAAGTAAATAATAATTACAGTCAAATAAATGTAGTCCAGTGAGTTAATAAAATGAAGTGGAAATATTTCAAAAGTGTTCTAAAGCAACACTGTCTCATGGAAGTTTGTGATGTTATTTTTAATCTATAGATTCGCGTACATGTTCATTTTGGGTTTTTTTGTGCACCGGGACACGAGCCGCGGTCCCTGGGGGACGCAACAACGGGAAAAATTAAACGCCACACAACAACGGGATGGTTGTGTTTAGGAAAAGAACAACAGGGAAATGAATCATCACACGTGGGACGCGATCCCCGGTCTCCGGGGTGAAAGTCCTGTGTTGTTTGATCCATCTGTCACACATCCATCCAAGATTTTTGGCTTTTCATACTACTCGTTACCGTAGTAGTGCTGTGATCACGAAAGATGCTTCCCATTGAAATACATTACTTTAAAATTCGTGCTCACCACCATGAAAAAAACGACATCAACGTGTCCGTGTCCGTGTACACGAATCAATAGATAAATAACGTGACCTTTTCACCGTTTCTTGTGTTGTTGTTTTTTTTATTTTTTTAACTTTTTTTTTTTTAAACTGATTTTGTGTAAAGCACTTTCAATTGCCCTGTTGCTGAAATGTGCTATACAAATAAATCTGCCTGGCTTTGCCTTGCCTAAAGTACAGAGCTTGAGTCAAAGCTTTTAAAATGTTATATATGTTACCACCACTAGTTAGATATGGTACAGGTGAGGTCATATAGATGACACTACCATTGCCTGATCAACAAGATATACTCGTAAAATTAATATTCAGAGACAAAGAGAATAACCTGTTAGAGCGCTGAGCTATAAAAGGGTTCAAATGAGAACACTCAGTTCGACAAAACTGCTGTCCATGACAGGGACAAAAGTTGCTTATACAAGAAACAACATTAAGTCTGCTTGTGTTTTGAAGTGGAATAATCTTACACTCACTGAAGTGCGCTTTGCCTGCTTCATCTTCCATTTCTATGGCCATTTTCCCTCAGCATCTCTGCCTCCGTTGCTCATTTAGCATAATGTGACTTTTTGCCCATTAGTAGCCACGAAGGGTTGTACTAACACAGATTCTGGCTGAGTTCAGATATACTTCTGTTCTTAAGTGCAAAAAATATATATTTTTCAACAAGCCAAGGTGGAATCTACCCATGTAGACAGGTTTGTTTATTTTGTGCTGAGGCTTTGCGATATCTGCTCCCTCCTTACAAAAGACTCGACAGTGACAGTTTTCATTTAGTTTTCTATTTTTCAGAGCTTTGAGGAGAACAAACGAAAATGATTGGTGTGGAGACGGAAATTTCAGAGGAGAATACCTCAAAGTCCTGCTGGCACATACAACTAAATCAGTTTGCATTGCTTGATGTACCACTAAATTCGAGCGGGTTCTCTCCTGATATTGATAATGATAGCTTAACTCAGCGTATCTGGGCCCACATTTAAAAATCTGTATACCAAACTATGTGGAACGCATTGGGATAATTTGTATGTAAAGTAATGTGAGGACAGGGATTTTTTTGTGATGCTGAAAGCGGTCTGCTGTGACTCATGCTAATAGTGGAAATACAGAGTTATATAACGACATTGATGGAGAAACCGTTTTAAAGGTGGGTTGTTTACGTCCGGCTGATACCCGATCTGCATAATGACATCAGAATCGGCACGTTACTGCGCCAGCGGATTGAGGTTCTTTTGGTGTTTGTAGAAAATATTAAAATAATATTTCACAAAAAGCCAATCAAATATATTTTTATATATATTTAAAGTCAGGGCTTGAATGATTGACATGTCATCAAATGACACGTGAACCTACACGAATATGGTGGTCACATAAGCCACAGGAAATGAATCAACCACTATGTAATAAGCAAGCAATCATTCATGTCAATCATCAAGCATTACCATATTCTGACATTTCAAAGAGTCGTCGTACTTGAACCTTTTTATCATACCTTTTCAAATTCAATACAGGAGGAGGACCGAGCAATTACATACCGTACATTAGAGTGGTTAGAGTTTTCTTGTTGTCTGTAATTAGCACTGTAGAGATGATTGCACCAAAGTGCCAAAGAACCAAAGGAAGACAGTGAATTCCCTTATGAAATACTGTAGGTATCAATGAAAGTGAAATAAAGACCAAAGACAAGCTGTGTTTGCTTGGAGAATGGCGTGGACTGGAGGGCGGATTGAAATAGATGGCATAATCATGCCATATTGCCATATCTTTTGACATGCACACCAGCTGTTGATGATGGCACGAAGCAGCTTTGATCAGCAAAAAGAGGGTGGGCTAAGGTTGACACTGCAGATGTGGACCCAAAGGCGACCAAGGCTGCTTGATTTATTTATTCATTTTTCATTAGGGAGTTACTTTACTTTCTGAAATTTCTGCTTGGAAAATACAGAAAAAGTCACGATTTTAAGGTCATATCGGAGGTTTGTTTTTGACTTTAGTTGTGTTTGTTGAGGAATAGTTTCCTTCATGTGGGCTGGCTCATTTTTTTAATAATCCGATCATATGATTTGTATACAATTCCCACCAGATTGTGCAGGTGGTAAATGTAGAACAGCAGAGCGCCGTACAAAGCAGCACATCAAACTCTTAACAGATTCCAGTAAACAATGAAACCTTCATGAATAATTGCTTCCGATTGTTCCCCCTGACGGAGGCATCAGGTTTACCAATAAACGGCTGAATATGAGGCTGTCTTCGTTGATATTTACTCCCCATACAGTCCCACGGTTTACAACTCTCAGTAAGCTGTTAAATTCAGCTCAGTGGAAACTCAAATTGACAAAAAGTGCAAACTCCAAAAAGTCAGCATTTGTACAAGGCGCCTTGGGAAAGGAAACTCAAATAGCACAGTTGATGCACCTGCGACTGAAGATGTTCATTGTCGTCACTAATTTATCACTGGGATTTCAGACAACACAGGTGCTCAGACAGTATATGCAGGTCAATACTGCCAGAGGAGCTGAGTCACTAGATGTCTGGAGCTCAGTCACAGAAAACACCGTCAAATGTTGACACTTTGAAGAGGTTTGCACGTATAGTAACTCTTGCTATTAAACACGCAGACTGTAAAAATAATGGACGAAGCTTCCGGGTCTGAAAAGTGAAGCCAATGCAGAAGAGCCTTAAACCTGCATGCTATATCATTTCCAGCAGGGGGCGACTCCACTGGTAGCAAGAAAGAAAGAAGTCTGTTTCTAGAGATGTCTATGAAAAGAATGACCCTCCTTCTCACTCGATTTATTACCTCATTAAACATTTCTCATAGTGAGGCAAAGGTCTGAATCACTAGTTTTAAGTCTTCTTCAATACAGCATGATGATCATTTAGTAAATTATGGTCCCATCTATTTTAAAATAGATGATGAAGCAGAGGATGCTTTAGGGCGTGGCTACATGCTGACCTGTCAATCAGGACAGAGGCTTAGCAATGCTAACCATAGTGATGGCCGAATGAAGCTTCGTGAACCAGTGTCTTTATTTTCTGAGCCCACCAGATGGCGCTCTCTGTTCAGCAATTGGTTGAGAATATACTGAATTGCAATGCCTTAGGCCTTTCTCTCAAAACCTAGCGGGCACAGAAAATAAAGACACTGGTTCACGGAGCTTCATTTGGCCATCACTATCTAACCATGGCCCTGTGTACATTAAAATAGCCGTGAACCTTTTTGTGGGTGCTGTCCATGTTTTCGTCTTAAATATTGACCCTCGCACTGTGTGTTTTCACTTCATCGAAGTTACTTGGAACATCTTTGTCGGCTAAAAATGCCTTGTTCAAATAGCACCTTGCCAACCAAGGCTAGGTAGCAGCGCTAGCCTCAGCTGCAAATTTAAGGGAAAGTCTGCCGATTTTAATCCAGCTCTGTGTTTTGCCGTGGATGCAGATGAACATTGTCAGTATCCAACGGTCCATGTTTACCTGACTGTCTTCCGAAGGGTTATAACATCAACTTTTCCTCTTTAGCGTTTAGCTTAGCGCAGCGCCATTGCAGCCATAGACAATACTGGCACACAGCTCCGTCCTGTCGTACAAAAATCGTCGTCGTCCCATCTGGTTTTAAAAAAAACAAGATGGTGACGGCTAAATTACCAGACTCAAGGCTTCAATAGCGCAGTCCACAGACCAATGGGTGACGCCAGTGCTGCTCTCTCCGTTATTTTTACATCCTATAATTGAACGTCACAATTATCCATAGAAAATATAACTATATTACATTAGGCTAGAATCAATGACTGTTTTCTTGTAATGTTTTCAGGTTCATTTTGCCTGAAACTCCAAAAATAGAAATGAGCGAAAGTTCAATTAGGAAGACTCCCTTTTACTCACTCATTTATTAAAGATCGGTTTTAGTTTAAAACTAGCAGTTTTACTTTAGTTTTTAAAAATTCAATATTTCATTTAGATGAAGAAGAATGTTCCATTCCTTCATTCACAAGTTGCTTAGACTCACTTCACACATGCTTATAAGTTTTAAACATTAAAAAATTATTACAAATATAGCCAGTAGCATTCTTTGATCCCTTCCCACTTCCCTGTTTGAATTAGGTATAGAATTCTTTTGTCTCGTTTATTATAAATAGTGTTGCATGCCTGCGGTGAGGCTCACTCAATGCCGTGTGTTTTTGACAGTGGGTTTGATGTGAAGAAAATGACACTGGTATTGGGTCGAGCACGATATGCCATGAGTTATGCAACCTACTGTGACAAGCCTTCTACAGAAGGGAATCAAGTGACTGCTGTCTGTCAACCGAGAACTGGACTCTGCATTCAGGGAGATTACAAAGTCAGAGTCCAAATGATTTAGCTGAGCTGCCTCTGGTTATAAAACTTTGACATCAGAGATTAGTCTTTTTTGGGTCTTAACATTTCGGAGTTGGCTCTAAATTGTCTCAGATTCAGGACAGCAAACCACAGTTATATTGCAGCAGAGGAGTTCTTTCCTGATGCCACTTACGGAATGTAAAAACTGTCAAAACGGCTTATCAGATTTTTACTGTCTGTTGCACAAAATAACATACTGTATAGATAGATAGATAGATAGATAGATAGATAGATAGATAGATAGATAGATAGATAGATAGATAGATAGATAGATAGATAGATAGATAGATAGATAGAACTTTATTGTCATTATACAAGTGCATAATGAAACTGCCTGGCTTTCCTCTGGAGGGGAACTAAAAATTAAAACAAATACTCTATACTATACTACTATATATATATATATATATATATATATATATATATATATATATATATATATATATATATATATATATATATATGTGTGTGTGTGTGTGTGTGTGTGTGTGTGTCAAAACATAAAAAAATAATCTGTGATGATAAAAGACAGTACAAGAGCAGCAGCATCAGCACAACTTGGCACTTTTAGTATCTAAAGGTAGGAAGCTTGTTTTAAAGTTCTATTAACTTAAGAAATGCCAAGCTTCCAGAACTCATTGTGCTTATTCTCAAGCCAAAACACAAGCATTACTATTATTCGAATATTTTCATGGTGATACATTCCCTTGACACAAGAGCGTTTGGCCGGATCTTTGCTCTATTTAAGTAGCTTACGCGTCTATTTTGTACGAAAATGACTTTTCTGTTTATGCCATTTCCAGGCCACATAGCTCGAGCTGTACCAGCTACCTGTTGATGTTGTCCCATTTTCTCAGTCGCTGAGAGAGATCAATAAATGTCAAAGATGACTTCATATCCTGTCCTCTATTCCTAGATATACACCCATACACAACATCAGCGGGATGTCGCAGAGAAAATCTAATTCTGCTGCTTCTGCGAGCTCAGTTTCTTCATGTGCACATCTGCCATCACCCTTAAATTAAGCTCATGAATTATTGAAGTCTGTCCCGCTGCTCCGACCCTAAACTGTAATTAGTTTTACCCAACACTTCTCATCGCGATACACTTTGCGAGCTGCAGGAGCAGGGTGTGTGTGTGTGTGTGTGTGTGTGTGTGTGTGTGTGTGGGGGGTCGAGGGAGTGTGAATACATTTGTTCCTTTAAGACAGGAAAACTGAAAAAAAAGTGGAGGAGAACAGGGTGGAAAGAACCAACGAGAAAGCAGTTTTGCTTGGCAAGGAGAGTTGTGCTTTGGGGGTTGGGGGAGTGGCGGGTAGGGTTGGGGAGGGGGGCTCTTGAGAGAGTCGGCGAACGAATGCGAGAGTGAAGAGGAGGGGGGAAAGAGAAAGAGAGAGGGAGAGGAATAGACATCATCCATGCGCAGGAGTGGGAAGACAAAAAAAAAATTAAAAAATATATATTATATATA
Organism: Percina caprodes; assembly: GCA_013375575.1. Taxonomy (NCBI): domain Eukaryota; kingdom Metazoa; phylum Chordata; class Actinopteri; order Perciformes; family Percidae; genus Percina; species Percina caprodes. Next base: position 2,568,560 of record JABXJD010000001.1, read on the forward strand.
TTTATATATATATCCTCATCGCCAGGCTACTTACTGCCTTTACAATGAGTGTTTGTCCCTCTTTTCTGAGAGCCAATTATCTGCTCCCGCATGAGTCAAGGAGATCATTTAGACTGGTGGCGTGCACAGAGCATCAGGAGAGCTCCCTTACGATACTCGCACCGTAAAAGGACTCAGTGCAGGGATGCGTTTACATGCTTTAGACAGGTGAGTGTGTGTTTTTCTTTTCAATGACGGTGCGTCTGCAAGAAGCGAACGCTTTCCTTCTCCAATTTTTGCCTGACTTGTACTCTCCACATGCTGCTCCATACATGTTTATTTCCAGGCTGATGTCCTGGTGGGATTGCATTTATCTCTCATGCTGTTTCTCTCCTCCTTTTCAAATTAACCCCCCCCCCTTGTCCGCTTTTGCCGTGGCATCTTCTCCTTCTGCTCTTTCATTCTTTATTTTGCACTGACAGCGAGACATGCCACCATGTGTCATCCAGAGAAAATAACTCATTTCAGACACACAGTGCTTTCCACGCTGCAGCAGTTCCGGGCTGCAGTTTGCAGTGTTTGCTTGTTTGATGAGCCAACTTCCTAGAGTCTCAGCAGTCATGTTTTCTGTTCATCACACCAACTGATGTCCCTCCTAATTAGTCTGGCACTTAGCTCTTTCAACATGGAAGCATATATTAATGTTTGCTGAGTGTCTTTTACTGAGGTGTCTTCCCATCGTAACAACTCTTCTTCCTTACTCGTGCTCCCACTGGCTTCTTTTCAAACAGGGACAACTTCATTTCACTTTTTAGGAAAAACACTTCCTGCGCTCAGAGCAGAGGTTTCCTAACAGGTAAACCTCGGCTGTCCCGTTTGAGTGCTTTAGCGATTGCATGAATCGCCTGCCCGGCCCGCTTGGCTCTGTGTCATACTATTGTCTGCTCGCGGTGATTAAATGCCTGCGCTTGTGGCTCGGGTGATTTCTGCTTTGTGTTGAGGGCTCGGCTGTAGCCGGCAGACGGGACTGTGCGAATGGGGCGGCTGCCAGGATTGGAGGGTCAGCTGATCGACTCTGAGGTGCGGGAGATTTATGGCCCCCCAGAACAAAGCTGTGTCTGCTGAGGGACCATAAACCATAAATCAGGGAGAAGTGGGTCGGGTAGGGTCAGTGCTCATCTTCTCACTGCAGATCTACTCTTTTTTTTTTTTTTTTTACCCTTTTCGCACCTGACTATGTGACACTTTAAGTGACTTTTTCTGGTCTGTATTCCTGGACAAGCAGCCATTTTGTTAAATAATTTGTATGTATCACTCACAGTTTCTCTTCTCGGCTGTTTAACTCAGCGATATTCAGCTGTCAATCACATTAGCTAATGAATTCCTGTTTTCTGTTTTAAAATGCCATTACCTTCTGTAAGTGAATCACCCCCTAATCCTTTTATTATCTTCAGCTATGTTAACACTGTTGGCCTTTAGTCTCCGCTCATCTTAATCATCCTAATTATGTAATGTTGTTCTTTCTAAGAGGCTGAGGAGAATGAAATGGCATGTTCTCATTCTGGCAGCGACTTGTTACTGATTGTATGTGAGGCATTACACTGCTTCATCTGATTCCAGTCTGTCTGATTCTGATCGCCGGTTTGACTAGTTTTGTGATTTGTCTTCCTAGGGGCAGCTGAAGCCAATGTGAAAAATTGATTTTCTGCAGAAGGATTAGCAGTTGTGGCTACAGCCATAGGCATGCATTACATTACAATGATTCATGCGGCATCTGCACACCAAAAGTAGGCTAAACTATTTTTTTATTAGCTGTTGTATAAGACTGTTATTTTACAACAACAACAACAAACATGCACATGCGTACAGAAGACTGTTGTGCACTGTTAAGGTAGTGGGCGACGGGTAAGGGAATAGCAGTGAATAACTTACAGCTGTGTTTTCGAAAGTTCAGACAGCTTGAGTAGGGAGATAAATAATCTCAGCCAGGAAGAATGGATCTTAATTTATTTGTGTCTGTATTGTTGCACAAGGAGGCATTGCATACTGCTGCTGGAAATCAAACAAATGCAAATGCCGGCTGTGGAATAGAAATGATTGTGAAACATCAAAAGTCTCCCAGTATGACTGCCATAACAGCAGGGAACAACACTGATAATATTTTCTCCTATTTTAGAGTGAATGGGAATTAGGCATGACTGTGAATCATGCTGCATTAATGTTTCTCTCTTCATTATGCTAATGGTACGGCAGGGGTATATATGGTTTAGCTATGTATGGTATTGTCATGCATAGGTAGGCTATTGTGTGAAGAGTAACATCCACATGAACTACATGGCATGTTCTCTAAAAAAACATTTTCCAATGTACTGTTTCCTAAGCACCTTCATAGATATTTTATTATGGAATGTGAAAAACACCACAGCTTGAAAAGGCAATAGTGACATTTTCTGAGCTAAATGTTAATTTATACACTGTGTGAAAGTGGCTTGCAACTGAAATGAGTGTTGTGTCTGCTGTTTGTGGCTTTTCACATATTTAGTTTACATGTTGTTCACAGTCATCGAGAGTCATTATGCTGACGTTTTGACGCTATGATGGCTTTTACTGTCAGCCCTGCAATAATGGGTTACAGAAACTGCATAATCAAGTCTCCCGGGTCAGCCATTAGGCCTGGCGTTTGGTCTTATTGTTACATTAGTTTGGACATGGCTCAGGACTTTACTGAAAAACTGTTGTTTTGCTTGTTAAAATAATTCCCACAGCAGTTTAGTGGCATTAGTATATTATAATGGACAGCACAAAGCTGCAGTGGATTTTATGAACATCGCGAAAATGAAGAGTAAATGTGGAAAAAACATAATGGTATAACATATGCAACTGGAAATGTATCATTTTTAATATGCACTCAGGAGCACATTTGGCCTGTCCCAGTCCAACACTTTAAGGCTTTGATTTTTGGCTTTGGAAGGCAAAGAAAAATCTATTACTTTAGCAGTTTCTCATATTGTTGTTGGACGAAAGACATTGAGAAAATGAAATAAACTCTCCTGGATATATTTGAGTTTATTCAGTGGAGTTTATAAAGATACTAAGACTGGAGTTTTTGTTTCCTGAAACTAACGATTCGTAATCCTTCAACTAAAATTAGGTTTTTTTTGTTTCTACTGGACAACTAATACAGTTATGTTCTGCTTTTAAATGTTTTTCAGTCACACATAATGATCGTGAGCACAGCGTGAACAGTATATGTAATTAAAAAATCCCTGTTTAATTGATTCCTCTGAATTATAGAAGACTGTCGGAATTCTACCGAACGCCGCTCTGTACCTTTTAGTAATTTGTCTCCGGAGAGCCCGCTGTGCTTTGAAGTGAAATATTTCATTGTGCTTTGAATTCAACATCTGTTCTATGGATTTAACTCGTCGACGTCATCGAGCATGATAACTTCTCCCAAGACAGCCTCGACAAGCCGTAATGTCATGTGCAGCCAATTGATGGCCGTGTGCTTAGTGGGAAATAAATCAATGTGCCATACAGAGTAAGATCTTAAAATGATGGCATCAAACTGATCTGCAGGGATGTCACTTTTCTTATAGGATTTAGGAGATTTTTGGACACATTACAGAAAAAGATTTCTAAAGGAATGAGTAGCTGATGAATTGAAGTTACTTAAATCATTTGTTCTAATCCAAAGGAATCCGTTTGGCAGGTCAGATATTGTGCAAAGCACTAGGCGTTAATATCCCATACGGATAGGAAGATAAGTAAAATGGCCATCAAAGTCTCATTTCAGTGCGCAATTTCAACAATCAAGTTTAGATTTTACTGTAAAGCATGACCTCTAACATTCCAACATGAAGCCAAAAGGAATGAACCAGAAAAAAAGAGAGAAATGTGCAGTTAAATCCTGCAAGTATTAAACTGCTGGGTGATTCATGATTTTCATTTAATTACATCTTTAAATGGAAAGCAACATTCCAATATCTTTTTGAGCATAATAGTACTGGTATTCATCATAATATGACATGATAGCATGTCATTATAGCTCATTTTGTTGATTTTTAATTAGGTCTAGAATTTGCTCCTAATTTTGTCTAACAGTACCACAGTATGATAATTTCATCATGATTGCCAAAAGTCTGGATTTCACCAGGCTAAGGTCCAAATGTGGCTGCAGGTCTGGACCCACATAGAGATTTGTTCCTGCTTCACTGAAGGATTACTTAAAAACACAAAAGCGATTTGGATTGACTGAAGTAATTCCTAAAAGTATGCAGTTTTCAGATCTCCTTACCCTTTTGTCATGTTGTTGTGTGACTCTGTGTCCTCTTTTGTGTTTTGTTGTTGACACACTGCATTGAGACCTGGACATTTGAAGTCCAAGTTCTTACAGATCTTAATGGAATGCATCCAGATACATTATTAATGAGTTAAGGTGAGAATGAAAGAATTCAACACAGACACACACACACAAACACAGACGCACAGTCTTGTCACTGAGCCAGTACAAATGCAGCATTTTTGCGGGTGGCAGCCAAACTGGAGCTGATTTGTTTGTGGCACCACAAACTCTAATGTTAAAGGAAAGGAATTGTGGAAAAAAAAAACATACTTGGGCTGTCATGCCGTGAGTTAGATGAGAAGAGTGGTATCAAATCCTCTCATTTTACACTCAACAGGAAGCAAATAAGTGTATTACCCAAGCTGTCAAACTATTGGTTCCTTTTTTTTTTTTTAGAGTTGTAATTCATCATCTTCACGTTCAATGTTTTGGTGCGGAGGGTTTAGGAAGAGTTAACGTCCAATAATTCCCAAAATAATCCCAATTCCACAACATTATTTGTCATCATAAACCCTGACATAATGACACATTTAACAACATTCGTTGGTCAGAATACTATTATACTGTAGGTAGTACTCAACTAAATCTCTGTGCCTCGTAAAATAATGGCATTGATTCATATTTACACACATATTTAGCACAATTCTGATCGTTTTCAGTTTTTCTAGTGCACAGAAGGGAGGGGGTGGGAATGGGAGGAGGAGGATGGAGGGACGAGCTAGCCTTGTTTTGTTTGAAAATACTTTGAAAGTTAACAAGAAGTGCCGTCACTCAACATCGCATAGAGCATCTTTTAAAATGTTCTTCCAACACAATAATACCCACACACAGATGTGACATATCCACATCAGATGTAAGTGACAAGACAGGAAAATGTCCTGAACACACCAATAAAGTGGGAGCTTATTTTGGTGAAAATGTGTGGACACGTTTGAAATCCACTGAATAACTCATCACGTTTTACCATTTATTAAAATGTGGGACAATTTGGGTCAAGCTAGAGCAGCAAAAATCATTCAAACCAAACAAGAAAGTGTGAGAACAGCATTAGAAATGCAAAAAAAAAAAAAAACTAGAAGAAAAATAACTATAATCATCCTCCAACACCTGCAGCTCTGAGGATGTTTCCACTTGCTTTTCATTTCTCATTGGCTAAGTTGAAATGCCATCCTCTGGAGCCTGAAGCTAATGTAAGTCAAGGTCTTCATTTAGTTTTCAGCAGAATTATTTTAATTAAGTGATGTTGTAATGTTGTTGGCCAGCAGGCTTTGCAGTGTGCCAGCGTCCAACAGTAATGAGCAGTGAACATGGGCTTTCTTAACGTAGCCTAAATTAGCATTTTGCTCACTGCAGAACTTAAGGCAAATTACACCTCTCTGCCTGCCAAATACTAGTCTGGTGCTGAAATAAATACTTCCTCTTTTCTTGAGTAATGTTGGTTTTTGACACTGTTGAAATAACGCGTTAGCTATTCAGAAGCCAGAGCAATACATTTGTAACAAAAAGCTTTTCTTTCTCTATTGATTAGCAGTTTATCCCTCCTTTGTGTTGGAGTCTCAGAGTGTTGAGTGTCACTGTGGCTGAGCCTGGTTAACGGCTCACAGCTCTGATTAGGGCGCTGCAGTTTGGAGAAAAAAAAAAAAGCCCCTTTGCATTTCCTTGTTGCAGGATCACTTGTGTATATGCCTTCTATTTATGCATTTATTATTCCTCAGCATATTAGATCTTACATTAGTATAACAAGTATGAAAGTTCGGGTCATCATCAACTTGGTATACAATCTTTACAATGTTAAAAACACATTTTTAAAGAAAAAAAACCCTCAAAAACATTAAAAGGTGCTGTAGGTAGGATCGTGAAGACCCAGAATTTAGCCAAAATATTGAACATCAACAACTACTCAGTCCCGCCCCCCCCTTTTATGCTAAAGCCCAAAACTGTCTCCTAAGCCCCTCCCCAACAAGGGAGAATGAATGTGTGTGCGTATGAGCAGTGATTGACACACAGTTAGACACCCCCCCCCTGGCCCTGATTGGTGCATCTGAGGGAGCTGTGGATTTTTGCAAATTACACTACAGGCTGTAGGTGGTGTCAGAGGAGCTGTTTTTTATTTTACTTTTTTTTTTTTTATTACTTACTTCATGTAGTTCTACTCGAATGGGGTCAGTTTCAGTAAATATGATAGAAAGTTAGTTTTAAAAGTCTTACCTACTGCACCTTTAACGTTTGAAACCATAAATAAGCAACTTCTGCTCAAAGAAGGATTCAACCAAACACAAAAAATATAACTATTTCTTTCTGGAGAAATACAGTACATTATAGTAATATTGATAAGCAGCCCTTCTTTTTGGCCAGTGGTAATGATTTGTGATTTGTGAAGTGTTTTTGAAAAATGAAAACAAGACCTGAACATGTTCCTATAAAACAATGGCTAGTAAGTCATTTTTTGCAATCACATGACCTCTCACCAGCTTCCCATCCTTGAACACAGCATGAATTAGAAGTGTTAAAGCATAAAACTAAGCAAATACTACCTAAAACATGTATTATTTGAGAGAGAAAGCATACTCAGCAGCCATATTTCTCTTTGTCTCTTTGTCTGTCTAATATTAATACTTTTTTTTCTGATCTGTAGCCTACTCAGAAGTGAACCGAAATTGTCTTCAGCATGAAACAACTTTTGGATTTGTAGAGACATAAAATATGTGTGAGTGCCCCCTCAGTGTAGTCCGGATCCTCAGCTGATTGCCATAGCAACGCCATGTGAAACTACTGTGACATCGTCTTCAACGCGACACTCGCTGAATCCTTTCTCAACAATCTGCAACTAAACAGAGGAACATCACTTTGTCAATTGTATGACATAGTGTACAGTGTGGTTTTTTGCGTTCTACCTTTTTTGTTTATTTGAGGCCGGTGAATACAAAAACTATTATAGCATAGCTTGGCTATTTAAAAATGGCGGAGTTGTGCAGGATGTCCTTTTGTCCAATTCATTCTCACTCCCACCGCAGTAAATTGTGGTGCTTGGTCAGGTGCCTTTGACGTTTTGTTATTGATGTAAAAAGGCTCCTTGGTCGGGACTATTGGCTTCACTGTTTGACGCATCTCGGGACACGCGTCTAGCCCTTTGGCGTCATATTTAGATGTGCTTGGTCGGGACTCTTGACCGTACTCTTGGGACGTACGTTCAACTGACACACGTCTCCTGGGTGAAAGTCCTGTGTTGTTTGACCTATCCGCCCAACACAAACAACCTCCTTGTGCGGATTTTAAGGTCTTTCATAATAGTCGCGACCGTTGCGAGAATGAATACTACAACAGTCGGTACTATCTTTAGTTCAGGTAATAACTTTTACAAAAAAAAAAAAGCAAAAAATAGAGTGGGTCGAGTTGAGTGTGCATCATTTGTAAACAAGCAGGTGTTTTTCAGAAAAGAAAATGTTCAGTGTGTTCATAGTATTTTGGAGATGCTATTGGTGGGAGTCAATTATAAATTGTTATGTGACTTATCAAAATGGTTTGTAATGAGAAAACTGAAGACCTTGAGCAGTTGTTTGGATGAAGTCAGCACAGCTTTCCTGGTATGTGAATCAACTCTGCTGGTTGCACATGCGGGGTCACACTGCAGCATCAGCTACCACCGATGCATTTCCTATCCATTGGCTTTCTGTTGCCTTTGTATCTTACGCAGAATAGTGTGGGCAGGTAGAGACAGAGCAGCAGAATGAATGGGCGGCGGTGACAGCAGCGAGGTGGACCAGAGAGATTAGCTAGGAAATTGACACTGACAAATCTCATACATTAAGGCATCCTGGGAGGCAGCTATCGGTAGGAGAGGCGGCAGGTACCATATCCCATAAATGGCACTGGGTTTCTTTAATACTCTGCTTTCAGCACGTTGGGAAGCCAAACCACACTGTTGTCTACAACGCAAAAGATAAGAAAAGCCAGGTGTGCTCAGAGGCATTACATCTGACTAATGTGTTTACAGCTAGAATAATGAATAGATGAGAATAATTAATTAAGCTGTTCTTGCTAAATAACAATGCAAATACGGGCAAAACTGTTTCATTTCCCTTTGGAACTAGAGTTCCCCCAGTTTCTTGCCTGCTTTAATGAGATAAAGCCAGCCTTCTTTGATAAGGAGTCCTTGTTACTATTGTTAGGAGCCTAGTAGCCTTTTTTGTATCTGTTCTGAGGGTGTTTACTCACATTTTTCTGATGAGAACACTGGACCACATAAAGCATTTACATACATTTTACATCTTTTGAGTGTTCACAGAGCCTACAAATATGACTTCTAATTATTTTAGAAAAACGGAAATTTGTGAACCATACAAAATTGAATTATCCAATTCACAATTTCATCTTTATTAGGTAGCGTTAAGACAGATTAGCCTTTTCTCACTCAGGAAACCTTTTGAAAATCGTATAATTCGGTTCGTTCCTTGCTGTCCTGAGTGTAAAGAGTCTAATTACCAAACATAAACAACTCTTTGGCCTCCGCAGCCACACTGCTTGATGTTTGCCGAGTGCTATTCCTAGTGACTTAACCCCGCTTAAGAGGTTCATGGTGTGTTCTTTCTATCCTTATTTATTTTGGACAGTGAAGTTGTTTTCCTGAAAAAGGACCGGTGCCTTTGCTGTTGCCTAGCAACAAAGTGAGTCCATGGGACTTAGCACCTTGCAGGGGTCTCTCCCAGACTAACTTGAAACTTGTCCTCTTTAGACGTGTGAAGAGAGCTTATTTGTGTATCCATCATTGTTCATTAATAATGAAGTGACATTTGCAATCATGGAAAAAATGAATATAATTTAAAAGGTTTAAAGGGATGATTTTTTTTTTTTTTTTTTTTAATAGGCATTGTGTCCTCAATGAAAACTGTTTCACCAATGTATGAGTTGCCATAATCCTTAGCCTAACGGAAGCATCTTGGCAGGAAACCAAGTTGAGTTTATTTATATAGCACCAAATCACAACAGAAGTTAGCAGCTTTACACAGAGCATTTTTCTACTGTGAATTCATCAGGACTTTTTATTTTGGTGGTTCATCAAGGAGACAAGCTGTTAAATATTCATGACTGCGCTGTGTTCTTAAAATAAGGCTCATTAGCACTCCCAGCCTCTTTTCAAGTTCCGCCTTTCTCTTGTCATTCTCAAAAGAGCAACACAAACATGTTATTCATCTCTCAATCTCTGCACTCAAAGTGGGTACACCGAATGATGCCTTTATTTTCAAGTCAGACCGATTCTAATACAATTATTATATATAATATACTATATTATATTATTATAATATATTATAATATTAAATCAGTTTAAGTTTTGCCATAAATATTGGTGCCGTAATAGTCAATTTTGACCACGTTTCATTTCCGGGATTGTTCAGGTGCACCGTTGCTCCGTCTGACGCTTAGCAGCGCTCATGACGATTGTGATTGGTTTAAAGAAATGACAATAATCCAGAGTATGTTTTTCTTCCATCCAGAATTGCTGTGGGCGAGACTAGTGCCGTAATAACAGAATCAATTTCTTAAAATAATGGGAACAGGATTATAAATACTCTATTTCTCCCTTAATAAATAAGGAAATATGGGCAGCAGACCGGCTCAGTGGCTAAACTTGCATGGTCTCCTCTTGTCCATATGTCTTTCTTCTTGATGCAGGACTGGAGACACTAAATTGGTATGAATGTGTTGTCTGTCTGTCTGTGTTACTCGTGTGATCAATGCCAACTTGTCCAGTATGTTACCTGCTGCAGGTCATGCTGGGAAAGGCTACAGCCCCCCACGTCCCTGCACAAGATATAAGGGGAATATAAGGGGGGTGTGGGATTGACCAACTGCCACTTTGCTTGTTTGAAAGCCATGATGTCTCTCTCTCATGGGTGGGCCAAATTCTCTGCACGGGCAAAGCAGAAAAAGGAGGTGACCTTTGCCCTTATGACCTCATAAGGAGCAAGATTCCAGATCTGAGCTTTCATTTTCTCAAAGTCAGAGCAGGATACCCAGGGCTCGTTTTACACCTATTGCCATTTTTATCCACTGGGGGGCCATAGGCAGGCTGGGGGAACTCATATTAATATTAAAATTATTATTATAAAATTAAAATGTATGTTTTTTTTTGCTGTATTCACTATGTTGACAGCCACTGTATAAGAACACGGCTGGCCGTTAACATGCAGAACTTCCAAGCCAGAGAGTGGAGTTTGCTTTCTGAGGAAAACTAAAGCCTTCGCCAAGGACAACCACAGTCTTTTTCCGAATCTAAACTACTCCTTTTCTTGCCTAATCGTAACTTTCTTCGAGGCAGAACGCACATATTTTGTAGACTTAATTTAACCGTAATATTCGCCGAAACGACCAGCAGCTCGCGTTGCTTTTTACCCAACTCATAGTCATCTATTTTCAGGGCATCACATGACCAGCCAGCGGTCTCCTAATTTTGTAGGATATCATATGTTTTCGTGTCCATACATTTTTTTACGATATCATACAGAACCGTTCACGAGAATGGGTTGGTTAATTTTCATGACAATTAATTAAATTTTATATTTAGGGCTTATCCAATTCAGTTTCTTATCCATGTCAAAATGACTGGAGAACAACAACCAGGGATTCAATTAATGATTATTTTAAATTGTTTCATTTTTTTCAGTCCACAAAATGACAGAAAGCATCAAAAGTTCCCAGAGCCCAACACAATGTCTTCAAATAGCTTGTTTTTCCCAACCATAGTCCAAAATATATCAATAGATATTTCACTAATGACAACATAAAACAGAAAATCATGTTGGAAACAGCAATTGTTTGACATTTTTTGCTTAATAAATGACACATGACTAAAAGAGACTTGTCTTTCAATAAACTAATTGTTTCACCAGAATCAGTTGGATGATTTTCATATGAAGACAAAGCCATGTCAGCTCAGATTCAACCATAGATTTCCCAGCATTCTTTTTTAAGATAAGTCTCACTAAGATAGCAGTAGTTTTATACTGTACATTCTTCATTATGAATATAGAAGATTCTGAGTGAGTTCAAGGTAAGCCCCAACTTTTAATGTGATGCATCCTTCATTGTAGAGGCAGAAACTACCTACTTTGGAAAATCCCATAATTGAAGTTTTTATTAATTGTTAAATGATGAAATTTTAGTGGTGAATATGCAATTAGAATTGTGTATTTTTGCATCTGTGACTATGGCATTCTTGTTTAGTTTAGTGTAATGTGTGTAATGTGAATGTAGAGCACTTCATTGAATATAAAACTATTTATTAGGTAAGTGGATAATGACTACCCATTTTTACTAATCCATCTGTTGCACTATGTGCAAATTGTAAAAATCCAGTTTTATTTCACACACACACACACACACACACACACACACGCACACACACACACACGTTTTTAATAAGCCGTTCCTACAGGAGGGTTCACCCCACTTATAGGTTTGGTCCACCCATAGGCAACCTATTAACATCCACTTTATTAGCGCTTTCATATTTCATGACCTCGTTCATCAAACTTTAATGCAGTCCCGCTTCTACACGTTTTGTGATTTTAGTGCAAAGTCATGTGTGAATCGGTCTCTTGCTAGAATCTGAACCCCAGCTCCAAATGGAAATTATAGCAACCGGGTATTATGACCTCGACACATCCTTATGGCTGTCCTAAAGATCCTGAATGGATCGTGGCTTGCAAAAGGACATCATTAGTGGTGAAAAGCAGATGATGGGCCAAACACCAGTGATTACTCTCTCTCTCTCTCTCTCTCTCTCTCTCTCTCTCTCTCTCTCTCTCTGGACATGGCATTCAGGCTGCTGTGCCACACTAAAGTCTATCTGGGGTAATGTGCTGCCCTCAGATTGCGGGAGTCCTACTGAGCCTGTGGGACGCACGATTAGCCTGTGCCCAGACCTGATAGGCAGTGACCAGAGCCAAGCACCGATAGATGAATAGAAAGAAAAGACATGGAGGAGATTGGAAGGGAGAAGGATAGGCAGTATAGAGAGGTGTGTGTCTATAATGTGCAGGAACCAGTGTGTCAGGGGCTTTATGTGCTAAAACAGAATGCATTTGCCAATGAATTACTGGAACTCAAATGCCTTTCCTAAGACCCACGCCAGCATGGTTTCACGTAAATATTCATGCCAGTCCCTGAGAGAGCTCCAATGTGAATGAAACAGATTTTAAAAGGGGTGACTGACTGTGGCAATCACTCTGAAAACCCAAATGCCATGCTGTATCACTGCAGCAATACTGAACAAAATGCTGGTTATTTCAATTCGACCCCAGTTCAATGTGTCACATTTTAGAGAGGTTATCTATGGTAACACAGTGCGAATCGACACCATTGCTCTTGGATTGTGCTCCCATGCATTCTCATTATCTCCTGATAACACCCAAGATATATGTTTAGAACTCTTGCTAAAGAAACACCTCATTTGGGGTTAAATAGCTCAAACGAATGCTCGGTCTCCAAACTGTAGTCAATGTCACTCCCCGATGTAAGTCGAGTGAAGATGTGAGTCGCGAATGCGTCACTTTGCGACAGGTAGCCTACAAGATGCTGTACAGTAAAAATGGACCTACTTAATGAAGTTCGTTCACTGCTGGCTACAAGTTAGCAATCAATTCACAACAAACGTCAGTTGAATGGCGTCTTGAACTAACGTTAGTACTGAAGGAAAAGGAAAATTGAACGGAAGTACGTAGGAGGGCGGAGCCAGGCTACTCTGAAACGCCAGAGCAGTGTGAAGGCAACGTGTTAAGGTAGAAAAAGGTATTCGTTTTTTTAATCCAAAACGTAACAATGTAAATGTCGCCGGAGTATCTAAGTACATTTGATCTACATGCAGACCCAGCCTTAAATGTATCTTTGCTGTATAATAAATAAACCTTCTGTTGTATGGCACTTAAATCCAATATCCGGACTCAGGACTGCGCACCAGCCCCCCCACCCAGCCTCTTTGGGCTACCTACACTTTATATTTTTGACTTTATATTTTTGATATTTTATATTGTTATCTTTATGTTATTGTTATTCGTCAACACTGAAAAGGGATTGCTCCAATTTCATTGCACAGGTACTGTGTACTTGTGTATAATGACAATAAAGGCATTCTATTCTAATTATTTTTTCTTAAAGCAATAGTGTAGTAATTGTAAGCATAAGTAGGTTTGGTAAGTTTGGGTTAACATTCTCGTCATGTTTACCGTTGACTTGAATTTCTCATCAACTGCGACCAAAGTGTAGACATGAACTTCTTAACACTGCAATCTTGACTTAATTCCCTACCATATTTCTTACTGTCACTCTGCAGCTTGTGGTATGTTTGTGTTATCATCACAACATCCCTTTGTGGCCTTTACCCATAAATATCATTTATACAACCGCTGTATACACAATGAGGCAGACAGGACACACACACAAACAGCTCCCATAGAGACCTAAAGAGAATAGCAGTTAAATGATCTGGCCTCCGCCAGGACAAGGCAGCATTCAATCACTGAAGACAGTCCGGCCCTGAGGAATACAGACAAACACATTGCGTTATTGAGAGGAATAAGGTGAAATACATTGGGCTTTAGAAACAAGGTTTACACCGCTCCCGTGATACCCTCCTACTGCCACCGTTGCCCATTAACTATCAGCGTGGACACATGACATGGTTGATTAGTGCCTTAAATTTCCTCTGCAGCCGTGGATCTACAGTCATTTTCACAGAGAAATTATAAACTCAATGAAAAGCGTGACCAGCACGATGACTGATGGTGTTTGTTTCATTGGAGTCTGTTCATCGGCACGGGGCACGGGGGGGGCCTTGGAGAAGGCCATCAGTGCGATGGCTGCAGTGTACAGATCTCAGGACTCACAGTTCCAGAAAGCTCAATGACTGTGGAATTGGTGAAAAAGAAAACAAAGGAAGAAAAAACTACAACAACATTAAATCCAGGAAGGGAGGCTTGAAACAGATGTTGTTTTGCCTCCATTTTGTGCGCCAGGCGATATAAGCATCATATTTAGTCTGAACAGACACCAAAACCAATTCCACCAGAAACAGATTCTACCAACAAATTTTATTTTCAGTTATGAATTTCCTTATCTGGCCAGTGTCTTTTAAGACTTTCAAAATAAAGTTTTCTTAAAGAGCCCCTATCGTACTCCTTCAGCGTCTCATGTACTCTTGTAGTCTTTTAGTATAGGTTTACATGCTTTGATGTTGGTTTCTCATACTGCCCATTGATGCAGCTCCTCCACCTGAAACACTCTGTCTGAGCTCCTGGCCCGCCTTCCTGAAAAGGCCCAGTGCTCTGATTGGTCAGCTGGCCCACTGGGCAGGCTGTGCTTGGTGATGCAGCACCTATCAGTGGCACATATGAAAAACTGGACTGGCATTCTCAATTAATGACATCACTAATTGAGGAATTTCAAACAAGAATGTGTGTTAGGCGTTTAAGGCAGTTGAGAAAAAAGTGCTGTCTGTGGGAGAGAAAGCTCCATTTGGATTGAAATGTGTGTGTGTGTTTTTTTATCCATCTATTACACAAACTAAAACACAGAAAAAATCCCAAAACGCAAAATAAGGGCTCTTTAACTGACCTATAGGCTGATGCTCTGATATGACTTAAGCTCTGGCACGGCTTTCCGCCCCACTGGCCACCACCTCCCTCACACCTCATTGCCCTCTGCTGGTCCACAGTGTGGGAACTGAAGCGCCACTTCTCCTCATCCCCATATCCACCTGTGGGGTGATTGAAACAAGAGTGAGCTCTTGTCAGAGCCTCGGCCACCATGTAATTGAATTCTACCTTGTTTCACAGAGCGCAACAAAGCATAGCACTGGAAAGAGGGTAAATATACTCAGCACTTAGAGACAAACCCGGGCCACGACTGCTCAACAACAAACAGAGGTGCATGGTATTGCTTGGTATCATTTACAGACACAGTGCTGCCATCATAGTAAAATACTGGAGCTGTTGTCTGGGTGGTTACCGTGGGGCAGGGAGGACGTATTTTGCTGTGTTTCAGTTAGAATTTGGACTTGAATGGTAAGCTTACACTTTAAAGGTGCCCATAAGCAAAAGTAACGCGATTACAGTAATATATTCCTTTTTGCTGTTACGCAGTAATATCACGCATTACTAATTCAATTTTGGTAATGTCAACTACTTTGCATAGATAACCTCTGTTCTTTTCGACTATAGCTTTATGGCTTTCAGACAGTTTAGCTGCAATAGATCCATTTGAGGATGAGCTGGCTTGGAAGTTATGCAGTTTAATCATACAATTCACCCCCTCCCATTGCTCCTATTCCCTTTCTATCACTGTCTGAACTGTGTTAATCACAAAAGGACCAGTTTCCAGTGGTGAACAATGTCGTAGCAGAAAATGCAACAATTTTAGGGTTTATTGGGACATAATATCAGACCTGTTGCAGTTGAGTTTAATAAATAATGACTGCTCTCCAGGAAAAATATAGTATTGGTTATTTCTCGAAGGTTTAAACAAGCAATGATTACGATCAGCAGCAGAGCAGGATACAACATGCGGCTGGATAGATGAATAGGTTTAAAAACTTACTTACTTCATCATTGTAGACCCAAATAAATGTAATATTTACTTCTACTTATCTAAGCAGAACCATTTTTTAGTAGCCTCAACAAAGACTATTTACTGAAACTCACTAACAATAGCTAGGATTTCTTTGAGATATATATATATATATATATATATATATATATATATACACACACACACACACGGTTTTGTCCTGCTGTTCACCAGAAGGTATGCAGCAGCCAAGTCACAGATATCCAAACAAAAATAGAAAAATGTTTCTCCACATATTTCATGTCCTAATCATTTGCAAATATAATTATATAGCTGACAGATGTGCCTGTAATTTGACTGATTTTAGTCATTACTATAAAAAAATGGTTCTTATATACAAGCTTGTAACTGCAAATCAGATATGAAAAGAAAGAGTCAGTTTGGTTCAGAGCATGAAAGGAAGAAAAGCTTTTGCTGTGTCATTGTTGATTCACTCTCATATTTTCCAATTTCCTCTCCACACCTGGTTGATGGGAAAGTGAGTTTGTTCTTTATATTTTTGAGTTTAAAAGAGTGGTCAAAGGAGACACAATTACGGTGTTTGGAGGGCAAATGGGATTACAGTGTCGAGGCTGCTTCGAGGCATCATAGGCGTCACTTTTCTGAGGCTGGTTTCAGTTGGTGGCATGTTTGCTGTCGGCTAATCTAAGGAGATGGATTCTCAGTGCAGGGCTCTCTCCAGTACAGTTGCTGTGCTTAATGGGTTTGACTTCCCAGGACATCATTCAATCTAAAGGGCATCATGGTCATAGCTCAAGCCAAGCACTTCTCAACCCAGGCGGGTTTGCTCCTCAACCACCCTTGCATAGTGCACTTCTAAGGACATTTTTCTCTTAGCACTTCTAGATGAATTACCGGGGAAGAACATGCATTAACTTTGTCAATTTCAACACACAGGAACCATAACTTTATAGGCTGCAAGAAGGAAAACTGGGTGAGTGAGAGAGTGAGAGTGTGAGAGAGACTCAGACAAAGAAATTAATCTTAAATTTGTTTTTATATTAGCTAATTCTTTTAATCCTAGTACATACAAGGCTGGTTTACCGACTGGGCAGAGTGAGTGCCTGCCTTCAGGCCCCAGTTACTTTGGGGTAATTTTATTAATTGCAGTATTTTTTGCCAATGCCAAAACTGAAACAGAAAAGGCCCTGAGGTCACCTCCGCTTTTCTCTGCCCTGACTTTGAGGCTGTCTTATGGACGGGCTTGTCAAATCCTAAATGTAAAACTGTTATTATTGTAGTTAAGATTATGCTTAAATTTATGAAATTCTTAAACAGATTTGCAAGAAATATTAAACTGTTGCAATATTTTAATGGGATGGGGGGGAATGTCCGTCACTGTGTTGTTTGTGGTACCCAGCTCATTTTTGGCCAGGAGGCACCTGCAGTAGCAGGCACATCTAGCCCTGGTCGTACACTGGAGTCAATACACTGTATTGCACAGGTCACCACACCAATGGACTGCAGATGCATTGCTCTTATCCCAGCAGTTTCCCACCATGGGGAACTGCTGCTTGGTGACAGAATTTGACTGCTTCCGGCCACGTTGTGGTTTCATGCCACCTCTAAGGTGACAGGCGGCTCACCAGGCTCTTACAGAGGCCGCTCGCCCGCTGTAATTTATCTAAGAGATTTCTTGTGCTGCATATATTTTGTTCTTTGAGCAGCCAAGCATTAAATTGCTTTCCATTGGGAACAGCTTGTATGCCGAGGTCGCCAAAAGCTGTGGCTGGTTTCCAATGAGATGGTTTGGCAGCAAAGCCAACGCTGTAATTAGGGTCAGCCAGCTCTGGAGCTGTTGGTAGGCCAAAGGGTCGTCACGGTTGCATAGTGCATTTGAAAGTCACAACCGACCTGGAGGGTGGTAAGACATGACTTCTTACATCATAAATCATCAGAACACCAAGGAGCCATATCATCAAAAAAGTGTCTCTTTTTCTTAAGGCACCAGCTTTTTAAAAAAAAGTTTATTTAATCATAAAACTATTCTTGAAATGTTGTACTTTCCTCCAGATAATTATAAAGGCAAACAGTTAGAAAATGCGGCACACTGTAAGTCTGAGAAATAGAAACGCAAAGACAAAGATATGGAGAGAAAGCCCCATGTATAAGGAGTTGTCAGCCTTGTCTCATTGTGCCAGAAGCTGACTTCAGCAAGCCTTTTGCTGTTTGAGCTCTGAATAAAGCCTCATGCCTGTACAGTGTGCCTCCCCAAATGTAGCCTGTGGTGTTTTCATGTGGAGACTGCACAGCATGTGTCCAAATGAAAAGAGCTCTCCAAAGTGTCCAGCGGTGGAGAGAAGAAAAAAATAAATACCCCAGGAAGCTTCTATTCAGCTCACAGTATTCTCTTCAGCATCGCAGAGAGGAAACGCCTCTGAGTGTAGAGAATAGACAGAGAAGAAAAGTTTACAGCTGCTCAGCAGAATTTACTAATGTCTTTGGTGTGTTGTGATGTGTGCTTTCTGTGAGAAAACATGAGAGCTTGACCATGAGGGCTAAAAGGGATACAGAAGCTCTTTCCAGACATACTTCAAGTTCTCGTTACCATGACATTTCCAGTGAAATGTCCCTGTGACAAAGTAGAAATAAATTAAAGGGAGCGCTATTGCACATGAGCTACTTTTGCCTCATTCTCAGTCTAAATGTCTGGTACAAAACATGAAGTGGACTTCATTACTGATTAATTAGACTTCATACTGCACTGTGGAGCACAAACTGCACTGAATTTGGTTAGAAAGTCAGCACAGTGTACTGTCATAGACTGACCAGTCTTTTTAGTGCAATAGGGACTCCCAATCCATTTTATGCTGAGGCATGACAGTTTTCATAATAGTACGCAATTTGACTCCCTTTTTTTTTTAGCCTGTATTTAACTAGGAAGGTTGATTAAGAAATTGTTTCTTTTTTAGGTTTTAGTGCAGAGAGGGTCATACAGGAGCAGTCGCTGCTACACTGGAACAGCTTTGGTGGTTTAACTGCTTTGCTCAAAAGCACTTCAACAGTCATTATTAGTTCCGCATTGGTTGTGCTGAGGGACTGGACTTAAAACGTGTTTATTAATTGTCTCTCAGAAGAACAAAATCACTGGCGTCCAGTGTTTATTTAAAACATATGTGGTTTTCTTCTGGCACTTCTTGATACATTATTTATCCCATTTCTACTCAAAGATTCAACCCAGCGTTAAGAAATGATGATGAACTGCAGCGGTTTCTCTTACAATGTTTGACAAATTAAAGGATGACAAAAAAAAAGAAGCATTTCTCTCTTCTTATCTTAAAATAAACATGATACGTGGTGCTGAATGGTAAATTGGTGCTTATATAAACCATCCCATTATGAGTGTCTTGCTAAAATTAAGCAGCATCAAGGGAGTAGCTATTTATTTTTGCTTTTGTACTCACACACATCTATACTCCCACGCACATATGTCCTTGTAATACACAGTGACAGTAATGGAGAATTAATTGTCTGGGGAAATAGACAAACAAAAGAGATTACTTTGCATTACTGGCTTTTCATGAAGTTTTTAGAGGTGGCAAGTGTGTTAACACAGGTGCAGAACTACTGATCTGCAGAACTAGTGCTGTAACACTATAATTTCCCATTTTGTTGGATCAATAAATAAATAAATAAATATCTAACTATCTATCTATCTATCTTTCTTTCTTTCTTTAACAATTCTCAGGGACTATATGGACCATTTTATGATGAAACACTTGCGGAGGAGGGTCTGGCTAGTCCAAATAGCATTCTGTGATGGCAGAAAAACGTGCTCTGGTTTATTGGCATTTCTTTAAACCAATCACAATCTTCTTGGGCAGCGCTAACCTCCCGACAGAGCCCAACTTGTTTTGCTGGAATATGTGTACATTCAAAAGTAGTTTTAATCATACAAAGAAAACCTCAAATTGGACAGATAGTCTAGCTAACTGTCTGGATTTACCCTGCAGAGATCTGAGGAGCAGTTAACCATAGTCCTCATAAACTCACCAGAGTTTCAAATTCCAACCTCATAGATAGGCGTGCAACCTTTAACATACAATTGTAAGTCGCTTTGGATAAAGGTGCCAGCTAAATGACACGTAATAATGCATTGTAATGTAATATTTATATATAGAATACATAAAGATAGATTGTCAAGTCTGTCTCTGTCCCCTCCCCCCCCTCTGCCAGCACTGATCACGCTTAGGGTCATTGCTGCATACGTGAGATGTTATTTATCTCCTTCATATTTAATGAGGAGTCACCCTGGGAAGCAGATGGTACATTAGCGGTAATAAACCAGAGCTGACTTCAGTGGTTTTGTGAGGGAATACAGAATTGAGCCGTTAAGGCCTCGCTATTTCACGGGCCGACGTTGTTGGACGGAACGAAAGATGTCTGGTGTGCACAGAGAGTGTGTTGGCTCGCCTGGTACAAACAGATCCCCTTTATATAACTCTGGACAGGTTCTCATTGGCCCCAGTGAAGCCTCGTATATTGATGTGGAGAGAACAAAAATGACTGTAAGCTTTGACCTTTTTGTTCGCGGAGCCAGCATTAAAGTTGCTGAGTGAGGGCTTCCCATTCAACTGTTTTATTTTTACGCTCAGCAGAAGTGATTCAAGTGTGTGCACACACACACACACACACACACACACACACACACTCTTATGTGCTTCTTGAGACTCACTGACAGTGCACCATGACACATGCATCCTCTATTACACCTTCACATGTACTAGGGGAAAAAAACAAGGTCTATTTAAGATTTTTATTGTATTATACTTTATTAATCCCACAAGGGGAAACTACACTTTACACTCAGTTGTTATTACACACATTACACACAGGCCTGAATTACACACACATGCTCAAGTCCTATACATGCACTAATGGAAAGATGTCAGAGGGAGGGGGCTGCCCGTGGAAAGACACCCCGAGCAGTTGGGGGTTCAGTGCCTTGCTCAATAGCACCTTGGCAGTGCCCAGGAGGTGAACTGGCACCTCTCCAGCTACCAGTCCACCACCATACTTTGGTCCGTATGGGGACTTGAACCAGCGACCCTCCGGTTTCTAGCCCAACTCCACCTACGGACTGAGCTACTGCCACCCCTTCTGCAGCGTAAATGTGTTGGTCATCAGAGGAAATTGTCAGAGCAAAAATTCAATTAAATAATCTTTACTTTCCAAGTGCAAGAACTAAACAGACAGCCAAATGAAACGGGCACGTCAAGATGGAAAATATTATCCGAGCCAGTTCTTGAAAACTACATCTGGCCACAACCATTTATTCCCTGAGGTTATTGCAGTTGCAATCTGTAATTCTTTCGACTGCTTACCTCACAGCTGGGGGTTGGTTGCTGTCTGTCATGTCTGAGTATGTTTCATGTCCTCAATTCACTCTTTGGATAGAGACCAGGGACTGGTGGCAGCTGTCTGAGAGCCTCTATTGCTTGCAAGGTCTATGGTTAATTTTGATAAGTAAGAGAAGTGAATAGACGTATTAAGTTTCTACTGTGCAGTATGTGCTTCTTTGAACCCTGGTGAGTCACAGCGCACCTCGGAGGTAAACACAAGCATGTTCTGGGGAAGTCAGGGGGTGGTGGGTGGGTTGTAATGATTCCTTTTTCTCAACTGGGTGCTTTCATAAAATAAGACTCAGGACGTGCGTGGAGAGAAAAAAAAAATCATGCAGTGCGGCATATCAAATCATGGCCTGATGAGGAGAAAAATAAACATGTCTAAGCTCATTGCTTGTGATGCAATCAAGCACAGACAAACTCCAGGGTCTCTGATGGCAGGGCTCGCTCTACACACTTATTTTCAGACAAATGCCATTGTTAAAGGAGGCGAAAAGAGATCTTAACAAGTTAAAAGAACCTCCCAGGAGATGGACCATGAGAGAGAAGGAGGGATGTGGATCACTGCAGTGTGTTCATTGAGAAGAATGAATGAATATATTGAAAGCGATGGCATTCCTGGCGATCTTCAAGGCAATGAGACATTATTGATTTCTAAGGAGAAAACACATTCTTAATGTGTCCAGGGACCCAGGCTTTCTTTCTCTTTCTCATCCCTACACTCACTCTGCTTCTACAGCTTTTCTCCACTGAAAATGACTCAGGAATGAAGTTTGATATACAGCAAAAGGCCACTGTGGCTTAGGCATGCCGGGCTAGCTTTTGGAACAGTGAGCACTCATCTCAATGGACCGCACAGGTACGCCTCAACCATCTGTTCCCTTTTGACACAATGCAGTGAATCAGCACTTTAGTTTTTTTGAAGGAGCGCATCCTGAAAGCCTTTTATCTGCGAGGACGTAGGCAGAGAATTGCTGAAAAGATGGTAATCTGTGTTGATATTTAGAGGAAGGGAGCGATGCATTCTGTTATCGCTGCTGAGCCAATTTTCACACAAATTCTGCGTAGCAAACAAGCTGTCTTAAGCTCTTTTTTAAAAAATAATGATGGTTCAATGGCATATGGGTCTGACTAGCAAGATAGTAGAAGTAAGCGTCATTATTTAAAAGTGTTAAAAAGTTTATTCCAGAGAAGATCTGATGTGAATGAATGAATACCTGGTTTTGACTCTATACTACCTGCCACAGTGTGCACACGTGTGCTTG
Organism: Percina caprodes; assembly: GCA_013375575.1. Classification (NCBI taxonomy): domain Eukaryota; kingdom Metazoa; phylum Chordata; class Actinopteri; order Perciformes; family Percidae; genus Percina; species Percina caprodes. The sequence goes on from JABXJD010000001.1 coordinate 2,591,113, forward strand.
TATGTGTTCCTGAATGTATATGAAGCTGAGGTTGTCGTTTTTAGACACCTTGCCTTGGCACTGAGCAATAGTAGTGCAAAGTTATCAACTCTTTTCATTTCTGGGCTGACACTCTGGGTGAAAGATTCGGGGGTTAGGTGGGGAGCCGTGGATTAAAGATCATATCAAAGCCAGCGAATAAGTATAGGGATTCAAGAACGATGATAGAGATAGCAGATGAAGCCCGACTTTGTGGAGATATGGAGTGCAGCCCCAAATGTGTCATATAGAGTACAGATAGGCATAGGATAGCAATCAAGAAGATGGTGTGGTGTGTGGCACAGTTGTGCGTCAAGGCAAATGTTTGACTTTTATGTTCAAGGACACCAAATAATATATGTAGATGGCACATTTCGTATGAAAGCAATTCTGCTCCTTTTCCCTGATGATTGTTTTATTTGATAAAAAGGTATCATTTTGTAGGATGTTGGCTAAAGTGTTTTTTTTTTTATTTTAGGCGAGGTGGCCCTAACCTGGAGAGCCAGATGGTTTGCCGCCATTGAAAAAAAAAAAAAAGGAAGGCACTTACAAAAATACAATTATACCTGGCAGGTGATTGGATGAACCATCTGTCTATCAATTCTGCAATTGTTGTTTTGATTGTAGAGTCGCGACGGTCACACACACTTTAACCACGCTTGTAGCTGCAAGTACATCGTCACAGGACGCTGATTGGTTTGGTAAGATGGTAGCTCAGACACAAACAAATTACTTGAGAGGTAAATGATATGTGATCATGCAATTTATCTTGTGATAGTGCGTGAATCTGCAAGGTAAAGGGTTCCCATGAAAACACCAAAAGGGGCACACAGTGGGTCCTTGGGAAACTCACAGTGGCACTTGGGCCAAAACAAATAGCACTACAGGGGCACTCAGCCAGACCAGAGAGGCACTGAAGGGGGATTTGGGCACTAAGGCACTTTATCCCTGCGTGGAAAAATGCAGTCCTCCTATTCATTTGAATGGAGCCAGTCCGGCGATGGGCGAGTGCCAGAGTCGGGGCATAGCTGAAAAACAACACAAGGTCTCCGACCAAAAAAGTTTAATCAGGTTAAATTTTTGCTGCAACGCAACCTCATCTGGAAAGGCACTGCAATGGCCTGGTAGATTACTTTGCAATGTGAAGGGATTATTTCTAATGTCACCATGAAAGATAAAATGCTTGCCACTGGAATGGAAACCGTTGCAGTGTGCAGTGTGCTGACACCTGTATTAATCTGTAACTCCAACTACACTTCGTGGATTGTAATTTAATTGTCTACTTGGCACACTGAACATCACATCCCCACCAACGCCAATGTAGGTAAATAGAAATGCTTGTTATGCCTTAGGCTTGTAAATTTGACAAAATGATCATCAGGACTGACTAATGTTTATAAAATGTGTTGACCATGGACAATTCAACAATAGATAAAGCAACTATACTTCAATGTTGATGCCAACATGGAAGAAATTCCTTTACATGATGTGTTTTGGAAGGTGGGGACATTTGTTCCCCTTGAATGGCTGTATATCCAAGAATCGCTTAGCAAAGAGAAGATTAAGTGCACACATTAATCCAGGAGTCAGAGCAATCTTGTAATCCACTCAGTATGCTAATTGCCTGTTCTTTCTCCAGCAAAGGGGTTTACAGGCCATTAAATGGCACTGAGCAGTTGACAAAGGATAGCCAGCATGTGCCCCCACCCACTCTCCCTCTCTCTCTATTTCTTACTTGAACAGGCTGTTGCACACCCACACATGCTCCTTTTGAAAGAAACATGCAGAATCTAAAAAAAAAAAAAAAAAACTTGACGCTGTGATTCCAAAGAAGTTATTCATTTTGCAGTATTAGGGTAGAAATAGCAAGCTGTGTTCCAGTGAAACTGATAGTGACAAAAGTGCTTTCCTTGTTTCTTGAATGAACTCTTCTTCTTGACTCTGAAGGGGTTTCTGTGAACATTTTGACATTTTCCCCCAGCATATTATACTAAGGTTTTCTTGTAACATCTGTCCATATCTGACAGTGGTACAAGTAAATAATGAAAGAGAGTTGAGCGCTTTTGTCTCCATCGCAGTCCCAATCATGCACAACCTTCCGTTCTCCCACTTTGCCCATACACAAGAGGATTGCACCAAGGTAAAGTGCAATTCTTAGCGCGCTACTGCCTGTGTAGTCCCCCAAGTGGCCTTGGCAGACTCAACATGATGGATGTTGTTTCAGATTGGGTTTCCCGCTACACTGATAAAGCAGCCTAGTCAAAACACATTCACTAGCAATGTAAGCAGATACAGATAGTTGCAGATAATTAGAAGATTTGAGCTTTTGCGTCATTTGTGGTACCAACTGCCAAGGAACAGGGCTGTGACAGATGACTCCAACAAGAGAATTCGGCATGAAGCCTGACTGCAAATGTAGCTGGTAATGACCAGAGTGCGTTTTTCAGATGCAGCTAATGAGAACGGCCATTAGACATAAATGGCATTTTAAAAACCTGGGGAGTAAGGAAATGAAGAAGTACCCCAGATAGACTGCCTGTAGGCAGCAAATATGGCAAATGCATCTGGAGGATGTGGCACTCACTTCACATGGATGACCTCCACCCAGAGTGTCGAGGCTGGCAGTCATTTCACTGCTGGGTACTGTGAGTATGGAGGCTCATTACAGTGAACCTGTCAGAATCATTCGCCTCAATATCCACATGGCATCTCAGGGCTCTGTACAATCATATTCTTCTATGGGTATATTTCTTTTAATTTTCTGATGAGTCCATTTGTGAGGAAGTTTTGCCACTTTGAAAGCTTCTGTAGTGAGAGACAACAGCTTTGACAGTGCAGCTTATGATTTGTTGGGATATGTTGACTCATTCTTTAACCTACATGCCGCATCTAGAGAAGCAACTCAAAACAGAACTATTTCACAATTGAATCCGCCAGATGGATTTGTTTTCTTCTGTTTAAACAGTAGCTCTCAAACATGTGACACTTACTCCCCAGAATATGCAGGCTTATGTTGCAACCAATCACCACACACCATGACTGATTAGTCACCGATCTCCAGTTAAATGTTCACAGATCACAAAACAATCAGCTACTGGTTGGAGTTTGTAAAGATATAGCGATTTCTATTAACATATGTGTAGGCTCGAGCTTTTTACCAATTGTATTAATTCAGTAAAGTTCAGTTTTTGAGCCCTTGATACAAAAAACTTCAGTCCTCCTTGCTAATGTTCTCTTTTGGACTCTTTACGATAATTTCGGTCTCTAAGTTTAGCCCCAGATTTATATAATAAATAAAAGCAATATAATAATTATAATAATTATAAAATTTAGCCTTTTTTGTATTTTGTAGTTAGGATGTTTGTCATTGTGCTAACATGGAAAAATAGAAATACCGATGTTTTGCCAACAACATGCTAGTGCAATATGCATTAGTGAAGTAATGTGTGTGTGTGTGTGTGTGTGTGTGTGGGGGATTACATTGTATAAAATAGGAAAAATATAATTCATAGAATGTCCCAGGCTAATATGAAATGTATTTTAGTTTTTTTTTTTTATTCTCTAAAGGAAACATTCAAGGTTCCAATCATCATCATCATCATCATAACAAAAAAATGCTAATTTATATTTTTTGGTTTTTAAGGTAGCCTATTTGATATATTTTATTTTTCTCATGAATAATTTCAGACTGATGCAAGTGGGTAAGAGTGGGAAATGTGTGGCATGGTGATTAGAAAATTCATCACAAAAATCCCCCACAAATATATAACTTGATTCAGACGGTGAACAATAGAGAACATTACGATGTGATAATAATAGTTTTCTATGGAACACTGCAGACATTTTGTCTTTTTCTTGTGAGTGGGTGTCTGTTTGCTGTTTTGTTCACTGAACCTTGACTAAAGGATGTTTTCACCGAGTCGCTGTATTGAATGCTATGATGACCTTCATATTCTCTGAAGCTGTTCTGAGGAGATGGGGGTTATGATAAAGTGCAGATGAGATGTTAAGGTAAGGCTGTATGTGGGTGGTTGTCTCTCAGGATGAGAATTTTCCTGGAAGCTATCAAGGTCACAGTGGGAAAGGGTCTGCGATGAATATATGCTCCTACAGCGGCAACACAATGTTGGCATGAAAACCCCATTCTGCTCGCTCCCGGAGAGAAATATTTATTCCTTTAAAACATGTACGATCCAACTAAATAAACTCGTATTTACCTTTTATTTATTTATTTAGACATATCCTCTGTGTTTGACAGATAATCCTTCCACGGGTATGTTGTTTAAGTTTCCGATGAGTCCATTCGCAAGGATGTTTTGACATTTTTAACCTGCATGCCGCATCTATTGCCTGTTTTTTTACTTATGTTTTTTTTTTTAACTCATGAAACACCACTTGTTCCCCACAGCCTACGACCCACCTTAGTATAGTCACTGTAATTATTTGTTGTGATCAAATATAACATAAATAAAATTCAAACAATTAACAAACAATACACTGGGACATAGGAACACATTCCAGGACCAAAGAAAAAATTACAAAATATACAGAGAGGAAAGACGGGGAGGGTAGAGAGCCACTGTGATTCTGTACAGTGTCCTTGGGTTTCATGAAAGGGGCTAAATAAATAAAACTCTAGAAATAAATAGACGTAAATAGGCAACGTAAAGTAATTCCGCACATTGTAATCAAAATAATACACATACAGTACATTTGTGTACTACTACTACAGGTTATGTTTATTAAATGAAGCCCAAAATGTGTTGCCAACTAGAAATCGCTATCAGCTTGTGCTAGCTAGCGCTAGCTAATGTCAACATTAGGTAGCTGCTAGCTGGAAGGGTTAGTCGTGACTTTGCCTGGAACGCTAATGAGTCGTGACTTGAAGTTGCGGGCTAAAACCAGTTTCTGGAACGCAGCATTACTCCCTAGAATCTGCAGGCTTATGTTGCAACCAATTATTACACACCATGACTGTTTAGACACCGATCTCCAGCTAAATACACAAATCACAGTGAAATCAGCGACTGTAGTGTTTGGTTAGAGTTTGTAAAGGGGTTTAAAACTGTTGATTCTGATCATTTTTTACTTGGCTGCTTCCAAAAATCTGACCAACTGAGTGAAATTATAAATTGTTATTCATCTTATAAGGTTCTTTATTATTGAATTGACTATAGCTGTTAGGGTCGGTGCAGGGAATGGGTGGATTTGACAGGCTAAAGGAGGTTCGGGCCCAAGTGCAGGAAGGCGAGGGGAAAAAAATACAAAATGAATCCAAACAAAAAGTCTTACAAAACAGGTAAGCAAATCCACAAATGAGACCTGACACACAAATAAAAACACTACAATGACCTGACAACAGACAAGGGGAACACCAAGACTAAATACAGAGGGTAACGAGGTAAGAGGCAGCTGACACAAGGGCTGGAAAACAGGTGGAAGACGTCAGGTAATCACAAGAGCGGCAAAACACAGGAAGTAAAACTAAAGACAAGACAGCACAGAAAACCAGACTATCAAAATAAAACAGGACACAAGAGAAGAGACTACAACAAGAGACAACAAGAAAGAAACCACTAGACACTAGACAAGACAAGGGAGCAACCAACGACTAAAATATATACAAGATCAAAAAATAACACAATCACAAGGACGAAATATATAACAAAATCAGTTATTTATAGGCGTGAACCTTTCATAAAGGAAGAGTTTATTCCTTTATAGCATGTATGACCCATCCTCCAATCCACAACTAAATAAATGCTCAATTACCTTTTTTTTAACTCTTTGCTTTTTTTTTACAATCTTAATCTTCAATCTTAATTTTAAAATACAGAGTTGTCATAGGCACAAAACAAACAGAATTTTCTGTTGACTAAATGTTGCATTTGTTACGCTGAGGGAGCTTTTCTTATCTGAAGACTTAGTTGCATCCTGTACAAAAGCTCCGCTAATGATGGACCACACAGAAGGTCACTTGCTTGAAAAAGTCCAATTTGTACATTGTTTTTTTTTCAGCAATGGGAAGTAACAAGAAACGATCCAGTAAATAGCATTTTAAGGGGCATTAGAGGTTTTGAGATAGATAGATAGATAGATAGATAGATAGATAGATAGATAGATAGATAGATAGATAGATAGATAGATAGATAGATAGATAGATAGATAGATAGATAGATAGATAGATAGATAGAATTTGATTGATCCCAAAAAACAGGAAATTCCAGTGTTGCAGCAGCCAAATATTAGACACACAGCACACATACAGAACATACATGAAATAACTTAGACTTAGACTTAGAGACTTAGACCTTGACTTCTCTTTATTAATCCTTTTGGGATGACTCCCACAAGGAAATTGAAAGTTCCAGCAGCAGTTTTAGCCAGAAAAAAGACAGTATAAAGACAACAAAATAACAATAAAAGACAGTATAAAGACAACAAAATAATAATAATAACAACAATAAAAACAAGAAAAGACCATAAAATATTATTAAAGTGTCAGTGCATGTATGTATGTATGTATGTATGTATGTATGTATGTATGTATGTATGTGTGTATGTATGTATGTATGTATGTGTGTATGTATTGTCCTCTCTGCCCTATTTCCTCCTCCCCCCTAGTGAGGAATTGTATGGCATGAGGGACAAAGGAGTCCTTGAGTCTTGGGAAGGTGCAGCCTTCCACTGAACCGGCTCCTCTGGGTGCTGATGACGGTGTGCAGGGGGTGGCTGGCATTTTCAGTAATGACAGGATACAATATAAAAACAAATAATTTAAAATACATACAAGTTGGGAATAAAAATAACAATGTGTTTTCTGTTTAGCTGTTATTAATAAAGCTGTAGATAACTATATTGTGCAAGGTGCACTTAGTGCAGTCATGATGTCTGTGAGTCTTATCTACCACCCAGTGATGAGGTGTTAAGAACTTTCATTGCCTGTGGTAGGAACAATTTCTTGTAGCGGTACATGAGACGTTGAAGCTGTTGGAGCCACTTAGAGAAGGTGATCCTCTGTGGAGAAGGTGCTCGGGGTTCAGTGACCTCCTCTCCACCACAGCTTCAAAAGTGTCCTGTTTGCAGCCAATCACGGAGCCAGCCTTCCTAATCAGTTTGTTCAGTCTGTTTGTGTTGCTGGCTCCGATGCTGCTGCCTCAGCAGATGGCGGAGGAGAACAGAGCGCTGGCCACGACAAACCGGTAGAACATCTCTAGCATTCTGCTGCACACGTTGAAGTTTCCAGTTCAGCCTGTGGTCGATGTTGACACCCAGGTATCTGTACTCCTCAACCATGTCCACATTTTCTCCCAGGATGCAAAGGGACTGCGGAGTTGTTCCCTTCCTCCTTAAGTCAATCACCATCTCTCTGGTCTTATCCATGTTCAGCAGCAGGTGATTGTTACCAGACCACTCCACAAAGTCATCCACCAGCGCTCTCTTTCTTTTAAAACTGCACTTGGCAACTTAGCACATTGCCTTCAGCTCCAAATGGCAGCAGGAGGTAATTGCTTGAAGGATGAACTTAAATGTCCAGAAGTTATGTAATATGATGTTAGTAAATGGCACACAGGCTGTATTCGCTTCATACCAGATGGCATGGAAGAGAAGAAGAAAGAAAAAAAAAGATCTAAGAGTGAGATTATCAAGGAGCGATGGGACACTCTCCTCCACCGGACATTCGTTCATAAAATAATGTTTCAGAGTACTAATGTGAGATCAAGCTGAAAGGTTAAGTTATGGCAAGACTGGGGCTTATATTATTATAATAAACACTCAGTGTCCCCCACACACACACACACATCCACCTACCCCATAGCTTCTTTTTTTTAAACAGGGCCACAAAAACCAAGTGAGTGAGGAGCACCTAGCGAAATGAGGTCATCTCCACACCTCCATTGATCCTCCCATTCTTCATCTCGGAGGCAAGTGGCATATAAGAGGATCTATCTTTGTGAACGGTTTTGAGCCCCCAAAATTACAAACAAACTAAAGGCGGCGGATCGATAGAGTGTGTCTCACAGAATGATGAACTGGCACTTCAGAGGGGGAAAATCAATGTTGCGCTCCCTTTCTGTCCCTCTCCTCTTCTCTCTGTCTTTCTCTTTTGGTCCTTCAACTCTGTCCACTGTCCTCATACAGCAGTGTTTAAGCGTCTATCACTGTGATTTAATGGTCCTTTGTTTCTTATTTCTTTTTTAGCCTGGAAGACCCCTGCCACTTTGATGTGTGAGCACACCCACCAATAATGGCCCATAGGATACGCAGTGGAAGTAAGTGCTTCTGGTCAGATTTACCGCTTTAGTGCTCCTCCTCCTCCTCCTCCTCCTCCTCCTCCTCCACTGCCCTTGTAAACCTCAGCTCATCTGATGCAGACATATTGATCAGCATGATATGGCAATCTTTAAATCATAACATAGCTCTTAACATGCAGTTACCAAAATGAAACCATCCATTTATTGCAACAAATGCTTGGGGCAGTCAACGCCGCGTGGTGTTGCATTTTTATATCCTCGGGTGAACAGTAGTCTTAAAGGCAAAGAGGACATAATGGACCTGTGAAAAATAAAGGCAGGTCCATTTTATATCGGAAACATAACAAAAAAAAATAAAGTTCTCCAAGGGCAAAATTGAATTCTTAGAGCTTTGTCTGAAGCTAGAAATTAACTGCTGTACTGTGACGATCCTTAAGGGTCACATTCCAAAAAGAGAGAAACATTTTCTCAAGTGTTGGCTTTCTGTTGTTCCATGTGCTGCTTGTAATGATACAAAAGGTACAGGATGTGCTATGAGATTGCCTCTCCCCGGGGATGTGGAGTTATCCCTATACTGAAGTGTGATTTTAGTTGGGGCTTTCATTGAGCAGAGGCAGGTTGTGGCTTGGATGAGAATACATTGTGTGCATTTGTCTGAATGGAAAAAACTTTGTTTCCCAGATAATGACTTGTCATCTTTGTGCCACCAGAACGTTGAATTTTTGGGTTTTGGGTGCAATTATACATTATAAAAAATACTAATGTATGGTACTAAAATTGGGAATTGATATTCATGCTCACTTTAGTGATCTCTTTCATCATGTGTGTGTCGGTTGATTGGTTGGTTGGTTGGTTGGTTGGTTGGTTGGTTAGTTGGTTGGTTGGTTGGTGGGTCGGTCTTATCTGGGGGTAACCTTCTGGTGTGATGAGGGTGAGCTCTCAGACAGCCCCTGTTGATTCTGGAAGGTGCGCTGTCAGCTGTAGGGAGCTCCTGTCAGGCCTGCCCCCTGAAATTTAGGGCTGTGAGTTGAAGCCTGAGACAGGTATCTATGTGGGGTAAAGGCGGTGGGGGGCTAGAGTGGGGGCAATCTATCCATCTACCTATCATTCCATTTACATATCAGTCATCTACATATCTACTTATCTATCATCTACCTATCTATCATATACATACAGTATCTATCCATCTACCTATCTATCCCTCTACCTATCCATCTACATATCTATCCATCTACCTATCCATCTACATATCTATCCATCTACCTATCTATCCCGCTACCTATCCAGTTACATATCTATCCATCTACATATCTAACCATCTACCTATCTATCCCTCTACCTATCCATCTACATAGCTATCCATCTACCTATCTATCCCTCTACCTATCCATTTACATATCTATGCATCTACATATCTAACCATCTACCTATCTATCCCTCTACCTATCCATCTACATAGCTATCCATCTACCTATCTATCCCTCTACCTATCCATTTACATATCTATGCATCTACCTATCTATCCCGCTACCTATCCATTTACATATCTATCCATCTACATCTCTATCCATCTACCTATCTATCCCTCTACCTATCCATCTACCTATCTATCCCTCTACCTATCCATCTACATAGCTATCCATCTACCTATCTATCATCTACATACAGTATCTATCATCTACCTATCTATCAATCTACATATCTATCCATCTACCTATCTATCAATCGACTTATCTATCCATCTACTTATCTATTCATCTACATAGCTGTTTATCTACCTTTTCTATCCATCTACCTATCTATCAATCTACTTATCTATCCATCTACTTATCTATCCATCTGCCTTTCTATCCATCTACCTATCTATCAATCTACTTATCTATCCATCTACTTATCTATCCATCTGCCTTTCTATCCATTTACTTATCTATCCATCAACATATCTGTTCATCTACCTATCTATCAATCTGCTCATCTATCCATCTACCTATCTATCAATCTGCTCATCTATCCATCTACTTATCTATCCATCTACCTATCTATCAATCTACTCATCTATCAATCTACTCATCTATCCATCTACTTATCTATCCATCTACATATCTCTCTAGCCACAGAATCTATTTGTCTCTGTTTCCTGGTGTCTCCAGGGCTGCAGTTTGGGCCGGGAAGTTGCTGTGTGTCTGTAGTGAAATATTCATAGTACGTGCAGGGAGTTTGACGAGCCCCTCTGACACCCCCACACACTCTCCACCTTCATTTGCATTTCCTCCCTGGTTCCAGCACGTTAGCTCACAGCTCCCCTGCTGTTCAGGTCCGTACTGTATGCTCAGTACAGTCTTGATGTAAAGAAACCCAAGGCACACTGCATTATAGAGGTGTTAAAATAAATTATTGCATCAATGCAGGACATAGACAATTAGGCGATTTTGCATCGATGCCTCTCTGTCTGCTTTAATTTCTTAATGACTACTATCATCGTGATACATCGTGATATCCGATCGATTTGAATCATTGACAGGATAACGGTAATCAAATTAAACTGTGATACCAGTGAAGATTCACACCCCTATTACTTCATTTTCATACATAAGAGTATGTTGAGGATGTTAAAAAAGACAAATACAGCGTATCCACAAGAACATGTTGGTTAAAAACTTTCATTAGAGCTTTTATTACCATTCTGTTGAGGGCTTTCATGCCAAAACTGACGCTTTACAGTGCATGCTCTTTGAAATCCTTCTCCTCCTCTTATAACACTTAGGTTAAATATGAAATTATTGCAATATTGGGTGCTGTATGTAACTTCCTGCATTTCCCAGTGTCCCGCTCAACATCCCTCAGCTGGACGTAATGTACCCAGCTGGCGTTCATAATAGCAATAGCATCAACAAAAGAGAGAGTGGAGAATTTGACTTCCTACTAACAACCTGTTGTTCCTTGTCGCTGGGTTGTAATCTGGTGTCTTACAACTGCTATCTCTACCTCTTCTGAGGATTTTTCCTTGTTGATATTTAATCACAGTATGGTGGCTCTAAAAAAAATAAATAAAAAAATGCTAAACCTTTAAATCCTTTAAAGCAAAACATGACAGTTCTTGGAACAAGTTCTACTTTCAACTTCTATGCTAATTAATATCTTTACGTAACATCCTGTCATCTTAGTTTGGGCAAGTATCTATGGGAAAAAAAGGACACAGTCAATAACCAAAACAGGTCCAGAGACTCAAGATACATCACTTTTTTTTTTTTTTTTTTATAGTATCAAATCATAACAGAAAGGAATGCCTGCAAGAAGTTTAAAGAAAAAAATATTTTTTTATTTCACAATAAATAATGTCAGCCCAAGGAATTCCCTAGGAATTACATCTATATTGGACGATATCCTTCCGTGGATGGGCGGGTTGCATATCTGAGTTTCACGATTTCTCTTACAGACTCCCAATTAACGTTGGCGGTTTGGTTAACCGTAACCACGATCTCTCCGTAATGTGTTTTCACTGCCAAACCGTAATCGTATGTGCCTAACCTGTCATCACTGTTGAAATGGTAGGAAAACTTTTATTTTATTTTTTTTAATTATTCCTGTTAAAAAAAAATGGTATTAAGGTGTGTGTGTAGAGTTATTACATTTCAGCAGCTTCAAGTAGTAGAAGAACATCTTGTCAAACCCGGAAAAGCTGCTATGTTGACAGCAGGCCTGTTTACATCCAAAGCTCTGGCAGTAAGGCAGCATTGATCCACTCCTTGCTTTCTGCATAATTCTCAGCCCAATGATTAGCCTCAGGGGAAAAAGTAAACAGGAGCAGGTAAAAGTTGCAAATCATCTTTTCATTAAACTTTTCTGCAGCCTCCCTCGTAAGTCATCATCCCAGAGCCGGGGTCTCTATCTCCGAACTCTGCAGAAATATCAATATGGATTTAGGAGTCTCCCTGAAGCAAGGTCCTCAGCTAATTAAATCTGTAATCACTTTGTACTGTAAAAACACAAGCAGGGGAGGAGGGGACGGGGAAGTACATAGCAGTTTAAATGAGGTCCAGTGGAGTTTTATTTAACAAAGACAGCTAATTGGGTCAGAGCTCTTTATCCTCATAAAGCACAGAGGTTTCCTGGATCCATTCGGAGCGCTTACGGCTCTTTGCTCTCAAAGCGAGATTGACTCATTCGCAGAGAGTGAGAAGGAAGACAGTGAGGTTACGGAGACGGAGCAGAGCAACTGTTGTCAAGGCTACAGCAAAGAGGTATTTTATATTGTCTTTGGGGTTTGAAGTCAGTTGTACAATGACTAAAGTAATGAGATTTGGAGGGGCTCTGTGCCGGGAGTGAATTCTAATAGAGGAAGGTGCTACAGAGATGTACAAGTCCATGAACTCCTTCCATCTTTCATCTCCAGAGGAGGGTTCATTTGAGCAAGGTGCTATGTGCTTCACTGGTGCCAAGCATGAATGCAATCCTACCGCTGTCATGTCAAACTCCCATCACCCCACCTTTTTCAACCTCCACTTTAAATATTGTATAAAGATTCTGTGTCAGGGGACTAGCAGAAGGTTTGTATCCTTATACTCAGAGTTGCACTGTCTTGCATAGATGTAGTGTAATCTGTCTTGTAATGTTGGAAAATTGTAAATTGTAAAAAAAGAAATAAAAATCTTATCACTGATCACTGTCAGTTAAAACGTACTTTTATCATTCTTAAAGGTTTTTGTTGATCTGCTTCTAACGCAGATTTAGCTGACTGATTGTGAGCATGGGTCAGTCTATTTGTTGACATTTCTTTTCCTGAATTTACCCAGTATCACTAATCATTAAAAAAAAAAACATCCTACTCAAAACTTACAAATTTGGTGAACACGATTAGGTACAAAGCAAAGGTGTAACCTACTCCTCTATATATTAATAAAAGTGCTAATTATTTGTGTTCACTGTTGGTTTATATTGTACTTTCTGTAGTGAAAGGATAACAGTTTAACACAAGAAAATAATACAAAATAAAATAGTGCAAAATATGAGTTAGCTGCAAATATTTTTGGGACATTGATGGATGACAGTAATATTTTTTTGTATTTATTTTATCTATTTGTTTTTTTTTTATTCTTCTTTTGGAGCATTTTTTCCCTTTTATTAGTGACAGTGAATAGACAGAAAAGGTGGGAGACAGAGATGGGGGACCACACGCAGCAAATGTCCGCAGGCCGGACTCGAACCCCGGGCCGCTGCAAAGGACTCAGCCTATATGGGGCGTATGCTCTTACTGAGTGAGCAAGAGGTTGCCCCAATTACAGTAATATTCAAAGATTTTTCCCCACCCCGACATATTTTTACCTTGCTGATGGCAAAGCAGTGATCTCTCAGTGTAATAAACAGTGCATTAATGTAATACTGTGATTGATGTCATTACTATTAATATTTTTAAATCTACAGTATGCAGTAAAAAGCTTTAAAATCTTCTAATTTGTTAAGTCTGGTCACCAATGCTGATTTATTCCATAGCCCGTGCTTAAAATTTCAGCAAGTTGTCTGCTTTTCTTTATATATGCAGCATTATCTGTCTTACATTTCGCTAGGAAGAGATTTATGCCTGATTATCAAACTCATCCGTTTTCCAGACTGGGGTGTGTGGTGATTCCAAAATGTGTTTTGGTGCAGCTTTGTTAGTATAGAAAAGATTAACGACAGAATAACTTATGGCGGTTAACAATAATAATGAGCAGATGTGATTTTGTTCTTTGCTCTCATGCAAGTAAATACCTAACAGGTTACTTTGAATGTCAGTTGCTTAGGCTTGTCCAGATATTACAGATTTGATATATTCAGCTCATGTCTGTGTTATTGCAGCAGCAGCAACTGTGTCAACTGTCCTCCTTAGTAATCCTTGTTACCTTTTCAGTTGCTACGCATTAACAGCACTTACTGAATTAAAATGAAATAGTTAGTAGATTGAGAGCAGCATTTTGTGCAATGGGGGTGGGGGTGGGGGATGACACCAATACATAAGTCCTTACAATGTTTAACTTGTCCCGGGCACACATTACATCAAAAAACACCCCCCATTTAGAGGAAACAGTGGCAGAGCCTGACAAATGCTTCATTGAGACTTCACGGAGAAGACAAATTAACAAGAGAAGAAGAGCTTTGCCAGGGTTACCTCATTGCTGCCTCTCCCTTCCCTTTTGAATTTGAAGCCAAAGGAGTCGCTGTGCATCCACGGTTTCAGAGTTCACTGCAGCTCCGAGGTGGTGACCTCACCATGCGTCCATTCTCTTTGTTACTCACATTTGTGTCTGTCCCCGGGGCTCTTCGTCTAAAAAGCCCGGACAGAAGAGGCATACGGGCCAAGCACAGTACGGCGGGGTTAGCCCGGCCCTGGAGAAATCTTCACATCGACCTGATTTCTTTCAGTTGCTCCCCATATTCCCCAGGTCTTCCGCTCATGTTCACCTGATCCTCTGTCAGAACCATTTTGTGAAGGAAAAACTACTTGAACAAGAGTAAAACTAGAACAAGATTACAGAGTCCAGTAGCTTATTTGCAGATTGCATTGCAGTCACAGTCCTAGCGCCGGGCTGTCAGGCGTCCACCGCAGATTTCTGTTTCGATGTTTAACCTGGCAAACAATTGCATCCATTATTAGAAACGATTCATAGAATTCTGCATGTTTTCAATATGAGTGGCGTAGCAATCCGTTGAGAAGAATCTCTTATCACAGCTTGTCATATTCATCTCGCCGAGATCTGAGTTAATATTAGTGATTGGTCCCCAAGTCACGTTCAGCCCCGTCTTTCCATTCCAGCATCTGGATTTAATTGGTGCTATGCTGTAAAGCCACAGCTGTTCTGCCTGTTAGGACAATAAATTACCCCAATTAGGAGTCGAACAAAAGAGGCTGCCTGACACCACAGCCCGATGCCATGCCTGGAGATTGGAATGCAATGGGATGAGGCTTCTCGCTGACACGAAGCTGTACCAAAACACCTGCCCCATCATCTTTCTGATCAAAACACAGTTCCAGTCCAGCGGATATATGGAGCATGAGGAGATTGCTTTGCATGGCCTGCAGCTCGCCATAGCCTCAGTCACAGGGGCTTGTGCTGTTCAAATGAAATAGAGAAAAGCATCACCGCGTTGAAAATCAATGGAAGGTATGGTGGAAAGGTGTGTAATCGCTGGGCGGATGATTAATTGGTGTTTGGATAATGAGTTGTGGATACATCCAGGCTTTCTGGCAGCTGCCTGCCATATCGATAGCACCGGTAATGAAGGCAATAATGAGGGAAGGTTTAGGAGGATGTGGAATGGGAGGAACAATAGGAACATCTGTGCCTCTCTACAGTTAGAGTATAATTTAGATCATATTTCATTTTCCTCTTTGAAAGCTAGCCGTAGTCAACTTGCTTTTGGAAAGATGAGACATATTTATTTGCCGCTGTTTGCAGCTTTAGCAACTCAGGTGGTCTTCCTTTGAGGAGAATGCAGGGTAGCTGCCGCTGTGATGACGGCCTCCGTCTTGATCAGCACTCCTTCCACGTCTCGACCCGGCCACAGCATCCCTTTGTCTCACCACTTGCTGTGAACATACCATTAAGCCAGCCAGACTTTGACAAGAAAAAATGAAGTGTGCTATTTTCTGTGGCCTTGAGTGTCTTCCTGAATAACGAGAGCATTGCCTGGGACCCCTAAGTCCCTCCCACTCCCTGCTATTGGTTTTACTCTTTCCCTTAAAGTTCCAGTCTGCTGAGAGAGTAAAGGGGTCTTTAGGTTGGCACTTGTCTCTGAGAGAAAAAGAAGAAGAAGAAAAAAGAAAAGAAAAGCGGTCATGCAAGACCTGTCAAACTAAATCTGGAAAACCCAGAAAAAGAAAGAGGATTAGATGAATGAAGTGGATTTCGTTGATGAAATCCTCATCCCATGTCACGGTATCAGAGCATGCAGAATGGGGCATACTGTATTGGAGGAAGAAATCCATTATGACACAGCATCATGAGATGGTCCAAACAGCAGCAATTGTGCGAGCCCTTATTAACTGCCACTGTTTCCCATATCTCATATATTTCCTTGGTTTTTTTAAACACGTCAAATGGCTCGGCAGCATTACTGGATCGTAGCAAAATGCTGCCTCGTGCAGCAAACCACTGAGAAGAAAGTGAAGCTCCAGTGCTATTTCCTCGCCCAGCCTTATTTCTTCCAATTACCAGCGTGTGAGAAAACAGTCTGACATGACTGACCTCCTCTCGGAGAGCTGTGGTCATGACTGGAAGGCTCTCCCTGCTTATTATGACAGAAGTGTTATGGTAATGGAAGGAAAGTCTGCACCGTGGTGATAGCACTGCAGGAACGGATAGCCTATTATCCGCCACTGTGTGGTAGTAGTAATGGTGAGAGAGAGGGCATCCTATCTGTTATGGTGATGATGCATTTTAAATGGGTAGTGCCTATTATATATCAGTGGATGGTAATGGCAAGAGAGGGCATCCTCTGGGTTATAGTCATGATGCCTAAGGAAATGGTGAAAAGGGCTTGCAGAAAATACAGTGTGTCGTTGTGGTATTATGGTGATAAATTGAACGAAGGGAGTGGCATTATTCTGTTGTAGTAATGATGGGCCAGCCCATGTGTTCAAAGAGCGTGAATATTCAGGGAAAGGAAGTGTGTGTGGCTGCGTGCGTGTGTGCGTGTGTGTGTGTATGACAAACAAGAGCCACGCAGTAGAAAGAGAGCCTTAGTTAGCTGTCTGCTTGTCGCTTCGCCGCCCCTGTGATGTATGTTTATGGCCCATCATCTCTAGCCAATTACCCTGCCTCAGTGTGGGAGCGCCGCGCCTTCTCATCACAGCCGTCAGTGTCTGAGCGCGGAGAGAGTCGGCGACAGTTAACGTTCCTGGACATCCCCGGCAAAGTGCCGTTTTCCTTAGGGGACACTGGAGATTCATCTTCAAAAGTAAGCCACAGGGTAGCAGAGTCTGCCGAGTCCACAGCTGCTATGGGAATTGGAGGCTTTGTTGACTGTGTTTGTGTGAATGTGTGTTTCTGTAGGTGTGTATGAGTGTGATGTGGGTGCTGTAAGTTAGCACAGTATGCGTGCAAACTTTGTAAATCTCAGTTTCCCACGCTCTCTTGTGTTTGCATCAATATAAGCTGTGTGGATCCCTCAGCTCGATACATTGATGCACGCATACGGTTAGATGCTGTAAATGATGTGTGATCACCACATGTTGCACTGAAAAGCCTCACAGCTGTGGAATAACCTTGGCATATCTGGTCTCTTTCCCAGATACAGCTGAGGCAGACGTGTTCATGTGTCCCGTTCAGGCCAACCTATCCCACAAATACATCTGACTTTTCCAAGGTAATCTTTTTGTCCCTCCTTTTTTGCAACAGAAAAGTGTGTTTTGTGCTAAATTATACTTTTGTGTCTAGTTCACAGTAGATGCCTCAGATTGCTTTTTCTATAAACACGTTCTCCTGCAGAGAAGTGACATTAGAAAGGGTAAATTGAATCAAAGTTGCAGCGCGACAGCCATGAAGACTAATGTGCTTTTAGCAGGGAGTTGGTTTTAACCCTGTTGACACTAACGCGGAGCGTGACTTTATATCTGGCAATCCTTAAACTTTATATTTGGAAGATTCCTCTGTGAAACTGAGAATGCAGAGTGGCAAGACAAGGGTTTATATTTTCTTTTTTTTTCTTTTTTTCTGGCTCCATTTTCACACACTGTGACAGATTGAAACTGCAAAGCTGTGTTTGTGTTGGCTAGACGAAGGAACGCTCCTGCCCAGAGGGTTTATCAGGGAGAGAAAATATTGACCGCCAACAGTTGCACTTTGGTGATGTTATTGCTTTTCACACTTGTGTGATACAGACAGCAGCCGCCAAGCACAACAATTGTAAACCCGCAGCCATATTGACAGGCGCATTGCTCTTCTGTGCAGGGTTGCACATCCAGCTTATAGTGTTTACTTTTTAGCTTATTGCACCAAACTGCTATTTGCAGACAAATAACATAAAATGCTGGAACAAGGTGAAAAGGAAAGAAGATACACTCTGTAGGTGAGACACGAAACCCAGAGCAGGCCTCTAACTTTCCTTCTAAATTTTTGTATTTATTTAACCTTTATTTATCCAGGCAAGTCGATTAAGAACAAATTCTCATTTGCAACGACATCCTGTCACATTCACACAGTTCCACATTCAAACCTGGAAGCTGCCCAGTACCACCACAGTCTGATTTTCTGGCCACTGAGCAGCTCCACTGGAGGTAAAGGGCCTTGCTCAAGGGCACCTTGTGGCACCTGGTGGCACACTTGGCTGAGTAACATACAGCCGCACTGACTAAAATACCGGTAGGAAAATAACACTTTACATGAGGACCATAACCAAGAAAAAAAGCATGAATATATTATTGAATCTGTTAAATTAATTTGGTAGAAATGTACATTACGGTAAACTTGAATGCACATTATATGAAAGGCACTTAGGAGATTATCCACCGTATTTTTTCCCCCGCCTTAATTTGAGGCCGGGCTTTATTTGTCCGTGTTGACCACACCCTAAGGTGGGAGAGAGGCCTGGCTCTTAATTGACTACCTGTCTTTATTTGAGAAATTACGGTAGTTTTATTTACGAGCAGATGAGAGTGTTGGTGATACTGCACTGATGAAGACACTCTGCAACTTGGGTGAAGCGCTGAAGCTGGTTTAATTTTGGTGCACTCCACTGAATGAGACGTTAGACATTTTGAAACACCGGGGGACTTGAAAGTTTGAATCAGGGATCGAGGTGATCCTTAACATTCTAATCTGCTTCAATGGTGTGCCAATGTGGCGTAGATTAAAGATTCATGCAAACAGCTGTTTCTTCTACAGGACAGCGTGGCTCAGAGCAAGGCTGTGTGCTTGGATTTCAAATCAGGGAAGCCTGCAGGAGCCGGGTTTTAAAAGAACATCACATACAGTGCAGGCCACTGTATGAGGGCAAGAAGAGACTACTCGTGTGACTACGTCCTGTAACTAAGAGAATAGACTGAAGATCAGCAGACAGTCACATCTTCACAATTCGTACGAAACGTTTTAATAAAACTTACCCACATTTGCTAAAACAGACCCATTAAGTAACAATTCACTTTTTACTAATAGTTAGTGGATCCAAAGCCAAAGAAAAGCAGTTGATGGGAGGCCAAATTAGTCATTTTCATATAACACTTTGACATGTTCTCAAATCAACTGTAGAAAGCACCATCATCACTAAAGGCTTTAAAGAAAAGTGTGTGTTCATTGGAGCTGACATTTCAACAATATTTCACGATAGATGCAGTGATAATACATGCCGGCTCCACACAGCGAGCGTGTAGCTGCCATCATTCTCTCTCCCTCTTATGACCACATGCGCTCTGACTCTCGTGTTTACTCTTACATTTGTTCTGTCTCATTTTCACTGTCTCTAATGTATCTTGATACGCTCTTGCCTCGTTCGCTCCAGTGTCTGGGGAGACTAGACGTATTGTTGCAAAAGAAAGCTTCATTAAATAGCTACAACTGTGCTGCATTGAGATGGATTAAACACCGATACAGCTGAAACCACGAGGTGGATGTGTCTGTGTGCACTAAAGGTCTAAGTACATGATATTTAAGAGTGAAACCTAATTCTCTGTTCTCTGTTTCTCCACTGAGACAGGCCATGACTTACTCACAGGAGCTTTACAGTGACCGTTTGAATGGTAATGTGACAGGCTTATTGCCAATTTACAGCCCACACAAAAGCATTGCCCCACTGAAGGACAGCTCTGAAAATGACAAACACAAAGAATATGGCGAGCTCCAATCAAATGCTATCTGCCATTTTTTTTTCACTCCTCACAGCGTCTGAAATAAAAAAACAAAAAGATTGAAAACAGCATTGACTAAAACTGAAAAAGACAGCACAAAGCGCCACTTTGCTTAAAACCGCCTGCCATGCTAAGTAATGCAATGGCGAGATATTCCTGCTGGATATCGCAGTAATAAGCAGATGATCCCCTTTAGAAATAACAGCTGGTTGTGTTTTTCTAATGGTGAGGCTCCATCACCGCCCGTCACTCCTCGTTCATCAGCAGCTGTTAGCCATGCATCCAATGTAATTGCTCTCATTTTATGCCATAGTGCACTATTTTTCACCGGTACTTATCAGTGGGACAAATGCATCGTCGGTTGTCTACTTTTTGATTATTAGTTACTTCCAAAATGCAATACATTATAGATTACTAGTTGCTGTCATTTAAGATTAATTACTTATTTTACAATATTACTGTCTTTGAATTCATCAATCCCTGGGCTTTGAGTTGTTTTACTACCTCAGCGACTTCCACCAGGGAAATTGACGACAATCCCCCATCATCCTCCAGCTCTGCCTCTACCACAGAGGGCGTGTCAGCTGGATTTAGGAGTTCCTCAAAGTGCTCCTTCCACCGCTCTATTACGTCCCCAGTTGAGGTCAACAACGTCCCATCCTTACTGTATACAGCTTGGATGATTCCTCGCTTCCCCCTCCTGAGGTGGCGAATGGTTTTCCAGAAGCACCTTGGTGCCGACCGAAAGTCCTTCTTGCAACTGCCTCCAGAGTCCTCCGGGATAACATATCCCGGAAAGACTCTTTCTTCAGTCGGACGGCTTCCCTGACCACCGGTGTCCGCCAGGGTGTTTGTGGGTTACAGCCCCTTGAGGCACCTAAGACCCTAAGACCACAGCTCGCCGCCACAGCTTCAGCAATGGAAACTTTGAACATTGTCCACTCAGGTTCAATGCCCCCAGCCTCCACAGGGATGCACGAAAAGCACCGCCTGAGGTGTGAGTTAAAAGTCCGTCGGACAGGGGCCTCTTCCAGACGTTCCCAATTTACCCGCACTACCCGTTTGGGCTTACCAGGTCTGTCCAGAGTCTTCCCCCACCCTCTGACCCAACTCACCACCAGATGGTGATCAGTTGACAGCTCTGCCCTTCTCTTCATCCGAGTGTCCAAAACATACGGCCTCAGATCAGATGAAACGATTATAAAATCGATCATTGACCTTTGGCTAGGGTGCTCTGGTACCACGTACACTTCTGAGCATCCCTATGTTCGAACATGGTGTTTGTGATGGATAATCCATGGCTAGCACAGAAGTCCAACAACAGACAACCACTCTGGTTTAGATTAGGGAGGCCGTTCCTCCCAATCACGCCTCTCCAAGCATCTCCATCATCACCCAAGTGTGCGTTGAAGTCCCCCAGCAGAACTATGGAGTCTCCCACTGGAGCCCCATACAGGACTCCATTTAAGGTCTCCAAGAAGGCAGAATACTCCGAACTCTTGTATGGTGCATATGCACAAACAACAGTCAGTTTTCCCCCCCATCACCCGCAGGCGCGGTCCACCGGGGTAAACTCCAACGCAGCTTCTTCCTTGTTCTTCCATAGGGTTCTTTGAACCATTCTTTGTCTGGCCCCACCCATGAGACCTCTTTGCCATGGGAGACCCTACCAGGAGCACACATCTCCAGGCAACACAGCCCTCAGGTTCATAGGGACACACAAACCTCTCCACCACGATAAGGTGATGGTTCCCGGAGAGGTTAATAAATAAAGATATAAATAGATGAAAGTTTATGACTTGTTTATAATGTTCATGACACGTTCATGACAGTGTCATGTCTCTCTTATGTAGATACCTTCAAGTAAAGTGTAACCCTAAATGTCGGGTTGAAATGCGTTACTAAGATTTGAAACGGGGTATAATATTATTGAAATTTTATTAGTAATGCATTATATTACTGCGTTACAGCAAAAAGGAACACATTACTGTAATTGTGTAACTTTTCTAAGGCGTTACTACCAACACTTTGCGAGCAACTTGATAAAAGTAGTCAGCAAAAACAGAACACTGGTTTTGTTTCTGTTGAGGTTGTAAGCAACAGATTCTCACTTTGCTGCATGGCACCCAGAATCGATACAATGTAGAAAATAATTAAAAAAGTAGAATGCTGAAGAGATTATCTGTTTTTCACTGTAGAGGATTTCTAAATGATGTCTGTGTCTTTCTATCATCTGAAATGTTGTTACCTTGACAGATCTCTTAGCTTTTTATGCATCTCAAATTGCCCAAGGATTCTTGCATTTTATTTTTTGCCTAGATTCCTCTAGAATACAATATGCAAGGTGGTTTGGCAGCTTTGTCTATGGACTTAAACATCACAAACCAAAATTGCCTCTAAATCTTAAGAAGAAGAGTTTTATGAAATATTGTCTGCAGTCTGACTAATTTCCCCTTAATCTCTGTTTTTTGGGTCTTAGTCACTCAGGACCAGAGACCGAGGGCTTTTGTCTAGACTAATCACCCACATTCAACACTCACACAGAGACAAATCCATCATAGACAATGTAGAAACAGACTTTTGTAACAATTGAAGTTTGCAGTCTGAAAATCTGAGACATGCTGCAACATTTCTACTTCCTTACCTCATATTTTTACAAGAGATGCCATTTTATTTTAAGATATTCATAGTCTCGCAATACCAGACGTACGTTCAAAAGTTGTTTTAGTTGTGCAACAGAAAACTCAGATTTGACAGATAGTCTAGCGAGCTGTCTGGATTTACCCTGCAGAGATCTCAGGAGCAGTTAACCATAGTCCTCAGAAATCCACCGGAGTTTAAAATGCCAACACAAAGAAAGCGGAAGACGACTGACATCCCGCCAAAAATGAGGGACTACCGGTGACAGTCCCAGGAAATGAAACGTCATTGATATATACTAGATATTCATAATTAAAACAGAAGTAAAATTAAAAGGTTAGGGCAAGTGGTTTGAAAAAAAAAAAACAGTTACAACTCAACATCACTAAATAACATAAAAATTTAACAATATCTCCATTTAAAAGGGTGGATTTTTTTTCTTTAAAACTTGGAAGTACATATCAGAGATGTGTAAAGCTTCCTCCTGGATTGTTGATATGGCACTATCTCTGGCTTACACCCACATGGAATTTTTTCTGTAAGCTGGAAACCCACTCAACGTTCTATATTTCTCTCATTTGGGTGTGAGAGGAGACTCACAGCGCCAACCCCACGGGATGTTGATTCCTACCAATGCTCGTGGCCTTACAGTAACATTTTTGCCCCAGTGTCGGGGAAGAGGAGAGGAGAAGCAGAGCAAAAGAGAGAAGACTATGAGCTTAATGTAGATCTGTCATCAGTTGGCGGCAGATCAAAAGAGCAGCATTGGCAGGCGGAGCACAGAATCCACCAGAGCCTCCTCTCTATGCCAAGATCCAGCTTCTCTGAGGTAGACGAGCACAGAGGGGCCTGGCTCCAGGCGAGGAGAGTGTGTATCTGCTTTCTGTGTGTGTATGTATGTATGTATGCTTGTGTGTTTTTGGGGGCGGAGAGGTGTGGGCACATGCACAATGTCTCAAGGCAAGGATCTGGCACTTTGAAAATGTCACCAGAATCTCAGAAACAAAAAAGAAGAAGAAGAGAATGAAGAAAGTGTGATGAACAGACACGTATGCTCAGGGAGGTTTGGGATTTAGAGACGATGGAAGACAGACACGGTTCTCTCGGAGAGGAAGATTGGGAGCAATAAAGACAATGGCACAAAGAGAGAGAGAGAGAGATGTAGGCTTTCTTGACTGTATACCTCTGCAACATCAGTGTACAACTGTTAAGTGAGTCCAAGGGCATATCTAAATTGCATGCTTCAGAGGTTTGTACATGCTTTCTTTCCACTTTTGATACTAGCATGTTAAGTTTTTTTTTTTTTTATATGATGTTCATAGCATTCTTTCTCCAGTGTTGACATGGTTGAGTGATATGAAATGCAACAAAGGTCCTAAGGCCAAACCCTTGACATTGCAGTAATATGCAGGACTTTAAATTAACTTGTTTGATCACCAGCCAACATGGCTAGTAGATTTTTAAAGTTACCAGCCAATCAGGTTTTCCACTAGCCACATTTTTCCAAAATAAAATAAATCAGAATATGATTGCCGCTGAATACATTTAAGCATCCATGGTTCTTTAAATTGAGTTGATGGAAGATACACATTAAAGTCTTCTCTGGTTCCGCGTAGCCCGTAATTGATTCCATACATGCTAGGCACGTATGCAACAGTTATATGAAACATAGTATTCATGTGAAATGTAGGATTAGTACTACAAGCAGTGTTACCAGATAAAGATTACGTTTTCAAGCCAAACACACACAAAATGCCCTAATTTCTTGGCGGAAAACCAATCTGGAAACACTGATTAATTGTCTCTGCAGCCTGCCGATTCAAACAGACGCAGTGTTATTCGCTTTTTTCATCAATTGCCAAATTGGCTAGTAACTTTAAAATGTTAGCCGCCAAAGTACATTTTTACCAGCATTTGGCAGGTTGGCGGGTCTCAATTCAACGCCCTGGTTATATGACATAGACTGTAACCACTTGGAGTCGCTCCACCATTAGTAATGGTTGATTTGGTTTCGGTTCATGGTGCATTTGTGCAACTGTGAACAAAACAATGTGTAATTTTTAAATCCAGCAAGCACAATTATAGTTTGTGTCTGCATTTACTATTGTTTGCATTATCAGGCCTAATTATTTGTTCAAGGCCATTTCTCAAATCTACAATAAACAGCTTGTGGGAGCCTTCTAAGTCTTTGGTGCCTGTCTTAGTTTACCCTTATGAAAGCAATGTTGGTAAAAACACATCTTTATTAACATTCTCAGTTTTATAATACCCATTTGGGATTTTAAGATGCTTCAGCTTTGTTGTGAAACAAGACAGCCAGGTTATTCCAATAATGAGCATTGCTGTGATGTGCACTACTCATGCCAGGCTATACTACTTTTGGTCTGTACTTCCTTGGTGCTTGGAAATTTGACAGCGTGCAACTTTTTAAAACGGTAGATCAAATCCATTGATTGTACACTAGCAGGTAGAAATTACATTTATACAAAATTATACAAAATTGTTTTCACACTTTACTTGAAGGTATCTACATAAGAGTGACATGACCCTGCCGTGAACGTGTCACGAAACAAGTCATAAATGTTTTTGTCGTTGTTCGGTTTTGTCATGACAAGTTAGGGTTAGGCTTCATGTGTCGTGATTGTGTCATGTGCTCACGTCACTCTTTTATAGAAAACTTCAAGTGTTACCCACAATTGTTTTCCCAATAATGTTTTGGTGACAAGACCACAATCTTTCCCTGAGCTAACTAAGTGCTGCCAGTGTCTGAGGCCCCTGTCCGTTTCACTGCAGACCGTCACTCTAATAGCAACTGTCATCTTGTAATTACCATGATGAGTGTTTATGCTTATTTCTTTGTCAAAAGTCTCTGAATCACAGTGTTAACAGTGTTGTTGTGTTGTATTGATTTTAAGTCAACTGTAACTTTCTTGTATTTCTTTTGTGCAATTATCGCTCTGCTGTCCGGCTTTTACTTCATGTTCCATGAGCTTTGTCTGAACTTGGAAACAATGTTTTTAGCTTTTAGTTTAAGTGCACCTGACACATGGAACAAAAGTCAACACTTTCCTAAAATGGACTCACTTTTGCTTTTTTGACATTTTAGATATCCGATTTGGACTTCTACTTGTGATTGCTATAAATCGTTGTATTTCTTTTGCATCCTGGTTGTCCTGATCTGTTCAAATTGTTTGTTTTTCCATTTCGGAAAGTGTCTTTTCAATGTTCTAACGATGTTGTTGCTTCCTTTTTTTTGGTGTTGTTTTCTTTATGTCTTTGTAACTCAATGTCATCGTAAATTAAAGCTGCCCCGTAATGATCTCTCAAGTATGAAAAAAGATTGGAATACTTTATTGATCCTCCTCCGGGAAATTGTTTAGTTGGAGTTGCTCGCAGTTAAATTGAAGGTAAAATAGCAGAAAAAAGACAATAAGAAAAGAGAGAGTCAATAAGTGTATAAAGACCAAACCACAATGGTCTGGTCTAGCTACAGTGCAAGAAATAAAAAAATATATATCTATATATAATAATATTAATGTTAAATTAGGTAAAAAAGTAAGATTAGGTTAAACAGATTATGTTGCAAAAACACCGATTGTACAAATGCTATTGTAGTACAGTGTGAACATAAAGTGTCACAATTAATACAGTACAGCATGAATAAAGCACAGAGTGAATATATATACGTAGCAGCAGGGAAAAAATATTAGATGTAAATGAATTTATGAAGGAATAAATAAATAAACATGCAATCCTAAATGGCAAAAAAAAAAGAACACAAACATGCAGGGTTAAAAACAAAAATCTTTAGGCAGATTACAGACGCTAAAAAGTGAACACCTCCTCTGACAACAAAGGTGTAAGGAGGACACCCTGTACATGTTTATCTCTACAGCTCAAAGATTTTCTTAACAGAGAGACGCTGTGTTAAGAAATCACGGCCTGACCTCACCAATCCAGTATTTGTGTAGAAGTACAAACAACCAAACCCAATTGAGTGGAGATGCACATCTCTCTTCTAAGGTGTTTTCTTGTGTGCATGAGTGTGTGTGTGTGTGTGTGTGTGTGTGTGTGTGTGTGTGTGTGTGTGTGTCTCACGTTTCCCCGAACTCAATGTCAAACCTATTTCCAAACCACTGATTCAGCTAGTTGTGGAGATATACAGCGGTGCTGCCAATGCTAACCTTTAGAGATTACGGTGACATTAAAAGCTGCATATGGCGAGTGGGGAGACCCGACCACTGTGCGCTTCATCTGATGCAAATGTCTCCTCTCACCTCTATCAGCAAAAGTAATTACGGAAAACCACTGTGACATCTCAGGCTGCGCAAAAGAGGGGAAGAGTCCGTCATATAGGTCATTGAAATACACCCATCTCCCTGGGTAAGGGGGAGACAATTATCTTTTCGTGCGGAGAGGCAGCATTGAAGGAGGACCCTCCCCCTCCCTCCGCTTCTCAAAGTGAAGTGTCTTTTGTACCAGCAGCCTTGAGGGACTCAGTCGAGAAACTGACACTGCTGTTAGCATGCTCGGGGCTAAAGAGATGGATCGGTATAGCGGCGCTGTCTCTCTCGGCAACTGGGGCTTCATTAATATGTCGGCAAACATGTGTTTGGTCTAGATCTTATAATGTATTTTTTCCAGTCACTGCGTAGATATGGAAATGACATGCACATTGGAAGTGTCACTACTACAGTAGTCACAGGATGTCAGTTGATTAATAGCCCGAGCATAACAAACACGCATGTTAATGGTAAGCTCACACTTTCCTCCCAAAATGATAATAGTGAAAATAAGAATATAAATTAAGCTCATTTGGTATTCTGTTTTGGTCACTTTGCATGGGTTCTCTTTCCACTGTGTTACATTTTCACATCTATATTTACTCGTGATGAAAGAGTGTGCCTTTGATTAGAAAATATCCTAACAATCAGAGCAGTCATTTGTGAAATAGGCCGTCACGCCTCTTGAATAGCATCCGATGCCTTCTTGAAAAACTGTTCTCAGAAAGATAGACAAAGCATTCCATTGGCCATATTAAGTACCCAACCACATTGTGAAAATCCGTTGGTATGTTTAAGCTCTGTGACTTAGATAAAATCCCACCCTGTTTCCCATGCTTGAAGCTACTATAATCCAAATGAAAGTGTTTTCCTATTCTTTTTTTTTCCTCATCTCCTTTTCATGTTTGTGTTGTTGATATGTTTTTGTTTGTGTGCCTTACCAAGCAGAGGTGTCCTGCAGCCCCACAGCTGACCCTGCTGTTCAGAGTCAATGGGCTGCGGTGGCCCAGAGCGGCTTATGCTAACCTCTAACCTCCTGGCAGTTGCTGCTGGCTTAGCTCTGCTGAACAAGTCAACTGGGCTTTGTGCCCGAAAGAGTCGACCTGCACAAGTGTCATCTGGCCCTGTAGTGAAATCCCCTGCACCTCAGGGCGAACCCCACCACATTATCCACGCACTCCTGAGACAAGAGGGCACAGCACTCGCTAAAACTGTTCCCTCTTCATAGACCTTTTTAGCAGTGGCTACATTCAATTTGTGTAATTATATATCCATGCAAAATATCCAACTATGAAACTTTATTTTCATAGTTCACACATACCAAGAATATGATGCCGTGATTTAACATCTTTTATGTCGCTGTTTATGAGAACAGACACGTCGAAACCTTTTGATTACAGCCTTACTTCAATTAAAATAATCAGACTGGCGACAAACTTCACCAAGATTGCCCTAATCTGACTAGATTCTGCCTTACTCTGACTCAGCTGCAGGGGCAAAGTGCATTCTGTTCTCTAGAACACTCAAATCCACTGATTACACAATGTCTTTATGTATTCAAATAACACAATTGGCTGCCAGTCTGTCCAGTGCTCCAATATGCTTTAATAGTGCTTTGATATGTTACCATGCTGCTGTTATGTAAAAGTGTACAACATGACATCACTGTTGGATTTGGTTAAAGGTACAACGATGCACACTTCCTACCACACCCAACCACACCCATTAGAGATGCAGGATGTGGAACTGACTTAAACATTTTTAACCAGAGAGCATAGTGA
Organism: Percina caprodes; assembly: GCA_013375575.1. Lineage (NCBI taxonomy): Eukaryota > Metazoa > Chordata > Actinopteri > Perciformes > Percidae > Percina > Percina caprodes. Next base: position 2,619,908 of record JABXJD010000001.1, read on the forward strand.
AACACTTTCTCTCGTGTTGAATTACTTTTTTAATAATTTTAGGTAATGGGCTAATTCCAGAAAAGACGTTTGCTGGCAGTCTTTATCTTAAAATTGAAATGAAAATGATATGAAATAACATGAAATTAAATGAAATTGAAATTGACAATTGCAAATGCAGACATTCCAAAGAGGATTTTTTGGTTTTAAAATGTGATTTGTAGCCATTTAAAAAATATATATGTTATCATGTGCTATTTGTCGGTGCTTTACATCATTATGACCAGCAGGACAGGAGCCATGCATGCTTTCATGTCCACTTGCTGCGAGAAAGAATTTGTGTAAAAAAAGCAACAGATGTCTAAACCATGTTTCCCTTTGTCATAGAAATTGCACAGTTCCTAAATGGGAAATAACTATTATAAACTGCTTTCAGTTTCATATTTCGTGAAATGCTAAGGAAAGCAGAAATACTCCTTCACTAGTTTTGGTCCTGCTTGGTTCTAATCTGCTATACTCAGGGAAACATTTGGAATTGAAATTAGTATTCCCATAATCCGATTAAAATGGATTTATTGGTGTGTGTTTCAGTGACAGGCAAAGTATTGTACACCCACTGTCTGTATCAGTGTCAAATGTGAAGAGAAATGAGATTTCTCATGTTCATGCTGTAAGTTGTAAACATAAACCTTGCCATATTAATGTGGGTTGTTTAGGTGGGGTGGGGGCAATCAGCTGTTCTGTACAATTAGTTATTGCACTGGGGCGGGGAATTACATTCATTATGTGAAAATATGGCCACCATGAAGGAGCCTCTTGAATTGTAATGAAGAAGGCCCCTTGATAACCATGAATTCACCAATTAAGGTTCCCATACAACATTCAAATTATGTGCATTTTAACGACTAGTTTTGCCACAGAAACACTCGCATTTTCCTTTGGTTTCAAGGAGCTTCCTTGCTTGCAAATGTAGGAGTAATTAAGATAATTAAAGCTTTTGATGTTCCACATATAATCCGATGTGCAGCAATAGAAAGAAAATGCGGGAGAAAAAAAAAAGTTGTAATGAATTTCAAGTCTTTGTCCTTCTCTGTTCCCTCCCATTAAAACAGCTCTTATTGTCTGAGATTTCATTTTCTTTCAGTGAAACGGTTCGTACATTAGTTGGGGAGAAATTGGCTGCTTCTTTTGGCAGAATTAACGACTTTGTCTCCTTCACATGTCAACTGTGTACTTATAGTACTGTGAGTTGTATCAGAACAAAACTTTTTTCCTTTATACATTTTGTTTCTGGGAATGGTTTTGCTGAGCTTTTGTTTTCCAGCACTGGCCCTTTTGACATATGGTTATATATCATAAACACATGTATTACTGAGAGCTGTCTGACTCCACTATTTGTCCACTACAGCAGAAAAAAGCAGAAAATGCAGCCATGAAAAGATACATTGCGTCTATAAGCAGTAGCTGCAAACCACAGGTTTTCACTCTGCTTTTTTCAATCCAGTAATTTCTGTCCTTGAAAGGTCTTTATTTCCATTTCTACAAAAGACGTTGAGACATGATAGCTGTTTTAAAGCAAGTAATATCTTCTTGGCATCAACGGAATGCATGTGCCTGCATTATGTATGATGTATCTGTGAGCAAGAAAAAGTAAGACAGTAGAAAGAGGCGGGAGAGCTCCCTGGCTGAGCTTTTATCATCCTTAAATGTACCAAAATGAGTCTCGGGGAAAAGGAACCCGTGTGGCTTTTGAAGAATTAATAAGCCTGTCTCATTTGGATGTGTCTAGCATCTCGGACAGCCTGTGGAAGCCCCACTTCCACACTTTCCTGACAGTGCCTTTGATGATCACTGATAACATACAGCGACTCCTAGGGAGCGAGGCATCCAACAATGAGGGTAAAGTCAGTGGAGAGCAGCTTCACTGATCCTGACTGAGCTGTATTATCTGGCCTCTCTCCAGCAAAGCAGTGCATTAGGTATTCCTGAGACAAAGCATTTGGGACAGAGTGTGTTCTCATTGTTCTGTTTTTTTTTCTAGTCAAGGAACTCTCGTCCTTTGACAAAGGTTACTGGTTTACTTGCCTGTTGCAGACCGTCTCACGGGTCAGTTTGAAATTTTGTTAAACCCTTTTGGACATATCTACGGTGTGCTGCTTTACAAAGCACAAAGTCAAGGATGTGTATTATAATGTGACTCTAACTTGAAACTAATGTCATTTGTTGAGTTTTTCCATACATAGCATGGATTGCTACAGTATGTTAATTTTGAGTCCCACTGCTATCTATTTGGTTCCAAATCGTAACTCACATCAATTTTCAAATCCCCACCTGTCATGCCATGTCTCTTTAGTGTCGCATCAGTGTAGCGCGAGTAGGCAGTAGGAGTGATTAGTGCTATTGTGATAAAAGCTACCATCCAGAAAATGTGATGAAACCTGGTGAGTCAGAGGCCCAGAAATGGGCTTCAGCAAACAACAAAAAAAAACAGGCAGAGGTGATACTGAAGCAGGTGCATAGCTATGAGCCAGTGCCAGGCAATTTTCTACTCGGCTACTCATAACCTACAGGAAATGACGAAAATGCATTGGCTGCCTTTGTTGAGGACAATTTAGTGATTATGGGGTTGATAGCTACATTCCGCTATTTGATAGCAGGCACAGCCACCCTTTTTAAGGCTACTTTGGCCAGCTCTTTTTGCACCAATGTTACTCGGTAAAGTGTCCCACATCCTTTCATCCTAAAAATATGGTACACCAATTACCGATTTCTATATCCGGGGATGTAAAAAGGTAGCCAGAAGAAAAGGTACATTAAGAGTTGTTGAAAGTCAGGATTTTTTTTAGCGCAGTCAGACTCTAAGTGAGGTTTTTTAGGTTAGGCTGATAGGGTTAGTGCATCCATAGTGTTTATCTGTATTCACATGCAACTAGTTTTTTAATTCTACTGCATCCATCTATCTATATTGTTATGTGTGACTGCATATTTGTGTATATACTGTCCTGCTACTGCACTACAAACGCTTGTCTTTGTGACTCAAGTTGCCGTGTACAGAAGTCATTCTAAAACAAACACTCATATCAATTCATCTCTTCAATTTCCCAATCAATAAATCTGTTCTTCACTCATTTCTGTTAAAGATAGCAATCAAAAATGATGTTATTTGTCCAAGGTTGATTGGAGTATCTGCGGGTAATTTATTGATACAGTCAGAATCCCAACAATCATTTCTTATTCTGGTGAGAAGGTTATCCGCATACATTTCACCCCCACCTGAAACATACTTGTTACATCAAAAGTCAAATTTGACAGGGAGCCCCGGGGAAAGCTGGCCTGTGACTCTGTTTTAATACATTGCCTCAGGCAATTTCGCGGTTGCAATATTGTGCTCCCGCTCGCTGACATTGGTAACCTGACAACTGATGCAAAGGCCAAGAAAATGCAATACACCAAGAAAATGCCGTGAGACACCCATGGGAGATGGGCGGATGGTATACAGTTCAAAAGCCTTGAGAGGCATTCTTCTGTTAATTGTCTATGGGACATGGAATGTACAAGTCAACCGAATACTATGAGATTCCCGTTTTATTTGAGGGAATGTTTGTTGAATAGATTAGTACACAGGCCACTCTTGCTTAACGTAGTCATGTGCCATCCCGCCTCTTAATAACCACAGAGGTTGTTAGCAAGTTAGCAAAAGTGACATAGCCTGGACCAATGACTGGATGATGGGAAACAACAAGTACGCCTGAATGAACGAGAGCAACAAGCCGGATATCGACATGGAGAGCAAAATTAGAATTGATTTGCAGAGAAAAGGGGGTTGCCGTCTTGCAGAGGCAGCAGCTTCTGTGAATTCCTAATCCAGAGATCCCTGTGGCAGAACTGGCATTTCCTTACTCTCACAGATAGGCCTGCAATCAAGCATAAGGCTGCATCTGCGATGTTGGCAGACCACAGGCCTAATAGGATTCTGTGTGTTTTGAGCATTTAAAATAGAGAGAAAAAAAATCAATCCAATCAACACACCATGAAAATCTGTCCACGTGACTGATCAGGGATACATATCTGCTCTGAGCTATTTTGTTTTCTTCCTTGTTTGAATGTTTTTTTCTGAATGTTTTTCAGGTTTGCTTTAAGTACACATTCAAAAAGTCTCAACGTGAAGTCAGTTTCAACTGCTGTGTGTTGATGTAGGACAAAGAGGTAGGTCCAGGCAGCTACTCAGCAAGTTTTTTTTCATTGAATTCCCTGTCCCATACAGTTTTAATTGGACAGCAGGTCTACAACTACAGACAGAAATCCCTCCACGGGAGCGTTAGTGCAAGGCTGCATGGAGGCAGTGAAAGCTAAACTGAAGTGACACTTACTGACTGGGCCAAGGGGAAGGGAAAATGAGCTTTTCCTGGGGAAAGGAGGAAACCTTTCAATAGGCAGATTGACAGGTTGAGCAGTCAGAGGAGATGGAAAGCACTTGTAGCTGCTCGAACACGCCGAGGGGTCAGATGCCAGGGCTGGCAGCTTTGCCGGAGAGGCAGTGGGTTTTCCGTGTGACATTCTTGTCAAACGTTTGGCAGCAGGATCTCTCACAACAAACACAGCGGGACGCTGACGGTAAATCTAATTTCACCGGCCCCAATCATGTGCTTGGCCTCAGGGGGCTGTTTTTCCTCATGTTGGAGGGTATGCAGACAGAAGCCTTGGCCTCACTGTGTGCTTGGTAGGGGTTTCCTTGAGGGAAAATCTTCCAAGTAATACAAAGAGCTATATAGCACAATGAAAACTTCTCCTGTTATCACTCTTGTATGTCAGACTACATTAATACCACAGAGGAAATTGCTTTTATCATCGGAACACCACAAGCAATACAGTGCAGAGAACAAAGAAAAATCATGACAAATGTCACTTAAAGCAGAACACGGCAACATGAAGAAATTTACCATCAGTGCTAGTGGCAACCTGCACTCCGAGGATGTGCCAGGTATAACTCTAGTCTGATCATTCCACCGCCTCAGTGTGCAAAAAATGACTGTTTAGGCTCGGGAGGATCACTGAAGAGAAAAGTTTAGGCATAATACTGTAGTGCGTTATCTTTTGGTGGTTTGTGAAGGGACTAATTACATTCTACCTCTGTCTTATGAAATTACTAGTTATTTAGAGCTGTATCAACATAGATATTCACACTGGATCAAACAACTGTTACATTTTACAGCCATTTTTAGCTTGTTGTTTTGGTTGAATGGCACATTTACTGTACGGTTCAGTCTCGATGCTCTCATCAACTGTGTATCTTAGCAGCAACAGGTTTGTTTTTGGGAGGGGAAAAAAACCCTGATACACCAATTGTACGCAGCCTGTCTCAGCAGCCAGATTTAATTCAATTCAATTTTATTTACATTGTCAAATCACAACAGGAGTTTTCTCAGGACACTTTATAGATAGAGTAGATCTAGAACACACTGTATAATTTACTAAGATCCAACTATTTCTACCCCAAGAGCAAGCATTTGGTGCGACTGTGGCGAGGGAAAACTTCCTTTTTACAGGCAGAAAACTCAGACAGACCCTGGGACTTGGTGGGCGGCCATCTGCCATTGCCGGCGACTATTAGCAACTAGAAGAAAGTCATCAACTAGCAGTTTAAAAAAAAGTTTTTAGCAAACCTAAACGTAACTTAAAGTAGTGTGAATATTGGATTTATTTTAATCTGGTGGCCAAAAAAAGTTTCTAGTGTAATGTAGGGCTGGGCGATATAGAGAAAATCAAATATCACGATATTCTTTACCAAATACCTCGATGCCGATATTGCGACGATATTGTAGGGTTAACTGTTGGTGCTTTAACAGAATGTTATTTACACAGTGATATTTTTGATAAATAATCACCAGAATTGATTTAATGACTTAGCGGAGTAAAGGTAAATAGTAGAACAGCAAGAACAGTCTGGTAAGTTAAAAAATGACATCACTTTGCTGTAATACAGTCTGTAAAACTAGGAAAAGACACCACTTACCACATTACAATATTATGATATCCAAAATTGAAGATGATATCTAGTCTCATATCGCGATATCGATATAACATCAATATATTGCCCAGCCCTAATGCAACGATACAATAACAATATTTTTGCTTTTAGCAACAACTTTACAAGGAGCCAATATGCTTTGTGTTTGTTAGCTGTTTTTTTAGCACTTCTGCCCCCCATTGACCATAAAATGATCAATGAAGATATATAATTACTTATATGATAATAATAATTGGGTGGCAGTAGCTCAGTTCGTAGGGAGTTGGGTTGGGAACCGGAGGGTCGCTGATTCAAGTCCCCGTTCGGATCAAATTGTGGTGGTGGACTGGTGGCTGGACAGGTGCCAGTACACCTCCTGGGCACTGCCAAAGTGCTCTTGAGCAAGGCACCGAACCCCCAACTGCTCGGGCGCCTTTCCATGGGCAGCCCCCCACTCTGACATCTCTCCATTATGGGTACTGAGCATGTGTGTGTAATAACAACAGAGTGTAAATTGTAATTTCCCCTTGTGGGATTAATAAAGTATACATTATTATTATATACACATCATTAGTTAGTCAGTTATCATTAGTCGAGTTACTCAACTTATTTAGGTTGCATGAAAGGGAATAGAAAAACAAGTCAGTTGTCACTCAGATGTCATAATTGGGTCACATCTGCCCTTGGAGGCAGGGCAGAGGAAGTTCATAAACAAAGTAATTATATTTTAGTTGACTTGATAGTCTGCTATTGCAGCAGACCTGCCAGGGGATGTTTGATAACCAGCAATGAGACGTCTGCTCCAGGTTCATTTGATACAGCTCTGCCTCACCAGCCTTCACTTTAAAATAAGCTGATAGCAGGAATGGATGCTGTCCTCATAATTTATAAAGCCACCATTAGGTTATGTTCTTGACAGGATGTGCCTGGAAATCGTTCCCATGGCACTGCTCCATCAGTTGAAAACATATTTTTCAAATACTTTTGTATTTACTTTTGTAACTATCTCGCATACTTTTTTTTTTTTATCTTTTGGTTTGTGCAGTTCAATGTTAAACACCTGCTCAAACAAACAGAAGGATAATGAAGGAGAACATGTTTCACTCTGAAAGTGAATTAGTGACCTATTGATGCATGATGCAAGGACACCAAATCTAGGCCTTTAACTTTCATTGAACTTACAGCTACATGATTCATTTTTATGTTGTTTGCGTACATTAGAGAAATATAGCTCTGATAGACTTTGACTTTGGATTGAGGGAAGAATGATTGCAGAGAGCTTATTTTCCATCTACCATAGAATCCATGCTGTTGAGGAACATAATAGTTAATATGCATAACTGATGTACTCACAAAATCCCAGATTGGTATTTTAATGTTCCGATTATCTGCTGAGGGAGAGAAAGCTCCCACGTGTAGCTGATCTTGCTGACTTGTGTATATATCTACCAACAGTAAGACTAGACAAAAAGCTAGAGGGGTACAAAACAAATCCATGGAAAGTGCTTAATTAATTACTTTATGAAAGATAGTGCTTTGAGTACAGTTTGAGAAACTCTAGTTATTATTTAAAGAATCAACCACTGATACAAACGTCAAGTTTGAACAGACTCTTTGTAACAGTTAGCAACTTTTAGTAGTCATCTGGGATCCAAGCAGTTTTTCCATCCATTCCAAGTCAAATGAGCTATTACAAAAGCATGGGCTACAACTGAGGCGTTTAACAGCACAATTAAATTCCAATGGCCTAGTATGTATTGAGCAATTAACCTTTGGTAAACCAATTATTATTTAGTATGTGATGACAAAAGTTAGGTCCTAGAGGAGCCATGTCCTGTTTTAATAGACGGTCTTATGCCCTATAAAAGATGGAAATGTGGACCCATTTTAGTGCCCCATTAGCTTAGCTCCACTGAAACACTGCCAGCTTGTTTCAGCCACGAGTATTGATTAATTGGCACATAACAGTCTTACCGTCTGGGTTGGCGAGAAGGAGAGAACAAATGGATGAAAACGGATTAGGCCAACTAAGAAAAAGTCAGGGTGTCCGATCTGTTGAGAGCTGGTGTAATGAACAGGATGCAGGCCAGTGTCTCTCAGATGGTTGACATGGAGCCTGTAGCAAAGCCTCACGACATCTCTAACATGTAAGGTCTGTGTACCAGCTGTTCCACTGACAGTCCAGTGCCACCCTGTTGTTATCATGATGTTTCCAAGGTAACTCGCGTCGAGTCACTCAAATCAACTCTCCGCTGCCCGGTATTCTCTTCCGTACCATCATTCTGGTGGTTTGACAGCTAACTGTAGAGCTTGTCCATTCACGCAGCATTGTGTAAATATATAATGCGTAGACTGCCATTAGAGCGCACTTAGTCATTTGAATGACATTGTAAATGACGTTGCTGATTTTTCACTGGAGGGTCATTTGTCATTTTAGTTGTGACTTCAACAATCTGGACAATTCCCAGCCCGTTATATCCCTCACAGAACATGGAGCAGCTCAGCCATAAATTTATCACAAGCAATGCCATTACCTTTAGCTTGACGGCCCTCAAGCAACAGCAGTGTAATAATAGAGAATAGATTTTATCCCGTATGGAGCCGAGGCTTTTGCTTGGGCTTTATTTCCTCCATCCAGCCTCCAAGATAAAGCAGGAAATAAGGTAGCCACTGAAGTGTTATACCTACCCTAATGAAAGGTTTTAAACTGATACTGGTATTGACTGAGAAGCCCCAGGAGCATGCCTGTATTTCAGATGCGGTGTCATAAATGAAGATCAACAATCCTGTTATCTTTCCCTCACACTAAACTGAAGGAAAACCAAATCAAGCACTAATTACATTTTCTGTTGCGATACAATAAATCTCCAGTGAGATCATACAAGAGATGATAAAACACCTCAGATGATGAAAATGTCAAAACTGATGATGGTCTTTGGCAGCTCACACCATGCAAATATGGGAAGTATGGTGGGGTTTTTTTTAGACAAAGACACAGAGTTGAGTAGAGTGATTCGGCTTGTAGATTGATAATGATAATGCTGATCAATAGTTTACCCCTTGGGACCACTTGGCAGAGTGCATCTACTCGAGATGCATTGTGTCTGAGATGTCATCCGGAATATTGATATGAGCGCTCCTCATCGCCTTGGTGACAGTATGAGCTGTTAATGAAAAAATCAGCGGGGCTTGTCAACTGTCATCACGACCAAATGAGGCAGAAAGAGGGGTTGGAGGAGGAGACTTAATAAAGCACAAATTTCTCTTTTCAGAAATATGAAGCCTGACCAGAATGTTTGTAAAAAAAAAAAAAAAAAAAATTAAAAAAGGGAACTCTTAATGCTCATATTTCTTTTCTTGAAAAAATTTGCACTGAGCGCTGACAGCACCAATAGGAAATCCTATCAGAGCGTTAATGTGAAACTGCTAAAGCACACATTTCTCTGCCAACACAAATTATGACATCTAAGCCGGATTCGGACACATCCTTTCATTACTTTATTTGATTTCCTGACTTCCTTTTTTCTTGTGCTTACATTTCTAGGCTGGGTGGTTAAGGGGCTTTATATATGCAGTGATTACAGGATAGTGGCATAAAAAACTTTGCTTCTGAGGACTATATTTTGATTATTTTTTATAGGGAAACCTTAACTTAAGAGTAGATAGCAACCACCTCAAACCATTTCCCACAGTGTATTATTGTTCTTCTCATTGTTCTCATTGTAACTACTGTTCTTACTCCTATCCCTGCTTGTCCAGATAGCACAAGTCAGCTGTATTTTCCCCCAAATGATCTAATAGTGTATGTGGTCAGGAAAGAAAATCTGTTGTCCCCCCCGGCCAGACCTACGATCACAAAGATTTGCACTCTCCTTGTCACACTTCTAGCCGCTTTATTAGCATTGACTCATTTCTTTCTTATTAATTATGCATTAATGTCAACCCACTAATGAAGCCAAGGTCAAGGCATTGTAAAAAAAAATTCGAGGAGTGAATGTACCCAAAGGAGCTGGAGAATTTCGAGGCAGTGAATGATGAAATATTTCTCACATTTGGTGACTGTTCGGTGCATCAGAGTACAGACGTCATGGGATGATGGGTGTGCTTGTTAAAGGTTGCACAGAGCTACTGGGCTCTACCTTCATTACAGGGCCTATTCTTCTTTTCTTCTCACCTCCTCCCACCTTTTTTTCTTGCATTCTCTTAGACCTGATTCCTAGGCTGAGAACAGTACGACTGCTCTCCCTACCCCTCTACGCCCTCATTATCGGCCACCATCTGCCCGACCTTAGCCTCACATCACTCCTTTCCACCAAGCCAACCCATCAGCACTCCCCTCTCATTCTCCACCGACACCTTGGCTCACAAGCCTGCCACAGCTGTTTTCTTTCTCTGAGTTACACATTTGTCCTCTTTGGCCATGTTTTATGCCCTGTAATTCCTCTGTCTTGAGTCCCTCTTACATGAAAAAGCTGTGTGTAAACCACTCCACCACAAACACTGATCTCTGTGGTGTGCTGCAGACTTTGATTCTTGAGAGCCTCTAAACACTGCACTCACCCTTCCAGAGGTCAGATAAAGTAATGTGAAATCAACTGCCAACTGCTGAAAAAGATTTTTTTTTTTTTTTTTAAATATGGTAGGTCTAACAGTGCGTTCCATTTACCTCGGAAGTCGAAAGCAGGAGCTGGGAATGGCATTGACTGCGTGTCATTTAACAAGTCGGAATACACATTGGGCTTTGCTTTAGCCAGGTTAGCCATTGTTATCCATACCAGATCAGAACAACGCATTATGCTGTTTTTGTGCATACAAACAGCGAAAAAACATGTACATAGATGGAAGTTGGACAGTATTGTGTTTAAGACATATTTAATGATACACAAATAAGACAGAAGTGCTAATAAACTGTGCGTTAATACAAATTTCATTACCCTTGCATGGAGCAGCCATGTTGGAGTACAAACTTGGGGTCCTGCGGGGTTGTCCGACATTGCAAATACAACGCACTATAAGATAGTAAAAAGATGCCCAAGACTTTCTTATAATGCAGTGTTAGGTTTTTTAGTATCTGTTTAATATAGACAAAGAAAGTCTGAGTTAACCTTAAGCACTTCTTTCAAAAGAACATGAAAGTCAAATCTAGTCCTCTGATATTGAGCCTCTACAAGCCACAACTGACCGAACTTCTTGGTGTCAGGAGTGTTGATGCCACAGTCACTTTTGCTATCAGGCCTGTCTTTCTGTCTTCGTGTTGTCTAAGACTTTGTCTGCCCAGAGAGCTTACAGGCAGAGCTGGGAGAGAATGGTGGGCTACGGCCGCTCGTCTTGACAGATAAACAGGATTTTGTGTCTGGCAAGCCCAAGATTGTCAGCTCCAATCTCTTGAGAGAATTACAACCGGCAGTCAATGCTGAGACACTGGCTCAACAGAAAGAGCATCAGGCCCTGTGTTTGGATGAGTAGGGGATGCCGACTCCTTCATCACGATAGCACTGTATGGTTTATTCATGGCTGACAGAGCCAAGGGTACAGTTCAAGGTACCAAGAGCTGTTTTTCAGCGGTGAAATGGCCTCTATGTAAACATGTCATAAAAAACATTGTAAATGCCACTGGGGTTTGTGTAATACTAATAAGAATTGTAGTTTGAATTCAAGAATGGTTGGTTGACACAGCATCTGAGCAAATGCTTCATGATTTATGAGCTTTTTACATTTTCACCTTTCATCTACAGAAGAGATTGCCTCTTTATCTCAGCTTTCCCTGTGTAGCTTCTGTGTCTATACCCAAGTAGTAGTAGGAAAGAAAGGCTTTAATTGCATAACTAGCATCAACATTTACCATTTGCAGTTGGTACTGTTCTCTCAAGGCTTGTGGGAGCCAAAGTCTAGCTTTTGACCTTTATGCTCTGAATGGTGCCCCGCAGGTCACATTGTTGTCTTTGTTAAATGTCAGCAGTTAGTGTCTCAAAGCGATGCCGACAGTTTAAAGCATGTGGGCTGGCTAAAAGCCACCTTTCTGCCATCCAGCACTTCAACCAGGTTGGTATTTCCTTTTTTAAAAGGGGCGGGCTCTCTGTGCTTTCTAAATCAATTGGAATGAGTTGGCTGTAAGACCCCTTTGGCGTTGAGCAGCATTACCCTGAGATAAGGGGGCTCAGACGTGACAAGCCATATTAACCAGCCAGCTCTCCTCCTGATTGGAGCATTGCTGTGCTGCTTGCCTGCAGGAGGGAGCCCAGCGTCTAATTGAACAGTCTGCCTTTCTGTTGACAAGACTATAATTTCTACATATCACCAAGGAAAGCACTTGTCTTGTTTTATTGCCTGTGTGCCGAGGCTCTGATGAATGTGGGCTAATTTTTCTTGTGGAGACAAGTCTCAATCACATCAAGGTTTGGTTCACGGTAATTTACGGGAAGGAGAGGTTCGAGAGGGGAAGGGGGATGTGTAATAGAGGGGGTGGTGTGGACGGGGTTAAGTGGACCCATGTCCATTTTTTTTTATTTTTTTTTGACTACCCAAAGCTTATGTTAATTTAATTTAATGTCTGAAGGGGGAGGGTGCACAAAAAAAAGAGAATGAATTACATCAGATGACAAGGGTAAGACGACTAAATTATTCAGTTACCTAAGTGTGGAATGACATTAACCAGATTGTTGACTATTAATAGCACAGAAGTAGGACTGACATGTATATCCTTTTAGTTAATACTTGTGAAAATTGGTATTTAGTACAACTACAGTATATCTGCAGTTTATTTCTAGGATGTTGTTGTTTTAAGCCAGTGGTTCCCAACCTTTATGGCTTATAACCCACTTTAAACAAAGCAATGTCTCAAATTGTGACCCATTGTAACACTGGGTCAGTTGTTTATGGCCAGGTTAACCAAAGAGGGAAGTTATTTGTCCCTGTTCTATTTGAATAATATTTAGAGTCCAAAAAAAATCTAATTATTCAGTGATTCAATAGAAAAAAATGGTTTTGGTTTTTTCTACACTGCTAAACATCTTGTGACCCCTTCAGATTCATGTTGCAAACACTTGGATAAGTATTGTTCAACAACCTTTAGTACCAATACTGGTACCAATACCGTGAATTCCATGCTGGTAATCTCAACGACTCTGAAAAAGGCACAAGTTCCAGGCTGGATAGAAAATCACCTGTAGAGGCTAGAAAGACCCCAAAGAGACCTCCGTGACCGCTAGCTTGTTAGCTTTTGGCAGCAAAAATCGATAAGTTTCTGTCTTTTATGGTTATTAAATGACTGAAATATGAATCAGAGGTGCCTTTTTTGCTCGTATACGATTCTTTCGGTTCATGCGGGTTAACAATCCTATTTTCAATACCAATTTTATTAAATCCATTTTATCAAAAAATACAACATTACACATTACGATACAAATCTTTTTAAGCTCCTTTACACACTGTAGTCAAGCCTTTTAAAATACAACAACACACACACTTACAACCCTGTCTCTGTGCGTAACGTAGGGTTTTTCTTGCGTGTTTCTACGACGTGGAACATTAGAAAGCCAATCACAAGCATTATTAGATCTTGGTACAAGCATTCTACATGCTCATTAGCTCACTGACGCTGAAGAAATATACTTCCTATGTACATTTGTTATTAAAGGACAGGGCTTTTTTTCATACTCTATACTATGGAAGCAATTTGATCGGTGCCCAAAAGTATCCCAGCCCTACCCTCGGAGTGGGACAAATAACTAACTTACAGAAAGTACCCAGTGATAAAGTGTAGTAACATTCTTTTGCTTTGGTTGTTTTTGCTAAAAATTAATTACATTGTGACATTTATAACCATTGTCCACGATACAGTTAATTGGCTAATGAATCTCATTTACAATGCATTGGATCGTGTTAAACAGATAAGTGATTATACTGTATTTCTATTTAATTGCCACTGATTACAGGTAAAACAATCAGGCAAGCCTAGTTAGGTTTCTCATCCAACACTTGTGTTTAAACGCAAGGTCTGCCGTTGGAAGCGCTCACTGATTCTCTGGTGGCATCCTGCTGCTGGCTCTTCATGTTGTTATTTATTCCGAGACATTTTTCAGCCTTGAAATGACCCAGTGAGCATGTGTAACGTCAAACTGATTGAACGAGCTATTCATACAAGAGCTGAGCTAACAAAAAAATATGAGGGTAGATTTATTTTAAAGCTGAAAGATTTAGGCTCTATTGTGGACGGATCTGGAAGACGCATCATTTTCTGTCATCTGGTCCCACCCTTCACAAAGCTGTATAGTGTATACCCACAATTGATGTGTTTAAAGAAATCCTTGCTTTGCAGCTGTCACAGTCAGGAATGAAAGCTATCAGCAGCATCAGACAACTGTGTCCAAAGCAATGTTTCAATACTTTGCATGCTCCGGCTTCCATATGGTGTGTTACTGTTTCACTTTGAAGGACCCACCATGCATATTATTGTCTTCTATTTTGAGAGCCTACCCACCGTGCAGTATGTGGAGTGAAATGTAGGGGTTTCACCAAACGTCTGTGTGCCCACCAGGGCCAGCCACACAGCAGCTGTGACTGATAAAGCGGATCCTTTTCACAGGAGAAAAACTTGTTCTCTACTCCCTCTCGACTCTCAGCCCACAGTTCCTGTCCTGTCCCCGGGCAATAACGTCCAACTTCTAAATGCCAACTCAGTCAAGAGTTATCGCCACTATTTCCCCAGCGAAAAATGTCAGATGGATGGTGATTTTCTGCTTTATGATTTCACAGGAGTGGTGACCGTACAGTGTGAGAGAGATATTCTGTCCCAGTTTGATAAGTGGGGCATAATTATGAAAATGGCTTTTTGAAAACTAAGGTAAAGCCTCATTTCAGCTCTGGTAGGTCAACTGAAACTGCAACGGACAATGTTTAGTACACTGTTATAATCATTGTCATACATTATTTTATCCTTATGCTCTTGATGTTGTGTGCAAACTTAATTTGATAGCAACTTTTTGCTGGGTTGTGAATCTCATATAAAATGTACAGGAGCCCTCCATGAACATCCATCACCGACTGAACTGTGCTGCCTCTCATATCCTTCATTTGGGGTGTATTTCACAGACAGTGAGACCGAGCAGGCCATGGCTCAGCGACCATTGTCACTGTTCCTGAACACAAGGCAATAATTGCCCATGCATCTCCAATCTGAGCCGAGAATAACAAGGTGAGAAAATGAATGCCTCTGCGCTGCTTCAGGGGGAGAACATGTGAAAGGGCGCTCAATGACACGCCTCACACATTTAGCATCACTGCACATTGTACAGTTGACAGTCAAGTCCAGAGAAGTTAGGCCACTAAAGACAACAGAATTGTTTTCTTCTGACAGCCATAGAGAGCAAAGTGGAGTCAGGAGATGGTGGAAGTGAGTACAGTCATATGACTGTAGGTTGATGCAAAGTGTCACTGTAGAAGCTACTTAAAGCTGAACAGTGAGATTTGACTGCCATTTGTCATATTTCCTTTTGAGCCATGAATGGAGCAGAGAGAAGAGGCTTACTGGATATTTTTAGACTCTCTTTGATGGTTTATTAGCTGGACTTTAACGCCTTGACTCTCTTAAAACCAAATATAAATATATCATAATGATGGCAAAGGACCAAGAGTAATTCACCATTTCTGTGACAATTAGTGGCGGAAATGAATTAAATGTACAAAAACAATATATTATATATACACTCACCTATAGGATTATTAGGAACACCATACTAATACTGTGTTTGACCCCCTTTCGCCTTCAGAACTGCCTTAATTCTACGTGGCATTGATTCAACAAGGTGCTGAAAGCATTCTTTAGAAATGTTGGCCCATATTGATAGGACAGCATCTTGCAGTTGATGGAGATTTGTGGGATGCACATCCAGGACACAAAGCTCCCATTCCACCACATCCCAAAGATGCTCTATTGGGTTGAGATCTGGTGACTGTGGGGGCCATTTTAGTACAGTGAACTCATTGTCATGTTCAAGAAACCAATTTGAAATGATTCGAGCTTTGTGACATGCATTTTGCACTTTGCATTATCCTGCTGGAAATAGCCATCAGAGGATGGGTACATGGTGGCCATAAAGACATGGTCAGAAACAATGCTCAGGTAGGCCGTGGCATTTAAACAATGCCCAATTGGCACTAAGGGGCCTAAAGTGTGCCAAGAAAACACCCCCACACCATTACACCACCACCACCAGCCTGCACAGTGGTAACAAGGCATGATGGATCCATGTTCTCATTCTGTTTACGCCAAATTCTGACTCTACCATCTGAATGTCTCAACAGAAATCGAGACTCATCAGACCAGGCAACATTTTTCAGTCTTCAACTGTCCAATTTTGGTGAGCTCTTGCAAATTGTAGCCTCTTTTTCCTATTTGTAGTGGAGATGAGTGGTACCTGGTGGGGTCTTCTGCTGTTGTAGCCCATCCGCCTCAAGGTTGTGCGTGTTGTGGCTTCACACATGCTTTGCTGCATACCTCGGTTGTAACGAGTGGTTATTTCAGTCAAAGTTGCTCTTCTATCAGCTTGAATCAGTCGGCCCATTCTCCTCTGACCTCTAGCATCAACGAGGCATTTTCGCCCACAGGACTGCTGCATACTGGATGTTTTTCCCTCTTCACACCATTCTTTGTAAACCCTAGAAATGGTTGTGTGTGAAAATCCCAGTAACTGAGCAGATTGTGAAATACTCAGACCGGCCCGTCTGGCACCAACAACCAGGCCACGCTGAAAATTGCTTAAATCACCTTTCTTTCCCATTCTGACATTCAGTTTGGAGTTCAGGAGATGGTCTGGACCAGGACCACACCCCTAAATGCATTGAAGCAACTGCCATGTGATTGGTTGATTAGATAATTGCATTAATGAGAAATTGAACAGGTGTTCCTAATAATCCTTTAGGTGAATGTATATATATATATATATATATATATATATATATATATATATATATATATATATATATATATATATATATATATATATATATATGCAGTTATTTTTAATGGCAACATCTACAATCTTGCATATTGTAAATATTTCAGAACAGAATATTTCTATCCTCTCATAGTACTGTACTACGTCTCTAATACAATTGTGAAATTACAGATACATTTAGCTTATTTATTTAAACAGGGACAATGCAATGCAATTAAAAATTAACCTTGTATGAGAACAAGGAGAGATGCAGCCTGAATATAAAAAAAAATGGATCATGATAAAGCTAGTTAAAGTCGGTTAAGCTTAGTTTGAAGTCAAATCTTGGCAGATTCATGACTCTGATCTAAACAGATCCCTGTAATGTAACTCAAGCTTGCTTGTGATAGCTTGCTATACAGTGAGATGCAAAATATGAATGAGGCCGTTTTTAATTGACAGTGCTTCACGCGTCAGTTGGACACAATGACCCTTGACTTGTTCTCAGTATAAACGCAATCTCCCACTGTTGTGCCCGCTGGGTGTTAAAGACAGCACAGCACAAACAGGAGAGTGTTACCAGACGGTCTGCGATGCCATGTAACCACAAATCAGTTTTGCTAACCTTTAGACCAACCCAAAGACATCCCCCCTGATTTGGATGGTCATATTGTTCCACTTTTTCATTTCAATGCACAGTTTGCCCAGTACACTCTTATTACCTCTCATTCCGTGAGTGTCTACCTGAATACCAAGCAATCTGTAGAGAGCACAGGTCAGGCAGCGCAACATGGGGCACCCAAACACTCAGAAACGCCGAATGAGGTCTTTGCCTCACTTTTTCCTTTTTCTGTGGCAACCTTCAAGATAATGTGAAGACTTCTCCCCATGGCCTCTTAAACCTGCCACCCACCCACCCATCCTTCCTTTTCTCTCCGCATGGCAGATGAGAACACAGGTGCACATACACATGGGTTGAAAAAGCTACATTAACTCAATACACCGCACACAGTAGAGGTTGTGAATATTTGACGAGGGCATTGCAAAGCTTGAGGATCTTAAAGTGTAACTCACTGGTCACCATGCATCTTTAATCGGGTCCGCCCCTCTTGTCCAACAGCAGTGAGAGGACCCAAGGTTTGTAGAATGTATCTGGCCCTCTCCACCTTGATGAATTAGTTAAGACTTTCAACCAGGCAGAGATCCAGTCGGCAGGCTTTGAGTCGATAGCAAGTTGATTTCTTTTCTTGAGAAAAGCATGCATTGTTTACAAGCTACAGATTAGCCCTCAAATTTGATCCGTCTCTCAACACTTTTCACTGAGCTTTGACTGGCCTAGCCCGGCCACATCCTCTTTCTCTTCTCAACATGTCCAAGCAGCAGCCTCTACAATGCGTATTTCATGGTGCAATAAAAAAGAAATTAGGTTGTGCCAGCACTGAGCCTCTGTTTATGAGGTTCCCATAAATATTTTCCATCTAAATGTGTGTCAATTTTAGAGCAGCTTCCTCCAAAGGAGGCAAACTTGATTTTGAGTTATGTCATATTCATTATATACACTTGCGATTGCTCAGTGCTCATTATTTTCTAAGAAGCCGTTTAATGTTAATGTGGCTTTATTATAAACTCCTGAAAACAAAATACACATGAATGCACACTTCTGCATGTGTAACAGTATCCTCTGTGTACAGCAGAGCAGGTTAAAATGCACATTTTCTTTAAATCAAACATTGATAGGTGTTTTTATTTTGCCCCAAATCCAATCCGTTCTATTGCCTGCATGTCATCAAACAAATAAACAATAATGTTTACCAAATGGCTTTGTTGTACAACATACCCGCTTATTAAAATGGCATCTCATTAGAAGCATTGAGCAGCCGTTTTACATGAGATTAATTGGGTTTTTTTGAAAGCACTTTCTCTTCATTATCATTCTGTCTTGCAAATGGATTCACTGCAAAGGCAATGCATATTCATTTTACAGGAAGCTTGAAAATTGTTCGGAAATGAGCCAAAGGTGGTGCCGGGCTGATGTGCCGACTTACGTTGAATAATAAACACAAGAGCTTTTGCTCTAAAGGTGAGAGACATCGGCTGTCTGCATAATACATTCGGAGACCTGCTGAAAACACGGAAAAGACTCTCACTTTTAATTTGTTTAAGCCCTTAAGAATAATTAGTATTAGGTATGACCTTTTATAGCATTTATGAACAAAAACATAGTACACATTCAAACATGTTCAGACTCAAAACAAATAGGATGTGTGTTGCTATTGTGCATGCTGCCAGGTGGAGATTTGGAAGCAAGCCATAGTTACCTCTTTCACTCTAGTGGCATTAATAATGCACACAGACAAGCTTTTACTGGTTTCTGATTTGCTATTTCAAAAGGTGGAGGAATTGTGCAGTATACTCTCTTGATAAAGTGGTCTTGTTGCACTTTTAATAAAATTAATAGGGATGATTCTTTTTTCTTTTTCTTTACACGTACTATTTTGTATGTGCAATGTGTATATTTCAACATCAGAGGAGCCCACTTGGTTGAAAGCCTGCCCGAGGCTGGGAACCAAACAAAAAGTATTCCTTTTTGCCAAGTTATGGACTCTTTTACCTGAGGCAAGATGAAGTACATCAAAGGCAAAGGGCATCCTTTGTCAGCATCTCAAACTGACAGCAAAAGCTCCACCTCAAGAGTAATTGCAGACAACCACTATTCAAAAGAAATAGTCCCTTTGGCTACACATCCAAAAACAAGAGACACAATATCACTGAGCTGTAACACACAGACAGATCCTTTCATTAACCTCCGCAGGGTTAATGAACCATTACTATAAAAAACACTACTGTTTTTTTCCAAAAAGAATAACTTTTACATTCAACTTTAAAGTGGACTGTTTTAACATGTTGACATACTAGCATGTAACAGGCATTACACATATGTAATACTATAAAATATAGAACTTGCTTTCCTTTAAGACATGTTTGCCCTCAACCTGATTCTAATTGATTTTCTGGAGGAGAAAAAGGAGAAATCAGACCAGGAAGATTAGCTAATGTCATCCTTGTGGACACATTCTCAGTCTTTAGCTGGGCATAAATGTCACTGAACAGTAAAACACTCGTTAATTAAAGTGTAATTGTGTTACAGTTGGTTCGGTGCCTCATTTAGTTCCATCTGATTATAGCAATGAACTGCCACCACAGTTTCAAAAAAAAGAAGAAAAAAAACTATAGAGACACTGACTAAAAGCCTTTGTGTAATTAGCTAATAATACAAGCAATCGGCGTCATTTTGTATCACATAGGGCACCTGGTTACGGCCCAATACAACTACTGTCTTTTAAGCCGCGTACATATGATCCGCGGTAAAACTGGGAGGTGGGTAGGGCACAGAGCAAAGAGACAAAGCGCATCTCAGTAAAGTTTTGGAATTGGTTGCGCCCATGGTTGCGCCTTAAAGGGTCATCGCCAACGAGGCCGACCAGAAGGCGGCAATTCCGAGAAGTGGCGTTGCCAAGGCCAGCGCTGTGCCTAGTTTGGCGGCAATGCACTCCCCATAGGAAAACAATGGAACGGCCGACATAGAACGGTTTAACCGCGGATCACGTGTAGGCCACTTTGCTGTTTGCCATCAGGCATCTTAACAAGATGAGATGGATTTTAAAGGTGAAATTAAAAACTTTTCTTGCCCCATAGCACTAAAAAGACTGTAATACATCTGCAGGCAGTTGACAAATGTATTGATTTTGAACAGTAACTCAACAATTTCATAGTGCCTTCAAAAGTCACTGTGTTTAAGAGCAAGGATTCAAGATTATCCACAATTAGTTGGAGATAGAAGAGAAGGAACTGTGATAGTTAAACTAGTAACAGAATCGCTTAATTGCAGTATCATTAAAAGGGTACAGAATTGGAATAGCATTTTTACGAGGACCTCGGAGCTCATTTCTGTCATCACAAATGCCACAGTGTTTTGCATAACCAAGGTTATAAAATAATAGGCTGATGATGGAAAACTCAAGGTCTGCGCGATGACCGCAGAAAATTGCTGAACGCTGTAATGTTGCTGTGGCACAAACAGGGTCGTTAAGGTTGAATAAGTACGGGCTTAAGTCCCAGAATAGCTAATTAATACAGACCATGTGCTCTTGGAGACTCATGGGAGGCCTGACACAACAAACACAGGCAGGCGAGTTGTACAAAAAATAAATAGGCTCCATTTTATCATTTAGTTGGTGGTTGTAGTAGAAAACATAAATGTAAAAGATAAGAATGTGTGTTTTGTGGCTGGGTTGTCTCAATGGGTAGAGCAGGCGCACATATACAGTACTTCGAGGTTTATGCCTCAATGCAGAGGTCCAGGGTTAAAATCCAATCTGTGATGATTTCCTGCATGTTGTCCCGCTCTTTCTCCTCTTTCTCACCTCGCTGTCCTATCAAATAAATGTGGAAAAGCACAAAAAAATAATCTTTAAGAATAAAAAAATAGAATGTGTCTCGTGTTTTTAACAGATTTTAAATCCTAATGCATTCTCAGCATGTAGCTGAGCTAATCTTCCATACATACATAACAGTAGTATCAAAACTTCTTTTGAAAGGGCCATTTGATCCATGAAACATGTGTTTTTGATTACCAAAGGAGAAGCTCAGCAAGACCTGCCCTGTCAGGGGTATTGGAGATAAATGCCTTTTAGTGATTGGCTGTACAACACATCTCTCATCAAATATTCATGCTGGAGACTTGGGAGTCTTCCGAGGATGCAGGGATATAGGATATTCTCCCATCAGTCTAGCACTGGGATAGGTAGTCAATGTCTGAGCAAAGAGCCGCCTCCAGAAGAACTTGGCTATTCAAGGCTGTTAGGCCAGCAGGAAACATGGGCTTCTCTGAGGTATCGTGCTGTACATCTCAATTTCTGCTTGTTGCTCATTCTCCTGCATTCGGGAGGAAGAAGAATGTGTGATTTCTAGGATTGTCAAGGTTGCTTTTGAAGTATAAAACTTTGAAGACTACAGATTTTTTGATTTAACTTTTAAACACTGCCGTGATCCATTGGAAGGTTGAAAGTCAGTAATGCAGTTTTTTTTTTTTCTTTCTCATGAATGTTTGCCTCTATTATCCATACAATGATGTTACTATTATCTCAGAACAGCTGAGTGTGTATATATGTATAATTTTTAATCTGGACTACCTTTTTCATTCAAGCATGATGTAAGTATTCAAAATGATTTTGTTTCTGATTTTTAAAAAGAATCTCTTTGGTGATTTTGGTATATTGTCCAAGAGTTATGTTAAAACCTTCAAAGAACTTTTTTTTTTTTGTTAAAGTTGAATTTCAGAAGATCAAAGAGAGTTGCGAGATAATGATCATCATCCATAAAGAGTGAATAATGAGGAAAGCCTTCTTCTCACATAACCATGGATTTTATTGTAATTTAAAGTGCCGTTCATCCATTTTTGGGCACTAGAGGAACTCCTAAACATGTTAACAGACATCTTAGTGTAAAGAGTTAATGTGGTTAGCTTTTTAGCAATAAGCTGCAAACTTACACATCCAGCAGACACGTAATTCCAATATTCAATCTCATTTTTGCTTGGTTTTGGTCACTACCACATCCTGAGAAAACCAACTATTTTCAACAGGTAACCTCTAGCTGTCGTCACTAGCTTTGGTGTTTGGAAGTTAGCACGCAGTGGGTTAAGCTAGATCAACCACCAAATAATGAATATTTCCAGGATCCATTATTCTCCCAGTAGAGGAATTTTAAAAAGTCCATAAAAAACGAATGAATCTCAGCATTTCAGACTTAAACTACTGTGACATGAGATTGGATGAATATCAGATGACTTCTGGCCATGGAGAGTCACATTATTAAAACACAGGCGTCCATCTCGAGTTATAACAAATCAAAGCGGGAATCCAGGAGATACTACTCCTGTGAGCAAACAAGGCTTATAGGTTATGGGCACATTGAGTCACAGCATAATTTTCAGGTTCATAATTTACTTAAAAGCAATTTAAGCTGGAATATATAATTTAAACAAACTCTATGATCCCACAGTGGCAAGAGATCATTTATATTTTAAATGTTTTGGGCATTTTCAGTCTTTATTTTGATAGGACAGCTGAAGACATGAAAGGGGCATCCAACAAATGGCAGAGGGGCCGTTCTACCAACTGAGCAATCTGGGCACCCACTAATTGGATTACTAACTAAAGATTGTCAATGTTTTTCAGATATCGATATTACTAAAAATTGGTTTAGCACAATTTGAATACAGTTTTAGGATGCATTTTCCTAATGATGTTAATGATTCTTGACTGAAATGGAGGCTGCACCTTTAAATTTACCTTAGTACTTTCAGCCGCTGTGATTAAATGCCAACCCCAGTTGTGTGAGCTCACATTCAGCTCTTTGGCTGTCTATGTTCTGCTTGACCAAAAAGCTCATTCCCTAAGAGCACTTCAATGTATGCGCTGTCATACTGGGTGAAACTGGGCCATCTTATTGTGTCTCCAGTCCTCATTTCAACACGGAGCCTTTTCAAAAGCCTGCCAGTGCCCCGTCTTCCCCTGTACTAAATGTGTTGGGAGGAGATAGTGCATTCTCATGTTATCTGCCACCGGCCTTTTGCCCCTTCAGCCATTTTCTCATTTCACAGATTTGACCAGGAGGTGACCTTGGCTCTCTAAGTGCTTTTAAGGCAGAGCCAAGTCTCCTCTTCCTTTTCTTACAAATGGAGACAGCAAGCAAAAAGGAGAAGTAGAAGGGTTTTCTCTCCAGCCTTTTCTTTAACTGCCTTTTACCTCCCTTTTCCCATCCTCTCTCATTCACTGTCCAGTTTTTTTTTTAATGGAGTAGACATGATGACAGACTGTTGTCTGCTAATTCAAGTGGGTCTGTGCTTTTAATGTAGTAAACGGCCTCAGGGGAGCAGCAGCATGACGTCAGGCACAGAGGGCAGTCAGGGAGTTGGAAGTTGGTGAGACACACACAGTCTATTAGCCAAATGTGATATAACAAAGAACTAATTGAATATATTTGCCTTGGAGAGTACTTCCCAATATTGAAACACTTATCATCTTGTGTCTCAGATGTAGGTAATAATTTATATCACCGGCCGCATCTTGACAACCTCACACAAGGGATGGGGAAGAAATGGAGACAGAGCATATGCATGTGTCTGCATGTGGACAGGGGGCGTACACATGTCAAATGTGTTTTCTTGTGGAAATAAGCAGGACAGCCTCCACCGCCATCCCTCCCAAGTGCACCCCTGGCAGAGCGCTAATCTGGGTCAAAGTGCTAACTGCTTAGAAAGGCCATGGAGAGGCTCGGCCACGTATGAATCGTTTCTCACGCCTCCCGTTCTCATTATGCTCACCGTAGCTAGAACGGTGAAAGGCTTTGATATTTTCCTCCAACCTTGAACATAAACATCCAGACAACACCCTGGAAGCTTCAGTAGCAACCACATCTTCAATCTCTTTCACATCGAGTCAGTGACTCTTCTCATCACTGCACAGAGTCCAAGAGCCTCTCAGCAGGTCTCCGTGATGAAGAAAGTAGTGTGTATGTTGCCACATCATCAACACATTAAGCTCTTTGATTGCACTCAGTTTGTCTTGCATAATAAATGCAGTCTTCCTTTCATATCACTGATGGCGTTAAGGATTGGCTGTCCAGACATGGCATGAGTGCATTTACAGCTATAAATAATACAAGACCTTTTCCTCTCCAGCCAAGTAAGTAGAAATCAAATACGGAGGGAAATATGGAACAATCTGATGAAGTTTTTTTTTTTTCATTTCAGTTCTGGACCAGGTTGGATGATCTGGGCGATTGTATTGCAGCAGTGAAAGGGCCACAGCCATTTGTTCTAAATGTTTTGATGCTTGATTGCTCTGAAGGTAGCACCAAGGGTGGCACATGCTCAGTGTTTCATGAGAATGTACTCCAGTTTGCACCACCTGTGCCACTGGAAGAAACAAAACAAGCCTTGATGCTGATGGATTGGAAAAGCTTTGTTGATGTCTCCAACACATTCTGGAACAAGAACAAGGCACTGTCCTCACACTGAATGAGCTTAGAAGGGCAAGGACATTGGGCCCGTCCGGAATAGAAAAGGGCTGTTTGGAAGTGCTTAGACATATTCTTGTATCAGAGACCATTTGGGATTTGTTATGCTCCAAGGCTTGTCTTTCACACTGATACCTTATGGGAGAACAGCTGGAAGTGCCGTTTCTCCCCCGAGGGCCACGGTGGCGGTTGGTGTGTGTGTGTGTGTGTGTGTGTGTGTGGGGGCAGTTGGACAGTGTGTCTGTGAGGTATGCATCACATTCACACACACACACACACACACACACAGACACACACACACTCTTCCTCCTCCTCCTCCTCCTCCTCCTCCTCCTCCTGCCATTACAATGACTGAGCTCAAACTGCTTACACCAGTGACAGGCCCGACACAGGGAGGCGATAGGGGAAAGCGGCACTGCTGCTGTCGTTGCTGTCATTTGTTTGCCACGTTTGATGCAGATGGGATCAATTTTATGATCAGAAAAACACTTGACAGCTTGCAGGCGCAAAGCAAGAAACAAAGGGAAAATAAGAGTTTGTGTTGTCGCCTCAAAAGACATGATGAATCCCTTTGGAAGATTACCTTTTGTGGAGATGACAGGTCATCCACTTCAAACATGATTGGCTGTTGTGGCACATGCCTTACAGGAATTACATGGCGGACCTGCAAGTAACACAGCTTTCAGGCTTTAATTTACCTCCGCGTGAGTTGATAACACCCTCCCTGACAATTCCCCACTGCATCACGATAATGAAGATCATTTCCGTGTTTCTATAAGGGGCACGGATGTCTGACAAGGGTTGCTAAGTCTTTTTAGATGACAGATTCCTTTGCCTGGCAGGCTGTAAGAATGTAGTAATTTGTAAACTGTTTGACCAATTTGAATTATTAACGAAACGGCCATTTCATAATAAAGGGATTTATTATTCCGCCCTGCGCCACAATTTTGTTATCAACAGAAGCCTTTGTTACTCTAGGCTTTTTTTTATCTAGAAAGAAAATCCATTGAAAGTGGCTAAAGGCCTGACACAAAGCAACTGCTGAATCCCCGCAAATCTGCAGGCTTAATTGATTATTTGTGCAGAGCTGTATATCTGCCAGGTGCAGGATACCCAGGGGAAATAATGTAAAACAGATAACAAGATGAAATGAGGGAGAAATCTTTTTCTATTCACAATGAGTTTTCCATCTAGGTTTTCCCATTACGGAAACGCAGCTTCACATTTAAAAAAAAAACCCCGACGTGGCCTACATTGAAACCTCAGAGTTGATTGAAGCAGGCAAGAAAAGTGTTTGTTAAGAGGTTATTTTGATTTCTGAATAACACATGGAGGGACTCGATGGTGTGTGTACCTGAGTCTCCCGCGGGAGAACATTTTATTTTCAAATTGTATCTTTATTAATATTCTGCCTCTCTCAGTTCCCTGCCGGCATTCAAAGGAATGAATTCATTGTGTCGTACACAAATGTTGGTTGAAAAAGCAATCTAGTCAGATTTTTTCACATTCAGGTTTGCAGGTGTTACTCCTCAGCCGAGTCACGTGTTCTCAAAGGCAGCTTGACATTGTGGTTTTATTTTATTTGGAAATAACTTTAAAGCAACAACCTTGGGAAGATGGAAGTGAAATTACTGTGGAACTTGACTCATGTTTGTGGCATGTTAGCGCTGCTGTGCACAATCCTGACCTTTTTTTCATTTACTCTGCTCTTCACTCCGCTTTCACAGCGCTCAAAAACAAATAGTGGTATCGGTGGCATGCAGGAGGATTGCTTCCACACGGGAACAATGAAGCCATTACGAATGGAGACGGAATGGAAAGTCTTTTGTTTTGTTTTTTTGTTTTTTTTGGTGTGATATAGAATGCTTGGCATTAGGTTGCACATCAGGCCAGACCATAATTGCCTTCTCCTCACTGGGGAGCTCCTTGTTTTCCATTTGAAGTCTGTCTTTGTCAGATTTTCCCATTAGACGGAGGGTTGTAGCAGGGGAAAGGAAGACAATTCCTGGATCAGTCATCTCATATGGTCTGCCAGAGAAGCATGGAGGACATTGATGGTGAAGCCATAGAAAGCTCGCCAAGGTACTTTGACTTTTTGCCTGGAACACAAAAAAGGAATATTATAATAAAAAAAACTAGGTCCTACTTTATCAGATATGCTGTACTGTATCTAGTGTTGAAATGATTACATGATTCAATTGATGATAAATTATTTATTCATCATACGTGGGATTTTGCTGAGTTTTAATTATGGTAAATAAAATATTTGTATTTAGGTTTTAGACTATTGGTCTGGTTTGAAGACACCATTTGGAATCTGGAATCTTGTGATGCACATTTGTTCGTTTTTGGCGTTTTTCTGACAATTTCAGATTTACTGATCACACAAAGAGATCATTTATAGATTGATAAATATTGCAGCACTTAAAATATGACACTCATTTAGCTGCATGGTCTAGCTGTAACACCATCAGCATCCATCCTTCATATTTTGGCTGAAGGTGTTACATGATTTCCAAGAATTCAGTGTTCCTAATTGTAAAAGGCACTTTGTGAAAACATTGGGAACATACTCTTTTTTTCATCTTTTTTATGATACTAGTCAATACAGAGGTCTTTACATCATTTTCCAGTTCCATTGTTTTCATTGCCTTGTGTACTCATCTTTCTGCACAGTAACAAAAAAATATTTAGCTTGCTGTGATGTCAAGGATTGATGGGCAGAAGATTTCCAGCTGCGAACATTTCCAAGCCTTAAGGGATAAGTCATGGTGTGATACAACCAGGTGATAGTAGTTTTCAGTTTTCTTTGGAGGAAGGGGAGGGGGGGGGTGCTTTCTGGGCGTATTTTCTATCTTATCTCTTTCAGGAGCAACTGTAGCAACAATCAGAATGAATTCTGGCTCCTAGCTGGGTGTGACTGTGTGACATCCAAAATGGTATTAAAAAAAGACAACAACATGCAGCGATAATTGAATTAAAAAAAATGCAAGGTTTGAGAAATCTTCAATTCAGATCAAATTGAAAATGTGGCCACAAGAATGAAAATGTAATTGAATTTGTGAGGTCCCTTATGGCTAGCACACTTTGCTTTTGTCACAGTTTTGTTGCCACCAATCTCCCTTCATGTCAATCTAACAGGATTTATCCTCTTATTGAGCACAGTGTTTTGGGGGGGGCAGACAGCTGATACGAGTTAAGTGCACAGCGCATTGCTGGGTATAAGCAAGCAGAGAGGCAGTGTTGTGGTTTATTTGGTCCAGTTCACTCTCACACACACACACACACACACACACACACACAAAGTGCATAATGGATATTTAACAGCCCTAGCCTGCTGGAAGTGTGCTGTGTCCTGAAATGGTGCTGGAGACATCTGAGGGAGTGTGTGACTGCCAGGATGACACACCCATTAAAATACACTTAGTGCATTTCACTGCTGCGGTTCCACACTGGATTCATGACACAATAATGCATACAACAACACATACATGCCTCCCTCCCTCTAGCTAATGGATGCTCCAGTGAGTCATCCATAGATCCATCTATACCTATTCCATATCCTAGCATGCTCCAAGAATAAACAGTACACTGGAGATAGGGATGATGGCGTTTTAGGTGTTCTGCTGTGCATCTCAGTCACAGTTAAATCTGGGGTACGAGAACCGAGCATGTTTCCCAGCTGTGCCTTTGGCAGGATGAGCATCTCATCCTCTTCCTGCTCTGAGCCCATACTGAATTATTGAAACAAGAGAGGCGCTTCACGTTGTCTGGTGTCATCAAGATAGACGCCCAAAATTCCAATCTGACAGATCAACTCCCCTCTAACACGAAGCAGAGAAGTTGTTTAATTGTAGCTCTCCTGCTGGATCACGCACAGAATACCATTTAGTTTTATAGTAGGTCAGGAGACTCAACATAGCTTATGTTTGTGCAAAAGGAAAGAGCTGCTGCTGAGTTCTCACCAAAGAAGATGAGGCAGGCAAGCGTTACCTGAGCCATGGTGTCAGGAGGACTTTTGTACTTGTAGCCATTAGCTGAGATTCCTCCAAAGGCTCTAATGATTCTTCTCATTATTATGCTACACTCAGCTTTCTCCAGCAAAACTCTGCCATTTTACTGGACACATAGCACACACAGTAGAGACAATGAGTATGTTTACATGAACAATGATATGCCACTATTATTCCGAATATGACGAGATTTTGAATTTGATACAGGCCGTGTAAACAGCATATTCCATTTTTTTCAGATTAAGACACGTAGGATATGCCGGTATTATTCGGGATTTAGAAGCATTCTTTGTATATGTATACAGCGCGTTCAGAATCTTCAAAAGCTACTTTTAAAGATTATAAAAGACTTTGATACCAACTGGTTTTTGGATACGCACAAACATTGCAAAGTTAACCCTTTCAATACTTGGGCTGAAGGAATGAAATAGGGAGGCTATGTTCGCACGATCGAACAAGTACGCTACCAATGTTAAACTTTGAAAAAATCCTATTTTGCACGGGTAAACAGGAATATTTGTGGAAAATTCACTTTTATTAGACATGTAAACAGCTTAGTCGGAACGTCGTCTTTTTTTGTAACAATGGTTAAAACCAGAACATTATGTGCATGTAAAAGTAGTCAATGACAGTGATATTCTGCTTTAGCCTGTACGTGGTATTGAGAGCAATCCTGACATTTTGTCTGTATATGGATCATGGATGTATGAGTTGGAGCATAAAGCCTTCATGTAGGCAAAAATACCCTGTTGATCAGCAATGCTTCCGCACTATGGGGCCTATAAAGCAGGCGCACTTAAGGACTTAAAACCGGAAAAACCACCTTCTTCCAGTTTAGCGGTCCTTTAACTTGGGATAAAATGGTTTACTTATACATTCTTCTAGACTTTCCAAATGTTATCAGGCCGAATAAATCATGTCCTGACAGTAAAACGAGTCATATCTCTGGGTTTGTGATGCTAGAAAAAAAATGTATCCACTGATTTACAGATCTTTTTTCCCCATGTAAGTATATGGGGAAAAGTCTTTGGGGGCCAGGGGGGCATCACATGATGGTCCAGGAGTTGCAATTCCACTGTTTGGCCACTATGTTTAATTTGCTTCAAAGCCCGGCACACTTCCTGGGGTCCACATACGGACACTATGTTGGTAACACAATAGCTGACAAAGAAAGACAGATTGTCTATATTGTTACAAATGTGATTATTTTGTGTGAAACACTTGAATTGACAAATGTAAATGCTAGCTGGTAACATCAGGTTCTCTTGTTTATTTGGAGAATATCCACTTTTGCCATCTCAAGGAAGATGAAAAGTTCATTCCTCAATCTGCCAAACTGTTAAATCAGAAGATGAGTTCTTGTTAGGCTGATAAAGGGTAACATGAAGTTAGCCAATAAGACATAAAGGTTGAACTGTTCTAACCCTGGCAATATGTGCTTGAGTACTTCCAATGCTGAATGCCAGCCAATTCAATGTTTGGAATATTGTGCTCCATATGATTTCTTTTTTTTCTTCCTCTTTTTGGCTTGTTATATATAAAATCAGAGAATCATTTGAAAAAGAAAAGTGTAACCCAACCACTTACTGAATATACTGAATCCTTTTAAACTTTTGAATGTAAACAAACATTTAAACACATTTGAAATGTAATTAGACATCATGTAAAATATGCATTCAACATTTGACATCTACATCACAAAAAGACCCAGCCCTTAGATACTATTTCTTTGAATGTTTACAGCTATTAACTACTGTACAACTAAAGCAGATATGAAAATTTTCTATAGGTAGTGATGCTCATTTGGGTTGTTATACTGTATAAGCGGACAAAACTGATAAATATTGTAATTGCCGGCCGTATTAATTCACACTGCTTAGAACATTGCACAGAACAGGCTGCATTGGATGGAAATGTTAAATTCAGTTTTCAAGTGTGCACAAAAGAGATATTGACTAGCCGCGTCCCAGGTGGGGCTGACTCCTGGTGCGAGTGATCGATGTGTATGTGGTCATTGAACTGCGCTTAGAGGTAGTTTGTATTCTATTAGGCATCTCTGGGGTTTTGCAGCAATGGAACAAAAGCGCATGCTGATGCCTAATTACTGGCAGAGAAAAGACTAACGCCATTGTTACATCTGTAGGTTGGTATTTCTGCTGCTACCGTTAATTGGCTGTTTCTCCCTCAGCCTGTCACAGTTGTACAGGAGCAATGAGTAGTTGGCCATCCTGAGGTGACTGAGCCTAAAAAATATTCTGTTCTAGCTTCTTCTAAATCTGTATATGTTATAGCTTCCATTGCTACTTAAGACTGCTGATATATGTAGGTTTAGCTGTTGACATCAGATATACTTTGTGATTGCTTTGTTTTATCTGCGTTGGATAGGTCACATCTGGGAAGCTACGATGGACATTGATAGAATGAATAGAAAGAAAGTAACCATCCATTCTATACTCCATTTTGTCTCTTTTTCTTCTCATCTCTGTGTTTGTTTTTCTTCTACGGAACACAAATCTGAAATAGTGAACTAAATTGGAACATCAATTGACTTTTCCCTTGATAATAGTGACAGGTGGTGGCCCGTGACAGAAAAAGTTACATTTTCAAATCAAATTGGAGTAAGCTAGCCGATAAGAGCAGACAGAAGCAACTCTTTTTGACCATTGTATTATAAAGATTATATTGAAATGCTGGCCGTGGACTACAGCACCACCCTTCATTACTGCACAGCTACACATGCCAGTACGGTGGGGGATGCAGATGCTTCCAAATGGTGTATATTTTCATTGTTATTAGTGAAGAAACATTTTATTTGCATCAGTAATCCATTGTTTGGCATGTTCATATCCTATTCAGATGTCCTGCAGTGACTTAAGTTTTTCTCTCAAGTCATTTGCCAAGATTTGGTTAACATCTTTCCCCTGAAAGGAAAAAAACACCACTCTATCACACATCATTAGTAGTCTGTTGAAGAATAATTATGATGCTACTGGAAGATAATCACGTCCTTCATGGCAGGATGGTCCCAAAAATTAATTCCCCCACAATCTGTTGATTCTTGATAAAAAGGAAAATTAATAGCATGCAGCGTCTCGGGCTGACGACATTCAAAGCAAGCCGGTCTAACGTGTCGTTTCTCATGTTTTTCTCATGCAGATCCCAGTGAGAGCTTGTACAGCATGAGGCTGGTGTGGAAATCCCTGGACAAGATGAGGTGTCTGCGGAAACGCTCCACTATTCCCTTCCTCGGTTTCCTCATCACCTTCCTCCTGTTCCTGAACCTCTACATTGAAGATGGCTACGTGCTGGTTAGTACATTTGTGTTGTGTAGGTCTTTAGTAAGCATTTACTAAAGAAAGATGTTAGACAAAGTACTACAAATGTGTCTTCCTTTCTAATGTCTGAGCAACAAATTGGCCAAATATGCTTTTGAAGCCCAATGTGTTCACTCCGTCCATGTTGTCCCTTTTATAATTGCTTGTTTTTTAAGGAAACATGTTTAAAATTTTATAACATAGACAATTTATTTCTTATTCATGATGCCATCAAAACTCACAGTACATTATCTGTGTTTGTTATTTCAATTATTAAGAGGTAGTTCACATTTTCAACTCTCTCGTGCTCTTCTAAAGTCCATTTGCTTGGCTTTGCAAACACCGTGAATGGGTTTTAAGATTTCTTTTGTCTTCAAACGTCTAGGGTTAGCTCCGACACATCAAAACACATATTGTCTCAAGTTTGTACTGGATGGTAGAGACAGGTTTAAGGAAACAAATGTCTGGTTTTAACACTCAACTGAATTATTTACAGTAGAAATTGAATTTTTTAGAATGACGTTCCTGTCCCTTTTTTTCTGCAATAGTAGTAGTAGTAGTACCTGTCTCCATTGTTCATAATGTGAAGTTTGTGTTTTTCTTGTTGTGTTCCAGGAAGGGGATAAAAGGCAGCTAAGGGAAACATCCGTCCACCCTTCAAGCTCAGAGCGATACGTTCACACCTTCAGAGACCTGAGTAACTTCTCTGGAAGCATTAATGTCACTTATCGTTACCTCGCCGGAACCCCACTGAACCGCAAGAGTAAGTTTAGTGTTTGTTTGAAGAGAAATTTGCATTGACTGTTTTTATGAGCTTGGGGAGATACAATACGTCACACAGTAGTTGTAAACATGAGCTGAGAATAAAAAGTAAAACTTAAAAATCTGTGACGTGTGGATTTAATGCCCAGAAATAAAATGCAACTGCTCCACAGAGACATGTTTTATCTCAAACACTACACACTCCTCCTTTCAAGAGTACCATGATTTAGTTTTTTGATGTTTTTTACCTAGAATACGCTCTATTTTGAGGTCCGAGGACATGAGTTAAGATTATTTTGCCAATTTTTCCCACCATCAGGAAACATTTACAATTACAGCAAACATTTAAATTAAAGATGCAAATTTAGATTTTGGTTTTCTGACCAATAATTGACCCTTTTATAACCAATAATTAACCGCTAAAAGACAAACAGGCAACTGAGTCCCAGATCACCCATCCAGGGCGCTCGGCCATACTTCCCACGTCTGCGGAGGGCTACAGATTTGTAACGGTCTCGCAGACACAATGTTGTGTGCATTGTCGTTGACACGTGCCGCCAGTTTCCTGGAACCGCTTGCTCATGCAACCAACACAAGGCTGCAGCTGGACAAGCCCGTCTCCACCGTATCCCCCTGTAGGTGTGTGTCTGCCCGGTGACTCTGTGTGTAGGACGGCTGATTTAACCCGCCATTCCTCATCAATATAGTGGCATGTCACCTCTCCACTGTGAGCGCCATCCAGCATGAGAGCCACCAACTTAGCAGAAAACGCAACCTCCTAGTGCAAAGTTTGCACGAGCAGGTAGAAATTAAGTGTATAGCCTCTTTTTCTTTACATTGTTTTATTAATATTGTTTTTAACAGTTTCACTGACTGGGTACTAATCGATCAAAAAATTTGATGGTTAACTTGTTGGTATTGAGTTTGAAAGTTTTGAAACTTTGTAATGATGAATCTTCTCCAACCTGTTTTTGCATTGCGATACAATGTACTTTAAAGTGGTCATTTGAAAGTATTTCTGTTATGTACATCATGATATTATGAAATTTCTCATTTCTGTTCACAGAGTATCTCACCATTGGCCTTTCATCAGTCAAACGAAAAAGAGGAAACTACCTACTGGAGACGATCAAATCCATCTTTGATCAGTCCAGTTACGAGGAACTCAAAGAGATTGTGGTTGTGGTCCACCTGGCAGACTTTGACCTGGTCTGGTGTGAGAACCTGGTGCAGGAAATCACCAGGAAGTTTGCCCACCATATCATAGCCGGACGCCTCCTGGTGATCCAGGCACCAGAGGAGTACTATCCGTCTCTGGACGGGCTAAAAAGGAACTACAACGACCCAGAGGACCGGGTCCGTTTCCGCTCCAAGCAGAACGTGGACTACGCTTTCCTCCTCAACTTCTGCACAAACCTCTCTCACTTCTACATGATGTTAGAGGACGACGTGCGCTGCTCCAGGAACTTCCTGACGGCGCTGAAGAAGGTGATCACCTCCAGAGAAGGTTCCTACTGGGTGATGCTGGAGTTCTCCAAGCTGGGCTACATCGGGAAGCTGTACCACTCCAGAGACCTGCCCCGTCTGGCTCATTTCCTCCTCATGTTCTACCAGGAAATGCCCTGCGACTGGCTCCTCATCCACTTCAGGGGTCTGCTGGCCCAGAAGGACGTGATCCGCTTCAAGCCCTCGCTGTTCCAGCACATGGGCTACTACTCCTCTTACAAAGGAGCAGAGAACAAACTGAAGGACGACGACTTCGAGGAAGACTCCATAGACATCCCTGACAACCCTCCTGCCAGCCTCTTCACAAACATCAACGTCTTTGAAAACTATGACGCCACCAAGGCTTACAGCACTGTTGATGAATATTTCTGGGGGAAGCCTCCTTCCACAGGAGACTTCTTTGTCATAGTCTTTAATAAATCTACCAAAATTAGTAAGATTAAGATTGCTACTGGTTCTGACGACCGTCAGAATGACATTCTTCACCACGGAGCTCTGGAAGTTGGTGAGAAACTAGTTGGGACTAAAAAAGGGAAACAGTGTTCCTCTTATATTACATTAGGGGAGTTTAAAAATGGCAACATTGAGGTTCAAGACGTAGACCACAAAATTGCCTTCGACATTGAGTGTGTTCGCATTGTGGTGACAGCCAGTCAGAAAGAATGGCTCATTATTAGAAGTATTAGTTTATGGACTACACAACCCCCCAGCCAATAAGGACTACACACAAAGACTCTTAGTATGTCATAGAGGCAAATGTTTTTTTATTATTATTATTATTATTATTATTATTATTATTATTATTATTATTATTATTTACTAATGTATGTATATCCAGGTTTATTTATTCATTTTGTATGTATTTATTTATACTAATTTTGATTGCCAACTCAATCTATACTTTTTATACCTGAAAGTTGTAACCTTAGTAGAGCATCTTCCAAGTCATTCGTATGGACTCTCCAGCTGACCTCAGAGTATTCATGAACGTTTGTTTCTTTCTTTCTTTCTTTCTTTCTTTCTTTCTTTCTTTCTTTCTTTCTTTCTTTCTTTCTTTCTTTCTTTCTTTCTTTCTTTCTTTTAGATTTTGATAGCTGTCCTTAACATAGGGCTGAGCGATAATTCAGGGTTGTGTTTTACCAACTTTAAGTGATATGATGACATTCTTCTGCACAAATCCTGTGAAAAGACCAACACCAACAAGTAGTGCCATGTAGCCAAAGTCTGATATATCGCTTTACTATGTGCCATAGACTTCCATTGTTGTCCAAAATCAGTGACCCATACTGTTTTATTGGGTGAGATGTTACTTAGTCAATCCGTCATACACTGTCATGAAATATTTAAGTACTGACTAACTCTAACCCTAAACAGGGAAGGTAGAAAAGATAAGATAAAGACATACAGTGCTGCGCCTGTTTAGGCTAAACAACGACATAGCAGCTGAAAAACTTAACTTAAATGCTAGTTTACAATTCAAATGTTTAGAATCCATCACTGAATCATCATTATTATAATAATATAATTATTTCAGTAATTATGCATAAAAAAATCTCACATACCCCCTGCAGTACTCCAAAGTACCCTGAGGGGTACTAGTACCCCTAATTGAGAATCACTGAGCACCAAATGTGTATTAATCTGCATCTTAAAACAGATTTAGACTGGGTAGGGGAGTCAGAAAGTACTGACATTTTTGTCTTTTTTTTGTTTTTTCATGGGATTTGTTGACATGACAAATATATAGAATCACACCAGCCTTATCGTTCAATGGTTCTAAGCAAAATGGAGTTAGGGTTTAAAGTGTTTTGTCTGGTCTAAAGGATATTAGTGAAACATGTCTCATTGCAATGAACACCAATTTCATCATTTCAAATCCTAATACATACATATTAATATACCAATATCATATTATTCATTTCAACCATATCGCTCAGCCCTACACAGCACCCTGAAAACATATCTGTAAGTCATTCATTATTTATGAATGTTATGGAAAGCTCTTTGGAAAAGTGCTTCAAGGGAGAAATGAAGACAAATCTCACTCACGGAACAGCGTACTACTGATTTAATACAGTTCGACCATAGTATTATGAACCACTAATTGTCTATAAATGTCGGGAAAGGATAGTTATTAGAACGTGTCGCTAAATACTTTTTAGAAACAGGTTCTCCTTGAAAATACTGTCCAATTAAAGCTATTGTGTCTTCTGCAATTTTTCATGACTGATATCAAGCCTGCAAGTGTAGCCCTGGGATTTCTCTCTGACAATGTCCCCATTTAGCCCTTAATTATTTTTACAGTTTGAAACCCCACCAGGACAAGTATCAGAGGTCATTGTTGCCTTGAATATTCATCATGTCACAGCTAACGTTTTCAGCTTCAGACATTCTTTTCCTAATTTAATCATTTTTCTCATTGTGTTTGAGGCGAGCTTGGGAGTGGGCTGAGCTCTTTTACTGGCGCTGTATGTTCCGTCAGGGCTGTTGACAGGAGAACAATGTTTGTTTTCACCCATCTTCTCCAAGAGCTGAGATTAGATTGCACAGTGAAGAATAGGCCAGGTCTGCTCTTAGGTCTCTCTTTTTTTTTTTCCACCACAGCACAATTTTCCCCCAGTAAATTGGTCTGTTTGCCTCCCTTTCTACACCAGCAAAACAACATCTCCCCTGAAGCTATAGGATCTCAATTCGCTCTTTTCCCAATGTTGCGCTCTCACAACTCCAATGTTTCTGCTCGTACATGGTTGCCTCTCTGTGATCTTTGCTCTCGCTTCATGCAGTCTGCTGCTGCTTTGGGGAAACTTGCTTGTATTTCCTTTGAAGATCCTTTTCAAATTCCCCACCACTGCTTC
Source organism: Percina caprodes (assembly GCA_013375575.1). Classification (NCBI taxonomy): domain Eukaryota; kingdom Metazoa; phylum Chordata; class Actinopteri; order Perciformes; family Percidae; genus Percina; species Percina caprodes. The sequence goes on from JABXJD010000001.1 coordinate 2,657,360, forward strand.
ATATTCTTAAACAGCAAACATTTGCAAGAATTAATGCTGTACATGTTAACTGATAATCACCGTGATGCTCGAAGCAATTCAGAGCCGCGTTTCAAAAATAACCCTGTCATTTTTCACGTTCATGTAATTAGGAGCTGACGGTGAGCAACGTTCAGTGACAGATTTGTTTCTACATTGAAAAGGCATCTCTCAACAATGCAATAAAGAGGTAAATGTTTACATAACACTGACGTTCTTTAGGAACATGAGGTGAAAGCAGATCGTCATTAAGCATGCGGCGACGGTTTTGCAAAGCTTTGTTCCACTGTTGCAATAGCCAGCTGTTCAGTGTTTTCCCTCAAGGTCTTGTTCAGTGTCACAGATCGAGACCTTTCGTAGATTAGCTTGTACCGCCACCTCGAAATCCTTCCTCAGCAAATCCCCCATGTGCCATCTGAAATGAAATTAGAATGCCCACCAACACAATATAGCTTATTGTTTTTCTTCTGCATTTCCCTTGAAAAGTCGCTATTCATTTTGGTGAATGATTCTGTGACCTGCATGGATCAGGTCCTTGGTGGGGGATCTTGTTTGAATGGATGTTGCTCGGAAACACAATTTACATTGTGCTGCACGTGTGGTATTCTTTATGACGCACACCATGGTGCCAGTTCAGCCTAGTATTACCTGCTTATGAGCTGTAAACACATGATGTCACCGCAGGGCAGTTAGCTGTTTTACAAGTGTAATGGATAGCTTTGATACGCCTCATGCCCAAGTAGAGCAAATGTGTTGTGAAGATGATATATTTGGAGGAGAAATTGCTGTCTGATCTCTATTTGAAACAAGATGCCAGCTAAAACTAGCTGCACGATGCAGGTTTATGGACAGATTTACATCTTGGGGATAACAACAAAAGCTGCATAAATTCCTCAACTGGATGTCAGCAAACTGCTGCGCACAGCATTCTTTTGCTATTGGCAGCCTGTTTGGAAACCTCAATCCATACTAGGGCCTTGAGTGAGGATCAATTATACTTTAGGTCAGTGATGGAGTACTCAAATCCTGGACTTGGTCTCAAATCTAACTTGAATCGCTATGCTCTGGACTTGTGACTTGACTTGGACCCGCGCACTGATGACTTGGACTCAAGGATTTATTTTATGAGAATTAAGCATTCATGAAATAGGATTCGGATAAAGGATGAAGTTTCTGACTGCTTGGATGTGTAATAGGCAGTGACGGCATACTCGAGTCCTGGACTCGACTCTGACTCAAGTCGCTATTCTCTGGACTTGTAACTCGACTCGGAGTCAAACTCAGGTAATGGTGACTCGGCTTGGACTCTCTTCTTTGGACTCAGACTTAGACTCAGACTCTTCTGGTGACTCGGACTTGGGGACTCAAGACTTGACTCTGACTTGACAGTTGGTAACTACACTACAACACTGCTTTAGGCTATATTTCACTTAATACTAAGGGATAATCCTTCCTCTTATTGAGTACTTACGGCTAACAAATGGCCATCTTCCCCTTTCCATTTGTCAAGAACTAAACACTAACTACATCGGCAGATCTCTGTGAGAAAAAGGAGAGTGTTTGGGACAAACTTGCAGGCAGGTAACTGTCTAAGTTTGTTTAATTACATTGTCTGTGAGGGTCTGATCCCCAAAGCTTCAACCAAGTGATGAATGTGATTATGATGTGTGGATCCTGAGTTATTTGAAATGTGAGCTGTCTTCCAGTGGAGCATGTACAAAGTGCATGAACAAAATGATTTTTCAGTGGATAAAAACAACTCCTTTTATACGTCAGGATCTATGAGTTATTGTTCAGCTTCTGCTAATAAAATTGTACTGGGTTTGTACGTAGAAGCCTACCGATACTACCTTACAACAGGTTCGGAGTTCACATGTGCTGTATATTGTAAGGTGGAGCGAGTGTGTTAAGATGTTGTTTCTGTGTCTGTTTTACTTTCCAATGTTCTCTAAATGGTACTGTATTGTAAGATGACATATATATTTTTACACGTATCATTTCAAATGTTGTATTGTATATATTGTATTTAAAATGAAATCAGATTAAACGAATGAATGCCAACTTTGTGGTGCATTGTCTGCTGAGACACAGAGAGCAGTGTGTGAGAGAGCACAACATATTGAATATGTGTCTGCAGCTTCAGGGCTTGAGTATTGGTTTGATGGAAAGTATTGGTTTGTTTTGCTTGAGGAAAACAAAACAATATTTACATGACCCTGAATCAAAAATGTTGTCCCTCTGTCTTTGATTGAATATGTCTTGTTTCACTGTTAAAATGTTAATGAATAAAAGTAGAAAATACAGCATACATTTTAAATGTATAAACATAACTGACATTTGCAGTTCCTTGAAACTTGCAGCGAGAAGAAGTCTGTCTGACTTAGATCTTACTGTAGCCAAAAGCAAAAGCCATACATTATTCATTTTAATATTCATATGCTTACTGCTTCTTCTTTTTTTTTTTACTGCCTTCTTAATGAAGGTGTGGGGGATGGTGCTTGGGGGGATACTGTACTGTTTAAAGCAACGTGATCTTGTGTATTTGTGAAGATGGGCCATAAATTCTTCTATATAAAATGCATTGTCAGACACCTGGGAACATTGCTAATAAGGACAACAGACAAAAATTGTTCAATGCAAGATACTGTATATGTATTTGCCTGTGTAAAGAGACACGTGAGGCTCAGTTTGGTAAGTGTTTGTTCAACCTCTAGAGGCCAGAACATGTTGTGTTAAAAATCCCACCTCTTCTTCTAGGTGTCATTAATTAGTGAATGCACACGTCATTCACACATACAGTCCTGTTAAATTCAGGGCAACTCACTCTTCACAGTGATAGCAGTATTCCCAGCGTCCATAGTAAAGCCCGACCGATGAAGGAATTTTAAGGCCGATACCGATACGAATATTTGTTTATTTAAAAATCCGATATGCCGAAATATTATATAATATATATATATATATATATATATATATATATATATATATATATATATATATATTTTATCTAGAAACGTGTTACAAAACAAACAGATTTCCCTAACATTAGAGTTCTCACTAAAATAATATAATAATAAATTGTCATAACAGAACAGAGGAACATTAAAATATATTAAAGTTCTGATAAATAAAAGGTATAAAAATACAAACTTAAGATATGAAACTTAAAGTCCTTTGAACAAAAACACAAAAATCTGTGCTGCAAACAGGGACGTTGTATAGCGCCCTCTGGTGGACAAACGATACAGCGCCAATGCTCATAACATGGTTGACAGTCCGTTTTTATTTTTCATATATTCATATATTTATCAGAATCATTCTTTGTCATTATAAATTATTCTGATGAATGAATACTTAAGATTATCTTTTAAATCGGCCATTATAAATGTCAATACTGGCCGATAATGACATATCGGTCGGGCTCTAGTCCACAGAGGATAAGCATCCATTGAGAAAATGTAAAAATAATGCATTCATTAAAACTTTAGCTCTTCAGAAGCGTCAAAGGTAATGGAGTTGACTGTTGACTGGCCATCCATAGCCCCTTTCACACATGCACTACACCTGTAAATGTATTACTGGGAGGAACTGTATGTGAGAACACAAATGTCCAAATCAGTTGGTCACGTCAGGTCCCTAGTATAAAGTTTGTGTAATGTCCGATTTATCCCATGTCTGAATAGAGCAACTCATTGTCCAGAGTGGGCCTGTTGATGCCGTTCTTATCAATCCACTGGCACAAAACCAAAAGAATACAAAAATCCAGTGAGTGAAAAAGAAGCGTCATTTACATGAAGACGCCAATGAAAATGTCTAATTTGAGAGACAAGAAGGATACAGTAACATCTGTCGGTAAGGCCGACCCCGAAATTGTCAGACAAATTGAAGCAAGGCAAGAAACTTGGTTCTTTACTGTATGACCAAATTATGAACCAGCTATGTGATTATGGTGTAATTGTGATGTCGTGCCTATAAAAAGTTAAGAATAAACTTCCAAACAATAAGAAATGGCATGCACAGCTAAAACATGTAGTGATATACCTGAAAAAAAGCTAAATGGGTCAAACTGAGCAAAAACAGCCTGTGATTTATTTGTTTTATTTGCAAAGAATTAGACGGGAACATACCGACAAGAACCACTCCCAATGTTAATTTAATTATTGTAGCTCATAGCTGATGGGCACAATTTGTATCACAAATCATGTCCCCAAATTAAAATGAATTTCATTCTTGCTGTCAGACATTTTATTGGTTCTGAACTGTTTTGATGAAGTCAGGAGATTTAGAGAATTATCTCAACTCATAGAGGAGCATATCATTTGTTAATTGAACAGATTGGGCATTCACAGTGTTGTGCCTATTGCCAATTGCGTGTTTAAAGGTCCCATAGCTTGAAAATTTCACTTTGTGAGGTTTTTTTACATTAATATGCGTTCCCCCAGCCTGCCTATGGTCCCCCAGTGGCTAGAAATGGTGATAGGTGTAAACCGAGCCCTGGGTATCCTGCTCTGCCTTTGAGAAAATGAAAGCTCAGATGGGCCGCTCTAGAATCTTGCCCCTTACGAGGTCATAAGGGGCATGATTATATCCCCTTTCTCTGTTTTTGCCACCCAGAGAATTTGGCCCGCCCATGAGAAAAAGAGAGACATCATGGCTTTCAAATGAGCAAGTTGGTCAAGGCCACACCCCCAGCCTCCAGCCACCTTGCCCCCTCAAAAGCAACAGACACAGAAATGGCACGTCCTAAGGAAAGCTCATTTTGGGACTGTCTCTAGTGGCTGTAATTCTGCACCAAGGCTGAATTTCTGGAAAGAGACTTGAGATAAAGTATTAGGGGACCACTAAGGCCCACATAAAAGCATCCGAAAAGCACCATGTCAAGAGCATTTTGGCACATTACAATTCACAACAGTGCAATTATATTTAAAAATACAATATACAGAAAAATTACATTAATATGTAGACATTTCATCAAAGGTTTGGAAAAAAATATTACAGAATCTGTTATCAGAGTCACAGCTATTGTTGTATGGCAAGTTTGATAAAGGCTACTTTTGATAATGGAGTCGACTCATTTAAAACCTTCAGGCTTTCACAGTTCCAAAACCATTTCAGAGACCTTGAGCAGTTTGTCACAGTCGTCCCCAACTCTTTCCGTCTCCTGTCCTTCAAAGTCATCCAGAACCAAATAGAAGGTAAGCGTACATGACAGCCAGGCACCTGAGAAAGCACAGATAATGCATGCTATGAAGGAGCCAGGGTAGGAAGTAGAAAAACAATATTCCACATAACAAGACCTGCACTGTGCACAGTAAAAGACATCAGCCAATCAATTGCTGTGGTTGCCATGGTGCTGCCAGAATGCACCTACACGTGGGCCAAATCCCACATGATGCCAGAATGATATGGATTGTGTGGATTTCCTTATTTTCTTTTGATCTGTCCTGCTCTCGTGCCTCTGGGAATCCACCTCTGTGGTTGGATTATAATTTTGCCTCACATTCACTAACCATCTATGAAGAAGCAGCAGCAATGTGTGCAGCAAAAGAACAATGACCACGGCCCATTTGATTTCATTTTCTCGTGCAGCAATGTGTGCAGCAAAAGAACAATGACCACGGCCCGTTTGATTTCATTTTCTTCTCTCAAGGTACAGACACAATATGTTTCCAAGCAAACACCAGTGCCGCATCAAAGCATGTCAATAGCTTTTGATTAGTAGCCTACATTTTGTGATGTGTCGTTCATGGAGCATTTCCAGCACAGGCCCACAGGTGCACCAGCTGAGGAGCGAGGGCTAAGCTGGGGAAATGAAGCTGAGGAGATAAAAGACATGTTGGAAAAGCATAAAAAAGAGGTGCAATGAACACACGAAGGGCTCAGAACAGGGATTTAAAAATATTGAAGTTGAGGCAAAGCTGAAGGCAGGAAAACATGAAGCAAGCGCATGTGATGAATGAATTGTAATAATCTGGCATGGAATTTGTGATTGTGTGTCTACCTGTGATGGAGGGGCCTCACAGCGTTCAGGTGCACTCGGGCTGATGAGCATTCAGTTGGAGTGGATACTAAGAGGCCTGAGCCAGCCTGAGCTAGCCGGAGTCAGCCTGAGCAGCTGGGTATTGAACCATTTTTATGATGGGAACGGAAAAAAAGGATGCATTCTTATCCGCCAAATCTGTGATGGAAATGGCCGACGGTGAGAATGAAAGCACGTCAAGCATTCAATCAACATTTGTTTCCAGATGGTGGCGAATCAAAGCTATGTAAAGTGGAGTCTGCACATGTGCTCCACGTGGTACAAAGGGACGAGATATAACTGGCCACGAGTTTAATTACACGGGTTAAGCCGCACTCTTATGGTACAATTGATCCATTGCAGTGGTGCAGACACGCTAAGAAATTCCTTTCATTTGCTGTCATGATGTTGAACATTAACAGTGAACCATCCCAGCAGAACACTGTGTGCTTCACTCTAACTGCTCCCATGGCATTTGCAGGGTCTTCATGAGGAGTGGAGATAAAAGGAACAGTGCTGCAGGCGCTGTTGGAGCCAGCTCCTTCTTCAGAGTGGATAGTCCCTACGGCGAATGAGCTATTTAATCGCTCCCAATTGCTTTGCCTCAAAAAGGTGTGACCCCCAATCCCCCCACCCACACTCCCCCCTGCTACCACCACCACCATCCTCCCATCTGTCTCTCATTCTTGCCAGCGAATTAATCTTGCCACAGGGAGATGTGCTGCCACTTTTCCTTAGTCCCTTCTTCCCTAAACCTCCACTTCCAGTTTTGTAACGCCTTTAGCCCACTGGCAACAGGGAAAGGAGTAATCAAAACAATTACCAAAGTCCCATTTTGTTTCATAGGAGACTTGTTTTTTTTTCATGTGAATCTTCAGCCAGAATTAAACAGGTTGTGTCTTGGGGGGTTTTGTGGAACATCAAAAAGGCAGCAGCTGTCACAACACAAGAAACACTTCAGTTTCATGCTGGTTCTACCAGCAGCTTTATCACTTGGCTCTTTTAACAAGAGATCCACAACCAATTACCAAAAAAAAGAGGGGAAAAAAGAATGTGTGAAGCAAAAGCAGTCACCTTGATATGTTCACACTAACAGTTATCAGAAGACATCCTCTCATCAGGAATGGTGGGATATATAGCAATCTGGATTATCGTGCAGAAAAGAAAGCAGCCTCACTTCACGTTTCACTGCTGTTACCTCGAGGGATTGTTATCTATTTTCCGAAAAGGAACAAATAGGACCGTCTCAATGCTAAGCTTACCTAACAGTGTGTCTCGTGATCCCAACAGCTGAAAAGAAAAGCGAGGCAACGTCTTTGCAGATCAACGGACCATTGACTTTGATGAGACAAAACGAGCTCACCACAAGATATAATGTGTTGCCTGGCCCTACCCACTGCCCACTGTTCATATCTATCCCCTACAGTAACTCTCATACTCCCGGGCATGTTGTCGAAAATTGTAAAGGCCTTAATTAAAGATTAATGTCAGGGCTTCTTGCATGCGCTGCTTAGATAACCCATTTCCCAGGGCGCATTGCGAAAAAATGCCCAGGCTGGACACCAGATTTTTCAGCTTTCAGAACAAAAGCTATCAGCTCTCTGGCCAACATGATCCTTTCAGCTGAAGGACAAGCAATAACAGCTCTGCTGCTGCCTTTGCGATGCCACCACTGTGACTGGAACAGGGGGGAGGTAGAGTCATTTTAATTATCACACAAGCAGGCAAAGAGACACAACCCACCACCACCACCCCAACCCCAACCCCCCAACAACATGATCCTCTTCCTTTTCATGAAGCCTGTTTATAATGTCAGGGCATGCCACAGAGTGGTGGATCTGTCGGTGGGAATCAGCCTCACTCTCTCCACACAAGGTGGAGGAGGTGGAGATGCATGGCGCGTTTGTACAGGCAGAGCCATTCAATCATGTGTATGCACACGTGTTCATGTTTTGTCAGCAATTTCAAATAGATATATAGGTGAGACCAAACCAACTCAAGTGGAGTGCCAACACTGCAGTAACAGGACAATATAAGGGACAACTGGAATTATTGGGTCTTTGTAAATTATAGAGTGGGGTCTAGACCTACTCTATCTGTGAAGTGTCTTGAGATAACTCTTGTTATGATTTGATACTATAAATGAAACATAACTGAATTTAATATAATACAAGATCTTTCTTCCAGCATTTCAAGGCTATTTCTACATTTTCCAATTAAAAAAAGGAGGTCCACGATCAGTGACACAACTACAGAGTAGAGTGGAGTAACAGTTACAAAAGTAACGCAATTACAGTAATGTATTCCTTTTTGCTGCAACTCAATAATATAACGCAATACTAATTACATTTTGGTAATATTGTACTACATATTTTACAATCTGAGTAATGCGAGATACAGCGCATTTTAACCCGAAATTTAGTCAGGTTTGCTTTTTTAAGAATACACCAACACTGCAAAACACAGAAAAAAAAAGTCTGTGAGTGTAATTTCCTGTTGCTGGAATTCAGTGGTTGAGATGACTGCACGGACAGATACATTTGTGAGCTGGACATTATTTTCAGGAGTTATTACGCTGTGCTGAACCAAGGTGATGTCCTGTCACTGTTCCCGTGGTCAGAGCCAGAACCAGAGACGGTACAGCGCAGACAGCCGTGTGGAGCGTGTGTAGCAGCTGACAGATAACAACAATAATGTTTAGGCTTGCTACACATAATATCATACATTTTATCAGCCGTGGAAAGTAACTATGTCGTACTTCAATACAACTGTAAGGTACTTTCAATTGAGTATTTTCATGTTCTCCTACTTGCCTATTGTACGTTTTACTTCTTGATTTATTTTATAGCTTTAGTTACTTTGCATATTCACGTTGATTGTACAAAATATCAATAAATTATGATGTATTAAAGTCGATGAGACTTTGTTGTGAAATTCACAAGCTACCTACCAAGTCATACTTCTGTTGTTATATTGGTGAAATTAACTCAAAAAAAGTAAAGCATTACAATTCAGAGACAGTAATGTTCTAATTACTCTCAAATAACAGTAACTAGTAATATATAATGTATAATATATAATGTATTACATTTTGGAAGTAACTTGCCAAACACCGTAGACTAATTAGCTTCCATGTTTACAATCAATATGATAAATCCATATTGACAGAGCATTGCAGAGGGGCTACGAGGGGCTTTGATGGTCTCCAAGGATTGTTAGTTAGCTCTTTCTGGACACCTCCATTGTGAGATACAAATCTGTTGGAACCTCTCATATATGTAAAACTAGTACACATTGCAATATCCAGCAGGCTGTCCCGGTCAGTAGATAACAGATGCAAGGTTTCAAACAGTTTATCTTCTCTGGAGGGAATGGTGTCTGATCCTTGCTTTCTTTGCTTAACATCTCACATGCCAAAATGACCGTATTATTGCTGCTGTGTGAGCAACTCCCTAGCCTGATAGCCGGGCAGTTTCAGTCATGGATTCAGTCTGGTTTTTCCGTTTTTGCAGTTTCCTGTGGGTGCAGGATTGATTTTGTCATCAGACGTCATCTCTGGTCAACAATAAAGCTGTGTTTGTCAGTGCACCTACAAAGTCCTCATAACTATACAACAATATATGGAATTTTTTTGGTGATATTCATTTAAACGGTCACAGTTTGGTTAGGTTTTCGACAGAAAATCACGTAGCTCTGTCTGTTCCGTTTGTTAAGTTTAAAAAAACCTTACCATTTACTTTTAATTTACACAGGACACAAACCTCGGCCTCCTGTCTGAAACTCCTGTGTTTGTTTGACCCATCAACCACCCCAACCTACCTCATTATATGGAAATTTGACGTTCTTATACTTTGTCACCTTACTCTCTGCTGCTCCATTATAAACATAAATATAATATAAGTCATGATTGCTGAATGAAGATATTACCTATTTCAGGGAAGGACAGTCTCTAGTGCACAGGTAGCATAACTCATGCCAGTGTACAGAGAATTGCAATCAAAGTAAAGACAATTTGCATGTTTAACGAGCAATAACACACGACAAGGTGTCATGATGTAGGAAAATAGGAGACAAGATGGAGTTTATGATTTATACAATGAAAAATGAGTTTCCCCCACCAAGTCAATTGTTTTCCAGTATCAGGATGCCTCAGAGGGCATGATCACAGTTTCAAGAATGACAATTACCAAAGAAACAAAGCAGACGCTGTGTTTAATTATCTCCAGACACATACTCAGGAAGATTTCTTGAAGATAGTACCTGCTTGACACCGGTAGTGTTACTGTGTCCAACTGCCGATGACCAAAGCTGGATTTGGCCCAAGCAACCAAAACTCCAGGAGACCTAAAAACTCCAGACCTATTGTGTGTCAAACGGTTTGTATGTATTTTATTAATAACATTTTTGAGAATGTTCTCAACTAAGGACAATTTCATGAAAAATGATGAGGGACCAGTTTTGAAGATGGTCACGTTTTAATTCATTATTTTAGCTTTGTGCAAAAACCCCATTGCTTTCCAGTGTCAAAAGACTTGCATTGGCTATGTTTCCATGTTTCTAATGTTTATTTATGAGAAACAAGCTTAAAACAAAAGATTTTCTGTGACAGAGAAATATAGGTTGGTTAGGGTTAGGGTTAAGGTTAGGGTTAGGGTTAGGTTTAGGTTTAGGGTTAGGGTTAGGTTTAGCTTTAGGGCTAGGGTTAGGGTAGGGTTAGGGTTAGGGACAGGAGACAGGAAAAACCCAACCCAACTTACATGAGGGAGGATTTTGAATTAATATTTATTCTACTACATATAGTTTGTTTAATATACCATGATCAGTAATTAAGAACAGTACACTACAGTGAATTGTTAAATATTCCTATCTAACTTTTAAGATTTCTTTTCCGTGTGTATATGAGCAAACTTGCACAGATTTTCACATGGTTGTTGTCTTTGAAAGGTTTATGGTAAAACATTCATGTTAATCTGACCCACAGTTGAATCTACCTGTTACATTGTTTGATGCACAGAGCTGTACTAGATGTAGTTGAGATGTTAAAATGTAATTCCAATTTAATACCATGTATGATGTCACCAATTGAAGGCCCGCCCTCGAAGGCTCTGATTGGCTTGGTTGTTTCTCTGACTAGGAAGTCAGTTACCATAGCAAACGTCAACCTCTTTGATGACTGGAGATGTGAGAAACCTGGATATAATTTTAACTGACAAAAAAGGCAGTTGTCAATTCAGATGGCAAACACTGATGCTAACTCATTTTGGAATGAAACACCTATACACTAGGTGAAATCTCAAGTTCCTCTTTTTTGTTGTAGTTTGTGTCAACCGGCTGTCTAGGTCTTAGTAACCAGAGGGCTACATTTTACAAGTGACAGCCATACCTGTGACAATAAACAGCTCAGACATGGCTTGTCCTTTCACTGCCATTGCTGAAGGCTTCAGTGATGCTGCCCATATGTGAGGCCTAATTACTTTCTCAGCTGGCCCCCACCACAAGTTCACACTTGTTATGCCACTGTCCCATTCACACAATCAGATTTTTCACAAAGGGAGCTAATCTCATTCCTTCACAAACCATTATCTTGATCGGACTGGCTTTTTACGCAATTTGCTCCGCTGTCCAGATGAGAGACTGACTTTCCTTAAGCGTGAGTGAAGACACTCATCAGCATCCCACTGAGAAGTTTCAAACTGTCAGCCAACATTCACTAACTCGAAATTGGAGTTAAATTGAAGAGGCGTCCGGCTGGAAAAATGCCAAGACAAGCAGGCCCAAGCATCGCTGCAGCGGCAGATGTCGATGAAGGTTTTTAATGGAGTTGAATTAATTCACGCAGGGTGTAATTTGTCCTGTGGATGTGGGAGGCGTACTAAGTTTGAACTTGTTCAGGGTCATGAGAGTCATTATATTGATAGACATCTGCTGAGGCGGCCTGCAAATTTGCAAAAACTGACAGATCTGCTCCAATGCTGAGATGATGATGAATTGCATTACTCAAATGTGGAAAGAGTTGGTCTGCATGTTTGTAGATCTCAATTTGACAGGAAAGCAGGTTCCAATCTTGTTTTTTTGGAAGTTGATAGTGTAGGCAACCCTACCCCTTGTTGTTGTTGTTTAGATCTGCCTCAAGGATTGTGCCTAGGCTGTAGGATGGCAATCACCAAAGCAACAACCCCCCTTCAGGCGGTTTTGCTGAATTTCTGCCTAATACACCTTCACCTGGTAGATTTGTTTTACAGTTATGTAGAGCAGCTACGGTCCAATCAGGCCTATTGCCTTTCTGTTACAGACTGATCAGTGTGTCGGCCATGCTACTATCACATTTTACTGTCTGGAGCTCCATTCAAGCAGTTGGGTGTTCTGGGCCCAATCCAATGCAAATGTACTCCAGTTCTCCTTGGCATTGTTACTAATCAGAAATAGCCTGAGGCCCCAAACTGTCACTTTTAGTAGGAAATCTGAGTGTACTAAGAGGCAGAATGTAATTTTAGTGTCAGTTCAGAAATCAGTGAAATAGGAATACTGCATTGTCTATTAAAATTAAAGTCAGGGCCAATTTTCTGTATTGTGAATGAATATTCTTTGGGCAGAATATAGAGAGAAGTTTCCGATTCTTACCAAAAGGTTATTTAATTAAGATATGCATACAGTTACCAAAGTCTGGATTAGTGTTGTACTGCACTGCCACCTACTGGTACATATCGCCTACATGGGTACCCTTAAAATGTTCTGACTCTTATTAAAGTACTATTTCACCATATGGCAGAATATTTCCACTTGAAACCACACATACAAAAACCTCTGTACATACTCAAGAGACTTCCAATCTGCTGCCATGAGCATATGTTGTCCCAACTGTGATTCAGTTGTTTTATTTTGTAGGTGAAGTGTTGCTTTAGGTGAGAAAATGCAAAATCTCTTTATGAAAATGAACTCCCTGGATAGAGAATAAAATAGCACAAACTATGTCTGCTTTGGTTTCATTGTGTTAAGGTGAGAGTTTAAGTGTTCACCTTGAAGTATTCAAAGACTTGAATGCTTTTAAGGTTTTTCTAAATGGAACTAAATGACTTGTGGAAAATTTGTTGAGCAAAGTATCATTATTTTTTATTCTCTAGACATTGTAATCTCACTGAAATTACCGTTTGCTGCAAAATGTTAGGTGGATGTGTAGTGCAGGCAGAATCTGTTGGAAAAAAATATACTACAAACGCATTTGAACATCTCTGATGGTCTCCCCATTTAAAAGTCTGCAAATAAGGATCCATATGTTTTTGGACTGATATAATTGCATTAACCCAAACTAGATTTGCTCAACAGAGCTGCTTTGTCTCTAACTTTAGGTGTGTCTCACTCAGTATAAGCTACATATTCTCAGCCAAAGGCCAAATGTAGACATCAGACAGTACAGCTCCAGATCTGTTCTTGCATTGGAAATCCACATTGCATGATAATGAATACTTGTGAACACTACCATTACAAAGTTATTTAAACGTCTATCTCACTGTTAACAGTTGAGTTCACACTTTCTGCTGCTATTTGAGGAGATTTGTTTTCAGTTGCCATTTTTTTGGGCTGTTTGTCTTTTCAATACACTGTTCTTCTGCCTGAAAGGATACTTGTATTTCAGTGACACAGTCATTCACACTGTAAATCAGGCCATCAGACTTGTTAAACAACACTGCCATCCTCTGCCTGTGGTGGGCACATACACTGGTGGTCACTGACATGAAGGGAATAATGATGGATGTTGCCTATGGTATTTTTGCAACCTTTACTTATGCAAAGTTTGCCCTTTTTCCTGCCACACACAAACAATTTGACTCATTCAAGTGGAGCCAATTGAAGCTGGAGCTGAAAGGCACCTTGGCAGTAATTGTTGAGGGGAAGTTTAAACAGCAGCTTTGCAATTCAACTTTTTTTCAACCTGAGTGGATAAATATCTACCTGAAGTGGAAACTAACCACAGTAATGGCTGCAAATAATGATATCCTATCAATGTAGTTTGAGTTTGGTGATAGGCTGTGAAGACTCAAGATTCAATGAGAGACCATTTATGTGTGCAACTTCATAATTTCTTCACTCAAGTCCGCTCTATCTCTTAACATCATTTATTTCTTTTTCTCCCCAGGAAAATCGAAAAGATTAATTCGATACAGTAGAAAGCAGAAATAAACCTTGATGCACCTTAAATCCAATAGCATTGTTAGGTGAAGTTTTACCTGCTGATGCTATAATATATCTGTCTCTGAGACCCCCCCCCCCCCCACCCCCCATAGAATAGCAGGGAATGTAATTTTCTTTTCTGTTGAATTGAAAAATTGTATTTCTATTTTTCATCGTAACCTTTTTCTACCGAAGAAATAGTCCCACTGATATCGTTTCAAAGTGAGGTCAGTGGATTATTCACGGTAACTGGGACAACGTTTCTGAGAGACATCTAAAACCTCAGTACCACAAACTGTTGGCATGACTTGGTACCACTGGGAATATGTATTTTGGGATTTGGGTGTACTATTGACCCTTTGAGATGAATGTGTAATGGTAACTTTAGTGGGTAATACAACTGACTTTGATCCTTTAGCGCTAAATGTCCCTTTACTGCAGCTTCTCTTGTGGTACTGCCTAATTTAAAGTATACCCGATTGTTATACAGTTAGAAAAACCTAATAAATTAACCTTTGATTCAAGGGACCCCAATTTAATTTTTTGGGGTCTTCGTGCATACATTAAAAGATAATTGTGGCAAGTGTAACTGTAACTTTTTAAGGTAGAATAAAAGATGTTTAGGCTAATCCTCTGCTACCAATCAGCTTGTTGGATAAGTAGGTTTTAGGAAAAGATGAACACACACATACACAATCAAAAATGATGTCTGCTGAGGGAAATGCTTTTCCTTTCAAATCCAACCATTCTACATCACCGGCTCATTGCATAAGCTGGGCACGTGCCAGTGTGAATTGTAAGAGTTAAACTAAACAGCATAAAGCTGCCGGAAAACCGTTTTCATGTTTTTCCTGCAGCTAACGATCTCTGGAGAAACAGAACGAGGCTGTTCAAAGGGTGTTTCTCTGTGTGCTGAGCTTCATCCAGGCTCTTTGGCTGTCAGGGTTAAAAGCCAAATTTCAAAGAAGGACACTGAAACACTTTGATTTGGAGATGAAACTGACTTTTATTAAGGCCAAAACTCTCAATCGCCTCAATCAGCATCTGTTCTGCTGAAGTCAAAGTGCCCCGTGGCCCCTTTGAAACATGTTCAACACAGCATGCACTAACCAAATGTATTTAAGGTGGCATGTGCTGAATGTTATAGTCCAGAAATTCTTTTTTGTATTAATTTCAAGACGTGGGCAATGGCTAATGCTAGTATGGTTGGCAGAGCGGGCGCCCATACAGTGTATTAACTCCTCGATGCAGCGGGCCCTGGTTTGTCTTCAAACTGTGGCCCTTTGCATGTCATTCCTCCCCTTTCTATCCCCTTTCATTGCTTCAGCAAAAATGCCAAAAAAAGCAATTGTAAAAACAAATTTCCAGATGTGACTTTAGTATTGCAAATCATTGTGAATCTGTCTGCTCTTTAAGAATTATTGAGAAATTAAGATGGTGACCAACACGTCACCAGTGTAAAAAAATAAATCAATAGTGTTTAGTAAAGCTACCAAGCATCTCAACCATAGTTAGTCGTATTATATCACAACTAGCTATGGTTAAACTACTAAGGGCCTTTCAAAATTATTTCAAAATTTCTATTTTTTAATTAATTCAATTAATTTAATTAATTCTATTAATTTAAGCAGATACTGTTTTTTTCTCTCTTAATGTCCACAAATATCATTAAAAGATAACAATGTGTTAGTCAGTCTCTCAATGCTTTTGTACCATGCCTGTGACAGCCCAGTTGTTTTTACTCAAGACCTAACAATAATTAAACTGACTCTTAAATATATAGTTTCATTAAGCTGTTGCATCAAAGAAAACATAGTCAAATCACACTGGTCTTGTATCATGAATCATTTAATCATATCCTGAAACAAAATAGACTTAGTGTGCAGTGAAGAAATAGAGTAATTAAATATAGTTTCTCAGGAGGTACACAATTAGCTTGATGCTCAGGATTTTATTTTCAGGACGTATACTTGGAAAGGAGCAAAATACAAGCAGGCCTCAATGCTGGCCACACAATCCAAGGGTCGGACTGGATAAAAACAACTATTGGAAAATAAAGAAAAAAACATTGCAGCTACTAGAAGAGAGACAAAAACACAATCACATCTTGACAGAAAGTATCTGGTCTGGTCTGGTCTCCCTAAAAACGTCACTTCGGCCTCGGGGATGGCTGTCAGTAAATTGTACTTCGTTTCAAGATGTACGGCCTCCGGGACTTGATGGTGTGCGCTGCTTGCCTCTTCAGGATGTAGGGTGATTTTCGTTTCAGTGGAGTGTCACTGTTCTCCTCTAAATATTCTTGAGAGTCATGGAGTAGCTGTTAGGGGGCAGAGAGAGACACGGCAGAGGGTGAGTGTCACACAACGAGGAGGAAATGGCAAGCAAACACATGCTTTGTTGCTGAGTGGCAGGCTAATTGGAGGCTACGCCGGTGTAGCTGTAATTAAACGAGTGTCTCTCCCCTGTGCTTCCATGCACGGCAAAACAGGTGCTAATCTGCAGTCACTGTGTTAAGATTTAAAAGAAGAAAAAAAAAAGGAAAAGGGCATTTGTGTGAGAAGTAAAAGGAAAATGATGGAGGACAAGGAGAAGGGAGACAAGGAAATAGGCACATAATGAGGTGTGTTTACTGTGAGAGAAGATGGATGGGGTGTGTCAAGTGTTTGTAAAATGTGAGCCAGATTTACAGTCTGTACCGTATGCATGTTCCTGTGTGGGTACACAGTGTGTGTGGGTTTATGTGGGTGTGTACACCTGTTTTTAGGAGTTCATATCGGCCAAGACATTTGCTTTTCCTTGCCATAAACAATTTAAGTAGTTTTTAATACCTGAACTATATATGTAGGTACTTTATATTTTATTTTAAAATTCAAAAAATACAGCTTAAAAAACTTCCAGGCACTATGAAATATAGTTTTAACTGGATGATTATACATCTCAAGAGTTTTGAAGAATTCTCTTAACTTATACAGCAAGTAATCATTGGACCAATCTGAAACCATGGAAATCCACACAATTGTGGATGTGTGTTTGATCCAAGACGTGCGTTGTCTCCAATTTAACGCATAAGCCGCGTGAACCTCTGAAAGAAACCACTAATTAGCACTTTAACGTATGATACGTTTTGCCGCTAAATTGTTTGCTTAAGTAGTTAGTTCTTGGTTGAATAATTAAACCAACAAAAAAATGTCACACAAACGCACGTTGTCAAGGATAAGAAAATAAAGTCGGCTGAATTGTGGTAGCAGCCAGGGGAAAGAAAGATTACCTGACATGCATTTAAATTTCAATAGCTCCAACAACAACAATAACACATAATAATACACATCTTCCCATTAAAGGATGACCACTTCTTTATGGTCTCTGTGTGTGTGTGTGTGTGTGTGTGTGTGTGTGTGTGTGTGTGTGTGTGTGTGTGTGTGTGTGTGTGTGTCTCACCCTCTCCTCCCTGCTCTGCAGCACTCGGCAGATGAGTTGCAGGTTGTAAAGCTCTTCCAGCAGCTGGAGGCTCCCCTCCCTCAACTCGCCGCCCCCCTCCTCCTCCTCGCTCCAGGCCTCCCGCCGCAGGCCGTTCACCATCCTGCACAGGTTCACCAGCGACACACGCCAGTAGGGGGCACTCTCCTTGTTCTGTTTCATCTGCAAAGAGGGAACAAGGGAGGAGGCGGCTGAGGTGTTTGAGTTTCAAAATTGAGTACAGGAAGGGCTGATTATCCAGATTCAAAGCTTGGCAACAAATTAGATCCTCGAAAAGATGGATTCAATTGAATATTTAATTAACGTTGAAGTGAACTGAAATGAAGTGAAAATTTAGTCGAGACCAGAGGGAGATGTACCACAGAGGATAAAAACACAGTTGCTAAACAACATGATACGTAGACCATAAAGAGTTGTTTATTTTATTTATTTTTTAAATTCTATAGTCTATTTATTCCATGCTTCTATTCAATCTTCAACTTTTTGGGACAAAACGTCTTTGGTCATGAATGCGCTGATTTGACCATTAGATCCATAAGAAAATAACTACAACACCCACATACAATTGATTGTAATCTAATTCATGTCAAAGATGTAAGGGTTAGGGTTCAGGTGTCATGACTGTGTCATGTCACTCTTATGTAGATAAGTGTTACCATAGAAAGTAGACTACTGAAGGAACTACTACAGATTCATTCTGTTAGTACTGTTATGGTACTACATTGCTTGATATTTACTGTTATTTAGTCTATACCCAATATGTTCATATATAGAGAGAGAGTAGATTTTTGTTAAGTATTGTGTGTTGAATCTAATGTGTTTTTTATGAACAGATTTAATGGATCAGCTGCTAACCCACGACATTGCATTTCATTTGTCTCACTGAAGTGCAGTGATCTAATTGCTACTTTGGAGGTTTTACACGCAGAACAATTTTATCTGCTGTATTTTTACATTCTCTTTTAAGGAGCACTGAGGATGCATTTAAGGCTTTCACTTTACATTTCACCACTGAATTAGACTGCCACATGTTTAGATAGCAGTTAAGATATATGTGATATGTGCACTGTTCCTTACACATTCCATCCACAGTGATATTTTAGTCACATCTAACCTCATCTAGCTGCAGCCTGTTGTGTTAATCTAGTTTGAATGCTTTAAAAGACGGTGGAGGGCCCCAGCGTCGCGCCCCCCTAACTCCGTGCGAGGGCTGGAGATCTCCCACACATTGACGCAAGGACCTCTGGGTGTCACAAAGGATGATGGAGAGATTCAGGGGGCGAGGGGAAATTGTGGCTTCTAAGTTATTGTAAATGGTCACAACCCCTCAAAGACTCGCTTTGCTCACATCGTTTATGAGCATCAGAGGAATACAGTCGCCTCTGATGTTGTGAAGAGTGGAGCCACGTCCAATAGAGATTCCTTTTGTTAGTCGGGGGGGGACGATGTAATAAAATCTGCAGAGACATCAAAAGAACGACACACGAGGGACCCAACATTCACAGCTACTGACATTTACAAATGATTCCTTCATCGAAGATTTTAAGTTTTCATTTAGTTTTAAATCAAAGTGAATGGTGTGTGGTTTTAATGTTGCTGAAAGGTCGCTATAAGGATTTTTCCTTGGGTATAAAAATCTTACAAAAATTTATTGTATTATTATTTTTATTATCTAAAAAAAAAAAGGGGTCCGATATTCTAACAATCCAGAACAGACCCCTTGGTGTTAAAGCATCAGCCTCATCTCTGTGTGAGAATTGACTGTCTGTGTTGAACTCAGCCAACATTAACAGCCAAAATTCAAACGCCTGTTGCTGTTTCTTTAACAGTGGGAGGGCAAAGGCCAATGCCAAATATAAAAATGATGCTATCATCTTTAATGGAGAAATAGGAGCCAGAGAGGATATCTACCTCCTGCATCTAATGAGATCAGCTCAATCAATTTAGCAGTCAACATAAACAACAAAAAAAAAACATCATGTACATAGCTAAGATAAAGATCCACAAGTATCTTCTACCACACTGCACTTTCCAGCCTCTTGAGCACTCTATCAGTCATTCTGCAAGTTATTATTACAATCATCACCCCTGAGCAACCTCCGAGCATCAGTAGCAATGAATCACATGGCTGATTTGTCACCGTCACATCTCCGTACGAGTACCACGGTTATTTATCACAGAGACAGAGAGAGGGCTGGAAGATGTGTCGTTATGATGCTGTCAGGTCCATCTGAATCCTATTAGGCTTGGCCATTTGTCTCCTCGTGCCTCTAGTTCCACTCTCACGAATCCTGGACTACAGACCTGTCCACTGCACATTATATCTATTCTGAACTTTAGCACATCCTGAACTAATCCATACTGCCTCTTTTTTCTTAATAATATCAATATTATACATATTATAAATTAGATTAGAATAAAGTTGAATCTAATCGAATTTAAATTGTTTCTGTATTCATTTTTTGTTTATTTCACAATAATATTTGATGTGTTGATGTTCTGTATGCACCAACAACCAATGCACAATTGATTTCCTACGGGGAGGGAGGTGGCGTCGCATGGCGCTCGGATTTGCCATTTTGCGCTGTGCTCAAAGTTCAAATTATTTCAACTTTGACCTAGTTGCCGCTGACCTTTCAAAAATGCAACCAATGAGATGACAGCATGACATTACCCAGTAACGGGAACTTTGCTTCCTTGCCACCCTTGAAGACGAATGTGTTCACTGCGCCTTGCAGTTACCTAAGCCGCCTACACATAAGCGATTTACTCGCTACACACCACTAGGTAGGGTGCAGAGCAAAGCGCAGAGAGCAAATCGCTTATGTGTAGGCGGCTTAGGTGTTACTTCCTTGGCAATACATCCTTTTTCTGATTCTGATTGCTCCCTCAGCTTTGTCTGGCCATGAGCCCCCACCAGACAAGTGCATTAAAAATCATGAAGTTATAACTGATTAACATCCCTCAGCTCTTATTTTCATCTCAAAGGACATGCCCGCAAGTGCAGATGTTGTAGTGTGTTGACTATATTTATTGTGCTCTGCATAACTGAACTGTGTAAAATTAATCAATTCCCAATTAAAACCAACCTGAGTGACACAATCAATTTATATGGCAAAATATTTATCTCCAGGGTCAGCATGAGTACAACTAAAGGTGAAGCTGTGACTGAAGCGTGGATCCAGATTCCATGAAAGAACACCTGGGCGGCAGCCTGTGTGTTGGGTCAGATGGAGTTATGTGAAGGGTCACTAGTTGACCGGGTGGGTTGTAGCTTTTTTGTGAACACTCAGTATCTGATGTCACAGGTGCAAAAAGAGAGGGATGCCATACCTTAGAAGTGAAGAGACTGCTGAGTATCTCCTCTTCCAGCGCTCGCTGATCCTGGTCGACGTCTGTCAGTTAGAAAGATAACAGGAATGTAACCAACTTTAAAATCCTGAGTGATTGTCAATGAGATATGGAAATATAGCATGCTCTTTATCAATGTGATTGTTTCATCTTCTTTGGAATCTGTAGTTAATAAACGTTCGCCATATTTACATCTAAAGCGATTTGTGAAGACAAATTAAGCCGAGCCAAAACTCAGCACACATTCCTATTTATTGGTAGACACCTTTGAGTGTTCAACAGGTGACCCCCACGGGAACTCCCAGAGTGCCCGTGGGGGCCCCCCACGACCCGACACCGGAGATGGATGGATGGATGGATGGATGGATGGATGGATGGATGGATGGATGGATGGATGGATGGATGGATGGATGGATGGATGGATGGATGGATGGATGGATGGATGGATGGATGGATGGATGGATGGATGGATGAATTTCAGTTAGATAGATCTAAGTTTTTTTATCATACAGAATGATACTGACTCTTATTGGCTCACTGGACCAAACAAAATTGGAAAAAATTTCAATTTAGACTCTTTATGCTATTTAGTGTAGCCTGTCTTAAATGTGAAATAAGTTAATGACTTGAATGACGTGAATTTACTCTTATTTGGAACCCATTTTAATAACAAATGTGGTTTATTTTGTATGAATGTAGGGTCAAATGGGTTCTCAAAAATTAAAATAGGCAATCATGACATTGGCTCATTGAGGAAAATTATAAAATAAATCTTGAATAAATATTATAATAATATTTTTAAGAAGAATTTAAGTCAGGTTTTAAAGTTATTAGCCTTCTGAAGTCATTTTCATAAATTATGGGACCAGAAAAATGGTGTAACTACCTTAAGAATCAATCACCATCAGCAGTCAGGATATGTCAGTATTTCATCTACAAACCCAAACTCAGAAAATCCTAATGTTATGAAGAAGCTTTAATGTGCAACAAACCAAAATATTTCCATGATTGCAACCACAATGATGAACCTGTTGCATACAGTAAGTTCCATACTTTGCTTGCGTGTTAAGGCTTTATCCCTATTTTGTTACTCTGAATAAAGTAAATGATTATTAATCATAAAACGATGCATAAATGCAAAACCTGTTGAAAGAGTTGTGGTGCTTACCTGTACAAAGTACATCATATGTGAAGCAAAGGAGAAGCATACATGCCAAATGTGCCTGCATCTTGATGAGAAAACAAACAAAACCAAAAAAAAAAAAGAATCCCACAGTGAAGAATTCACCTGAGGAGAAATCTAGTCCATAAGGTTAAAGGTCAGAAACAGACAACTAGAGAGACTGGAGAAGGAATTTCTAGTGGTGCTGCTGCTGCTGCTGCTGCTGCTTCCTCTTCTTCTTCTCTTCCAGCTCCAAACACACTTCCCCTTTCCTTGCAGTTTTCTGGTTGGATGTGAAATGCAGAGGGCTCCATTCCCTCAGTTTATAAGAGCCAATGTGATGTCAGAAAATCAGTCTGATCTCCACCCCCACCTTCCCACCCAATGAAACAGTCCCCTTCATCCATCCATCCATCCATCCATTAGTCTCATCATATCATCTCTTCCATCCTTTGTCATCGTTTCATCATACGTCACTTTGGCATCATAGGGCGAAAGGTTTTTTGCATCAAGCTTTTGGAGATTTGGTTATTTCACCTCATGAATGCACATAGTTGTTTTGCACTTGTCTCCCAGGGACGGGATGCAGGTATGATGTGGGAGGATGCACAACTAAGATCCACTCTTAGAGATGAATGACAATTGTTTCAATATTAAACCTCAGTAGAAATAATGCAAAATCTATGCTTGTTATAAAATTTGAAATAGAACTGAACTTATTATTCATATATGTTTCTTTAGAAACACCCCTTCAGTTGAGAAATCTCACTACAAGGTCCACTTAGTACTGATTCTAAAACTTCTTTATCATGTTGTGTGATCGTCATCCGCAGATGGAGTTTGCCCAGTTGTCACAAAACATTTTGAGGACACCTCTTCCATGTTGGCTTCAGATTACGATAAAAGGTAATTCTTTAATTTGGAAACAGCAGTTAAAAACCTCGCCATTGCTCTATTTTGAGTTTTTCTTTTTTTTTATTTGAAGTCAAAACCACTACATATTATGGATATGCATATTTAAATAAACATATGTACACTGTGCTCCACAGATACGGTTTTCTCTCTTAAGAAAGTATGGAAAACCAATGTGAACAGATTCTTAACCAAACACAAATAAATAAAAGTAAAAATGTCATCCATTCAACGCTGTCTTTAACCCTAAATCATTTGCTGAAGGCTATGGCCTGGTCAAACAAATATTCTAATATGTTTAGGAGTCCCTCAAGGATCAATTTTAGATCCTCTTATCTTATTAGATGTTTGTTTTTTACTTTTTCATTCTTTTACAGGGATATATCTGATAGTTAATCCTTAAATAAATAAGTGATAAATATTATGCAATGTTAATACACAGTAGGCCTAAAATCCCATCAGAGACTTTAAAGTTTACCACATATGCCGCTCTATCTGTTGTCTGTTTCATGTGCTATTGCTTTAGTGTGGACTTCACATGAACAAAAATGAATCACCTTAATGATTTTTTTGCAGCATTCCTGTCAACAGTAAACTTTTCTTCAGGACATAATTAAATACTCACTTTACTATACAATTAGGCCGCTGCTTTTTGGCCTCTAGGGCTATACATAATTAATTGGCCATTGAGCAAATATCCCAGTTGAAAAAGATTCTGCAAAAGAGATTTAAAGCCTGAAAAAAAGACTGTGGTTAAAGTAGGCTGGATTCCATCTGTCATTTGAATCCAGCAGGGAGAGCCAGTTACTTAACGCCAAGAGGTTGCACGTTGCTCTGCATGTCCTTTACTGCTCCTGTTAAGGTCTAATCATGTTTTAACATTACTTAGTATTGCACTTTTGGAAAGATTTGTAGAGTCGCCTAATACATGAAACCAATGTGCAGAATCTGTGTTTACTTTCCTGTATATTACGTCTATTACATCTATTTGTTTTTATAATATGTGTACATATGGTACTTAAAGGAATTTAATTTGACTTCATCTTATTTCGTATTTCGTTTTAATTCCTAAAGTTTATTGTTTTCACAGAACAGCGTGACTTTGTATATTTACTTCTCTCTTTTTATTCTTCCTCGGTGGTCGTTTGTCAGGTCGTTGCTGCAGGTGGAAGGCGACAGAGACACACTAATAAATGCCAGTATAGTCTGGGAAACACCTCCCTCCGCTCCTCGGATGGGGCGGACAGAATTGCAGTCGGAACACCCTTCAACTTTTCTGAAACACTCCACAAAGTGTCCGACGTCCTGCCATGTTGGGACTGTAACGCAATTCGGATTGCTGGTCGATTTTCCTCGCGCTACTGAGTCATGGCTCCGTTTGGAAAAAACTTCCTGAAAGCTCGACAGAAAAACAGGTAATTTGATGTGTACGGTTTCTTAACGGGAAACGTGTTGAGTGTGGGTTTTTTATCCGAATACAGTTATTGGAAAGCACTGTTGAGGAGGCAGATTTACGCACGCACTGCGCATCAGATTCCTATATCCAAGTAAAAGGATACTGCAGGCGACACTCCAAATGCAACAGAAGTAAATCTATAGCAACATATAAATACACTTTAAGACAAAAGCACCATTTAACACAAGGGACCACAGGGAAACAATATAAACTTATTAAGAATATTAGGTTATGGACAGTGGGGGAATTTAAGTACATTGTGTATTAACACCGGAGTTACTTCCTGTGCACACTAAACAACTAAACAACTGATGAAGTTGTTTGGATGAACACTGAAACTTCTTGTATTCTATATTTTAATCCAGTGTTTTTAAATGAAAGCTTTGTTGAAACTACAATTACCTGAATGCATAAATGAATCTCTATAGACGTAACTAAGTACATTTACTCAAGTACTGTAAATACAGTAAGTACAAATTTGAGATACTTTACTTGAGTCTTTTCTTTTCATGCAACTTTCTACTTCTACTCCGTTATATTTCAGAGATAAATATTGTACTTTTTACTCAACTACATTAATCTGACAGCTTTAGATACTTTACAAGTTAATATTTTTGCACACAAAATACAAAACTTTTTGTCCACCAGCCAAATGGCTAGGGAATGTTCAGATTGTACACGCCACTCAATAGATTACCATTGTTGTTTTAGCTGGTGAGTGAAGCAAATCATTTCACATTTGCATATTTTACCAGCATTTGACTGGTGAATATTTCTAATTTTAAACCCTGCACATGCAGTTCCTGAAATACAGTGTTTTGTTGAAATATTGATAATAAACTACCCTACAATTTATAGGCCTATAAGTCCAGCTGAAATGATTAGCCAATTAAACACAGAACTGTTTGGATCGTTTCCACTTTCTAAAATGTGAGGACTTTTCTGCATTGAGTAGCCTACTTTTACTTTTAAAACTTTAAGTACATTTTCCTGACGATACTTACATACTTTTACAGGAGAAACATTCTCAATGCAGGACTTTTACTTGTAACAGAGTATTTTACCAGTGTGGTATTAGTACTTTTACTCATGTAAAGAATCTGAATAATTCTTCCACCAATGGTTATGGGTTATTTATTTTGTTTTGTCAAGAATAAACATCAACCAGCTTTAGGAGTAGCCTTTAACAACTGTTTTTCATGCATACATATTTGCCCCTTAATTCAATAACTAAATGAAACTGGTGTAAGAAAGTGTGAGTTATTATTCCCCAATATGGAAAGTTTGAGTAATAGATGCCCTTTGATGGTGGTTCTCTTGTTGCTGTCAAAGCACACTGTACTGAACATCAACTTAGAAGAGCCTTTCACCTTCTTTTGCTCTGTAATTACTACAAAGATGTTATTTATTTCTCATCTGGAACACCAGCATCAAAGAACAGTTTTACTTCAGGTCGACTGAGATCCTGTCATCAACACATTTGTATAATTTGCTTCAGCAATTTCCTTGAGAGGCTATCTTGATGTGCAGGGCTGCAGCTGGGATCCAGCCTCAGCTTTGAGACGGTGGAAGAAATTTGATTTATTGAGCCACACACCGTCCTCTGTCATCGGTGCACAAATTTGATTTAGACTGTTGACTGCAAACTTTTGTAGTACACAGTTGGTAAACAGAGTTTCTCTTTTGGAGTATCTAGATCATGATCTGAATCCCTCACAGGGTGCAGACAGGATTTATGTTGCCAAAACCAGGATCAGGAAGGTTTTAATTGTGAGTAAAGAACTATTTTCATTAGCTGTACTTATTAAGACTCATTTACCACCAAACTCAGCAGAAAGGCTTTGGATTAAAGGGGAACTATGCTGTTTTTTTTTTTTTAGCTTAATTTACTAAAACTGGTGACTATCTCCTCTGTCTCATAGGGAGGTTATAAATGAACAGCTTTGGAGTCATTGGAATGGTTATATGACTTTTTTAAGTTAAATGGTGGTTGTCTCGCTTTCCCCTAATGCCTGTGAGCGGAAAAAACACCCTAGCATCTTTGGGCGAAGCATCAGGACGTATTGCATGATAACAGGCCACGCGATGTAACAAATTGCTTCATGGCACTGCACGCATACGCCTATTCAGGAACCGGCTAACAAGGTAGCAAGGCAATGGAGTTTTTCACACTGTCGTCATGGCTAATAAAGCATTGTTGGAGAAACAGAGAAAGAGGAAACAGCAGACTGACCGAGCTAGGAGTCAGAAGTAAACATAGGAGCTGCCAAGTATCTATTCCAAAGCTGTAGGGGGAGCTCTATAGAGAAACCCTTTGATCAAAAAGCTGCATAGTGCTCCTTTAAGTTCAGGAAAACAGGCTTTAATACTAAATTACTGTTAAATTACAAAAACTCTTTGACAGTGGCACCAGAATGGATGTTGTACATCACACACAGAGTTGAGATGAATTATCTTTGATAACTTCAAACAGTCTGACTGAGGCTGTCTCCAATGGATGTCTTTTTTTCCCCATGTTGTGTAGTAATTACCATTGCGGCAACTATAATTACCTCAAGTGTTTAGTTCTGTAGATATGTCAAACGCTTCCAGAGATTGGCTTTACTCGCTGTGAGCTGGATGTTTTGCAGAAGAATGACAAGATGAAGCTGACATGGTGTTGCTTAAAACTTGACACTTTGACTAACCTTAAAAATAAATATGGTATTGCTTACAGCTGACGACATTTGTTTAAATATTCGTTGACGTCAAAGCATGACAGTGTGTCATCATCAGGGAGTCCTGTGCGTCAAACTGGTGTCTTATAGTCAACCAGCACTTACAGACACTCAAAGGATTGAAATGAGATGGTTCCAGCCATTTCCATGTGTCACCCAATCAATGTTTTAGCATGAAAGCATTGTGCGCTGGACCAATTAGCTGAAATTGTTTGGTTGACTCAAATTAACAAGCCACAGCAAACAAATATCATACCAGTTATGTTGAAAGGGAGTTAGCCATTTATTGTCACTGGAAAAAATCTTATTTGGCAATTCATACATCTGTTGCTGGGTGGGGGGGGCACAGAGGAAGGGGAGACCAGGGAAGGGATGTGTTGTGTCTCTGATCACAGATGCTTATCTGTTTGGGAGTCAACCCAGAGATCAGAATATTCAGATAGAAAAGTGATGTTATTTCCTCGCTGATCCCTCATCCTCCTTCAGATTAGAGAGAGGAAGCGTCTCCTGTCCAGTATCTGCTCTACTTCCTTCACTGTATACATTTCTTCTATTATACAAAGCAGGCACAGAAAACACAATGTATACACTTTCCACATTCTATGTATCTAGGTTTTTGAGAGTAAAAAAATATTTCTATATCAACTTTAGTTGAACGATGTAATGGCCGTTTATGGTTTCATTATCCTGTCGAGCCAGATGGTTTGTTACACTGAACCATCTGAGTACCTGTCATTAGAAACTGTTTGGAAAAAAAGGCAGGCACTTTCAAAAGAAAACCTGGCGAAGTGACGGGATGAGCCATCATTCTATGACATCCACCACTGTTGTTTTAAACAAACTGTTGTGGCCGTCACATCTAAACTACAACCAAAGCTGCCTGTGGCTCTTTACCGGACGCTGATAGGTTCCATAAACTGGTTGTTTGGACAAAAAACGCATTACCTGAAGCCTCGAAAGATGGATTTTCATGTGATATTTGATCCCGTAATTCTCTTGTAATATAGCGAGAATCCAGATGCCATGCAGAGTACACTCTAGGGCAGATAAAATCTTTCCCAAACAGGATGGGAAAACAGAGCTGGATGGTGGTCACTGGTTTTATGGCCTAAACATTTATATGGAAAACAATTCAAAGATCATGGGTTTGGAATGTCATGTCATGTCCCACAGATGACACTTCCGTCAATTGATTTTAAATTGTTGGTTTACCCAAATTTCGACAGAAGGTTTTTCTCATGTAGCTTTAGTGGTATGCATAGTTTTTACAGGGAATTATTTCTTCAGTAGAAAGTAGTACCATAAAACCTTCCAATGAGTTCTGTAGATTTCCAAATACACCTGTATAGAGAGAGGTGTCACTTCTACAATTTGCTCTATGTATGGTAGTTGGGCGGTCCACTTAAGGAAAAGTCACACCATAGTGGTTGTATGGCATCCATCCAATAGTTGTTGAGATATTTTAGTCTGGTACCAAGTCGTAGTGCCCCCACGAGGCTGTCTTTTTGGTTTTAAGTGAACTGTCTCAACAGTTATTGGTTGGATTGTAAAAACAGAGAAAGGGGGAGGTAACCTTGCTCCTTATGACCTCATAAGGGGCAAAACTCCAGATTGGCCCATCTGAGCTTTCATTTTCTCAAAGGCAGAGCAGGATACTCAGGGCTCGGTTTACACCTATTGCCATTTCTAGCCACTGGGGGACCATAGGCAGGCTGGGGGAAGGCGTATTAATGTTAAAAACCTCATGAAGTTAAATTTTCATGCCATGGGACCTTTAAATGTGAAATGCAGCATCATTGCTGAGAGCACCACAAAAAAATCCCCTATTACTTTCAATTAATTGTGTTGGCAGCAGAATTCTGAGAGAAGGGTATACGAAAATTATCTGAATGTCCATGACTAGAGCTCAAAAAGAAAATATGTTTCTTGTATTTTAGGTGAACCAACCATTTACAAGAGTTCCCATCAGGAATTTACAGTTTACAGTTTATGATGTTTAAATTATCATTTATAATCTACGATTCCAGCTCTGTTTTTCACTTGTAAGAGCAAACCTATACATTTATTACCACCAGACTAATCTGACAGTGATGGCTACAGGATCTATTCACTGACTTTATGCATCCCCTTATCTCTCTTATATCCCTATTGATCGATGAAAACACACAGAAAATGGAAAGCTATAATTCTGTCAGTTCTTATGACTTGTTAAAACCACCAGCATGCAGTTCTTTGTGGTAACTTGTAGCTTGCACAGTTATAACACAGAGGGAATACAAGGATGTCATTATGACCATTACAATGGAAGAGAGTCATGCCACCATGGTGGAGCTGCAAAGTAATCGTCAGAGGCAGCAACGTGTATGGAAAATTCATATAATTTAAATGTGGTTTCCTCCCACATGTCTGATGTCTCATTCGCCAGCTTTGGTGGTTCAAACTGAGGTCAAGCAGGTCCGCTCAGGTTTCTTGGGTTCACTCAGGTGTGAAATGTGAAGGTGTAACCCGTCCAGTGTCTCGCTCTCTTTACAGCATCCATCCTCACTATATAACTTTATATTTGATTATTTCTATTAATCATCACACATCCTTATTCTATTGGGGCTTTGTCATTTATTTCCCAACGCTGTGACCTATGAGGGTGCCCTCATTTGATGTGTCTGGAACCACAGCTTAATCCCAAACTATGAATACCAAATGGCACCCAAAGTGACAGCCCTTATGAACATATTAGCTGCGATGCAATCAGCCCAATGGTGCGTGCAGTATTTGTGTTTGTCCTGGCAGGCTGTCTAAATCAGATCAGTCTCTGAGAAAGGTTTACATATTTCAACATGGCGCTTCATTATTAACACTGCTAGACATTAAATGTTTTATTCCAGACCTAGATTTGTTAACACTTTCTTCACATTACAGCGGAGTTGAAAGCAGACCATAGTGACCGGTATGAAATCCATTTTCCTTCCTCCCTCTGTCCATTGCACTGTGGTGGCAGGATGTTGTGTGTGTTTTGGTGATTGTGACCCAGGACAAATACAGGTGTTTCCCTGCATTGCTGTACCTCTTCCTGCACAGCTGAGGGCTTGCTTGCTACCCTCTCTGAAATATCCAATTGTCTGTAGAGCGTGTTTATTCACCTGTATGTTCAGATATGACACGTTTATCACATGTTTAGGCCAGGGTTAGTGGTTGTACTTCACAGGGTATTTAAAGAGGTTTTGAAAAGTAATGCTGTACTGTCCATGGTCTTCTTTTTGTTCGCTTTTCCCTCCTGCCTTTCCTGATCTTTTTCTTTCATTCATCCTCCCATCCATGCTTGTGATACCTTGAACACCTTTTGTGTGTGTGTGTGTCTGTACTGTAACTACTAACTACAGTTAAATAAATGTAATGAATTACATTTGTATATGTCCCTCTAAATGGAGTACATATATAAAGAAGCATACAGTTAAATAAAAACTGATGTTTTTCAAAAAAAGTGTAACATGTAATTGTGTAGTAGCAAAATAATAAAAATGTATATTTACTCATTTTCATGAGTTGGGAGTAGTTCCCCCAGATTTTACTTCATAACATCTTTAGATTGTTTAATTCCACACCTTTTTAAGAGGTATTTCACATAAAAAAAGGCCCAAAAGATTTTCTTTTCTGACTTTTCTCTCACTTTCTCATAAATAAACTAGAACGTTCATCATCTCTCGACCCCTCAGTTTTATCTTGTGACCTCTGAGGGGGTTTAGCTCCCCAGGTTGAGAATCACTGCATTGCAACACAATTAACCATGAGCTCAGAAATAACCATAGCTGCTTATAACATTCAATATCTGTTGGGACCAACATGTGCGTATGCGCAGAGTTGTTGTTGTTATGGTATTGCATTTCATTGTACATGTGGGGTTTTCTCTCCTGAGCAGCCGTAGCATCTGTGAGGGTTCCTGAGTAGCTTGAAACGAAGGTCAAAGTCGCTGTAGTCGTTTGTCTTTGATTGCCCGAGGCTTGCTCAATTTGTTTGGCTTGCGCATAGCTCTGGTATTTGCTTTGCCTCGCTCGTCTCTGAGGGTCTCCATAACCATTAACCTGCCTGTTGCTTTGTTGCATACGTATCGCATTCCTGAGACCTTATTCACCGGCAGTTTACACAATGCTCCAGTTGTGTGTTTTTTATGCCGTGTGGGAACCAAAACACAGTGGTATCAGACTGTAAAATCAGCAAACAGAGCGATAATGCAGCATTTAAGTTCTCCTGTTTAAATAATTCTTAATATAATCTCAGTTGCTCGCACTGGCGTGCAGGCGGGTAGTATCTGTATCATCTTCGGAGGATGTGTATTTTTGTCCACCCTCCCTTGTGTCGATCACTGGTTAAAGTGGGCTGTAGTCAGCCAAGGTTGTCTCCTCAGATAAAGACACAGCAGTTACGTGACAAGGTTCAGATCTGAAACCAGTACTGCATACCAAGGGGAACACCTAACATTTGATAGCCAGGACATCTATAGTATTTTTATTTTATTCAAAAACGTTGTACATGATCTTGATAAGGCTATTGTGCACTAATCCTTGAATGCAACTCTTTTTTAACTGAATACAAACTGGCTGAGGAAAATCTTTTTTATGAAGCTTAGCGTTAGTTCATGCAAGACACGGACGTTCTAGTTGAATTATTATTCCTGTCAGACAAACACCAATAATAGCCATTCTCACATCAAGGCGGTCCTTTTAAATGTCACTTCATCCTCACTGATCTCTGCTACACTGACACTGATTCACTCACTGCTGCTGCTTTGCCTCCACCACCCCAGCCGCCACCTTCCTAGTTCAGAGTCCTAACATGACTCAAAGTTTAAATTGTTTTCAATGTATTTTTTTTTTGGCTCACTTTTTTTCTACCCAGGGCTATACGGGGACTGGCAGATCTGGCGACTGCCGGAAGGGCCAATGCACTCTTGGGCCAATTTGGGCCGCTTGGAAAAAGAGAAAAATGTGGCGACACTGGCGTTTTACACTAGTTTGACAAAAATATGCAAGACTGTACGGCTGCAGCCTGGAGCCTCCCATCTGGTGCCGTTGGGGTTCTAGTTTTTAAAATAATAGCTTGCTTCTGGTCTGCTATGTCTTCGTACTTTTGTGTTTTCGGTGTTTAAGTATGTTTATGTTTTAAATATGCAAGCATAGCCATTATATTTTAAGATGAAGTCATGGTAGTTTATTTGAAGGTGTTATGGATTGCTTCAGTGTGTGTATTATGTAACTATGAAAGCCTGTAAGTGCGCCTCATGCTGCTAGTGCCATAATCTCACATGAGCCTGATTTATGGCGGTAAGGGACGGAATTGCCAGGGCCCAATTTTTCGGGGGGGGAGGGGAGGGGGGGTAGGTCTGCATGGTGCTCAGCTTAGCATGCTGCTTGGCTGGTCCAAAGAGCATTATCAAGAGCGGAGTCATCACCACCAAGCATAACTATATGTCAGGTTATTGCAATAAATGGTTAAATCTATGACTAGAGTGTTTTTGACTAAACTGTTGGTTAAACACAATTTTCACCCTGTGGTTTCTGTCCATTAATGTCAGATAACTTGAACATTGTCTCGCTGAGCTACAGCGAAACTCCCTCAGTGATGTCAGAGCTTGCTGTCTGAAATAAACTGTAGATGAAACTTGACATGAACCAGTATTACGAGCACATTATCCTGATTTATTACGGTTAGCAGTTTAAAGTATTCCCTGTTTGATTTTGGGGGTGAAGGAATGTTGGTCTGTGGTTTGGAAACCAGTCTGCAGTTCACTGTTAGAGGAGGAGCTCCAGTTTTTGTCTCTTTCTCTGGTTTCTTTGAGATTAAACTGTCTGTAATTACAGGAGTATTATATGCCGCTTATTTTTTTTGCTTTCAGAGTTGGCTTTACCTTCAAGTAAGAGTAATTCACTCAGACAGACACTTGGCAGTCAGCATCAGAGAAAACCTAATTAATCACATGAACTGCAGAATATTGTGAACATTTTATCTTTCATATAAATAATAACAATGCATCATTCTTTATCTTTAAATCAAATTGAAATGTCTGGCAATGCTATCTACTTATTTGATTACTTACTCATGTTGTGGATGTCTGCATTCGCGGTGCCTATCATTTAATGGCTGCATATTAGGTTCTGGATATTACCGGTGGTCCATTAAGCATGTAAAAAATGGATGTCTTTGGCCCATCAGAAGTCAAGTTTTACTGTCCAGATGAAAAGGTAATGAGGGCCTTTGGGTTAAATTACTCAGAACTGAACCATTACGTGATCATCTGTGATGAGTAAAACAATGAGTCAAATAGAATCAAGCCAGGAGCACAAGGTTTTATGTTCATTGACATAATGGGAAACCATCAAAGTAAGACCTGTTTAAGTAAGTATACTACT
Organism: Percina caprodes; assembly: GCA_013375575.1. Classification (NCBI taxonomy): domain Eukaryota; kingdom Metazoa; phylum Chordata; class Actinopteri; order Perciformes; family Percidae; genus Percina; species Percina caprodes. The sequence continues at coordinate 2,691,042 of JABXJD010000001.1, forward strand.
TAAAGTAGTAACAGGACTTTATATATATATATATAAAGGACTTTCAGGCAATAATAGGAAAGTATGTGTTTGTGTAGTGTACCTGAATTTAAAGCTCTGTAACTGCTGATGTAAAACTTGTAAAGCATTTGAACATAACTCTTTTGTAAACTTAGTTGTTTACAATGCTGGCAGGGGAACTTTTGTTGCTTTTCATCCTTCCTCTCTATCCTCTCATTTCCTGTTACCTCTCTACTGTCTGTCTAAAGAAAGATAAACAAGAATTGAGTTCCGAATTGCATACTTTTCTTTTTTAACTTTTAGAATGAACTGTAGCTGCACTTACAACATATGCACTGTTGCATGCGGTATGCATACAAGTGGGACATACTACTTCTTCATAACTTGAACTTCGACCCTCTTGCTCTTGTGCTGCGCAAAGAATTGTGGGTCAGAATAGCTTGCTTACTGCAAAATCCGACCAGATGCAGTAGGACATCCTGATTTGTTTGATATACTGCATTTGACACTCAATTGGGACATACTGAATATTATTCTTGCATACTAAATCGTATGGTAGTATGGGTATTGGAACGCAGGGAGAGTCTAAAGGCATGCTAAATGCTGTCAGCATGCTAACACACTTACTATGACTCTGCTAACATGCTAATGTTTAGCAGGTTAACCATCATAGTTTAAATCGATGGTGTCATTTGTTTTGAAGGTATTTACTCATAAACCTAAGTATTGGAGTAAGGCTTTGACCTGATAGGGTCAATAGATGAACACCAATGTTATGACAAAGGTCATAAATGTAACAGATTTTATGACAACCCATTTGATAGATACTAGAGGTAAAATTAGGGTATTAGCAAAGTCAGTAGGGATTTTAGAGGCACTGCTGAGGCAGAATCCAACTATAAAGTGCGGAATTGTTACATCATACATCAATGCATACATCAGTGTGCTGTATGCATCTATATGACTGTCCTTTGCATACCTCAAGAACCGTTTATCCAATCAATTCACAAGTAGTAGAATATACTGAATATATTCAGTATGTTCCTCAGCAAGTATATTGCTGAGGACACAAGGGAATGTAGTATCGAGTGCAAAGGCAATCAGATGAGCGGTTCTTAGGAACGCTGCAAGTAGCACTTGACGAGCATTTGGCTCACTCTGAATGGGCTTTAAAAAAAGAACAAAAAAAAACATTTATTATTATCTGTGTGTTGTGAATATATGTGTCATGTTATGGGGTTAAGGTTTCCAAATGTTTCACTCCAAAGCCACAATTGCTGTAAAAGCTTTGTTTTTCTGTCTCTTTATCAGAACAAAAGATGCAGAGCCAGTGGAAGGAAAGGAGATTCAGGTTACGGTCTGCAACGAGGACAAGGTTGTCTGTGGAGTAACAAAGCACACAACATGTGCAGATATGATTCAGGCATTACTGGATGATCACAAGTCAATCCCAGAGAGCAAGCGACTCCTGGCCGGGGAACCCAAAGACTTCTGTCTCGTTGAGCGGTGGAAGGGTTTTGAGAGGGCCTTGCCTCCTCTCACCAGAATCCTGAGACTCTGGTATGCCTGGGGGGACCAGAGACCCTTTATCCAGTTTACTCTTGTCAAAACCAGCGATTTTGTGCCTCAGCCCACCACTAAGGGTGGAAAGGCCAAGGGGGCCAAGGCAAAGCGATGGGAGCACGGTCATACTCAGTCACTGCCCGTGGAGAGGCAAAGCGCATGGTGAAGAAAGCTTTCGGAAGCTGGAAAAGCTTCACAAGGAGAGCAAGAGCTCCCGGGTGCTGACGAGGTGGACCGGATGGTGCAGCTTATTCTCAACCAGGACCACGCCATCCGGGAGCAGATTCAGCGCATGAGAGAGCTGGATATGGACATCGAGCAGTTGGAGCTGGAAGCGCAGAAGGAAGCTGAGTCCGAGAGTTCACTCGCTCAGGCTGCAGGACAGAGTTTGGAGACGCCCAGCGACGAGCAGCTGCAGGAATACCTGTACAACAGCGATGGAGTCAAACAGCTTGAACTGCAGGTTCAGAGGCACCAGGCGCTCATCCTTCAGCTTTCCCGGGACATTGACGCTGAGCTGAGGACGGCCAACTTCCCTCTGAGCCAATACGAGAACATCGAACAGGAAGGAGCCGCGGCTGCCTCCTGGATCTCCTTGGAGACAGACGAATCGTTCTACACCGCTGAACTCGAGAGGTTGCAGGATGAAGTGAAAAACAGCCTCTTCACTGGCGTGTCCCTGCACAACCAAGCTGCAGAAATAGACAAGCAGCTGAAGTACTTTGAATCTACGTTGGTCTCCAAGGATCAGGAGTGCTGGCAGCTTGCTGCCCAACTAAGCTCACTGCAAATTGGGGACGGTGAAGAAGAGGAGAAGTCCAGTCCTGTCCCTCTCAAAAGTGAGACTCAGTGCAGCGTCTCACAGACAGTGAAACTCAAGCACAGCATATCCCCTCTAGACATTACAGACACAGACTCAGACACTGGGATTAGCTCCACACACAGTCAGGACTCGCTGTCGCCATGTCTCGACTTCCCTCCACCCTTGGACACAGACGTCTGAACAACCCAGTTGACCCTGCAATTTATTGGTCTGTATGCAGTAGCTCCAGTTTGTGCCTGTCGTGTGTTTTCATTACATTTCAGTCACAGAGCTATGCATCTGTTTATCTGAAAGATAAATCCCTGGTGATCTTCTTTGAAACATGAAGGTAATTTAACTTGAGCTAAAACACTAGTTGATTGACGGAAGATAATCAGCAATTATTGTGAAATAAATAAGCAAAAATGCCAAATATTCTTTCTGCTTCAGTTTCTGAAATGTAAGGTTTTATTGTTTAGACTCTGTCATGTATGTTAGTATAGCATAGGATAGTGAATGTCATTGGGTTTTAAATTGTTGGTCAACAAAAAAAATGCAATTTGAGGATGTCAGTTTGGACTACTTAATTAGCTGAAAAAATGATAAATGAATGAATGAAACCTTTATTGCCCCTATGGGAATTTGCTTTGCACAAAGAGCATAAAATGATATAAAAAAATGCATCACCAACCATACACTCAAGCATATAATATAACATGAAACAATTGCATCATCAATCAACAGATTGAATAATGTTTTTTGTTGTTTTGAAGGTATTTTCTCAATCAAATAGAGATGGAAGCTGTAGGTGAAATACATCCGTTCTCGATTTGTACAAAGTGAGGTGTATTTATCCACAAAGTTATTGCCATTGTGTTTGATATTATTTTTTTGTGTCGTTAAAAAAAGGGGCAGGATGACACATCACTTTTGTAAAATGAGTCACAACTTGGGGAAATTGTTTTAGAATAAATTTATTTAAAAGATTTTACAAAAGATTTTTTTTAAATCCAGAGGGACCAAAAAAATCTTTGAGAATTCTGGAAATACCTTCAAAAACAGCTGGAATTGTTAAATAACCTCCTGTTTTCCTTTTTTTGCTAATGCGAATGGATGCTTTGGTCTTTGACCTAAATGTAATGATAATACATGCACAAAACTGGAGCTATATGTGCACCAGCTTCGGTCCGTCACGGTTTATGACGGCTGGGTTTCCTGACTTTTGAGTGTAAACTTTTACGACTATTTCACATCTAAGGTGTATAAGTCTTAGCTACTTAAAAGCATTTTTTATTGTTTCATTTCTTAACAATGGTGAATGTATGCTTCTTTTCTTTCTAAAAAGTTGTCAAGCTATTTATGAAGCTGCACTTCTTTGTACACACTTAAGTCTATTAACAATGTTTTATATTAAAACAAATAGCTAACTGTTTTGTATGTAGAATTTAAGATTTGTTAAAAAATTTAACATTCCTTGACTACACTGTAAACATATGGTTGTAACCAGTGTGAATGATTCTTCTTATGACACAGGCACAATTTGTAAAGACGATTTGATGAAATAACCACGGCAAACATATTTATTTATCATGTAATCTTATTTTACACATGAGATTGTATTATGACTGTTTCCCCTCTGAGGTAATGAGCTCCATCTGCCACCGATCTGATTAAACACATTAAATTCAGGGCCAAAACAACACAAATATCTGGACTATATCTGTGTAATCATGCCTAAAAACAAAGACTATGATAAAGTAAAATGTACATTTCAACTTTCATAATAAACACTAATACTGTAAATGTCAAGTGATCACTGTGTTGTTGAGTTTGTTGTTAAACAAAAAAAAAAAATTTCTAGTTATTGAATGTGGCTTTTGCAACAATGCTGCTGTACGTGAAAGGTGTTAATGGGTAAAACCACAAGAAAAAACAAGTCAAGGTGCCACATTTCATAGATTCGTTAAAGCCTGAGTCACCACGGAGAAATTACACAGCCAGTTTTGCACCAATCCCCCCCCTCGTTGTCAATGCAGCATATAATCAGACAAGATGGTCGCCAGGCAAGCACAAACAACAGCGAGCACTCTCTTCTTGTCAAGGTATACTGCTGACAGACTAACACTTTGTACTCAGGGCAGAGCGGGGCTGGCTGAGGATATCTATTTCACACACTAATTGCTTAACCCCCCCACCTCCCTCGTCCTCCTTCATCACTTTAAGCCACTAAGTAACTCCACCAAGCATGAAAGGCCAGAGATATAACAATGTGAACAATCTTGCACCGGTGCCTTACACTTGTTGATGGAACATGGGTTTGTTACGTATTTCCAGCATGTTTCACCAACAGGTACGCACCAAGCTAGAATAAGTAGGCATTTTGGACTTATATTCTAATGCAAATCAGACTTGTCATGAGTTGGTGAAAAAGTTAAAAGAAAGGAATGTTGAATAACGAAGTCTATTCGAGGGAGGCCTTAAAAACCAGAGGCACACTCAGATCACCTCACTATTTTATAGACAGACATGTTGAGGCACCTGCAGTTCTCAGATGGAAATACATAATGAAATAAACTGATGAAGGATCTCCCAGTACCTTTTCTCATATTAGTAACCGTTAATGCAAATTAGGCACAGAATGAAATAAGCTGAGGTAGGATCTCCGTGTTCTTTCTCATATTAGTTACTGTAAATGCAGCTGAGGCACCAAAAAGGTTTAACAAAACACAGGATGTATATTATAAAAAAGACAATATACATTTTCCACCATTCTTTAAAACTTTGGAATTGTATGGGCCTCTACATTAAAACTACACTTGAAAATACATGTTTTTCTCGCCTAAATGTTTTACCAAAAAAAAAAGCGATACAGCTCCCATATACTTTGGCCCTCTGGGATGTGCCTGAGGTTATTAGGAAGTTAACACTAAATTTTTTGTTCCAAGTGTCACTGTGACACTAGGCCTTGCTGACACAGAGCAACAGAGGTTAGAATAGAGAATTTCTATTTCCGTCCAAGTAAAGCATCTGTTAAAATGATTTGAAAACACTACTGTAAGCATATCAGATGGGCTACATGCAAAGTCTCAACTTAATACAAAAAAAATGTTTTTATTGAATTATTTTTATGAAGTTATCACACACATACTTGACAGAAACAAAATAAAACTTAAATTAAAAAACTCTATCCCTGAAGGGATCATTTCCATAATGTTGTCAGGCACTTAGAATAATAATCTGAGCCTGTCGGTGACAAAATGAGCACTTTTGTGAAGGTAAATACAAGCTGGAAAATTGCCCTATTAACTTGCATTGTTTCTTATTTTGCCGCTGCCGACTACATCGATCTTGCTCAACACTGGACCAATTTCAAAGATTGTTGTTCCCATCAGTCACTTAGACACATAACACAACGTAGAATAGGGTCCAGATTGAAAAAAAACCTGTCAGGTTACCCTTTAAGACCAATTTTTGAAGTTCTCGTCTCGGAATCAACCGCATTTTTACTCGTTCTTGTCTTTGTCTCAGATAAAGAGGACTCAGGGTTTAAATTTGAAGACCAGTCAAGACCAGAATTGCAGGGATTTGGCGAAATTGCCTGTGAATTGTCAGATTTATGCATGTGTTAAAACTTGCAAATGCAACCAATAACTTGACTCACATCTAATTTGAAATTTGTTACGATAAAACCCGTCTTTCTGCCCCTTAACACACACTCCTAAGAAAGTGAATGCGGGAGACAGGAGAAAAAGCTCTGGTGCCTCAATTATAAAACCTGTTACGCAAGAAAAAAGTTGCGTGAAGCAGAGTGAAATTCGCGTTTGCAACATTCCTTGCAAAAGTCGTGAATTTCCATGCGTAGAAATGTGCCCAGTTTTCCAGTTAACCTTTTGGTCATGCATGTGATGGTGCGTAACGCTCCCAAGCTTTTGTAGACTGCGTTTTAGTGACCTCTGATGCTAACACGAAATCATGATGGATAAAGTACTCTCAAAAAAACATCTGCACCACTTAATTACCCTGATGAAGCCAATATGACTCCAATCCACTAATGGCTTATTGGCTTTCAAGCCGTTTCAGGTTACCTGGAGCTATGCTCTTGGAAATCTGTGCTGTATTGGGACTGGCTTTAGAGAGACCCGCCTGTCGGAACAGACCCTTACCTGTACATTTGCAGGTGTTGACCACAATTGTTTTGGCTACTGGGACGCTCCAGCGTGAACTGGGGGATTGATCATTCACAGCCATCATTCAGAGCATTTATGTCAGCTGTATTGGAAGGTTTGATTCGAATGACCCCTGGCCATACAACATTTCCCTATGCTGTTGTTGAGCAGTCCCGGATTAATACGCAATATGCAGTAATTTCCCAGATGTAATCCGAGCGATTGACTGCACACATGTTGCAATAAAAGCACCATCTGAGAATGAGTATGCTTTCATTAATCAAAAGCAATATCATACAATTCCGTGCAAATCCTATGTGATGCGGACATGATATTGTTAAATGTTGTGGCTCGCTGGCAAAGCAGTGTAGGGAGATAGCTGCAGGCTGGCAAAGTGCAGGACGGTTGGTTTTTGGGTAAGCCTGTTTATATGTGTGTTTCTTTTTTTTTTGTCTGGGGTGGCTTTCTAATAGTTTACAACACAATTTTCATGCAGGAGATAGTGGGTATCCGCTAAGGAACCTGCTGCTCACTACCTTCCACAACCCACAAACAGCGGCCCAAAACCACTTCAATACGCTACAGTGGCGTGCTTGGTCGGTGGTGGAGCGTGCCATCAGGCATTTAAAATCACGTCGGAGGTGCCTGGATAAGTCTGGGGGAGTCCTATTATATGCTCCTGAAAAGGTGTGTCGGATGATTAGGGCCTGTGCTGTTTTGCACAACATAGCACAATGTAATGGAGTCCCTCCACCTGCGTTAATGCCAATTGAAGAAGGCCCAGAAGCGCAAGGCATGAGCGACAAAGGCCAAACAGCAGTTACATTGCGCAAACAAGAATTTTCCATTCTTTTATTGCATTATAAATGTCAGTTAATACATTGCTGATAATACGCACTTCGGTGATCAAATTATATACTTTTTCCATAACTTTTCCTATTGCGATTCCCCTGCTGCTGTGTGATTTCACATCCTAGTTTCAGGGAGGCTGCAGGCTCAGGTGTTTACCTCTCTCTACGAACTCACAGGTGCTGACAACAATAATTACTCTGACCAAAATGGCAATTAGGCTGACTGCAAACCTGTCTCCTAGTTACCATGACTGGCCAGTGTGAGTAAACCATAATTTGTTATCAGCTATGTTCAAGTAATAACGACGATAAGCTTTACCCAGAATTTTTTTTTTACACAATACGAACACAGTTTATGGGACACATATTGCATGTCTCATATAGTTTGATATATTAATCTTTTGCTGTGTTATTTTCTCAACCTTTACTGTACCCCTGTATTATTTTGCAGAAAGCAGTGAGATAAGAGTCAGGAAGTCATGACGTGAAGTCTATTGAGGTAACAGTGTGTTTGATCCAGTTGAAAAGCTTTCACCATCAGTGAAGGACCTAATTGGCAATTAACACATTTAAGCAGCCTTTATTTAGCACTATCTTACACTGTTTGGATTTTTTTACAGGCTTATCAGCATTAAAAAAATATATATATATATATATATATATATATATATATATATATATATATATATATATATATATATATATATATATATATATATATATATATATATATATATATATACATATATATATATAGTCAAAGCCGATAATGTCTTAAAATCATACATATCAGTTGGTATAAATACATAATTTCAGCTATAATTAGAGCTACCAATCGGCCAGTGTATGTTACTATTCATGGATATAACTCTACTCTTCAGGTGACAAAAGCATATTTAAACACCTGAGATTAAATGTCCAAGTGCATTTGGCTCAAAAACCTGAATATGTGGATCATTCAATCTCATTTGACAGTTTGAAACGCAATTTGCAAGCTCTGATTAGTGAACAAAGATCTCATAATTGAGACACAAAAACAACTGAACATGGTCCGATGGTGGGACGAGACCAGCTGTTTTCTGGGTGTTTTTGGAGCCCGGTAACTTTATTGTTCCAACTAATTCCAAACTGTATTTAGCGGCTTGTAGCAGAGTCGGACGGTTCTCAAGAAGCATATAAACACTTCCTCTTTGTCTTCACATGTTATGTTTTTATTGAGAGGCATAGGCTACATAACGTTGTGTATGTGCCAACATCGCGCACTGCATCTGTTCCCACAACACACCTGACAGTAAATTTCATTTGATTAGGTTTTATTATCTTATGATTACGCTGTAAGCAAAAATCAATCTTTCCAGTCCTTCAATTCAACTAATGTAACCTTCTTCTCCCCTGAAATTGTTGACACTGAGTTGAGGATGAACTGGGACACTAAACAAGCATTCAATGACATTAACTGATGTTCATGCATCAGTCGCATCAGCCAAATCTCAGTCACATTTGCATTCAACTTGGATGTGTCAGGACTTGTCAAAGTAGTTCAAGGGCCTCGGGCTTAATTGCCTCAATCAAAGAACATTTAGAGTGCCATCTCATCCAAGAGGCATGAATCATTAGATAAAAGAGCCCAAGGAGCAATAAACTGTCCCTGGTGCCAGCTAGCAACAAGAGAGCAAACAGGGAAAAGTACAGTGTGTGTGTGTGTGTGTGTGTGTGTGTGTTGTAGAAGGTGGGAAACCTGCTGGCTGCTATTTTACAGACGGGAAATTTTAGAAATATGATCTGGCTCCTGTGGTTTCTTAAATGATTGTACATACTATAATGTGTTCACCAATTCAAATGAAATTCAGAAATGCTTTATGTTACACACACACACACACTTCAAATGCTCGCTCTTGAATCCTCGCACCCCCTCCCTCTCTGCCAGCTTTAGTGAGCACATCTGATTTTGGCATGGATGTTAATTTGCCTCTTTATTAACACTGCGGTCCTGACTGAGGCTGTTTGCTCTGCTACAGGTGTCCTCTGATGCTCCTCCTGCCACACAGCCTTTCATTACAAGAAGGTGGAGACACTCCAGTCAGACAGACGGTCGGATGAATACAGTCTACGCAGACAGTGAGGCAGAACCAACAAGGAAAAAAACACTTATGCACCAACTGTTTAACCCTCGTGTTGTCCTCGGCTCAAATTTGACCCGTTTTCAACGTTTTTTTACATCACAAATGTGGGTTTCTGTCAAGCAAATTGCCTGAAATTAACATGGATGCATGGACGTTTTTGTGGGTAAAATTATTGATTGCTTTTATTGAATTGAAGGCGTTTTATTACATTTTTTGTATTTCAAAAAAAAAAAAAAAAAACACATCCTGACTACACTGAGATAAGTGAGTCTTTTTTTTAACTAAAAAATTAGGCATAATGTCATAGAAATTGGGTTTATTTACTATAAATAAAAAAGCTTTCAAAAAAGTGACAAAGAAAAGAAAAAAGTAATCTTCAATTTTTACCCAGAAGGATAAGAAGTTAATGGTGGACAACACGAGGGTTAAAAAAAAAAAAAAATAAATAAAATATCATTCATTTGCGACAAAGCTGAACTAGAGACCAAAATAATGTATAATGTGAGTGCAGGAATTAAACCTTAATGGGCAAAGCCAAACAGAGACACAGTTCCTCTGGCTAAATAACTAATATACAGTCTGAATGTCAAGTGAACATTGCTAAAGAGGATGCCTTTATAATCTCTCCAGCTAAAAAAAGTAACAAAAACATTTTAATGCTACTTTTATATTCAAGTTACAGCATGAGTTTGTTTTCAATATAACCAATGGGGTACACATTATGCTTGGCATTCACTTGTTTTATATTGTGAGACTATTGTTGCTAGAGGCAACTGACAACACAAATGATCGTTGTTCCCTTGTGTATAAATGAATGCATGATGAGTTTGTTTACTGTATTTCAACATCACGCTGAGGAACAAGGTATTGGCAGACAATAAAAGGTCATTTCCATGAGCACAGATTTTTTTAAAACGTTGGTATATCTTGTGAACTAGTAGATACAGTGAGTCGTAAACTTAACATACAAAATTCCAATCGATGTCATCATCTCCTCCATTTCTGTAGGTTGTTGGCCTTTAAAAAGGACACTCTTGCTATGCAATCACTATTTAGGAGAGCCATATAAGATGGCTTACATGTATCATAAAAGAGGTAATCAATGACAAGAAGAAACTTCTTGTCATTGATTGCCACTGCTTTTATGTATGTATTTATGTATTTTCCATGGCGCCTGGGAGAAGCACGGGGGGGGGACACACTTAGCCAGCATGAATCTTTGTGTGTCACACAATTGTCCACATCCATTTCAGGCGAAAGTGTGAGTTCAAAAAGACAAAGTCAGTATGGGAAATTAGACATTCCAAGTTGCATGAACATTTTTAATTTTTCTTTGCACTTTAATTTATTTCTACAATTAAAATCCTTAATTTGTCCTGCAAGAAAGGGGTTCTTGGGCTCTGTTATTTCTGAGCTACATCAGCTCTTACACAGAATTGGGTTTTGAAGTTCGGATGAGAACATCAGCTGCACGATAACTTTCACATCATGATAAACATGACAACAAAAACGGAATGACTTGCAAAAAATGACATCATTTATAGCGATTGATGGGGACAAATGATTTGTATCAAATGGATGTTAACATGTCTCTCTGCCTCTCCATCAAATTACACCTATGACTCATCCAGTCAGCATTCAAAGGTTCTTTAAGGGGAATGCCGGAATCAGTTTTACGTCATTAGGAGTCCTAGTTGGCCTGTAAAAATAGTTATGTGTTGTGTGGCTCTGGGAGAGCTTTGTAAAGTCTCCGGTTGGAGATTCTGTTAGAAACGTTTAAAAGCTCCACAGGACGTGTGGCGCTTGAAAGGTATGGGGGTTTAGCAGGTAGGGAGGGCTTAACTAAATGTGCAACATCAATTTCATTATGAGATGTGTAGGATCAAAAAGGCCCATAAGTTCATCAATGTTATCTTTTATTTTGTCTGTTCTTCCAACTTTATTCAATCATAAGAGTACTCTTGACTAAATGTATTCCTCATCACTTTAAAAAAGGCTTCTGTTTTAATTTACCAATAAAAAGACAGCATCAACAAGAAGTAGAAAGGTAGATTGAAAAAAAAAAAAAAAAAAACCTAAAAGAAAATAAATCCAAATCAATGCATGGAGCCAAGTGATTCCCACTGCAGTCCACATAGTCTAACCACTTTTACATTCCCATGAAACACACAGGTTCCCCTCAAGTCCATTTCATACACAGCAGGCTACGTGAAGATGATGGTAGTTGAGTGTTTCCTTCCTTGAGGAGGATAAAGAGCCGACCTCTCTACGATTGCCTGATTGTGAGGTTCTGATTGGCTACCTGGGTAAACATGGAATTCTTTTATGTGGCTTCACCTCCTCACAAACCTATTTGTATGTATATATACACACACACACACACACACACACACACACACACACACACACACACACACACACAGTATTGTTGCATGTATTAAATTTCTATGACGTACATTCTGCATTCTGCTGGAAATTGGATTTTGTTCTCAACAGCGAATATATAGAGAGCAAGAGACTTTTTTTTCATTACTGCAGTGAGGAGTCCACTTTCATTTTTCATCCAAGTAGTTTGACCCCTTTGAACCAAAATGATGAATTATTTAAACGTGCAGAGGCGACAAGAGTAAAGACGTTGAAGACCCAGAAACCTTGACATATCAACACACTGAACTTTTTTTTTTTTTTTTTTTTTTTTTCACAGATGGTGAATTTAAGTATATTCAGGCAAACAGCATTAAAAAAATAAAATGTGTAAAGCATGTAAACATGTTCTAGTAAAAAAAAAAAACTAAATACAAAAATGAACCCAAAAATGAGCATAATATTAGACATTTAACAGCAACTTGGCCATACAAATGCTGAGAGCCTTGCTTGTCTTGCATAGCAATCTATTTCTCTGGTTGCATCTCTCAGGGGGAATGAGACTTTGGAGGAAAAAGAAGAAGAAAAAAAAGCCAGTCTCGGAGAAGGTTTGAAGTGGCAGGCTACTGACGACCAACATGCTCTTTGTTAGATCTGTTGTGCCTTTGATGGTGGCAGAGAAGCCCTTTTGTTTCCTGTGCCATGTCGAGGCTAGATGACAGCACTAATCTAGACACACTTCCCCTCCAGAGCTGGCACTTTGAAGACCCGATCTGTTTGTGAGATTAATATGATTTGGGGATCATTTCCTGGGAGGGGTACGGTCATTGTCGCAAACACACCCAATGAACCTGCACACACTGTATCCTACTGTACACACACTCATGCACTTAGACAGCACACACAGGCAGCCCAGTAGATACAGAAAACACAAAAACAGAACACACACACACACACACACACACACACTTTTTACAACCCGCAATCCACAGCAAGGGTCTTTCACTGCGCGTTGCCTTGGTAACAGAGCCCACTCAGCTACTTGGCAGTTGTTGTCCCCGTTGCTGTATTTTATCCAAAAGTCCCCATGGAAGAAGCTCAGCCTTGTTTCCTGTTACATTCACAGTAGCCGAAGTTACTCCGTGCTCCCTGTGGGGAATCATGAAAGTTTAAAAGAAAATGTGATGTTTATCATAAAGATGCAATATTTTCTAAAGTGAATTAGACGAGACAAGAGGTGCTGGAATTCATCTCAATTTTATATAAACAGTCAAGTCTAGATAATCTGTTATGTTTTGCAGACTCTGCTTTTTTGTCTTATCTTGACAGGCCGAGAGGCGGCATTGGATTTACAGCAGCGATTGAGGTTGTGTTGACTCTGACACAAAGAGAGCTGCATTCCTCTGGCTCTGGGCGTATGACTGAGCAGCGCCCGGCCCAGCCCGGCCCGACCTGGCCCGGGGGGGCTGGGGTCTCTTTCCAGTCGCTCCTGTGCACTAATGGGTAGTGGCTTCCTGTGATGTTTCCTGTCAAAAAGGGCTTTCGGGGCAACAGTTATAGCTTTGCTGGAGGAATGTGAAAGATACTTAATGACTTGGCTATAGACCTGGGCTCACATGTATCTGCAGTCATTTTTATGGTTTGTTATTTTCTAAACATGTGCACAGCCTGTGGGAAAATGTAGTAAATGTCAGAAAGAAGTAAAAAGGTTTATCTGTTAGTACAAACAAAATAGTTTTTTTGCTGCATGTCTTCCCCATCTCTCTCCCATATTTCCTCTCTATGACTGTCCTATCAAATGAAGACCAAAACACCACAACAAAAATAAAAAATGTCATGGTTATCCATCTGCTGGTTGTTGAGATATTTCAGTCAGGACGAAAATTTACTTTTTATTTAAAAAAAAAAAAACTTCTAACTTTTTGTGCATATTGTATATACAGTACTGATTACATAAAATTCAGATTTGGTGGGCAAACTCCTTGAGGCTGGTAGCAGGCGGCACAGGAAGTGTGGGAAGTGATGTGCTTGTGCAGAGAAAGAGGTCAGTGCTGACAATGGAGCCCTGCTGTTTGTTGTCTGGGGGTTGCAGTTTCAACAGAGACACACACACACACACACACACACACACACACACACACACACACACACACACACACACACACACACACACATCACTTAGACACAAGTAACCTATACTTTTCTGTGAAACCTTAGAACATTTTGAAATATACTTGAACAATTATCTGTTGCTTTCTCCTGCATTTTAACTCTTAACTGTCTCATTCTCTCTCACACACACACACACACACACACACACACACACACACACACACAACTATATAATAGCCTCAGCCTCTGAAGTTTCTCAAGGCAAAAGACACATTTCTAAGTGCATGACCAAACTGAGGCACAGGATGCTTTCACCAGTAGTAAAACTTAATTGTCAGTTCACTTTATTTAAAATGTAAACTGAAAATAATCCCACATTGACTTTGTTCACAAAATGTATTTGAAATTAATTGTTGTGAGAATGTTAATGAAATAAAAAAAAAACTTTCACAAGCTCCTCTACTAGAGCAAAAAAAAGTTGTGTTCTTAAAGTTGCTCGAAGCGTCTAAGTTCCAAGTATTTTCAAACAAAAACGAGGCTAGCTCGCCCTCCCTCCTCCTCACCCTGTCCCCTCTCCCTCCTTTGCGTGCTCTGCGCACTAACCGCCCAGCCCCCAGCCCCCACCCTCAAATCCTTCATTGTCTGGAACGCTGGAGGACTGTTTGTTTGGTGGTGCAGGTTGGCACGGTTTGTTTTGTTGGCCTTTGTAGACTCTGGGCGGTCTACAGAGACTGCGTTTTTTACAGTGTATTCTGGGGACAGACAGCTAGCGGATAGTGATGAGATGTTTTTTACAGTGTATTCTGGGGACAGACAGCTAGCGGATAGTGATGAGATGTTTTTTACAGTGTGTTCTGGGGACAGGCAGCTAGCGGATAGTGATGAGATGTTTTTTACAGTGTATTCTGGGGACAGACAGCTAGCGGATAGTGATGAGATGTTTTTTACAGTGTGTTCTGGGGACAGACAGCTAGCGGATAGTGATGAGATGTTTTTTACAGTGTGTTCTGGGGACAGACAGCTAGCGGATAGTGATGAGATGTTTTTTACAGTGTATTCTGGGGACAGATAGCGAGGAGATGTTTGCTAAATGTGACAAAAAAATCTTGTAGCCTGAAAACGCATGACATCGCTTAGAACACCTGTAAAGATGATCAACAACTCGACCAGCAATGGAACTCAATGTCTGATCATAATTTACAGTGTAACACACCTGATGATACACATACAGTATATAGATAGATAGATAGATATCACATATACCACTTATACTAATTATACATAGAAAAAACTCCATCTTTGAACTTTTTTTGCATCTGGAAGTTAGTTAGCACAGAGTCTGCAAAGTCGTTTATGAAAAAAAAAGGTTTTTACTGCAGTTGTTTTAGCCTAAACTTGAGAGACGGAAAATGTGCTGCATAACTTTTGGTTATAGGCTTTTCTTTCCATCGGTTCCAGCTGATTGACAGGAAGTAAGGAGCTTTTAAGCAAATGAATAATTCAGGTTTACTGACAACAGAAAACCTGATACAGATCAGTTCATGTCAGTTAACCTTCAAACTGGTTGTACATTATTGATGTCAGGTCACCGTGTCCCTCTTTTACTTCAGTCTGGCATGAATTACATTAGCTATCACAATGTTTGGCATTATATTATCGTCATTTTTATTAAGAAATGTCTTAAAAAGCAGTAAGAAGATCTGGACCAAACTACAGTATTTAACCCTTGTGCCCTCCTCAAATTTGCAAACAATGTACACGCACACAAAAACTGATATTAAATCATCATATATCAATATTTTTATCTGTTTTTTCATAAATCTCTTAACCAGCTTCTAACTTACTCAAAACTGCCAAACATTCAATCATTTTCAAAATTTTAACCCTTTAAATGCAAGTTTAAATTTCATTATTTATTACAAAAAAACATATTGCCCGATTTAAGGCGTATCTGGCACGACGTAAAAAATACTAATGCAATCAAATTAATTTTGTTGCTTATCATTGACATATCTAAGACTCTAATCACCGCCCAAGCTCCATCTCTATATTATTCATTATATGGAAAAAAAAAAAAAAAACATTGTGTTTTAAATAAATAATGAAATACTTCAAATAAATAAACTTTCCTTTAAAGCTTTACAATCCTGAAAAATGATTGAATGTTTGGTAGTTTTGAGCAAGTTAGAAGTTTTTTTAAGTGATTTATGAAAAAAGCTGAAAAATATATATTGTTTATATGGATGATTGTGTACATTTTTTCCACAAAAGGTGTCCAGAGGGTACAAAATGAATCAAGTTTAAATTCAAGAGTAAAAAACACTGGATTTAAAAATGTTAACCAAAAAGAAAATGTCATACCATAAGCAGTAACACAGCAAAACTTATCACAAAATGAAAAGAAAAAAAAGAATTTACAAAAATGCGCAAATAAGGGTTTTATCTTAATTAAAAGTTAGATAACTGATTCAAGAATTCCGATTTCATTCATTTGACAAAGGATACAAGTGAGTGCTGCTTTGCCCTTGATATTGTTTTGGGGTTGTTGTCAGTGTGTAGGATTAGGTTTTTGGATGGTTACATGGAAACGATGGTTACAATTTCAACATTTTTACACAGTAATCTACATTGAAAAACTTTTTACTGTAAATTTACAGCAATATTTTTCTATTAGCCTCCAAAATAATTGGGGAAAAAAGGCATGACCCTCCCTAACAATGTATTAATTGCTTCTATACTGGTTTGCTCTTGGCAAAACTGTGCAGATAGCCACTGTTTTTGTTTTTTCTTCAACCATACATGGTTTAACCTCTGCTTTCTCATCTTACACATCACACTCCACTGTTATGGTGGCCATTTAAGCAGATTTACTAACTAAGATTGTTGTGGGAACACAATAACAACAATCTAGCAAACTAGTATTCACGTCAAATAAAACAATAAAACATTGAGACCATTCCACAAAGCACACTTGGTAATAAATTCAATTCATTCACATGAACTGGTTGCTATGGAGTTGTCACTAGGCTTCCTTATTCATTGTATATTTTAGCATATAGGTAAAGCTGCCGAAGCTGAACATCAACCAAAACCCGTAGTCCAAAATAATCCACGGTTTACCTGTTCGACTATATGTTAAAACTGTTATTCCATATTCAGTAACCATTCTTTTTTGAATGCCTGTTTTAACAGTAATAGTAATGTATGCTTTATTCATCCCACAAGGGTAAATTACAATTTACACTATGTTGTTATTACACACAGGCCTGAATTATCTGAAGTACCTATGATCTGTAACATTCGCATATAGTGCTGTAATATTTTCTCCCAGAATGCATTGCCATATAAAGTATAAGCCTGTATAACATTAAAACTAAGATACTGTGAGATTTTAGCTGTAAATTTACATCAAAAGGTTTGCAGTGTAGGGTTGAAACATTTTGAGACTGCAAAATTATTAAACTGTCCCGCTCACCAAATGTAGTCATGTTTACTCTTATTCAGATGAATTATTTGCTCTCAGATTTCCTACTTTGGTGCAGATTGCTATTTTTAACCATTTGGTGGGAATGCACTGGATATACATCAGCACAAATGACAATAACAGTATGTCAACAACATTTCCATTGTGTTTTTAACAAAAGGCCATGCAGTTATGATGATTTGATTTTGATCTCTGCCATTAACATTTCTAATTTAATATCCTCTGTCTCTATAGCTGGCATGCTCTCAGCTGTGCTCACGCTCATAGTTGAAGATGATTGTTTCAGGGGGATTCTCAGTAGCTACACATTTACTGCATTTGGTTAAAGAGGAAATGGAACAGTGTAAAATTTCCCTTTATGGTCACTTATTTCAGTCAGGCATTTCCTGCGACAGGCCTGTGACATTTCTTGTTGACACAATAGGCTGAACTGCACATTACCTTAGTACAACCGGGAATTGAATTACCTCAAAAGTACAAGAAGATCAACTTTGAAAAGCTAAGCGGCTTAGGGTGGAACAAGGCGGAAATTTAATGACCATTTTGTGTCTGGTGCCCTGTTTCATAAATACATTCTTGGGCTACTATAAACTTATTACTATTAACTTAAAGGCTTTATCTATAGAAAGTTCATAATACATTTACATTACAATCACCCTGTTCCCTAAGAAGCAAGAGTCCACAGCCCTGCTTTTAAACTGTACTTTGGCGGTTCAATGCTATTTTTTAATATATATATATATATATATATATATATATATATATATATATATATATATATATATAAAAAATATACTGTAAATACATAATTTTAGTTTGGTGTGTTAACGTGCCAGCATTTGTCATTTGGCACAGAGCAAACATGTACAGTCATAAAACAAAGTATTGAATAATGAAAGTGTGAATAATCAGGGGATCACCAAAGAGATTTTAAATTATCCTGAGGGGAATGTGTGAATCTGTAAATTTTTAAAACCACATTTGTCATTTTCATGATGGCACTGAGGGGAAAAGTCAGGGTATCACAAAGCCAATAGGATACATCCTCTGGAGACCATGATTGTCTACTTTCATGGCAATCCTATAGCTGTTGACCAAAATGTTGGACTGACCAACCAACTGACGGACAGACAGACATAATCTTTACAGTTGATAACTTTGCCATCCATAAAGCCATATGGCTACAAAAAAAACTCTGGTGCACATGGGAATATGATTTATTTTCATTCTCAGTTGTGAACTTTTAAAAATGGCATTACACTGATGTCACATGTACCGCCCACGCTGTTTAAAGGACAGGACATGTAATTGAAAAGAAGTGCAGAGACACAAACGGAAAGAAAGATAACAAAAATATCACAGCATGAAGAAAGAAAAAAGATTGTTATGGTGAAACAAACAGCTAGCAGGGCCATACAATTAAAAATACTTTATATCCTTCAAGGGACAATTTAAAGATTAAATTTAACGTGATTGCGTTAAAAGCCTTTCATCACGCTTATGACCATCACACTTGGCAAACATCAGTTCTGTCTTCCTGGAAACTGCAGGAATGTGTCTTTTTTTCCCCTTTTAAATTCAGTGATGTCCGCAGTGTTTCCATTAGCTTTGCCCGCCACATTAGCTCTCTCCAGGGAGCTCTGGTATGTCGTAAACCCCCCCCCGCAGGACCAATGACATCTTAGTCTTTTATATCTGTCCATCCCTTCCTTTGGACTTCAGTCAATACCCTCTCGTCTTAATTATTACTTTGCTGAAGCCATTTCACAGTGGAGATGAACAACCCCTGCAGACAGTAAACAAACAAGTGGGCTACTTTCATGATGCATCATCACTAAAGTTGATTGCGCCACAAAATTGGTCGCTGCCAACAGTAAACAGCAATTACTGCACCCATTGCTATTTATCTCTTTCATACATATAATTCAAGACCTCCTTCTCCACAAAAGCTTAATTTCTATTAATCTGTCTGTAAAACAAGTCTCAATCAAAATGTATTTTCATAGGAACAATCAGCAGGTATGCTTTACATCAGGAGGCTAGAAAACAACACATCATCCAATAAAAAGATTGAAGCATATAATACAGTAAAATCAGAAAAGATTACAAAAAAAAAACAAACAAAAAAAACAGGATAGCAAAATTGTCACACCACTACTAGGTATTAACCCTCATGTTGTCCTCGGGTCATATTTTTTTAAAAATCACAAAAAAAAAAATGGTCCTTCCAATTAAGCACTGCTTCGTCAAAACATCAAAAAAGTCCCCACAACATTGAAAAAGTGACAAAAACTGTCAAAAAAGCAACAATAGTGTTGGAAAAAAAAAGGGTTATAAGCCAGCCTAAACAAATTGGTTTTCAGTTTAGGCCTAAAAAGAGCCACATTTTTTATTGTCTGAATATCAGGGGGTAACTTGTTCCAGAGTTTTGGGGCAGCAACTGCAAAAGCCTGATCACCCCACCGTTTATACCTAGACCTCAATGGCCTTTAAATAGTGTATTAATGATTTGATATCATTTATTTGAATCACCACACCACAGAAGTGTCACAGAGGGTTAAATAAGTTGGATAAACAGATCTGGAAAAGTGAGAAAACCATACAGACAAAGCTAAGTGTTCAGGAGGCGTACACTTCCTGTGCTGGCCTGTAAAGCCCACAAAGGAGGAATTTAAACATCGGATTGACAATGACAACCCCCTTGACAGTAGAACAATATGAGCCACCTGCCTGCTGGTGAACAATGTGTTTAAAACATTACCCTTTCCTGTTGCCAGAATATCTCCTTATAATCCCGTGAAACCCGTTTGTCACAATGACGGAGCGGAGAGAATTAAAGCCAGGATGTAATCGTTTACTCTGATATCATCATCATCAACAAGTAAACAGATTAATCTTAAGGAATGTTCTCGCAGAGAAGCACATTAGTTCAGAGAGACGTTTGATTTCACATACCTCTGTGTTTGGTCTCAATAATATTATGTTGCTTCGAAAATATGTTGAACTTAGTCTTGCTTTGCTAGACCTCTCTCCATAGCGCTGTGGAGGAGGGTCTGGCTAGTCCACACAGCATTCTGGGATGGGAGAAAAATGTGCTCTGGTTTATTGGCATTTCTTTTCTAAACCAATCCCAATTGTCTTGGGCGGCGCTAAACATTGAATGGAGCCCCGGTGCCGCTGTAAAATAGCCTTGGGAAGGAACTTGTTTTGTGGAACATGTGTTCTTGAAAGGTTGTTGTAGTCATGCAACAGAAAACTCAAATTGGACAGATTGTCCAGCTAGCTGTCTGGCTTTACCCAGCAGAGATCTGAGGAGCAGTTAACCATAGTCCTCAGAAATCCACTCTAGGTTAAAATTATTACGCAAAGAAAGCGGAAGTCAATGGAGATCCGTTATAAAAAGAGTGCATCTGGCGGAATTTCCGGTGCTAATGGCCCAATCCTGGAAGTGAAACGTTGTCCATAGAAACCATCTTCAATACAACATGCATTTGTTTTACAATGCAGATGAGCAATTATCTAAAGCTATCTTTTGGGAAATTTAATGGGAAAATCTACACACACACACACACAAATTGTACTATAACAAACACCTAAATTTTTAATTTGGATGTTACCTTTCCACTACTCTAAAAACAAATGCATGGAAGGAAAATAGCATGAAATTGCAAAATTGACAAATGCATTTTTGCCTGTAGTGTCTTACCTTGGACATGCAGACACTAGTTGCATATATTGCACATGTAATTATTGCTTAGAAAATGATGTAAAAGAGGCCAAACCTATTGGAATTTGGCAACCTATAAACATACAAGCAATACAGAAAGTAGATTAATCTCTTTTGGGGCTCTCTGAAAACAGTAGCCGCTGTTACTCTGCCTGGTTTTCTGATGAGTTTGTCCACCACATGTGTGCCTTCACCTCTCACTCTCACATTGTCTTTGCTTTGCTGTATTTGGCTGGAGTGCTGCACTTTAGGATATGATGTCAGGACAGACGCAGGAGCACCTGTTGATTTACGCACACAGGCTGGGAGCGATCTGATAAGTTCACAACCCCACCGGCCCTTATGTGGAAGCATCTGGATGCTGAGATGGACCTGCTGCCTCTTTAGGTACAGACACCCACTGTATGGAAACCACTCAGGCAGTGTGAAGCACCTCTCTGTAGCTTTATTAGACAACATTAAAGTGTATCATCTGCAGTCCTCCGTCAGCCTATTTCACTCACCCAAACACTGCAAACATATCCTCAGCAATCAGAGGAAGCTGGTAGGAGAGGTGCTTTGATTCCAAATGGAAACACCCTCCATTGTTCTTTGCTGGTAGCTAACCCACACCCACAGACTGGCCTCACATTGAAATGTCATTTTCACAACATCTTTCATTGCTGTGACAGGTTTCTGTGTTTTAATATAGCCTTTATTTTCCTATTGTCATTTTAGGCATTGAGCCGACACAATAAAAAAACAGACCAGCTTGACAGAGATGCTGCAGATTGTGTTGCATCTTGGGACATTTAAAAATGTCTTGCTTTGGCTTCTGAGAATATAGTTCTCAGTTGAATAAGTCCACGTGTTCAATGCCAATTTGCCTGATTCAAGAGGTTTTTAGTGATGTATCATCTACAAGGCCTTGAAAGCAAAAGGAATTAAAAGGTTTTTAGAATTAAACTGTTTTTTTTTTTTTTTTTTAATAGGGGGATCATCTTCACAGTGATCATCTTCACAGTAGTCTTTTTCTTGATGTTATGCACTGGGATGTCCATGTTGTGTTGACAGTAATATCCCCTCCCTTACACAATGGTGAAAGCTTGGAGATAGTGATGTGTGGGGCTAGTTTGCAAACTACTGTAGCTTGCAAACAGTCTGCCAAGCTAATTGACAGTGAAGTTGCCAATTTAGCAACTATCTTGCTCCTGTAAATTTCAACTTTAGCAATTTTCTTACACCAAAATAATGCCTTATGTAGTTGTAACGCTGTGTATCCTTCATGTGTGTGCATTTTTTGTCTTGTTTAGAATACATAAAACTTATAGCCTTGGGTGTACAGTATGTTCCAATTTGCATTCCACACATTAAGCTGAAAAACAGCAATCTACATCTTGAACAAATCCTCCAGAGATCTAGCCAATCAAGCAGCGTGATTCATTGCATGAAGATTCCAAGAGACAGAATGTCCATGTCAGGCATTGATTCCCACAGTACAAAAACCCTCGACATTATATGGTGAGTAGGTGAGTATGCTGAAATGACGAAAATGTACGGTAGCTGGTTAAAAGCTTTAACATTCATTTTCCCTTTTTTGTCCTAAATCGCTTACAATTTGTCAAGCTTAAAATAAAAAAATCTTAGAGTGTTATAATTATGTATCTTGCTCCAGTTTTTCATTAGATGATATGGAATATTCAAAGCAAGACATTTGTTTGGTTGCATCTATCCATCAAAATGGATATATTGTATGTGCTGATATCTTGTGCATCATTTTATTGCATTTACCCAAAATTCAGACATATTAGGAATCATTGGAAACTTTGGGATCACTGAAGTTTGGAAGTGAACATTTGACTTTGCAGCATGAGTTTAGTGATTCAAGTTTTTTTTTAGATCATTTAAACATCCACATGATATGCAGTAAAATTTTCAAAATAAAGGGCAATGGGTTAAATTTCTGTAGAAGTGGAAGAAATTGGACCAAGGAACGTTAACTGTTCTAAAACAGAGGTATGCTTGATCAACACATGAAACCCCAGCCCAGCTAACTGTAAAAAAAATAAAAGCTTTTAGTTTTAGTATTGAGCAGTCTTGTGTAAAAGTACTTTAAAGCAATACTTGAGTAAAAGTACAAGTACCTTCCCAGAAATGGTCTTGGTAGAAGTTAAAGCTGCCTGTTAGAGTATTACTTCAGTAAAAGTCTTAAAGTGTTTGATGACTTAAGTATCAAAAGTAATTTTCTGATATTAAATGTAGTTCAACTTTGAAGTCAAAGTTGCTAAATGTTTTACTAAAACATTTAGAGTTCCACTTATTTTTTAACAAAATAAAAAATGTTTTGAGGAAAAATCTTTCCCTCCAACATAAAAGTAATAAAGACACTTAGTGGAAATGTATCGGAGTAAAATATACATTTTATTTAAAAAAAAATGAACATAAATAATTACATAAAGAACCGAAATGTGAAAATTCTACTCAAGTACAATTAAAAATATTTGTTCTTTGTTGGATTACAACACTAGTGTTGAGGTTGCAGTTTCCCCCTTACCTGACTCTTAGACTCATGAACTCTTGCTTCAGTGATATCCTTCAGTGCATTCAAACTCAGCTCAGCTGAAGTAGATGACCGGAGGTGGAAGGGGAGGTAGATGGCTGTAATATTTGTCTGCTACGACCTCTAAATAGCACAGGGAGAAACAGATTTAAAGCAGGGTTGTTCCTCTGTGATTGGCTCTTGCCATTTGTGTAACAATTCTGATTGGTTTAGCAGGAAGGTGACCGCCTCCAACAGCTGATTCGAGTTAAGTAGAGCATTGATTAAGAGTGAGGTCTTCCTAAAAGCATCCAGACTGAGATCCATTTCAATCAGGAGAGACTAGTTGCAGATATGTGACAGTTATACACAGCCTGATAAAATATACATTAGATAACAGCTGACTTGATTTAGGAGTGCATCGGTTAAAAGTTAGGTCTTCCTGAAAGAATTCACGCTGAGCTATATTAGTCTTCATGGGTCTCTTTTGTACCCCTTGATACTGATTGGCTCATCAGCCACACCTGGGGGGCCCATAGGAGTTAAGTTACCTTCACACTAGGTGAATTGAAGCTGTGGGGAGGTTTGAATCAGCAGAAAATAAGGAAGAGTCAAAAGCAACTAGAGAGGAAAACAGTGGAACAAAATGTATTTTATTTTTAGATCAAATTGTTTCCTCATTCGTACAGACTTTTAATGCCTGAATAGTGTCACTTGTAGACAGATATCTGTATTTGGGTGTAAAGAGCTGTATGTTTGCTCCTGGTAGATATGATAACTGCAGGATTCTAAGATTGCAATAACCATAAAAGACATGGTGTGATGTTTTACTTTAAAACAAACTTTGCTTGGAATGAGTACCGTCACAACTGTACAGTACATCCTCTTGCTTTTTGGCTGAAGATTGTACAAGATAACGTTGCAACATTTAAAAAAAATAATTCTCTGACTTCAAAGAGAAGTAAACTAGTACACTTCTTATTGCATTAACACAGTGTGTAGTTTGTACAAATGTTTGCCACGCCCAATTTTGAAACTGCATTCCACCAAACTGGTCCTATGTACTGTATAAAAAACAAATACAGAACAGGGGAGTACAAAAGAGATTGAAAAAAATTTCACAAAAGAGCAGATGGTCCAACTTATCTTATAAAAATTGTGGCAGAATTCATAATGTTAATTGTCACTATAATGACTTAATGTCAGAATGCTACGTTTGAGAAAACTCAGCATTGAGGCCATTTCATTTTCTTTGTCCTTGAGAAATCTCTGAATTTTCCAAACTTCCACCATCTCTGGAATGCAGATAAGTATTAACAACCTCCACAGAAACACATCCCCAACAAGCCTGCCGGCCCTGCCTGGTGCCAAAGCAGGTCGTGTGATAGTTTTGTCTAACGAAGTCTCTATTCCTAATCTCAGAGAGGCTGAGGAGTATCTGGTGTCTGGTTCAAGGCTGCGGCGTCTATAGGGGTGAAAAGGGAGGTCTTGTTTTGACACCATGGGACAGCTTGCTTTGTTCTTACTTATCTCTGCCTTCTGTAGCTAGCCCCCCACATATTGTTTCCCTGTTTAGTCTGAGTGTAAGATAGCGGACCTTAAAAACACACTCTGCTCATCTGAGAGGGTAGTAGAGTCTTCCTTTGGGTAGGGATTTGTAAAAATCTGCTACTCAGTGTTTGTACCCGTTGTTCACACCCTAAGCCTTTTGAGAGTTAGTGATAAATGTGCAACAGAAAAAAAGACAAGATCCAACAGGAGGAAGAGAAGGAGGAAAATGTCCAGGGATGCATCCCTAGAGATTGTGATTGTTTTGAATGTGCTGCTTTCAGACGTGTATTACAGCGATCCGGCAATTTGCCGCAGGGCAGTCCGGCGGTGTGGGAGTGTCACAAATGGCCCATTTGTGTGACGTCCTGTTGTGATCTTTAACCTCCCAATGTAGAACAAGTAGCTTTTATATTTCACAATTACTGTTTTTCTTCAGATCGTTAATAGATCTCCGACGTTTCTGACCGATTTATTTCACAGGAGAGAGAGAAAGAAAACACGCAACTGAACACACTATTACACAATCTCCCGAGCAGTCGAGTATTTTTTTTATCCTCATAAAACTCTCTAGTAGCAACGATAAAGGCAGCGATGCTTCCTGTTACTGTGCAGGATTCTCACACCGCCTCAAACCATAGCTCAAACCACACCAACAAGTCTGATCTCTGGTTGCATGACTGGCCGTGGCGTGGGGTTGCGTTTCTCCGAAAGTTGAGTCGGTCTTAACTTTTCGCCCCATCCCGCTGAGTTTTTTTGCATGCCTGCCCGACGCAAACCAAACTGCAGCCTAAATGAACTAACCCCCCATTTAAAATGAATGGAAAGACCTGCGTTTTTGGTACCAGAAGTTTTAGTTTTCTATGATTCTTTGTCACCGACGTGCAAGCAATACACGGTCTAAGATTTGGAGCTGCGCAGGCTATTTTCCATTGGGCTGTACCTGCTGTTTATAACTGCATTGCCCTGCACTACATGCTAGCTAGCATTAGCTGGTTCTATTGCAGACAGGGTCAAATTTAAAGGTTCTGCATTCAACATTTAGAGCAATTGTAAACAGCTTTTTTTGTTCTTTGTTTTGATAGCCGAACGGGCTGCAAGTGCATGTTGCATGTGAGCAAGGGCAGAGGGCCGTGACAAAGCTTCAGTATTCCCAGCCCATTTTTTTTTTTTTTTTTTTTACAGTATTTCGAGTACAGCACCTTTAACTTTGATTAGCACTGATATTAGACAGTCAATGTCTTGGTTAACTAGCTTCTGTTTGCTAGACTCCCATGTTTGCCATGTATGCTAGAACTTTATTCCTTAAAATCATTAAAGGCCATTAGGATCTTACTTTTTTGCAGGGACTGTGCTTATATACTTCTATCCTTTTAGACAAAAGCAGTAGGTTATTTACAGAACATACTGGGCTAAAACTACGTAAGGTTTGCTCTCAGAAGGAGCTGCTTTTAGTAGCATCTGCAGAAAAACCATTACCCTGTCTGATAATAAACGAATTCCACTTGATCCATGATTATATGATCCTTCCTCCCATTTCAAGGCCGATATGACAGAGTTGATATATTGTTTCAATTCTGAATTTGTCAAAACCTTGCATGTATCTATTACAGTCCATACCCTTCACTTATCTTATAAGCATTCACCCTCCACCCACCAAACAGTACCTGGGTGTATTGTTTCTCAGAGAGCCCATGTGATTTGCTGTGCAGAGCTCGAGATTATATTTCAGCCTGAGGCTTTGGAGTGGCCATACGTCTTGGGAGAGCGAGAATTGGCTCCACAGGGGGACGGCCAAACAAGTACCCACCGACCGGTTTACCTTCTAATCCTAACGAATAGCAGTGAGAGGTGAGAAACTCTATCGCACAGAAGAAGACAGAGGCCTCATTTAACACACTCTGCACCAGCTTCCCACATCCCGTCTGCAACAAGAATTAATGGGTTTGTAGCTTTGTGCAACAATATTTGGCCAAAACACCCTGAGATTTGCACGAGAGCCTTTAGTCTAGAAAGATGGAGAGCACCACTTTGTACTCAATTTCCCTTGGCTGCACTGAGCAGAGGATTACTTCAACACCTACTTGTATAACAGAGTTTGATACAGTTTGCTAAGCTTGATTTACAACAGCAATTTTCTGCGTAAAGTTGGGTCCCAACTCATTACTATTTACTGATTTGAATGCCTTCGAGTATTCTGTGTTGTCAAGTGAAACATTTAAGTAATTTGCTTCATTTTGGGCACCTGCATTTGTGCGTTCGACTCCCACCTGCGGCCCTTTGCTGCATGTCCCCCTCTCTCTCCCCTTTCATGTCTTCATCTGTTCTATAAAAATCAAGGCCTAAAATAATGTTTAAAATAAATAATTTGCTTCATTTTTCTAGATTGAGTGTGCTGATGGATATTTGTGTTCCTCACGGAGGAGTGCGGAGGCTCACCGCTGCCACTAATTAAAACCAATCATGGAAGGTAATGAGACATCCCAGGGATCCTCTTAGAACAAAATATGTAATATTTGGAGAATGATTTTGCGTGGCACCAGCACACACACACACACCCCCACCACCACCACCACCACCAATACACCATGTCAGTCTTGTGCTACATCGATGACCTCATAAGGAGCAAGATTCAAGATCGGCCCATCTGAGCTTTCATTTTCTCAAAGGCAGAGCAGGATACCCAGGGCTCGGTTTACACCTATTGCCATTTCTAGTTATTTCTATTTCTATTTTTATTATTATGTGTGGTCGTGACAGGAAAATACTATGTTGTTGCTGTACCCCTAAATCTCCCCAATGCATTTGTCTGGACAGCCTTAATTCCTTTCTAGACTTTTCACTGAGATTTGAACATACTACAATGATCATCATACCACTATGGCTGAGCATCTCTGACTCCACTCAAAGGCACTGACAACTTTCTTTCTCCTATATATCTGTTCACGCTCAGAGAACAGCACGTCTTTCTAATTAGTCGACTGTGCATTAAAAGTTTCAAAATTGCCTCTCCGCGCAGAGTTCTAGACTGCAGTGACTCTCTGTTTGTGCTATTCAGGGACATGAAAGCTTGATGCAGTGTGTCTTCATAACGCACGACTGGCACGCTAAAACGGTATCCAGGAGCTTATTACTTCCACCTTATTAGCAACCTGAGAAAGCGCATGCAGTTCTTGTAGGAGAAAATTGATACTAAGTGGTGGGATTAACTGGGTGTTATGGTGACAAATTACTTTGAGCTTTGTCTTTATTCAACTCCATCTCCAGTCTTAGCAGCAGAAAAATATGTTTGAGCTGCGTGAATGTGTGAAGTGAGGAATTATTGCCTATGAAGCACATTGTTTGCTTTACCTGTGTTGTGCATCAGTTGGGAATTGGCCCAAGCAGATCACACAACTGGTGTACAGGTCCAGACATATTAGGGATTCTGATACGCCTTTGGGGAGTTGTTTGAGTCGTTAATCACTGATGCCAGCCAGGAGAGAATTTCTTCACTCCACCTTTCCTCAAAGCGGGTTTCAGGTCTCTTTTTGACTGATATGTGGTTTGTTAACATTTGCCAGGTACCAAGTGTTCTGTTGCATCAAAAGGTTTTCAGAGAGTCTCTAAATCACTGCTTGACATTCAGTCTTACTTGTAGACAAGTGTCAAAAACTGCTTAAACCTTCACTCACACTGCCTGTGTTTGCATAATTTTGGACATGATGTCTGATCAATGTCTTGCACACACATTTGGGATCAGTGGGGGTTGGTTTCATAGAGGGTTTTCCCCAACGTGACATTCTTGGTGGTAACCCAGGTGTAAACAACAGAACGGAGTATTGTGCACTTTGGAAACTTTAAGTGAATGTAGCCATGTCCAAACAACAGAAAAGCATCCAAGATGCAAAGGCATAGAGGGAAGGACTTGTACCACAAGAAAAGGCATGATATTTCGACAAATTACGGTTTATTGGTGGTGCAGAGCCCTCTGAGTTGGCCCCCTCTTCTTGGATCCATAACAACCTGGTGATTCTCCCTTCAGTTGCATAACCTCATATAGTCAACTACCTGGTTTTCACGTCGAGCCAATACACAGCGGAAGACCATAAATCCTACAAAGGTTTGGAGGCTTATAACCAGATGGTGTGTGGATGGGTGAGGGAGGCACAGTACCAAAGTAAGTAATGCAATAACGTCTTTAATCAACCTAACCTTTACTGTATTCATTGTGATACTTAAGGTGTAGCCAAGTGACTTTTTTTTTTCATTTCAAAGAGGCCCAGTTTGCTATCTACACTGAACATTATCTGGGTGAGTTTGAGCTTTGCCAACCACAAGCGCCTCCTTTACTCTGTTAACTTCTAGCATTACTTTCCCTGGTTTTTAATAACTTTTAGAAGTCAATAATATTCCAAATGTTTTTCTTGGCCTGACCTATTGGTACAACCTAAAACACGGCAGTAATAATAATTTTCCTTGACGACGACTTGCTTTGTTGTGATGCGTAGTTTATTTAATTATTAATTGAGCAGCTCCTTCAGCAGCAGACTGATACACCCACGGTGTAGGAAGGAGAGGTACCGCAGTTCCTTCATCCCAGCCGCTGTCAGACTCTACAACACCTGCACTACCTGATAATGTTGTAGTTTCTGTTCCTTTTTATCTCCCATCTACACCACACACACTTTCTGTTTATATTTATTATCGGTATTTATATTATTTTACTACAAGTACTTACTTTTCAATATTTATAGTCACAGGTTAATATAATTTATATTGTGCTACTGACTCTTGTTTTATTACTCCAATTACACATTCAATTTAATTTTAACGTCACTCACACTGCAATATTGTTTCTTGTATCATGGCCGCACTTTAAAATATACTTTAAAATACCTTTATTTGACGCCATTTTGCTACTTTCTGTCTACCTTATAATTATTGTCTATTGTTTGCCTGTATTTCTTGTGTGTTTACTTGTTTGTGTGTTTTTTTTTGTTTTTGTTTTTTGCTGTATTCCTGCTGCTGTAATAAGGAAATTTCCCCGTTTGTGGGATAAATAAAGTATAATCTAATCTAATCTAATATGGCGACTTCCGCTCTGATGCTGCATCGTGAAAACCCTCTGTAGACTGAAAGCCTTTAATTTGTTGCTAAGCGCGACTGTTACTCCAAGAGCAACACTGAACACTCAGCAAAAATAGCGCTGTAACAGTACATGTTTTCAAGGTCTTTACATTGTCTTGAGCTGTTCGCTAACAGTATACTTTGTTTTTTTTTGGAACAAAGGCTAAAAGGGCTGGCCATTAAAAACGCTTGACTGACTCAGTTTCCTCCTCCGGACAAGTTACAATTGTTTTTCATCCATTTTAGTTTTGAGCTCAACAGATTTCAGAGTACTAAGAAGCGCCCAGGAAAGGTAAATATCAAAAGCTCTGACGTTTTGGACAGTAAACTCGAGTCATGTTTTGCTGAAAGGTGACTGACTGACTAACAACCTCCATCTAATCAAAAGACTCCACCACCTGTAAGCAATGAACCTCACGCTGAGCAAACAATTATTGCAGGTGTTTCTTTAGGCTTCAATGCCATGACAACGCATGACTGCACATTTTGTCTCAGTAATAACTTGGAGTTGTCCAAGCATTAAATCACCTCAGTCCTTACCTGCATAGCTTTATTTTGCATTTTAGACGCTCAGTTAGGTGCATTTAGAAGTCAAAGGTACTTCTCAGGTTTTGTGAGTCCTTCATCCGGGTTGGTCAAATCAATATTAATCATACAAAAAGCACTTTACAGTGCTGTTGGTCATTGATAATGTGTTATATTCAGCAATTATAGTAGCACTGGCTATGGTTACACTTGTCATTTCAGTGAGACCTTTATTCTTGATTTCCTGCAGTACACTGTACACCAGGTTGCTACAGTTTTTGATCAGTTTTGCTTCCATTTCACATTTTATCATTATAATCTAATCCAGCTATGTTGGCTCTTTTTCTCTTAAGAAGTTTCTTTTAAGGTGTTCATTTGTGACAAGACACTTTAATTCCAATTGTGTGTGTTGTCCTTATGTCCCAATTTATGGAAACCAAAAATATTAAATTTAGATTTAATCAATGCTCTCTTCCTAAACGGAATCAGCTGGTGGAGGTGTTCACCTTCCTGCTTAACCAATCAGAATCATAGACAAATGGCAAGAGCCAATCACAGAGTCGCATCCCTGCTTTTAAAAATCTGCCTACCTTCCCTTCCACCTCCAGTCATCTACTCCAGCTGACCGGTCTGGAGCTTCCTTCGGTCTGGTCTTCGGGCTCCTTTGTCGCCACCACCGGTGTCTAGTGACCAACGCGTAGAGATACGCGTCCGCATGAATGAATCCTGCTGACAAACAAACCGAGCCAAAAACATAACCCTAAAATTGGGAAATGACCCAATAGTTAGGGTTTGCAACTAAGGGCATTACTATTGCGTTATAATACAATTTTAATTCCGACAGCTTTTTCTGAGTTGATTGCAGGACTTTATTTCATTTCAGCAGATTTATTTAAAAATGTCTTTGGCTGTGAGGCCAGGCAAACAGGGCAGAGCCACTTCTGTAATCACCTTTTGTCTTAAGACTTACAACAAACAATGTTATCATGAAAAGAAGCAACATTTTCAATCATGTGTTCCAGTTCTAGGAATCTAGGGCTCTCATAAATGTGAAACCTAATTGTATACGTTGTTGGCTTACAAGCAACACTCGCTTTTTACTTTAATATTATTTTCAAAATCCTTCATTTCACAAGCAAATCTGGGAAATCTGCTCATTTCACTCAATTGTATGAGATTAGCTGATGAATTACTGTGAGTCAAGCTAAATGCCTCTAAACCGCTGGCTGGAGAAAACATTGGGCTATGTACAACAGAAACGGCAAATTTCTTGTGATGCCATTGTCATGAGCAGCCAAATCAAAGTCAATTGGTAGTATTTTTTGGATTTTACTATATTTAGTGAATAATTTACTGTAAATGTTTTTGGCCATAAGAGGTATCTGGTGTTTACTGATGGAAAAGAAATTGTCAGTTCATCATAATCAAAGTCAACTTTTCTTTTAGCAATAACAGCTGAGAATGACTTGGTGCAAGAGCTCAGTGAAGGACTTGTCTCTAATTAGAATAGATAGATATATAGGGCAACTCAAATTGAATGTTGGTTTTTCACCAAAGAGCTCCTGAGCTCACAGGTTGCTGTCCAAGCTCATAACAACTGGGAGTAAATCAGAGCAGCAATCAGGTAATGTGTTTAGACCGATATTAGGTTCATTAAAGCACACAGATGTGCGTTATGCAAAACATTCCCGTTAATTCATTTAATTGTTTGCTGAGTTGTAAAGGCAGGGGAGGAAACACTTCACGTAATTACGTTGTAATTTTCTGTGTGTGTCAAGAATGAAAGGGTGTTGATTTGGTTAACATCTCTTCTACAGGAGCCTATGTGTCATATGTTGAGAGACAGTCTGCATACAATAAAGTCCCAGTCAAACAAGTGTAACCTTCTCACCCAAAGTTCGTGTATATAGGCCTATGTGCAAACATGTCAAATCAACAATGGTATCTAAACTGATGGAATTGAACATGTCTTGATAGGTTGCTTTAGTTGAAAATTTTTTTTTTATATTTAGCCATGCTAGCATTACATCAGAAACAGAAAAATCAAGTTTATTAAGTTTCACACACAAGGTATTTGCCTTGGTGATTTGGTGCACACCAATAAATATACTAAGATAATAAAAGGATGAGGCACCGCAACTGGCTACAATAGAATAGAAAAAAATGACGAATGAAAAAAGTTTTAAAGAAAATATGTAGGGTGTATGTTACCTGCAATATTTCCACCAGCCTCAGCTGTACTTTGTTTTTTGAGGTAAGCTTATTAAAAAGTGTTAGCATGCTAACACGCTAAACTAAATGGAGACCACTGTAAACGTTACATGCTAAACATTAGCATGTTAACATTGTCATTGAACATGACTTCTCACAATAGCATTTGGTGTTTTGGACTGCTGGGTTTAAGTACAGCCGAGACTGTGAAAAAGAATTGGACGTAGTCACCGTGAAACCTCAAGTTTGGTATTTTGGCCGCGCCATCTTTTTTGGAGCCAGAAGTGACCATATTTGGGCGAAAGGGTGGGCTGGAGGAAGAACTGGATCTGACTGACAACCCAAGGACACTATGCACAGCGAGATGGTAGCACTTGTCAATCACAAGGTATCCACACCTAAATCATACCTTGCTTTATCATCTATTCTACTCTAAATGGGACCATTATTTACAAAATGAACATTATGCTGTATTGAAGAAGACTTGAAACTAGCAGTTGAGACAACACACATATTAGGAACATGTGTGCTGAGCCAATAAATTATTTTCTCAAAGCCTTCGATACAATCTGATTTCTTTTAGCAACCAGTGGAGTTGCCCCTGCTGGCCATTAGAATGAATTTAGGTTTGAGGCACTTCCCCATCAGTTTACCACTTTTAGGCTCATTAATTAATTTTAATACTGTAGAGAAATGATTCAAAACCAATGGTTGGAACAGTAGTCACAATATAGGAGATATGTGACTTACATTTGCAAATAAACTGCTATTTCCTGTTATCTGAGGATTTCAATTCGATAATATAGGTTTAAAAACTGTTTTCTTTTCAAACTCAACCTGACTGACTTCTGCCTTCAGCATTCAGTCTTTACAATGCAATTGAGGAGATATAAACCTCTCTCTCTCTCTCTCTCTCTCTCTCTCTCTCTCTCTCTCTCTCTCTCTCTCTCTCTCTCTGCCATCAGGTTTCAAAAGCTGCTCCTGAATGATTTCCAAGAGGTTCATAAAGCAGCTCCATAAATCTGTCACAGAGTGAGAGCGCAGCTGTGCAACAATGGGCACTTGTATATTTTACTTTTTATGCATACATTTTAGTGGAGAGGTTACCACTAAATCTTTTTTAAAGAATTATCATATATACACGAAACTAATAAAAATCAATTTTTACTGATCAATAAACATTTGGTGCTCCATTTTAATAGTTCCAGTATGTAGCATGTAGTGCATCAGCGTGGTTTAAAAACTGTATTCGAATCGTCCACACAGTACCATGTAGTGAAATTCTATTACTGCATTTAACCCATATTTAACCCATATTAGGAGCATTGGACAGCTATACACACAACGTCCGGGAAGCCACTTGGGGTTCAGTGTCTTTATCTGTCAACCTTGTGGTTTGTGGGGCAACCATTTTACATCCGGGCCACAAGCCACCTACATTTATTGATGTGTCTTCATAGTTCTGTACAATAATAAGTTCTAAGGAAACACAAGCAATACTTTGTTGGTTTTGTCATTTTTTGTTTTGACTTTAAGGGTAGGATTGAACGCCTGTTTGTGTTGTTAACAGATTCAGATATTTAACTTAAAATGATGTTAAGATGTATATGTGGCTTTGGATGTGGAGATAGGAAATATGGTGACTATGTAGTGTATGAGTCATCTATTGGTAACGTGAAGATTAGGTTCTTCCAGACCAGTCTGTATCAATTAAACCTTAGACAAGAAATTAAAAAGTTTCAGAGAGCTATGAGTTAAAAAAAGTCCCCACCAGCTGTCCTAAGGAGCCCATGACAAGACTATTATGCAACGAAAATAAATAGAATAATTGCATGGTTTGACACCGAAATAGCGGAAAACTGAGCACCATCTTATCAATAGAAATGCATATTCCCACAGAAAAATCAGCATGGGACAGATGGACAAGCTCAGACAA
Organism: Percina caprodes; assembly: GCA_013375575.1. Taxonomy (NCBI): domain Eukaryota; kingdom Metazoa; phylum Chordata; class Actinopteri; order Perciformes; family Percidae; genus Percina; species Percina caprodes. The sequence goes on from JABXJD010000001.1 coordinate 2,726,081, forward strand.
AAAATATTTTAATTTTCATGGTTGTCAGAACTGTGCAGTGAAAAGCATTCAGTTGTGTTGATGAGCAGGCAGCATGCGACAAAACACTGAACTTTAAAGCTGAAGATGGTCCCGCTGTAGGCACATTGAAAAGACATTTCATTTTCACCAACGTTTTGTGATGATAACTCATATGTTGGCAATACATGCCAAACATAATAAAAACAACAAATACATTTTGTAGTTTATGTTGGCGAGAAGACCACAGCAAGCCTTTAGAGGACCATGCTACCGTTGTCGCCTGTAGCTGTGTTATGAATACAGTTTTAAATGGCTGTTGATCCATGCCTTAATAATAAACCTCTTTATTGCCACTTGGGAGCAGTGAGACAATCAGTAAACACAACGTTGACATATTTTCACAAACTGACACAGGGAACATGTTAGCAAAAGTTGCTTATTTACTCTTCCAGCAGACAAGAAGCAACATGCATAAGCTAAATGCTCCACCAAGTTAACCAGCTAATTACAGAGGTTGAATCTGTTAGCGCCACCACAAGCTTAGTCAATGTATTTTTATATATATATATATATATATATATATATATATATATATATATATATATAAATGATACTTTGCATGATTATTATTGCAGTTTTTCATATACTATAAATAGGATTTTATATATAGTATATTTTAATGGGTAAAGTAGGTATAATATTGCAGAATTTCTACAATAGGGGTACATGTATCCCAAAGGGTTCTTTGGTGTCCTACAGGGGGTATATGAGATTTTCTTTTTTTAAATGTTAATTTCAAAAATATTGAGGCATGTTTTATATTGAGTCATGTAAAACCTAAAATTATACACCATAGTAATGACTTTTTTAGTTTTGACTCTAAATGTTTAATATGTAGCTTTTAAGTGTTTTTCAGTAACAATATTGTTGTGTATTAAATCAGAAAGTGATGGCGCTGTGTTGTCCCTCGCTTTTTTTCTACCAATAATGTTTGTGCTATTCAGGAGGTACTTGGATGAACAAATATACATAGGGAGGTTTATTAATGAAAAAAGTTTGAAAATCATTGTAATATTGGGAGTAAATTTGCATTTATTGCTAAAGTTAATCGATATATTCAAACATGTTTTAATTGATCATATTTTCCACCATATTTTACTCATACTTTGTTCCATATCTTTAGTAAACCAACTTTAGACTGCAGGTAACATACAGGCAGTTCTTACTGATTAAAAGAAGTGTTATGTCAGAGTCATCAAGCTGCAGTGTGAATGGCTGTTACGTACAGTATCTTTGTTCAGTTAAATAATACTGGTCCTCGTTCTACGCATCCAAGACCACAAGCAGCAACTCATTACTTGAGGGGACGGCCTCACTCAAAAATGGAGCTTTTCAAGGATCATTGCGAAGCCACTCAGATCAAAAAAGGCAACACAGCCGCAGTAATTGCTGGATGCCTCGAGCATATCAAACACTGCTTCCTCAAGTAGTCGGGGAGAATTCCTATAATGGAATTTTTCAGCTCTGTGTCTTTGACCTGCACAACCAGAGGCGTTGGGAAAAGGGGACTGAGTACCCAGGGCCCTCATGTGAGGAGGGCCCAAAAAGATGCTAGAATAAATAGCTACGCCCCTGTGCACAACATATAGCACAGATGCAAATTTTAATATTCCAAAGACAAACCTTTAGTGTTAAAGCAACAGTTTGAGCTCCTTATTTTCAGCCTTTAAGTGTATTTACATAAAAGTTCTGATTCATTAGGATGTAGCGCTTCATGACATGTTTTATTTTCCCCTGTTTGGCATGCAACATCCCAACTGTCTCTTCAGTTATAATCTTCATCTTATAATTCTTCCTTCTAGGCAATACACTGAAAATTATTTGGTTCTTACCAAGATCAAAAAAAATATCTTGTTTTAAGAGTGAATTTCTCATTTTAAGTGTGAACTTTACACTATAATCTTAATTCAAGCAAACTTGTCAAGTGAAATTATCTTGCTGCATGGACAGAATATTTCACTTCTTTTGAGTACCTAATCCCTCAGATTTAATGTTTTTATCTGGTTTTTAGACACCCAGTGTAGTTTTAAATTAAATCAACTTTTTGTCAACTCTTTAGAATTTGAACAAGTATATTATATTTTCCCATTCAAGCATCTCTTTTCTTCTTGACAACAAACAGAGGAATGCCATCTGGACTTTTGCTTTCTTTCTTTCTTTTCATCACTTTAATTTGCTATCAGAGCAGTACGTATGAATATCTCATTCACTGTTCTGTATCTATCAGTAGCACTGTTTGACTAACACATTCTGTGCATGCCATTTAAAAGTCAATTACTGTTCCCTCCAGTGTTGACAAATGGCAACAGTGAACTCCAAAGAAGGACATCTAATCTCTCACCTCTCACTTGAGGTTTCTGCCAACACGTCTAGTACCGGTTCCTGCATACCTCAAATTCCGCAGACCTCAAAAGCCTCAGATATGTTTACCTTGCACCATTTTCTTGGCTAAATATTACCTCAGTGTAGTTATCTTAACTGTGCTTTAAGTGACAAAAATTTAAATAGGCACTTCCAGACACCTGTATATGCTTCAGATGGATCTCCTATGTAACAAAACCTTGTGGTTGACTGCATGTAGAGAATTTTTCTGGATTTTTATATGGCAAATAAAGACAGCTTGTCCTTGTAGACCTACTCAGTATATGTGTGTGTGTGTGTGTGTGTGTGTGTGTGTGTGTGTGTGTGTGTGTGTGTGTGTGTGTGTGTGTGTGTGTGTGTGTGTGTGTGTATATGTTTTCTTCTTCTTCTCTGTAGCGTGAGAGCGTTTAGTGGGTTTTTGAAGAGCTCATTCATCCCTTCCTGTGGCAACTGAGCCCATTCCTTACAAACTGAAAAGAAACACTGAATGTGGTGGGAGAATGTTCAAGTGTTTATACCCACACATCCCCCCCCCCCGGCCGTCTTACAGTTCTTACAGCTAAATCTATTTCCAAAGCTTACGTAAGCCAAGCCGTGGCCACTGTGCCAAGTCCTATCAAAGCCGTGGGGGTGCCCCATCTGTGAATAAAAAAAGAAAGGAGATGGTGAATATGTTTGACCTTTTGTGAGGCACACGGTAAAGGCCTGCCTCCTGAGCTCTCCAGGGCATTAACCTTATCTCAGAGTCACATAATAGCCTATTGACTGCTGCCCATATCTTTTCTGTGGCTTCAAGTTTAATGGCTGCTGATGTCTTTTTCTCTTGGACGAATTTTGGTACAGAGTGGCATTAACACCATCAGGTTTATAGGTTCATTTCCTATTGGGGACCGCCAATGCTACCACATTAGTGCATTCATAATGTGTGAGAATGCCATATTTTACTTGTTGTACTACTAATTAATGTGCTTTAATTTTAGGGAATAACATTTATTTCAACATAGATACATAGAGTTCATAGATTTTCTTTACAAAAGACATGTTGAGTTCATAAGAAATAAAGCACACTCTTTCTGAATTTAATACACTTAGGGGTTTTGCTGATATTACCTTGTTTGCTGGCATGATCATGGATATATTATAAGAACTGCATAACGGACTCCAAGATAAGCCCACTGCACATGCACTTTTGAACTCAGAGCATTTCTTCCTCCTTTCCCAAAATGTATCCGTGGTGTGGCCAGAACTTGTTCCACAGCTCTGTGGATTATGTCAGTTGATGTTATCAATCATACTCATTTATCATGAGCGATTTTGTCACCTTGGTAGTGCATTTACAAATGCTCAAAGTTCCAAATTTTGTTATCCTGCATAATGTCAACAGGCTTTTGTGGAAATTGAAACACTTCATCTCATTATATGATATGATATGATAGTGGTGCAACTCATTAGTGTACCATTACATTGACTTTTCCATATACTGTAGGTTACATCATTTTAAGCTTGCTTTTTGCACATTTCTGTCTTTCTGCCAGTGCCACATAGTGTGAGCATGTTTTTGTCAGTGTTTTGGCTCATACTGGATGTGCTCGATGTTCTCTGGTCTATATACCTTTTCATCCAAGTCATCTTCTCTTCTGACAGTTCCTTGGCTGCTCCTCTTGTAATTTTATCCGCTCTTTAACATAAGAAAGTACCACTTTATCATAATATGTATTTATCTGTAATTGTGTTATAATAGAATTTAAACCTCAGAACTGGTTTGAGTCAATTTAGTTTGCCTTGAGGCTACAGAACCATTTTACCCGACAAAACATACAGTAGATATCCCATGATTGCCTCATCTTGCCCGCAGGCTCATCTTTGCTCCACTAATACAAAATGACTTTGATTAAAGTTTCACTTGGGATTTAATACTGAAGAGGATATGTCACTTCTTAGGCAGAACCACATGCACATACTATACGTGCATCCCCCCCATAGGATTAAATATCAGAGTTCTAATGTTGCATCATTAAGAGCCAACGTGAAGCCTGGCAGTGCAGACATACCGTATGGTTTGCATGTATTTTATCACACTTCTACTTGACTCAATGTAAAGGTGCACCAACACAATTATCGGCCGTCGGACAGTCTGGCGAGGTCGGTGACTCGAGTCTGTTTGGCGTGTCCCGTGCCGTCGTGGGTCGGAGGAGCTGTCAGCCTTCATTTGGACCGAGTTGACATGTTAAATTGGAAGGCGGGCAATAGGACTCAATGTCCAATCTGATTGGTGGAGTGCTTTTGCTGAAATGACGAGCGGGATGAGCGTGACAAAAACCTCTCAAAATCTGACGAAAATCTTTTAAAACTGACCTTTGTCAATTTCGCTTAAAACGTTTTCAGAAACATGTTTTGGTGAACTATTTTTTGTAAAAAATGAGCTAGAATTCCAAAGGAGTCGCCATAATCAGACCCACGTGATTGTCCAATCAGCTGCCGGTTTTCATTTTTTGGGTGAAAATACAGATTAGCGCCGCCCACTGTTATGGAGACGTATTACGTCTCGCGCAGAAGCGATGTTCAAGTCGGCGTTGCTGCGCTGGGTTCCGAGGCACTTATTTGACCAACGGTTAGTCTGACTGCCTTTCCTGCCGAAGGTCGGCTGTCGAGATGGTGTGTCAGAGCCTTTAAGATTCACATCAACCCAATCCCAAAAAAGTAAATGAAAGGGAAGCCTCTCTGCCATGAATCCTGGGGAAAAAAATCGAGTACATTCTCGATACATTAAATTGTATGTGGTAAGTGCTGATTCATTTTAGTTGTAACAACCCTCAACTCCAATCTACATGCTCAAACATACAGAAGCTCTGGCCTAAGAATAACTGGTGTCTTTTAAGAAGTATTCTCCCTGTTTCAAAAGTTATGAAGCCCAGGAAAAGTAACCCTGGGAAACGTTGGCTTTCTTTGTCATAATCATAAATTAATCTAAAATTGACTTCATGTGTTTTTTCCCCAAACGCTCAATACTACTGCATTGCTAATGATCAATAATGAGTTGACATTATTGGACGAGCTGACCTGTCGTCTGTGAATCTCATGTTGAATCTTAATGGGCTGCTTTCTGCTGCTGTGGGTCCGTGCAGAAGAGAATCCTCCGGAGACCAGCGCTCCAGCTGAGGCCCAGCAGATCTGGCATGGATCGGTGCATGTGAACATGTTTCAAGAAATATATAGTCTTTGTGCTACAGCAGCCTTTAAAATGATAATTCACCACACCATTACCTCCTAAATGGATCACTAGTGAAAGTGCAGTTAAATCAATTTCAACAACAGCCACTGTCTTTTGAATCTTAAAATGTCTAGCACACTTGAACTGATTTCTTTGTGTGCTGGATTATAGAATATGGGATTTACTTGGATTGCCTTCATTATTTACCGACTATGAATCACATTTGATGTGATTAGGCTTTTTATACTTTTTTGAACAATGACCAGCCGGAATGAAAACAAGCCGAACTGAAATTGGAACGACGGCTATTTTTAAAATGTAAGGAGTAGAAAGTATAGATAATTGCGTGAAAATGTAAGGAGTAAAAGTAAAAAGTCTGCAGTAAAATAATTACTACAGTATAGTATAGTTACCCAAAATTTCTACTTAAGTAAGGTTACAAAGTATTTGTACTTCGTTACTTGACACTTCTGGCGATTGTCACAAATGAATAAAACAGGAACCCAAAAGCAGACCAGGACAATGTAAGTAGAATGAACAAGGTGAGTATTTATTGGGATTTTGTACATAAAAACAGGTGAGTCCAGATGGCGGAGCAGTGGGTGGAAGTTAGTGAAGATCCAATAATGCTGGTGAAGCAGACAGCCAGGCGGCTGCGTAGGGAATATCCCAGGTGACAGAAACTGCAGATAGAAGAACAAAAGGGGGAATAGCTACAGGCACAAAAACACAAGCAGCAGAGCAAACTTTTCAATACTGACTAGCTGATACACTGGCAAATATACTGGTAAGGCTAATGATCCAGCAGGTAATGGATGTCAGTACATGGCTTAAATGGTGGTGAGGTGATGATCAGGACCAGATGTGCAGATTGCAAATAAGACACAGGTGTGGGTGGTTGTAGATTCTCTCGCCTTGCTTCGTCGCCAGGCAACTTATTGAAAATACAGACTCAAAAGCGGAAAACAGGAACTCAGGAGGCGGGATTCATGATACCAATGACCCATCCACACAAGTTGAAATGTAGTAAATATAGTGTAGTATTGAGCTAGCCTCTGTTTTGTTTGACAATACTTTGAACGTCAACAAGAATCATCACCCAACATCGCTTAGAGCACCTTTAACCCCAGGCTTTATTTCCAAGAAGAAGAAAAAACGAGATGTGTTTGACAGATAATAACAGGAAGAGCTTGGTATTAGTGGTGCGCTTTGCAATAAGTCACAGGCTCAGCTGTCACACCCACAGATATGTTCGGCACATGTACAATTGATGCATATGTTGCTAGTTAGCTTACAGCTGATGTATTTACAGTCCATAGAGGACAGTCATTAACACAATCACTCAATCGAAGAGGTTGCTTGTCAATCATTCAATCACGGTTTTTAGCAGTGCCGTAGATTAACCCTAGTCTGCAAAATACTTTGGGGACAAACAGTCGCTATACAACATTTCCTATACGTTTTACCCCCTAACTTTAATTTGAGTATTCATTTGAGTATTTGTTTTCCTTACCTCATACTTTCAAGTTATTTTTATTCCTCTTCTCCTCAGAGCTCACTTAATGTTCTTCTCCCCTCTTTTGTTCATCTGGGCTGAAGATGCATTATGGAGGAGCAGTTCATCCAAGAAATGTACATCAATGATTCATCTTAACCTACTTCGCTGTACATCACAGCTACAAGCGTGGAAGCTGAATTCCTTAACAAAACAGAAGTGATATAAGATGCCAAAGTGATTCAGTCAGATATGTCACACCAGAAGAACAACGCTCTATCATTTTCCTAGATATTTTACATTATATAACCATTTGACACTCTCTTCACTGTTGGCTTCTTGCATAATGGAAATCTAGGATGTTTAACTTTTGTGACTTTATCAATGTATTGAAGAAGAAATCAGTGTGTCCAAGATGGCTCTGACCAACAGCAGCCCGTACAATGCCTGGTTGTTGAAATCATGCTAGATCCACAATGACGCACCAGAATTGGCTCAAATAATATTAGGGGGCAATGTTAGGCCGAAGTTTGGCCCCGTTGCCAAACCTGGCAGCCAGATTTGGTTACATTTTAGAGCTCAACACAGCTGGCTACCTTTGTTTGTTTATTTAGGATCCTCATTAGGTCCTGCATTGCACTATATGACACCGCCGTTGATGTCCCCTTACCTGACTTAGCAGCTTCAGAGACACTGCTGGCTGAGGTGCTGGTAACCGTAGCAGGCAAAGCTCGAACATTGAATGTTCCGTCAATAATAAAGTTTCCTGCATATTCTCCAATCTGTATCTATGTATCCCAGAGGGACACGTGCAGTGTTTTGAATGCACATAATTGTTATAAAAGTTTGCTGCTGAAAAGCATTAGCTCAGCTGTAGCTTTGCTCCAAGATGGCTGACACTCGACTCGCTTCAGCTTGCTTCGGGTCCAACTCCCTATGGGCGGGTTGAAAACATGTGGAACTAGCTGGCTTGTAGTTCAATACCTCTAAAATGCCTCCGATGACTTAAAATGACAATTTTTGCGTCATCAGAGGTGTTTTTCCAGACAAACAATACAGAGATCTCTTGTCTCAGGGGGATATGAGGGAGGGAAGCATGCAGCCATTCGAAAATACTACCGGGTTTCTACTGATACAAAGCTTAATGCTAATTGGTGAAGTATCCCTTTAAAAAGTGCATCACCCTTTTCAACTTTGTTTTTGACATTGTTAATTTCTCTTTGGCTTTCCTGAAGTTGTTTTGTTTTTTTTTTCTTCTTCTTTACACAACTTCCACTGTCTTCCATCATCACCAAATTCAACTTGGTTAGAAACAGAGTGAGCAAGAGACAGAGGCTGTTAATTTGTCTCATCAATAATTAATGGTTGTCAATTTTCTATATTAAAACATTGAAGTCCATCAGGATAAGATAGTCAGGACTAAAAATACTTATGTGAATCATATCCACTGCTGCCTGAGTGCAAAGCTCCAGTATGGGTGTTAAATATCAGACTGTGACCAGTGGCTTCATGCCAGGTGAGACTTTCACACGTCTAACAAGGCAACAGGACGAGGCGTGTATTGGACAAACTGCTTTTCTCTCGTCAGAATGATGAAGTGTCACACCTTCTACAGACCTAATTCTCATCTCAGTACCTCTACCCAACAGTCCTTTCTTACTTAATATTTTTGAATCAGACATTTCATGTGGCAAACATCAAAAATACAAACTTTTGGGGGGTAATAGAGTGAGTAGACGTCACCTCACCTGATTTAACCTGTGACTCGTGACAGAAAGTTGTGAGACCGTCTTTGTCATAAATCATAACTTTGGCTCAGATTTGGTTCTTAGGTCAAGAAAAAAAACAATAATGCAGAACAAGCTAATAAAAATGTGACTCCAGCAAGCTTCCCTCTTTTCTGCATTAGGTTTTTGATTTCATTTGTCTTCAGCAAGCACAATTTTCCTCAAATCAATATCCTACTGGAGCGCCTTGTCTTTTCACTTATATCAAATTATTTGTCTGGTACAGTATTTTTTTCAGTTTTGCAAAGCTCAATGGGAAGAGCATATAGCACGCAAACTGTCAGGGGTTCAAATCTTCTGAACATCTCCTCATAATAAAGTGTTTGCAGATCATTTACCTTGTCATAGTATATAGAAATGGAGGGGGGGGGGGTTCAAGAACAAAACATGGGAATAGTGGTTTGGAGCGCATTTATCAAAAATCCTCCATAGATTTTCAGTTTGTCTGTTATTCCAGTTTGCTATTGAAGAACTTGACTGGCCTGCACAAAGCCCTGACCTCAACCCTATCCAGCCCCCTTGAGCTGAGCTGGAACGATAACTGTGAGTAAGTCCCCGCAACTGGGCTCCAAAACCTTGTAGGAAACCTTAATGGAAGAGTGAGTAGATTTATGACCATGGTTTTGAATGGGATGTGTCACAAACACATAGAGGGATGGGTCTAGAGGGGTCCAATCCATTGGGCTAGAGTGCTGTCATTCTGACAAATTTGATTATAGTATATGGAGATTGGGGGATTTAAGAAAAAAACATGGTAATAGTGCTTTGGACCGCATCAATCAAAAATCCTCCATAGATTTTCAGTTTGGTTGAGAGTGGCCAAAATAATTTGCTGACTTATCTGTTTGTCATTTTCCTACACTCATTTATTCATGTTTTCCTTTTTTTGTTGCACAGCTGTACATCACTGTCTACCTATGCAGCTATGTTGCTGACAGTGTCACTTGAGACTGATTATCCCTCCTAAAAAAAAACCTTCCCTAATTGTCTAAACTGACAGAGTTGTTACCTTGAATGAAGATGTGCTGAAGTGTTCATAAGCAAGACACTGAATTAATGACCTGTGAAGAGGACCAAGAGAAAAGAAACATGGAAGAATGATGTAGTCTCCTGAAACCATTTATGATTTTGGTTCAGGTCTGTATCTTAAAAGCAGAGTGATACATTGCATGTTTGATAAAAACCACCACTGCCTTGTATACCACTGTCACTGCCACTCTTGCTTGTCTGTGTGTGTTGGGTATGAAGAGCATTCGTCTTTCCTTTTATGCTTTGGCTCCGCTGACTAAGTGCCCCATCGTACCACCATACCATTGTACCAACAGCGCTCTGCCATCTGATGAAAAAGGTGAGAGAGTGCTCAGTTCCACCTGCTGCCACCGACCCCCTTGTCTTAAAGTGGTTTTAGAGCCACTTGGGCCATGTTTTAAGAGAATATTACTTGGAAAGAAGAAGAGAAAGGACAGCAGCCCTGTCGCCTCCATCTTCAAACTTAACTGACATGTGTTGCTTTCAAGTTATAGGGTGAGGTTAGTTTTTTAAGTCCATACTTACAGATTACTTACTAAGCTCTAGCCTCATAACTCTCATAATATCGCTACATTACTACCTTTGTTCAAGTGAAATGAAATCTTAATGCTAGAGCACAAAGGGATATTTAACTGACATATTTCACTTTAAAGGTATATTTCTATACAGATTTTCTATGCTGTATTCTGATAAACCCCCGACTGATTATTGGTGCCCCTGCCCCCTGTGCCACCCCACTTAAAAATCTTGCCCCTGGTCACATGTAGTAGGTGTTATGTTCAACTGTCAACATACTTTTGACCATGTGATGTATGACCTTAGCTTATGTTTGCAGGGCAGTGGTGGCCTAAAGCTTGTGACCGGGAGGGCGTTGGTTCAATCCCCAGACCGACAGGATAAAATCTGGGTGGGGAAAGTGAAAGAGCAGTGTTTGTCCCTCCCTCATTACCACCACTGAGGTGCCCTCGAGCAAGGCCCTTCACCTCCAACCGGAAAGACAAGGATCCTTGTGGTTTCAATAATTGCAGGCGTTAATTGTTAATTATCACATTTGTTCTGTAGGTGTCACACACAGCACTGGTGCAGGCTTTCACACATGTGCAGCTTTTGTTGTGAACATGAGAGAAGCTGAGAGTTGCCAGTATTGATAAAGGGACGTTTCTGAAAGTATCACACTGTAATGATCAGACGATGATGCAGCACTTCTTCAATCCTGATTGCTGTTTGACTGTAGAAAGTCGTTATTCACACAGCACACTATTGACAAAACTATGTTAATAAGGCTCACAGTCAGAGTTCCAGTTCCTCCCAAAGGTGTTGGACGGGGTCGAGGTTAAGGCTCTGTCCAGCCCAGTGAAGTTCTTCTAAAACAAAGTGGGAAAACCATTTCTAGTTCAAAATTAGAGGCACATTATAGTCTAAGATATAATTTTGTGCTTTAGCATTTAAGGCTCCTGCAACATAGACAGGTGTGTCCAGATGCTTTAATATTTTACTAACTAAAGAAAGGACCAAAGATTTTTGGGCTGTGTGTACAGCAGTGTAAAAAACTTCTCAGCTCTACGTTCATTGTTTCCTTATATGCCATAAATAAGTAAAGCTTGTGTTTATATTACTGAATGAAATAAATGGTGCTGATCCTGTGCTGCCATCTAGTGGAGTCATGCAGAATTTTCTAATTATTCAAATCTCATTTTACCAGATTACTCTGAATTCAACTACATATTCATATTTTAGTAGCCTACTGATCCATGTCCAATTACTGCAATTAGATACACACATGTGAAACAATATCAATATAATATATAACATCTCATCTCAAAGTGAGCAAAAAGGATCCAGGCCTCCCTCTGTCTATGTGCATATTATTTATATTTATGGCTTATATGAACTACACCTGGAGGTGAAAGTCAAACAGTTTTGTCAGATATATGGGCCACTGTGGAGAGCCGGGCTGCAGTTTGGTTTGGCCGAAGCATGAAGCGGGACTCATCTCCCTCCCTGTCAGCTCTCATGTGGAAGAGACATTCATCTCTGTGGAGGCAATAGGATTACAGCCTGATGAATACTGTCTCTCTGTGGTCCGATTTCTGCTGCTGACAAAATGTAGCTTTTTGATATGCAGTGCTGCTTTTATGAGATTCTTTTATGTTTTTTCTCTTGAAGTGGATGTGACACCTTAGAGATCTGTATTGTCCCGAAGCTAACAAAGTGTTTTTCAAACCGTTTTCAATGCAAACTAATGTGCTATTGTCCTTTCGACTTCATCTTGAAAGACAAAAACACTTTAGCTAAAAGATAGATTCAACTTTAGATTTGTTTTAGCCAAGCTACAGTGGTGTGAAAAAGTGTTTGCCCCCTTCCTCATTTCCTGTTCCTTTGCATATTTGTCACACTTAAGTGTTTCGGAACATCAAACCAATTTAAACAATAGTCAAGGACAACACAAGTAAACACAAAATGCAATTTGTAAATGAAGGTGTTTATTATTAAAGGTGAAAAAAAATCCAAACCATCATGGCCCTGTGTGAAAAAGTGATTGCCCCCTAAACCTAATAACTGGTTGGGCCACCCTTAGCAGCAATAACTGCAACCAAGCGTTTGCGATAATGTGCAATGAGGCTTTTACAGCGTCCTGGAGGAATTTTGGCCCACTCATCTTTGCAGAATTGTCCTAATTCAGTTACATTAGAGGGTTTTCGAGCATGAACGGCCTTTTTAAGGTCATACCACAACATCTCAATAGGATTCAGGTCAGGACTTTGGCTAGGCCACTCCAAAGTCTTCATTTTGTTTTTCTTCAGCCATTCGGTGGTGGACTTGCTGGTGTGTTTAGGATCATTGTCCTGCTGCAGAACCCAAGTTCGTTTCAGCTTGAGTACGAACAGATGGTCGGACATTCTCCTTCAGGATCTCTTGGTAGACAGCAGAATTCATAGTTCCTTTTATCACGGCAAGTCTTCCAGGTCCTGAAGCAGCAAAACAGCCCCAGACCATCACACTACCACCACCATATTTTACTGTTGGTATAATGTTCTTTTATGAAATGCAGTGTTCCTTCTACGCCAGATATACTTGGACACACACCTTCCAAAGAGTTCCACTTTTGTCTCATCGGTCCACAGAATGTTGTCCCAAAAGTCTTGAGGATCATCAAGATGTGTTGTGGAGAAATTGAGACGAGCTTTGATGTTCTTTTTGCTCAGCAGTGGTTTTCTCCTTGGAACTCTGCCATGCAGGCCATTTTTTCCAGTCTTTTCCTGATGGTGGAGGCATGAACGCTGACCTTAACTGAGGCAAGTGAGGCCTGCAGTTCTTTGGACGTTGTTGTGGGGTCTTTTGTGACCTCTTGGATGAGTCGTCGCTGCGCTCTTGGGGTAATTTTGGGCGGCCGGCCACTCCTGGGAAGGTTCACCACTGTTCCATGTCTTCGCCATTTGTGGATAATGGCTCTCACTGTGGTTCGCTGGATTCCCAAAGCTTTGGAAATGGCTTTATAACCCTTTCCAGACTGATAGATCCAATTACTTTCTTTTTCAATTGTTCCTGAATTTCTTTGGGTCTCAGCATGATGTGTAGCTTTTAAGGATCTTCTGGTGGACCTTACTGTGTCAAGCAGCTCCTATTTAAGTGATGCCTTGATTGTGAACAGGTGTGGCAATAATCAGGCCTGGGTGTGGCTAGAGAAATTGAACTCAGGTGTGGACAACCACAGTTATAGTATGTTTTAACAAGGGGGGCAATCACTTTTTCACACAGGGCCATGATGGTTTTGATTTTTTTTCACCTTTAATAATAAACACCTTCATTTACAAATTGCATTTTGTGTTTACTTGTGTTGTCCTTGACTATTGTTTAAATTGGTTTGATGTTCCGAAACACTTAGGTGTGACAAACATGCAAAGGAACAGGAAATGAGGAAGGGGGCAAACACTTTTTCACACCACTGTAGTTCTAATCAGTTTAACCGCTGATTTTAAAACTTCAAAAATCTTAACTTTGGCCTTTTACTCGTTCACCCAACACTTTTGTCAACTGGAAATTTAAAGTGAAACTCTTGTCACTAAAACTTTGAGTTTGAACATCTTCCTCATTAGGTCTTATGTCTGTTAACAACATGATTGTATTACATTTTAAAATATTATCATTCACTATGATCACTTATTAAAACTTCAAAACAACAAAAAGTATCATTAAAGGGGATGTCATTTCTGGTTATTTTCAAAGTAAGCATGTATTTTTCTATATGATTATTCACAATGCAATTCAATTATTATGTTACATATATTTTGTTGCACTTATTTTGCCCTTAATACAATGCACATATAGTAGTTAGATTTTAGATGTCAGTGAATTATTTGCCCTGAACCTGAATCCATTCTACAGGATGGAGCTGAGAGAGCAACTGTCCCAACATCATCCGTGATGACTCATCTGTTCCCAGGCAGACTCATTACAGCAGGATCAGAGGGATCCCACACTCCAATCCTTCCCCCCCTGTACAGCTCCTCCCTGCTGGGACTCTAAGCCCGACTGCAGGCTGAGGACACCAGGCTCATCCATACTGGGCCCTTTATCCCCTCTGAACAGCTTGAGTCCCTTAAACCTTTAAATACTGTCAAAGGAGGAAAGGAACATTAGCTCATGGGGGCCAGTTTAGTGCCTTTTTTCCTGAAAAAGTAAGTCAAGTTGCAATATCCCAACAATCCTTGCTGAGAGATAATCGCTTTGCTTCATTGGTTCAAAAGAAATTCTGACAATTGATATAGACGTAGACATGAAAGTACAGAGGAAATGAGGAATGAACACTTACTGTAATGTTAAAAGACAAAACTCTATCCTATGCAGTACTAAAATACCATCCAGGAAAAGTTTGACAATCAGATGGTTGATGCTGTGCAAGACAGTTTTGTTTGACAAATGATGTGTATTCAGTTATGTAACTGACATTAACACATATATAGGAAATACAATTTTCGATTCTAAGGGCATTTTCACACATCTTAAAGGGATATTTCACCCCTGGAAAGAGGAATATTTCAATTGGGTCATTTATGTAGTAGAAATGTGTGGTTTCTCTAGACTGAGAACTGAACTGAGACTGAAATGTATTTTTTTGGCTCATGTGGATGAAAGTTAATAACTCCCAAAATGCTTTGCTTTGCTGCGAGTCCACTCCCAAGCCACGCATACCGGTTACAGCCATAGACAGTGAGGCCGTCAAGTCAACTCTATGTGTGTTTTATTGTCAAGTGGTATCTATTTTAACAGCTAGAACCAATCCTGCATCTAGTGATACCAGATATTCATCCAAACTCTGGAAACACTGGAACACGCATCTGTACCTGTTTTAATTATTGGCCATAGTTATTTGTATGTCTGTATGTATATATGTACGAATGTCCGTTTGTTTTGTATGTTTCCTTTATGTTATTTGTGGGAGTCAGTATGTCTGTATGTATTTATGTTTGTGTGTTTGGTTTGTACCCCTCTTGTAATGTGTTACATGTAGCTGGACCTGGAGTCTGTAAAATAAAGTTGGTATACAATTGCTTTTGTAGATTAGGGTGAACTTGTGTGTGTTGTAGCAGTGTTTTGCCATTGAGAATGAGGTGGCTAACCGCTAGATGCCTCTCTCTGTAGCTAAAACAGAGACCTCAACACACAGGGGTGTGTAAACCTATTCTGGTACAACCTCTAAATACAATTATGAACCTGAAAATGAGCAGAATACGGGTGCTTTATCATTACTATGGAACTACACATGACACTTTAAAAGTCACAGGATTAACCAATTTGACACAACATTCAGCAATTTCATTGCCGGGAGTCTGGCACAACCACTTCTGATTGGCCAAAATTATGTTTCTGTTAACCCTTTCCTTGACATCGGGCATCGGCTACAGCCACACAGGATATTAAATCTGTTTCAAGCCCTTTGAACCCGTAATTGTTTGTCCTCTGTCACTGACAGACATGTTCACAAACTCTAACTTGAAGCACTAAAATAGTTTTGTTTTTAATTAAACATTTTTTTTTATTATTATTATAATTTTTAGAGGGACTGAGATAAAATTTAGGGGGGCTTGAGCCCCTCTAAAAAGGGTCTAAAATTGCCAATATGCAGGAGTAATAAAGGTGAGTATACTTCAGGGGAAAAGCTTGCTTTGAGGGTGCACTGATTTAAATTGAAGCCTTTAATGTAATTATCTCGCTGCACACGCTGAACGCATCAAAAGGTGTCATTTTCAACATATCTTCAAATTAAGAAGATTTAACTTGCTCACGTGTGCCTCTGACTTTGTTATTCACATCTTCAAACACACTTCTGTCTTTATTAGTTTCCACAAACATTTTAACACCAATAGCTTCTCCTTTTGATGCAGAGATGACCAGAAACCAAGCCCATCTACTACATTTTATGGCCTGTCCTCAGGTAAAGTCATCCTAACCATCCCATCAGCCACATTAGTGTTGTCTGTTGACTTTGTTTGTTTCTTGCTAATTGTTGGCGGACTCCAGCCTGTGTAAACATCATTATTCTGCAGGGGTTCCGTCTCATCTGGCCATTCATGAGTGAGAGCCAAGATGAGGCTTTTTTGCTGATAGATGCCCCACTGTGGAAGTGCGTTCATGCAAGTTTGTGTTTCCATGTTCAATTTTATGTGCATAATTGTTTAATTTAGCAAAGAACTTTTCTGTTGCAATGCACCTTGTAATGAAAACCGACTGAAATGGAATTTGAAATTCGGTTTATTGATTTTTGAGCAATACTAATTTAGTTGTGTAATTTGGATTTGTATTGCATTGATTTTTTTTTGTATTGATTTTTTTTACATTGGTTGTTTATTTGGCTCAGCAGTTTGTGTGGAGATAGTATTTTAGCCGATTTGTCTTTATTTAGCGCATTCAATTTCAACACTCACCTTAGTGTTGTATGATTAGTATTATATGATCATTCAGTTTAACTTTTCACGATTATGGTTACAAAGATGGCTACACTACAGCCAGACAGCAGCCTGTTACGCAACACAAGAGCCAAAGACTTTGAACAACAACATGCCTACATCAGATGCTCTGCTAAAGTCTCTTCTAATCCAATTTACAAACATGAAGCATGCCTTGTATTGCACCTTAGCTTGTTGAAGGAGCAACCAAATAGACTTTAACTGTTGAAAAGTGAACTGTTAACGTCAGTTTGCAGGCAGGTCCAGTACATTAAACAGAATGTAAACATACCTCCAAAGTCACTCTGGTCTGATTAGATGCTTCGATACCACCACTAGCATCACACTGGTTGCACATGGCTAGTGAACCACAGCAAGTTAGTTGGTCCCATAGACCGTTAATATATATACAGTCTATGGTTTGTCCCCTATTCCCCTGCAGGGGCTCAGCCTGTCAGCTGCTGTTAATCAAACACAGACACCAACACACCCCTCCAACTGGCTGAGATGAAAATAGGAGCACTTCTGATTTTAGAAGAAAACCTTTTCATTTGGACTTTTATTATTTGGTCATGTTGTGCCCATTCATTATTGCATTGGTACTGTATTATTGTAATGACTTGTAATTAATTCCTGTTCATGCAGTTGTATATTGTTGTTGGTTTTGATACAGGACACTGATGAAATGTGAGGGGGTGGGGGGTACTGGCCAACAGGCATCAGACTGGTCTGGAATATCAGAACAGCTGTAGTTAATTTGTTTGTGGTCTTGTGTTTTATACATTTGAGTGCCTTTTTTGTGTGTGACATGTCAGTTATGGTTCTAATAGTTGATAATGGTTCTGTAATATAATATATTTAATGTAATGTTTTTGCCTGTTATGTTTAATTTATTGGGCAATAGAGACAGATTTTTGTTAACAGAATGTTTTTCTGAACATCAATGACATTCAAAACGGTGATAACTGAAACAGATATACAACACACAATGTGTTTTTGTATACACACAAATATATGAATATATAAATGCATATGACACTGCTGTCAAACCCACGCAACTTGGCATCTTGGAAGTTTGTGATCAATACTGTATGGTGATGGAACCAAGTGGCGTCCCATTTCATACGGTATGTTTTCACCCCTAGCCCTTACCCCTTGGTTTCGAGGGCTAAGGGGTAAGGGGTAAGGGGTAAGGGGTAAGGGGTAAGGGTAAGATGGAGAAATGGGATTCAGGATTCATGTTTACTCGTGGGCGACTATTTTCATAAACAAACGTTTCAACGTCTCGTACACATACGCCGTCAATGCCTTCAAGAGCATGCCAAACATGTAGGTGGCAGTGTAACAAGAAGCTCAAGCCCACGTTAGCCAATTAGCATCCCGAAAATAGCAACAAAAGCAACAAATCACTCCTTGTCTCTTCTCTTTCTCACTTCCTCGGCTGCTAAAACCTCCGGTTGTCTCAGTTTTACATGCAAACGTGAAAACAAAGATTTAAAAAAAATCTCCACTCTGGCAGGAGTTTTTAGAAAGACTCGTTTTCAGAGGTGAATTCTCAGTTTGCATGTAAACGAAGGACACATACGAAGATAAATGTCTAAATTTTTCATAATAACCATGTACGTGTAAACGGGTCCATAGACATTCGATCCTGGTATTGATCACAGTCAGGCATACCAAATACATGTTGAGCACAGCAACTGTGGTAGCGAGTGATGATTTCAGTTCTTTTTAGTAGAAGAGAGTATTCAGATGTTCAAACAAATAATTAAGGTGCTCTTTGGAAGGGTACACAAAAGTTCAAAACAGAAGAAAAGTCCGAGGCACTCTTCTGGCAAAAAGTTAAAAATCCTTTTTTTGGATGGCTATTTCATTTTGAAATTACTAGTCCATGTTAATATTGAGCTGAGTTAAAACTCACGTTTTTCAGTGTGTAGCCCTCAGCAAACTGTTTCACCTTTTAGTAGATACAAGCAAGGAGCAAGTAAACTACAGGTAACAAATGCAAAGTAAGACCACTAGATGGCTCTGCAAGACATGCAGAAGAAAGAAAAATATTATATGAAAAAATGATTATAAAAACATAATGCAAAAAAAAATGGGTGTTTTATAACAATGTTCCAGCATTTTTGGCAACAGTGGCAGACCACATATATAAGACCAACTCCAAAAAAAAGGCTGTAATCAAATCATCATTCATTCCTGAGTGAGTTGTGGCCTGCATTTGGAATATAAAAGGTTTCTCTCTGCAATAATCATTTCAGTGATCACCACCCGAATGGTCTTTTTGAAGGTTTCTGGGCCTTCAACCATAAAGCTATCCAGACTACTGTTATGTTCTTTGTGCTTTGCATTTGTTATCAGTAAGTTTACTTGCTCGTGAATTAGTTGTTTGCAATAATCATTTTTTTGAATTCATCTTGTAGCTACTACTTTCTTTTTCAATAAGTCCAGTTTGCGACTGAATGCCCCCAGTTGGCTCTACATTTGACATACTTTCTTAGATCTTAAAATCTAGGCTGCAACTCGAGACGCCGTATGGCTACATGGTGTCTGAGGTCACATATTGAACTGACTGCATAGCTTCTCTCAATATCTAGAACTGTCTTGAGCGGACAGAGAGTAAGTGAGAGCTTAGAGAGTATCACGAAGATAGAGACATGGTGTTTGACTCAGATAAATTACTCCATCAAAGAGGACTGACAATGAAATCCCATTTCAAGGATCAAAAGTCAGTTCATTCCACATCAGCAGGAGCTGTGTTTCCATCAGTACAGCTTGATTACCAATCCACTTCAACTGCAATGTGAGAAACAGACAGAGGAAAATAGCAACAGACATATGCCTCAAAGTGACATCACCAAATAATGTATGGATGAATTAGGATTTGAAGAGAGTGGCATCTGAGGGAGGAAAGGAGCAGAAGGAAAAGTCTCACTGGCAATCCAGCACATAACAGGTTTGATGTTTTGTGCCATCTGTCTTGGGCCTGCTTAGACCAGGTCAACAGTGCACTATGAACTTTAATTTGTCAAGGCATACCCACACAGATTACAAATAAGTATTGGAAGAAAATGCTAATAATGGTTCACAGAAAAATAGGTGACCTCTGATGAATCTCTCTGTGAATTAGAAAGAGCCACCATCTGCCATTGTGGGGGGGGGGCATGTTTGGGCTCTGCACATCCCAGATGAGTTTACTTTGGGGAAAAGCTCCCACTCTTACCAAATTGTCAGCATGTAATGGGTAGACCTAAAAATATGAGAGTAGCCATTGTGATTGGTTTGTTACCAGCCTCTACCATTCCTGCTATTAATAATAAAAGATTGGCTGATAATATATGTTTCCACATTCACTTCTTTGTTCAACCGTGATGCCCCTGCAGCCCCAAAAATAATACAAAGTTTTCTGCTACTCCCTTAGTGAACTTGGTCATGGCATGGTAAACTTGGTGATACCCTCCTGTTGTCCTCGGGTCAAATTTGACCCCTTTAAAAAACATCTATATCTGAAATGTGGGTTTCTTTTTAACTAAATTACCACAAAAAAGGGATTGGATTCCATACAACACTCTTTGCAAATACAATTGATCACTTTCATTCCTGACGAAACTCGTCTGTTCGTTCCTCTGATCTTAACTATTAGTCAAAATAATTCAAAATTTCTGCTTTTTGTAACTTCAATAGTAGGTATAATGCTATATAAATGAGGGTTATTGACCATTAATTCAAAAAAGTACTGTAAAACCAGTGGTAGTAAGGTGATGTTAGTGAAAACAAAACAAAACAAGTCTGAAAAAGGGACAAAAATGTCAAATCTTTTCAGTGTTTGACCCAGGAGGACAACACAAGGGTTATAAAAAATGAAACGTGGTTCATGATTCTGTTTTTTTATCAACCAAAGAAAAACTAGTAAAGCATATGCAGTTTTAAAAGTGAGGCTGTCGCATAGTTCATAGTTTAATGATACTGCCGCAGCAGTGGTTCTGACTTATTGACACTACTTGAGAGTGGCAGCCTCCAAGTGATGTCAGTCAAACCTCATGTACAACAGGGAGATGACATCAGTGATTAGGTAATAGCCAGTTAGATTCTCCATTGGTTACGGTGTATTGGACTACATTTACCAAGGGACCCGGCCTGCAGCTTTCTCACACTGTTAACATATGCTCTGTATGTGTTCGGGTACATCCACACAAAAAACATGAAAAATATACTGCATTCAAGCAAACACGTGATGCACATTAATACACTTCAGACGGAAGGCACACACAAGCTGAGCTCCACCACCCTGACACACATTTATAGTCCACCCTGACATCTCTGGTAACTGGACACCTGCTCTCTCCTGCTCTGACTGACAGGCAGCAGCAGAGAGTCCAGATCCAGGCCCAGCTTTTCCTAATTGGATTTGTGAGGCATCCTGCCGCAGGCATCTAATAGCCTCTTGTAAGCCTCCCCGGGCCTGTTGTGGACCATTTCCTCCCCGCGCTGAGAATAAGGGACCTCCTGAAATGCATTTTTTGGCTGCGCACCCTGATTCCTCAGAGCTAGTAGGCACTTGTAGATTCTGAGGGGTTTTGACAACAATGTCAGAACAAACAGAACATATGGTAGAAAAGAAAAGGGGAAAAGAGGTACAAGGTTGTAGCGTTTGGAAGGTTGAGCCACAATCAGCTGATGGGGGTTTTTAAATTTTGCAATTGTACCTCAGTCGCTCCAGGACATTTGTTCAACTGACTTCCTGTTCAAACCATTGCTTAACTTTCTTACACACATCAGGAGCGGTCACCTTAAAAAAATGCAAAGCCCTTTAGAGGCCAAAGTAGGATTTATTTTTTTAAAGGTTTTGCTGGTTTGGCTAACATGTTAGCTTGTCTGATTTTCTGATTTCTCCTGATTCTTGTCATATCAGACTTTGTTGTAGCGATGTCGCTGCATTCCCAGATCTCACACACTGTAGTTAAAGGAGAATTCCTGTCGATTTCAACATGTAGCTCTGTTTTTTTTTAAATTTGTAGTGCTGTCAGTAGCGAAACAAATGAAAACAATCGGTGCTGTCTACACCGTGTTATCCTCCTGCTAGATTTTGCACCCAACAGGCTTAAACAGGGCAAGTTTTAAACTTGTTTTTAGCCTCTAAACATGCTCAAAATGTCATTACCAGTGCCCATGTGCAGTTATTCCCATGTGCAATTATTCCTTCAAAGTGAACACAGTGAATTTGACTGCAGTAGATGTGACAGAAAGGCATAAAAGTAGTGTTAATCCACACCTCTGTTTATTTCTTGTTTTCCGGTGAAGTCCACACTAGTCAGCTTTTATATGCCTTTCTGTCACATCTACCGCAGTCAAATTTGCTGTGTTCACTCAGACGTAATAACTGCACATGGCTAGACACTGATAATGAAATTTTTTGCATGTTTAGAGGCTAAAAACACCTTTAAAACTTGCCTTGTTTAAGCCTGTTGGGTGCAAAATCTAGCAGGAGGATAACACGGTGTAGACAGCACCGATTGTTTTCATTTGTTTCGCTACTGACAGCACTCAAATAAAAAAAAAAAACAGAACTACATGTTGAAATCGACCAGAATTCTCCTTTAACAGTGGATGAGTTACAAAATATAAGGAAAAAGTTGAATTAGTTGTGTGTGTGTGTGTGTGTGTGTGTGTGTGTGTGTGTGTGTGTGTGTGTGTGTGTGTGATAAAATCTACTATACTACTACATGTTTCAGGTTAAAAGTCTGACAACAGTAAAATAACCTTTGGTTGTTAACTGTTTTAATTTAAGTAGCATGCATCAGGTCTTGCACTGCACCTGCATCATGATAAACCACTAGAGGGCTGAGAAGGCCAGACCATCTAGATCTTTGAAGTTTTACTATGAATTAGTAAATATATATTTAAATAAATATAAATATCTTAAGTCCTTGTTCTCCCAAACATTTCACACAAGAGGAAAAACAGGAAATTCTGTTTTGTTGCAGTCATGGTTTTCTTCTGTGAGTCACTGGCCTAATAACTGAATCCACTGCTGCTGACTTTGATTTAAATTTTAATGTCGCAGGATTTCAACAGGCTTTTTTCTATTGAAGTCCATGTTAAAGAGGGAAAAAAAGAGAAAAGGAAGTTTTTCCACGCTGCCGTCACACCAAGTGAAATTCCTTTTGGGGGAATTGTTGGGTCTCTGAAATTATAGAGTGGTCTAGACCTACTCTTTGTGGAATGTGTCTTATGCTAGGATTTGACACTATAGATAAAATTGAATTGAATTTTACTGATGTAAATGAATAAAACGCTACTTGTAAGCCTCCACCGACAATATGCATACAGTATTCAAAGGAACAGCATATGTTCATCCTTATGTCATGAGGTCTGCCTTTACCACAGTCCGACAGGAAAGTCTTGTGTTACATACAATACAAATTGGCCTTAGAATATTACACTGAGTCAGGGAGCGAGCTTATCAGAAATAACGGTCCTTCTAGAAAAAGAATCGAAGAAAAGAAGAAGATGGACTGGTGGTGAGTTGGTCTATCCATTCCAGAAGAGAAAAAGAAGTAGTGATGAGAATAACAACAGTGGGCAGACAAGTGCAGATCTGTGCTGTGGAACATACATGACAGCCAACTCCATTTTTCAGCCGCCTGCCGCCTAAAAACATTTGATCTAGCTCTATTTTTTCATGTCAACAACTGTGTGTGTGTGTGTGTGTGTGTGTGTGTGTGTGTGTGTGTGTGTGTCCTCCCCCACGTGAGGTAGTGCGGGAAGTAGGGAGGAAGGGGAGGGAAGCTCTTATATTAATGGCTGCAGTTAACCTGAAAGGGTCAAACTCATTGAAGCTGTTGATGGATCTGGTCTGTAGGAGCTTTCTCTCTCTCTGTATCATAGACACAAACACACACACACATCTGTGGGCAGGCCTGGTTGCATGATCAACAGTCTTCTGTTGTGGAGTCGCAGTGTGATGATCACTGCCGTGCAGAGAGATGTAGACGACAGGTAGGTAGGTGAGGCCAGCAGGGACGCAGAGATGGTGGGAAAAGACATGACGGATACAAAAAGAGCAAGTTGGAGTTTTAGTTACAGACACGTTTATCAGAGGCTAGGCTCATATTGCCGGACCTATTCTCCACAGCGCTGTGAAGTAAGGTTTGGCTACACAACAGATACATTCTAGGATAGGAGAGGGAAAAAATGCTCTGGGTTGTTCGCATTCCTTAAAGGTCTCATGACATGGTGCTTTTTGGATGCTTTTCTATAGGCCTTAGTAGTCCCCTAATAATCTATCTTAAGTCTCTTTCCAGAAATTCAGCCAAATCCAGTCCCACAATGAGCTTTCCTTAGGGCGTGCCATTTCTATGTCTGTAGCTTTTTTTGGGGGGGGGGGGCTCTGGCCTGGACCAACTGCCATTTTGCTCGTTTGAAAGCCATGATGTCTCTCTCTCATGGGTGGGTAAAATTCTCTGGGCGGGCAAAGCAGAGAAAGGGGAGGTAACTTTGCTCCTTATGACCTCATAAGGAGCAAGATTCCAGCTCGGCCCATCTGAGCTTTAATTTTCTGAAAAGCAGAGCAGGATACCCTGCTCGATTTACATCTATCGCCATTTCTAGCCATGGGGGGCATAGCCATTCTGGGGGAATGCATATTAATGTTAAAAAACTTTCATGCCACGGGACCTTTAAAGCAATCAGAATCGTCTTGGGTGGCACTAATCTTGGAAAGG
Organism: Percina caprodes; assembly: GCA_013375575.1. Classification (NCBI taxonomy): domain Eukaryota; kingdom Metazoa; phylum Chordata; class Actinopteri; order Perciformes; family Percidae; genus Percina; species Percina caprodes. The sequence continues at coordinate 2,750,698 of JABXJD010000001.1, forward strand.
AACTTGTTTTGGTGGAACATTTGCAGCTCGCAGAAGAAAACACCACATACAATATTTAATGAAGTTAACTGCTCACACAATACAGTAACATGAGCTATTTAAATTAGCTGGATACATGGTTCAAGATAATTTCCTCTTACCAGTGTATCGTCATGTGTTCTTTGTTCATAGCAATCCCCACCAATCGGTCCCAAAATGTCCCAGTTAGATAGTAAATGCCGTAAACATGGACTTGGTAAATCTTTCCACCAAATAACAACAAAGCACCCCTGCCTTATAGCATGATAAAACCTTTCTTCAAAACTTTTCAGCGTGTAACCAAGGAGGTTATAATAAGGTGTAAAGTTACAGTAGCTGGCTAGCTTGGAGGTTGTTCTAGTTGTGAAGGGGCAAAGCTTGTCAGGATTTTCTTGGCAATGTACATCCGTTGATCTAGACTAAGGTATTCCCCGACAAGCAAACTTGTGTGTACAGCAAAGGCCTAAGGCCCACCAAATCTCTTATCAGGGTGAATGGTTGGGTGAAGAAATGATCAAACTTTAAAACCAGAGACCATGGTTTGCATTCTGTCTCTAAACACTGGTGCCATATAACCATGACCGTGATCTTAGTGGTAGTAGAACTAGTTTAAGTTAGTCAGACTGAACTGCATCTTAACCATTGTGTGTTGGCAAATCAAAAACATTGTTTCAATATAGTTGTTTTGGTAGGAATTGACAAGTGACCTTATTTGTGTTTGGAAGGGGCCATAAGGAAGACCTTTACCAACATTTAATTGGATGAGAGAAAAAGTTTCAGGCAACCTAGGGATTTTTGAATGAATTTTATGAAAAAGTATTTGTATGGTACACCAGCTGACCACTCACTATTTGTAGCATCCAGTTGTATAGTGTAGGATAGCTCAAATTGCATAGTCATGGATTCATTAAAAAAAGGACAAAAAACACTCACTGAGGTTTAACTCATCCAGTGACATGATTTCTTCCTCCTCTGCCTCTGATTAGTCTGGATCAACGGAAGCTTAGTTAGAACTGCTAACAAGAAATGGAAAAACGAGAAGTTTATTCTCACCTGTTTGAATAGATATCAAATGTAACAAAACTATACAACATATTATAATATAATGACGATGCAGTGCATGCACACTTTGCCTGTGTTAAAGGAGACCAAGAGACATGTCGCTGCAACATCAGGGGGAAAATCCAACACTGTTTCGATGGACACTTCAGCATCAAAGCCTCCATGTCATGATGCGTGCAGAAAACGCACTTGGGTTTGTACTTTTGAACGGCATCAACCAGGAAGTACCCCAAGGAAACAAACTTGTTTCCAAACCGAAGCATCTGACACAAGTTAAAGTCCTAATTGATTCAAGCCTACCGTTCCTATAGACGGGGTTTCCCTGAGATGCTATCCTTCGCCGACTGTGATCTCAGTGCAAAACAAAAGAATGATGTCAGTAAGGAAAAAGAAGAAGATATGCTCCCAATTACACAACAGTGTGATAGATTGAGGAACAAGTGCTGCATGTTTAAGGAGAAACATGAAGTGCTGGGGCCTCATGGAAATGGCTACTACTGATAAATGAAGGGATTACCTGTGTTTAATGAGCTGACGTGACTATTTCCAGACTACAAAGGTTAGGCCTGAGTTTGGATGGAGTTTTAAAAGGATGAGGTCGGTTATAATACATATTTCTTCTTATTCTCAATCAATCCCATTTAAAGACCAAGTCAATGACAATGAATGTATCATACCATCAAGTATTGGGTGTGCATCTAAAGCCTGATATACTTTATTCCTCTGTGCCTTGGAGCTTCACTGTTGTCCAAAACCCAAGTCTAAACAGTCCATGTCCAAAACCCAATAAAAATGCATTCAATGAACCACACCGTTGAATACTTATTAGTAAGATGCATTCATTGTTTCTTTTTGGATTCTACGGAGATTTTGCCCACGATAAGAAAAATGAGAATCTTACCAGAAAAAATCTTTTCAAACAGAGACGAGATCTTCAACAGGGGGTCCGGGACCCCTAGGGGGGTCCTCAGAGTCAAATGTCTTAACATGAATCCAACATATTGTAAAATGAGATTTATTTCATCTGAAGAAAGGGAAGAATGTAAGGTGAGATTTATTTTGGGAATATTTAGTTAACAGATGACCTTTTTTAAGGTTATTGAAATAAGTCACATATTTCTATTGTAGCTTCATAGTGTATTCAAGGGAAAAAGGGAGCTATCTAACATGTTGTACCCTGCCTGTAATTCAGTAACAGTTAGGTTGGCAGAGGGATATGATGATGAGATGATGAAGCACGTTTTGTTTAAGAGGCTTGCGTTGTTCTACGCATGGAGTGTAATTAAAAAGTGGACCAAGTTACACAATCAAAGCTGTCTCTGTGCTCTTACTCTATCCACGCCCCGAAAGTACTTGTAATAACGTCAAGTTAATAGTTAACACTAACAATAATTAGCATTACAATATTATTAGCAAATAAAAATCTCCACTGATGATAGGCTTCCTAGCCTATGGGTAAGGTAGTTGCTTAGATAGCCACACACATACAATATTAGTAGTCTGGGGCCCTGCTCCGTCTCTCTTTCAGTTATGGGGTCCTAAGCGTTGAAGACCCCTGCTTTAAACACTGTAATGGTTTCTTTAAAAAGTGCAACCATGCTGGAATGAAGTGACATTCATTTATTATTCTTCCAGCACATACATTTACAACACAAACAACAATTTTAAGACCTGCCTCCTCTGCCTGCATCGTGTACCTGTGATACACGACGGAGTCAGATGACAGAGATTACAGAGCTTTGCTGCAAAGCACAGACACGTCAGTACGTCAAGTTAGTCTGTCTCCACGCTGCTCGTCTTCAGTCCTGCGCTGGGACGAGGGAGGAAGACAAAAGGCGCAGGTAAAGAAAGCTTCTTTTTTTCCACAGTGCTTAGAAAATGCTGTAGTGGTTTGGGACCCCTCCCTCTTGGTCCACATGTGCCCGCACTGGGATCAAATCCCACTGGAGCCTGGAGTTTTTCATGCTTTCTCTCCCTCTCACACTTCTTTCTGTCTCAATAAAAGAGGAAAAACTGAAGACTCCTCGACCGCCATTAAAAACAACAACAAAGAAAGCTTATTCACATCACAGCTCTCAACTCCACAGATCACGAGGGTTAATCGGCCGTCTGATCTGACCAGACAGGACTGCAGAATTTAAAACAATGCACTGGACATTACCCTAATCATCTGAATGATATGGATGTATTGTTTAGTTAAGCTACATGAAGGTCTAGACCATCTCCTCCCTTATGTATCTATGTGGGTAAGGATTTAATGACAGTATCAGTCTGCCCTACTGTAGATCTGCCTCAGACCAGAGACACAGCTGATGTCACACAACATTATGGCTATTTCTTTTTTTTTTTTAGTTACAAGCTTGAACTTATTGACTCGCAGATTTTGGAATATGCAGAGAACCACAAATCCTGATACATTTTCCATTTACGCACTTTATCCATACCCTATTTTCTTGACTCAGTAGATAAAATGTTTGTCAGAGATGCAGAACTAAATAGCAGGGCTGTATGATCCAGCTCTATGGCTGATTTTCAATGACGACAACAAATAGTGACATCTAATCTGTAGATGACAAAAGATATGTTGTTAGATCTGTACTGTGAGTGACAGCTGGTTTTGAATATGATTTCAGACTCTTTTGGCAATTCTTACAGTTACACAGAAAATTAAAAAAAAAAAAGAAATCCCATACACGATCCAATCCTTTCAGACATGCACAGGAACCCTGATTACATGGCCCACGAGATGTTGGCCGTGTGCTCCTTGGCCTTCATTCGCAGCACAGCTATGCTGGACGAACGCCTCTCAAACTCGGGCTTGGTCTCGAAGGCGTGGTGACCGTTGGTGGCCGGCGTGAGAAGGGAATCTGCACTGAAGAAGTTGTTGAGGGAGACATGGCCGAACTGGTTCTGCTGATTGGGAAAGCCCATGTAGCCGTGCTCGGCGGCACCGGCAGCCGAGCGAGGGGAGTGCGAGTAGGAGGTGACGCAGGGGGGGGAGCCTCGGGGCAGCATGCAGGAGGAAACCACAGAGCCACCGGGAGCAGGGCTCGGCCACAGGTTGTTGGGAATCTGTTGGGTGAAAGGAGGTTTTAGATACTGGGGAGAAAGCCAGTAATGTCATGATTTCTGGGCCCATGCTATATGATATTAAATTAGTTTAAATAGAATGATAATTTGGCATATACAAAGATTTCAACTAGTGCTGTCAGTTAAACGCACTATTAACGGCGTTAACGCAAACACATTTTTGGTCTAGCAAACTCACATGCTGTTGCAACAACTAGTAATGTTAGTAAAACTACAACACCACACAAGATCTAGCTAGACTGGAAACAAAACAACAGGCATGCCACACACACTTGTTTGTGCTTGTGAGCCGGCCAAAGAGTAGTTAAATTATGTTTTGAGTGGATGGCGAGCTGAAATGGACGCCAATAAGATTCTGAATGGAAAGTTTACTTTATAAAAGTTGCCAAATGTTTCCATTGACAAGACCAAAGGGATCTGTGTGTTTGGTTGTTGTGAACCGAGCTATCATCGCAGCACATCCAGTCCAAAATACCACTTTATGCAAATCCTCCCATCCCATGTTGATAAGAGCATTGAAATGATAAATAATAATGGGACAAAAAGAAATCAAGGGACATTTAGAATAGATAAAATGTATAATTAATTGCAAGTTAACTATGACATTAATTGGATTAAATATTTTAATCGTTTGACAGCACTAATTTCAACTAATCTTTTTTTCTGGAGAAGGATGTATAGATGGATTCAAACTTCACACATACAGTATATGCAGAGTATAAACACGTCATGTAATAACACCTGAATCATTCTATTTGCCAATAAAGGCCATGAAATGTGATTGAAAGCTCAGAAAAAGATGGCAAGTGTCCCTTTTAATTGCCTTAAAATTAAAAACTGAAATTTTGGAACTAAATCTCTATTGAAATCTACAGATCTAAAAGAAATAATGCTATGGTGTAGTTGGAGTTTGGTCAATGATGATCTGTGCATGCAATGCAGCTGTTAAAGTACTATTATGTTACATGTTTAAATATGTGGGAAAAGAAATTCTAACATCAACTGAAAACAACTGTTAAAGGTTGTTTCCCCCATATTACAAATAATTTATCTCCCTTTAATTTTAATTTTATGTGCATGCAGTTAAGTTATGGTTTATTTGCCAACGTTTTATAAGACATCTGTCTGTATATAAACTCCACAGTATTCACTGGAACTACTTTCTACAGAGGACGTAGCGCCTGTGAAAATGTGTGTGGATTATCCAGATTATCACCTGAACTGTTTGAGGTTTCTAAATGTTATTTCTTTGAGCATATAAAAAAACTCCTTTGTATTAGGGTGGAGACAGAAATATCAGAGACAGACATCTCAAAATAACAACACAATGGATAAATAAAGCCAAGACTATCCCCTGTGTCAAGATAACACAAGCCGTAAGTGAGAAAATATGTTCGGGGGGGGAGGGGGCTTTAAGGGTCAATGTCTCAAACGTAGTCCGAATGCACATGGATCCAAACAATTCCAAAGACAATTAGACTATTAGTCTCATGACTTTGGAGGGGTTGAGTCACGCAGCCTTTATTGGCATGTTATTAGATGATCAGAGAGCAAACAAGCCAGAGAGAACAGAAAGCCAGATATAGTCCCATCTGGTCAACATACAGTAAACACCGCATGAGCGAGTTTTAAGTCAGGAGTTCCAGTCTGCAGAAACAGCGTGTCCGTCTTTAACGTAAATGGCAGACAGAACTGACAGCTCAATCCAATTCAGACGACTTAATTCACTCAGTTCATTTGCCCAGATTTCAATCAAACTGAGAAGACACGCCAGTGTAAGTGAGTAGCTTGTGAACAGCATGCAAATTAATTTGTTCCTTAATTGTATCATGTCAAAATCACTCACTGAAATGTGCCACTGTAGCTTTCTTCCCTACAACATAAATCCAACGTAAAATAAAACACACAAATACCCTTTAAACAGACAAATTAGGGGCGCCAGGATTGCTCAGTTGGTAGAGCGGGCGCCCATATATAAAGGTTTATTCCTCAACACAGCAGGTTTGACTCCGACCTGTGGCCCTTTGCTGCATGTCATTCCCCCCTCTCTCTCCCCTTTCACTTCTTCAGCTGCCCTGTTAATAAAGGCCTAAAATGCCCCAAAAATAATCTTAAAAAAAAAAAAAAAACTGGCTAAGGACAACACCTATTGCCAAAGTTAAATTTTTTTAAGTTTTATTTATCCAGGTAAGTCAATTGAGAACAAATTCTCATTTGCAACGACATTCATACAGTTCCACATTCAAACCTGAAATCTGCCCAGTACAACCACAGTCTGATCTGCTGGCCACTGAGCAACTCCACTGGAGCGGTTGGGGGTAAAGGGCCTTGCTCAAGGGCACCTCAGTGGTGGTAACGAGGGAGGGACAAGCGCTGCTCTTTCACTTTCCCCACCCTGTCGGTCTGGGGATAGAACCGGCGACCTCCCGGTCACAAGCTCGCTTCTTTAACATTTGAACCACAAACCAACAGAGTGTGTGGTGCAGACAAAAATCCACTTTGACACTTAAATGAACTTCTTGTGTAGTACGAAACGTGTGGCACTGGAAAATAGGATTTGCCAACATGTTCCTGACAACATGTGCCATTGATAAGCAGGACCTCAGTCTTTGCCCAAAAATCAACAATATTGGCCAAAACCTCATAGTCAACAAAATGAAACAATACTCTTCAAACCCCACAAGCATGCAATCCATGTCCACTGTGTTTAGGGAGACAAAGACACCCACTGCCAGCACATGTACGGTCCATTTAATGACACTAATCTGGATCAGCTGTAAGAAAGGCTGGTATCCAGAATATCTATCAGAAACATGTGCGAGAAAATACAAGGCAGCAGATTTCTGACCTGGTCTTGAGCCTCGACATATAAGAGCTGGGGCACGTTTTTGAATTGAACACATCAGCTGCTTTCTGTAAGATTAATATGTTTCCACACACTCCTCTGAGGATCTGCCGCCTGCATACCTCCATCTGAAAAACCCAAACAGCTCTACTCTACAACACTTGGAGGCCCAATCTAAGTTTCTGATAAAGAATACCTACCAAAAGGACAAAGTGACATTCTGTGTCTGTCTCACCTCATCTTGTACCTGACCTTTGTCCAAGCAGCAAGATAAATGTGCAGCTAACATGAAATTGGATATAAGGCCATTCATTCAGCCATGACACTTCGCAGAGGCTCTAATCAGTGCTCAGCTTCTTATCTGAAGATAGTTTTCATAATAAGTGATTGATAGAGCAGCACTGATTCATGCAGCCAAAAACATCCATTTGTTGTGACTTAAATAAATTAAGTAGCCTATTTTAAAGGATGTGAAAGAGAGAAAATGAATGCAGTGTTACACATATATTTGTACTTGAGTACAAATGTTGAGGTACTTTTGTTTTAATGGCACTTTCTACTTCTACTCCAATAAATATGAAAGAAGTACTTTTTACTCCACAACTTCAATCTGACAGCTTTAGTTACTTTTGCAAATAACATTTTTAGAACACAAAACACACGTAGTTTATAAAATACGGTGTTTTATTAAAAATTATAAATTAAACTAGCCAACGATATAACGGCCTATAGTCCAGCAGAAATGATTAAGACCATAAAACACAGAAGTGTTTGGATCGTTTCCAGTTTCTAAAATATAAGTCTTGATAATACTTAACGTACTTTTAGGCCTACTTAAGTAACATTTTCAATGCAGGACTTTTACGTGTAACAGAGACTTTTTACAGTGTGGAATTAGTACTTTTACTAGTACTTTAAGGATCTGGATTCCACCACGGCTACATAGCCTACAGTGACAAAGATGACATTTCCCATCAGAGGTTCATTTAACATCGACAGTAAAAACATGAACTGTTGGAGCCAACTCGCCTGTGTGTAGCTGTCGGTCCTCGGTAACACTGATAAATCGTAGGTGGCTGCGAAGTGAGTTTTGGCTTGTTGGATCTGCCCGTAGCGTTCTCTTTTCCTCCATTTTGCTCTTCTATTCTGAAACCACACCTACAGTAGAAAATATAGGACATCAATGAAATGAGACAAAACAAAAGCAATAAAATAAATGTAACTTTTATTTATATAAAAAAGCAGGTGGCATTTGTTTAGAAAATAAGTCCATCTAAATTCTAATTAGATGGACTTAATAATCTGTTTAAAAAAAAAGTAAAAAATAAAATAAAGCTGCAGCCTGAAGTTAAAATAAATCCTGAAGTTAGTACAAAAAAGCGCAAAGTGCGTGTCTAATCAAGACATTTGTTATAATTACTAAATATATTTTTGCATGGTTTATTTCTGATCTACATTCGTGGATTTGGAATTTTACGCATAGCGGCGTTTTGCTCCATTTCTTCTTAAAGCCCTTCTTTCTTTAATTTGTAGCTTCTTTCTCCGTTAACAAAATAAGAGTCTGGTGATAAACTGTACCTGCACTCTGGCCTCTGTTAATTCCGTCCTCATGGCCAGCTGTTCCCTCACATAAACATCTGGATAGTGAGTTTTCTGAAAGACTTTCTCCAGCTCCTCCAGCTGCGCGCTGGTAAAAGTCGTCCGGTGTCTCCTTTTCTTGCTGCTGGACACGTTACTGTCGCACTTGTCTCCCATGTCGTCCAAATCCGTTTTCTCCTGTCCGGTTGTCACCGGAGAAGCCCGCAGAGTGCAACAATTGTCCATCGATCTCCCGAGTTCCGAGTGCAAAGTGTCGTCGTCAGGTTTTGGCACACTGTAATTGGCTGTTGATAAAATAAATGACAATTAATCTTTATAGTAGGCCTACATGCCATGACTTTCCCTTGTGACTGCAACTTGAAGCAATAAAAATTTATATGGACAATTACCGGTAGCCTTATATGGTTAATAATAGAATAATAGGTCAACGTTAACTAAAACCATCTACGTGGGAGAAAATATGAGGGAAAAAAATCTAATTTTTTAAAATGACTCAAGCCTATAGAAAAAAGTTTTGGACAAAAACAGATTGGATGTTAAAATTCCCTCGAGTCAACCCCCCCTCCATTTCTCTTTAACTCGCACACAGATGCACACAATCTCTTGTAAAACGGCAGCGGTGATGCACACAAGTCAAAGTTACAAAGTTTTTACGCACCGTTTTGTTCTCCGCAGGGAGAGGAGCGGTGTTCGCCGCTCTGAAGCCCGAAGGCCTGCACACATTTCGGGGAAGACTTGGTGAAGTACTGCGCGCTGTCCAGGCTCTCCATGACTTGATCCATGTAGTAATCGTTCGCCTTAATCGTTTGGCTTTTCAATGCAAACTTATCCTCCATATACTCCATCATCTTAACCGAAATCCGCTCGCTTTAATCAAATGTCACCATTAATTTTTTTTTTAACTAATCGCCGTTGCGCACCGTGGAGCGGAGCGATTCCTTGTAATGCAATAATTCGCCAATGGAGTTAATTTGCTCTGTCTTGAAGGCACTACGTCTTTATAGCCCCAAAGCGAATGGGATCCTTAAAGAGCTCCCCTCCTCTCTGAATATGAAACAGCACCCAACTCCTCCCACGCCCTGAATCCCAACCAAACAGCAGTTTGAAGTGATTCTAGAGCCACACAACGACTCTAAGGGGAAACAATCAAAACGGACTTTCAATTACTTGTTTAGACATCCACAATGAGGCAATCATTTATCTGCAGCTACAAATTGTGACTGCAAATAGGATTTAATCTGATTCATTGGAAAACTCAAAAGGTCGTTGATCTCTGCTGTTCGTTTTTATTTGCTACCGGAATAGTGAACCGCAAAATGCTCTGAAAATGACTTTAAAGATGCTTCACCTATTTACTTTATTTCATTATTATTCTATAACTTTTGTATGAGGCTTATATTTCAAATATTAGGGCCCTGCCATGTTAAACATTTAATTTTAAGTCTATAAAGGTGTCACCAATTTACTCATCTGAATTTAAAAAAGCAAATACAATTACACTTTTAATTAGTTTTTGTTTTTCGTTAGTTCAATCAAAGCAAGTGCAGCTTACAGAAAATGCAAAAATGTGCGTCTGGCGCATACAAAAGAAAGTACGGCTCCAAATCCATTTTTGAGAATACATTTGCGCAATGTATGCGTTATTAACACGTGCACGCTTTTCCATTTAGCGTCTAAATTAAACTTGATATTAATTAAGGTTTGCTGACATTTTGACAAACGAGGACAAGAATATAATTCCCATATGTTCGGGCTTAAACACGAGATCTAGTTGTTGTTAATGTCCTTTAAACTATCTTAAATTATTTACATTTGACTCAGTTGATGTGAATCTGATGACAACGGTGTTCGATAGTTTGGCGCATGCATGTCCAACAATTGCATTAAGTAAGTATTCTCTAAATTCAGGCTTTGGGTCATGTGTTTGCAAAATTATTTATAAGTTAATGTCATGAGAAAATATATATTTTTTCGACTAAAGCATAAACTTTAACCATGCTGTTAAATGAAACAAGACGACAGCCTTTTTCTCAGTGAGCAGTAATTACTGTGGGACAGTGGAGAGATCTGATCTTTGGCGATTTATTCTCGGCAAAAATATAGTAAGAATTACATAAAATTAGAAATAAATTTGACATTACGATATCTTGTAAATGAGGTATTGACTTTTCCTTAAAGCCCAAACATCCTCCTCATGCAGAAAAGTTCCAAAGAGTTCCATTGAAGGCAGCAGCCCTCAGGAGCAGACACACAGGACTCAACAGGGAGTTTTTTGCAAAAAGGACACCAAGAGCAGTTCTTCTATTTCTTCTTATTGGAGGAATTGTGTTACTGCTAACCAAACCTCCACATCTCCACCCGGGGCCACACCACCTGTGATGCACACCATGCATAGCTTTGGTTCGCTCTGGGGTCAGTGGCAGTTACCTGCAGCTTCACGGTGCCACAAGAGAAAAAATAAAAATAAATAGAGGTGCTCTTAAGTAGCAGGGGGGTGTCTTATTGGGCTTCTAAGATGGCCTTGCACACTGGTTCATGCTGAGGAGAAAATGTGAAAATTTCATTGTGGTTTGCTCTTCGGCTGGAAATTCCTGCGACAAATAAAGTGCTGCAGCCAATATGTCATGTGAGCCACTTGGAAGGATCTTCACCTTCACTTTTAATCAAACCATGCACTGCCAGTTTCCCCAAACATTACATTCATACATTCACTCGGGTCAAAATATGATTGAACTCAACGAATTACCATTCACTTCAGTCTTAATGTGACTGATGACAGTCCAACACAACCAAACCAGGGCCTCAGAGGCCAAAATGTGCCACTTCAGAAAGCAGAAACATGGCATCATGATGCCCAAAGCCACCCTTGGGTCTAATTCAATCTATTGGAATGTCTTCAAATTTAGGCAAGCCAAAAAACACAAAAAAACGGCCAGAGTTTATTTTCCCCCAAAAGCCCACATTTTGTGGCGCTTTTGAATGTCATTTTTAGTCTGCAGAACATTTGGCTGAATATCAAAAAAGGGTAACCAGCTCATTCGTGCTTTAAAAGTTTGGTTCCATTTTGTTTGTTTGTCTCTTGTTTTTCCAGGAGCGAGGCATTCCTGAGCGCTGACAAAGCTCTCAGTCACTTGACTGTCCTCTGGGTTCATGTCGACATGTTATACAAGACACCTAAGACTGAAACCAGAAGTAACCCGGCAGCAAGGTCGGTCAGACTACATCCAGATGCTGTGATACAAGACTTCCGCTAATTTGAATGAAAATACATTTCTTCATTTAACCTCTTTAACAGTTAAATAGCTTTGCAGAATTAATATCAACCGAGCACACAGCAGCAATCAAGAAAGGCCAGGCAAGCACACACATCACATTTTAAATGACCACTAATATTAAAATGTTTTCTTAATGTTTTGCATTTTAAAATAAAGAAACAGATTTAGCCCAAAACAAAACACACAGAAAATAGCTAGAAGCCTCCATGACAGCCTGGTTTTACCCTAGCTTTTTTCCATTTTGATATTAATTTAAATTAAAAGACAAAATAAGATTGATCAAGAGATGCACATAGCAACACATTCAGTACCTATACATAGCAGTATACATATAACAGTAAAGGGTTAACAAAGAGATAAAGTATCAACAATTAAATGTATTTTTTATTTTTTGAATCCAGTAGCAATAAGAAAATGCTATTTATCCTTTAAACACAAACTGGAAAAACTTCAGATACAATAGGCCCATAATCTCAACACTCACAGCATTACATACATATAATGCTATTATAACATATTAATGGACTATATTATAAAAACAAAATTGAAAGCATGAATTATCATTAAAAAAACAAATACATATCCCAAATACATTTCATTATGTTAATTTGTATATTTTGTAACATGTATAAATGATGTATGTACTGTATATATCTAGAGATACATACTGTCTGTAAGTACACATGTATGCAATTATTTCCATAAATACCCTCTATGTATCTTTGTCAAAAGTATCTTCACATCTTATAAATTTAAGTGATTTTGTTGAACAAAAATGTTAATTCTTTACAAACCTCTGTGAGAGTGACTGACCTGCACCATCTACGTGATGTTATAAGCCAACAGTCGCTGTTCAGGGAATAAATTAGCATTGACTTTTACCAGGGCCCAGCTCAGAATAGTTTCTGCTTGTGTGAGTTTATTCCCAATTTCTTTATAAGTTGGTTTCACATTTCCAGGAGAGCTTGCACATTCCTCAGAGTTTATATCCATTTTCTATTCCTTTACTTTGGCTAAAGAAGCTGGCTAATTATGTCATGAGGCAGAAACAAATAAGGAAAGACTATCTCTTATATCACTTTTTTCTTTATCGGCTAAGTGTTTGTGGTATTTGGAGTTACTTTACATTTTGAAGTATTTTACAATGCTGAGACTTAGTAAAGCAATGAATCACTGAAAAATGATATAACTATAATTTTCTGTTTAAGGGATTTCCCTCCAGTACAAATCACTGCATTGGTCTTTTTATGATTTACTATTTACTTCAATGATAAATATAACTACACTTTATTTGACTTTTTAATCAGACACATATACTGGAGATTGTCTATGTCCTGTGCTGTTTTAGTATTGGAGGCACAGTCCTCATCATAATATCCCTCAGTCCGTTTTTCATATTTTACATTACAGCTAATCACTTTGCATATCACACTGTTGTATTTAAGTTCTTTCAGGGCAGCAACTAGCTTCTAATTTATATAAAAATAAAACTTGAAATTTTCATAGCTGCGTTAATTTTGTCAAAGTTAAATATGTACGTATTCTACGCAAAGTGCATTACCATGCAATGATGATATACTGTAATATAGACAAAAGAAATGTAACAAGAATAAATGTTAAAAAAAAAAAAAACCTGCAAGCACACAGTTATGATCCTTTAATGCATTTGAAGAAAGCACTTTGAGGGATTTGGATGCAAAAACCTCTCTCTGCCAAACTCCCATCTGACAACATTTGCTGACTTGAGGTTAGGCTGGCAGAGCAGTCTGAGCTGAGAGGGACATTCTTCGTCGTATCTAAATGTGCGGTGGAGCATTTCACCAGGCAATGGATTTGGGATGTGTAAGGTTACATATAATTTACCCATATCCCACAAGTAAACACTTCTAATGAAGACTGGTGGATGATGGTTTAACAATCTCATTTCAGAAGCAATAGTTGTAGAGAAGAACTCTGAGTCTTGGTAAATCTGAACTTGTGTCAAACAAAACAAAACTAGAGACAAGATATATACAGTACTTTTATGTCACCTGTATTTTCATGTTGATTGTGCAATACAAATCTGAATGTTAAAGAAGTTGTGTAATGACAGTTTGTTGACAGAAACACCCCCCTTGATGTCCCACAGAGAGCCTGATGAAGAATCAGTCCCCCCCTGGAAGAAGACAGTGCATTGGGTTTCACAATAATCCCCAAGTGGGCAGGAACGCCACATTTCTGGCATACACCACTCAAAAAATCGCGTACAGTCAAAACACACCTTCCAGACATGTGCAAGTGAAAGACAGGGGAAAAATAAATAGACAGACATGCATTTCCTGCCAGGGAGCCATTCTGCAGCTAAGGCTATTTGTTTTGATATTCATTAAGTTATCATTTCCAGGCGGCGGACCAAGGAGGAGGAGCCTCTAAGCCTGAGGTTCACCGCCTCCGGTAGGGCAGTGTTTGCGGACGGACGCCTAAGCTCTCCAAATTCAAATACACAGACACGGCCATTATAATCCATGACTGGAAATAAAGAAAACATCGTTCTAATTCTAACACCAATGTTTGTTCTCGGCTGATAAAAGCAGCAATTTCAAGCTCACTGTTGGCTAGCAGGAGCTAAATATAGCCGCAGAATGGGGAAATTGCAGTGAAATCTCTAGGATTTATCAAACTTTACTCTCTTTAGAGAGCACAGGAGAGGTAGAAAAAGCAAGTCTCTTCCTATGGCTACAAACTGTAATTACTGTATTTTTGTTAAGGGAGGAAATCAGCAGAGAAACAACAGTTCAGCATCCAAAGAAACATGAATCCACAGGTATTAAAAAGGTCCTGGTTCTTATTTTCTGCTATGATTTGCATATGAAGCGTGGCATTTTGTTCCATGTGTTTTGTTGCTGGTTGGCTGCGATCACATTCAGGCAGTGATACTTGAGCTAAATCAACATAATGGAACTGCCTGAAGATATTTGCGCTGGTCCAGGTCCTATTGGGTTTAATTAATTTTCAGGACAGGGAGCTTGAGTTTTCAGCTGCAGCGATTAAATGGCATTATAAATAAAAATAAAGAAAGTCTTCTTCGTGGAATGAAAAATTGCCTTGTGAGACAGAAATCTATTGGTTTAAATTTTGGGTCATTCCATTTTGGTTTTTAGCACAAATACCTGTTCATACAACAACACAGGTTGTTGTTAGCATAAACATGCTTTCCTGAACTAAATACACATATATTCTGAAAATGCTGCATTTTTTTTTACAGATATGTAAGAAGAGGGACAAATACCAAATGTATCTGTCTTTAAGTTGCTCTGGGTGTTGGACGAGGACAACAAAATAAGGTGACGTGGTAGTAGAAGAGTTTGTGTTTTACTTGTACACTTTGTCCCGCTTCTTGCCCCCTCCCCAGCCGCCGCTCAACTGGACAGGGTTGTCTCGGTAGGAGATGCGCTCCTTTTTTGACGGCGCTGATGTGACTCGCTGAGGAGATGGAACCTCCTTTCCTGGAAACATAGAAGGAAAATGCGTCAATATCTCATATGTAAATCAAGCACTATGAAATCGGTCCATCATTGACTTCAAATGGTAATTCATACAATCCGGCTAATAAATCTCATATTTGTACTCTGCGTCAATCATGATATTATTGTATTTTTTCTAACCAGGTATGAGCTTTTACCCTGTTGAAGCCATTATATAACTTTGTTTTGTTTTGTTTATATACCACGTTGGTGGTGCTAATTAATCTGCAGTTTTATGTTTGAGCGCTGGGCGGAGCATTGCCTTTGGGAAAGCTTATACATAATTAACAGCCAGGGGTACACAGGTGTGTGGCTAGGGGAAAAAGCATATCGCTTTTCACCGTGTCAGGTTTGCGTGTCATTGTTTGATTTGTGTGCAAAAGAAAATGAATAGAACTAAACCAGAAATAAAATATAATGGTCTGTATTGCTTGTGCTACGGTGAGCAGGCCGTCAGGAAAATAAATGGGTCACAGCACCGAAATGCAGACAGATTGTAGACATTGATTATTGGCATGCAGAACACACGTCCAAGTAAGTTCTTGGCCTCAGTGGCCTACTGTAGGAGTTGGTAAAAGACTCTACGTATCCGCTAAGCCATTTTTATGTTCCTTGATATAATGGGTTGTCAATAATCATCATTAAAATGGTTTCTAGAGGAAGGATAACCTATGCATTCCAAAACAAACCATTGCTACAGCTCTTGTACAGTAAAAGTAATGCATCAATTCTTGTACATCTGCAGTCAAAACGTAGTCTTTCATGGAATTGCAATTTTGGTTTGATTTTGTGCAATATATGCAATTCACAACAACACCTTTGAAAGATTGTTGCTTAAACCTAACAACAAGGAATTTGCAACTTCTTCCCTTGAATAATTCAACTTTTGACTTGTCTCTGTCTCAGGAGACTCAAGACAACACAATATTTAATCTCTTAAGTCTGAGAGGTGAGTTTTCTGTTTGTGTGCTCCGACTGCCAGGAGCGCTGTGCGCTGTATCAGAGGCCCTTCCATTTCACCTGGGGATCAGTACAAAGCCTTTCAAACACACAGTACAAAGGCAGCGCTTCTACCAGGCATTATGCATTCCACGTGTACGGCCCAGGACCGCGGTCTCCACGGCTGCCCCACACAGGGAGCCTAGCAGCGGGGAGGGCTCTGGAAGGGGGTGGGGGGGGGACACTGCATGTACTGACCTGGCTCCAAATATCTGCACAGCTGGCACACTGTATAGAGTATCTATCCGCTCACAAGTCATACCTAACCACACCTCTCTAGTTTTTGATTTTACTTATGTCCATAGTGTAACGCTGTGCTTTTCCTCTCCTCGTGGTTTGTGTAATGTAG
Organism: Percina caprodes; assembly: GCA_013375575.1. Lineage (NCBI taxonomy): Eukaryota > Metazoa > Chordata > Actinopteri > Perciformes > Percidae > Percina > Percina caprodes. The sequence goes on from JABXJD010000001.1 coordinate 2,767,438, forward strand.
TCTTTTGTGTTTATTTTCAAAAAAATTAGGGCAGCCTTGGTGGCTTAATTTAGTTTAATAAAGACTTTTGTCCAATTATCTGTTCTAAATCAAAAACGGAACGCAAAACCAGACACACATGTTGCTAATTTCAACAAAAGTTGTGCAGTCATGCTATTAAATATACAGAGATAACACATTTTACCCAACCACTGTGACCAAATAAATTGTTTTCGATCATTTTACTCCTATTAGAGTTGAACAGCGGACACAATTGAGGGAGCAGATATGCAACTTAAGTGGTTTCCTCTGCACACGTAATGAAAATATTTTGTTGGCCTGGAAACGCATTTTATGGCGAGTATCGCATTGCAATAGGTTATGGAGTTGGTTATAGAGTATTTATGTCATCTTTACTGCTATGGCAAACTAAGTGAACCTTCTCGCTTTAAACCTTCACTTTGATGTATGCATGCCACTTCAGAAGCAAAGGATATACAACATTTTAATAAATTATTTTTTAGTCTCTTGTACTGGCTCGTGTGGGCAGACTTTAAAAAGATTTCCTGATTCCAACCAAGTAACCCATGTCCTCTGATATGATGTTTTTTCCAAGTTCCAAGTTTATAAAATATCTAATTGGCTTTTTGAGAAATGCTCTTGCCTTACACACACATTCATATTTCAATTTGCCCTACACACTTTTGATAAGTGGTATGCAGACAAAGAGGCTTTCTTTCTTTTGGCCTTCCTCCTGAGGAGCACAACAGTCTGCCTGCTTAGCACGACGACACTCACTCCGGCTGCTGCTGCACCTCGTGGAAATCATTTTGAAATCATCATCGGAATCCAATTTGGCTTCATTAACGGGGACAGGGCTCTCCTTCACTTGGATTCCTGGACTTGTTTAAAGTGGTCATCTGCAGTCAGCCTGTCAGTAGCATCTTTGTCACTCAAACTCCTGAGCCCCACTTCTCCTGACAGAAGAGCCAGTCATTCTTTACTGAAAGGACTTTTTTTTTCCTGCCCGTTTCCTGTCAGAGGAGAAATTCACGGCACTCTGTCCCCGGCCCGACCTTATGGCTCCCCTCCCCTCCCGAAACAGCCGACCGGTGGACTCAGTCTAGGCTGAATAAGCAGCAGCCTTTATCCCTTGCTCGGCGCATTCAGGTCTGTGAGACCCATACCCACGGGTGCAAGAGTGTAAACATAGAAACATCTGTACACACACATGCTTAATGTACAGGTATATGGACAAAGAGATATAGCTATACAATTACAATCTATGATTTCTTAGGTTTGAGCATGAAACTGCTAAGTTTGACTTCGTCCCAAATGTCAGCTCAGCTTAATAATAAGGGCCATAAATAACACATTTGCACAATATGCACTGGGTATATTATATAATAAGTCTATCATTCAATCATAAATACAGCATGTGTGTATGGTTGCATGTTGTATGTAAAAACATAAATAAATAATTTCTTGTTTTTTTGGGATTCTGATTAAGTTCAGTTAGAAATGATTTTGGGTAGAAAAACAGCTGTGAAGTTAACAAGACTCACTTGCACGACCCAAAGAGTTTCTGCGAGGATAATTGTTCTCTTTGCAAGGCTGGGCAGCTAAACTGCTGTTGGCCCACAACCTGTTGGCCCACAATCCATTGGCCTGATGTAGACCTTCTGTATATCCTGGGTCAGCCTGCACGCATCACACAGAAACAAACAGACACACACACATAAATGAGGCCCAACATGACACGTCTCACGCAAGCGGTCCAGCATTTTGAGAAAACATTAAACAAGCAGCGGCTCTACCCTGGTCTGAACATATTTAAGAAACAGGAGGAAGGGGGCGGCTCCCCTTGCCAGTGATCATAATTTGAACTGCTCTATAACAGCACAGGGAGACCTGCAGTTTCCGACTTCAAAGAGCGTACGAGCATCAGTATCGTTCACAGGTCGAGGCAAACTGCTCCAAAGTGACACTGGGATTTCTGCAAGTAAAAGGAAGAAACTGCAGCCAGTTGATCCAATTGAAAGTGTCACGGTGGAGCTAAACCTCAGACTAACCTCCCCTCTGCCTCCTTCAAATCAAAGCGGATGAGACAGGCTCCAGGAGAGGGAACTTACGGCGCAGGACATGACTCTGACTGATGAATGTAAATACTGCATACCTTCACATAAATGTACATGCAACTTCCCCCTAGAAAAGATTCCAATCAAGATGCACTGTCATTCCACAAAGTGAATGAACTGCAGGGGAAAACAGGAAGGGAAGTACACTCACCATAAGCTGCACTCTGCCACCGTTGAGAATGTCAGAGCTGATCTCCGGTAAAAAATGTTTGCTGAGGATTAGATAACAACAAAAAAGGCTTTGCATATTTTGAATGAATGCAATTACCTTTGACATATCTTAAAATAAACACAGATGCCATGTATGATCATTCAAAAATGTTTATTTGTTACGTAAGGCGTCGCACAGGCCTACATGCTCACTGCCTCTGTTACAGTTATACTGAAGTGTCAGCTCTTTTGGCATTTTGACGATACTTTGGCCCTTTGCATTAAAAAAAACAGTACTGCACAAATAATTTGATTTTACCAAATTTCAAATTTGCTAATTAATGGTTAGAGAAATAGGCATGGGGCATTTTAATTAATAAATAAATAACATCATCCACTCATCCACCATCCATAAATCAAAAATCTAAGCCCCCCTTGACATACAAATGTATTTTACTTATTGTTATTTACCCATGTCTGACCTTCATGGTTCAGAATATAGCATGTGCAGAGTTTGACATTAGACACCCTTTTCATTTTCCATTTTTATGGTTGTTTGTTAGACCTCCATTGAGAACAGACTTTGTAATGAAGTAGGAGATACTTTGTGTCAATAGTTAGACTTTCAAAATGAAAAACACATGCATATTTAGAGATGTTGTTGTTGTATCATTCAATGAATTAGAAGGTGTATTTTTGTTAAAAATGTTAAAAGAGTAAATTTAACTTTACTAATAATAATAATAATAATAATAATAATAATAATAATAATAGCATTCCATTAAAGTATCACTTTACCCAAATAAAAAATAAATAACACTTATTAACCCTAATAGAATCTAGCCATGAAAATAGTTTGGCCTTCATTTATTCAGGTTTTGAGTAACATATTGAATACATATACACATATTAAATAACATTTGGCCTATTGTTGTGGTGCTTAAAGCATTAACAAGTTTAATTTTGATAAAAAAACAACTCAAGAGCTAAATGTCTTTCCAGAAAACAATGTCCCAGCTGTGCTGGATAATCCACATACAGTACCTCACTGTGAAATCAAACAGACATTTCAAAACATGAACAGATAAAAGAAACACAATGTGCATGGGTAAATATTACCAGGGGGAAAATTAGAAATAACATTTTTATGAAATTTGGAGAGGCAACTCAGAAATTTTAGCAATTTTAGCTACACATCACACCGTCTCCACCCTCTTATGACCCACATGAAGTGCCTCACCTCTCTGAGTCCCTGTCAGAGTGAGCAGCCTGGGTGCGCAGCCACTGCTCAGCTCGCTCCTGCGTCACTTGCTCCACCTTCTCTGCCTGCTGAAGGCCCAGCTCAGCCTCACCAACTGTATTCGACAAAAAACATAAAATAAACATCAAAGGCAATTGTTTTTTTCTCCAACTCCTCTTGTCAGTTAAGTAACATTCTTGACGACAATGAAAGCTCAAAGAATGAGTGGGCTGCCTAATCAGCGAAGGTTGCGGTGAAGGTGGCATGAGGTGTAATAAATACTGCAGTGAAAGAGCTGTGTTAACGGATGCTCTCCAACGTACGAGTTTAACAAATAAACAGCTCATGGGCCTGCTCTGTAGCAATGTTTGACATGTTCAGTGTAATTACAGCCGGCCAGGGTTCCCAGCACTGGGAGAGATCAGTGGTCAAAGCTCCCAGCGTTTATGTTTGGGCTTAAGGTGGTCTATTTGTTCGGAGGGCTCAGGGGCATTACTAGAATGCATTAAAAGTTGCTGAAAGATGCAACAGGAGAGGATCTGTTTTGTTCAACAACTGTTGGAACTTGTGTTTTTTTGTAAAGGTTTGATCCACGCAATGTTCCAAAAGTTTTCTAAAGAAAGAAATCTGAAAGGCTGCTGATTTATGAGTTATGCTGAAATCCCATAATAAGGCCGTAATACATAAGTAAACATTTATGTTGCGCTGACAGCAATGCTAGCTTAGATGGGTGTAAACTGATAATACATTTTGACAGCCCAATGCTGGAACTAATGATGCATTTATTTAAGCCATTTACTTGCTTTTGCTGAGCTATTAAAAAAGATAGAAAAGCTTTACAGTTTTCATGGGTTAATTGAGAAGCCCCACTAAAAATGTCAAGTGATATATGTTTCCCCCCGGGGAAGCAAAGGCCAGGAAATGGCTACTCGCAGTCTTGCACTTCCCAATGCTAAAAATACACAGAGAGAACAAGCAATCCAGTAAAACACACAGAAAATTTGTTTTTTTACACAGAAACTTGCTCATATATATGTATATATGTCCTTATTATAGCACTCCAAACAAAGTTTCTGTACTGCCTGTTCATGTCATTATCATAGGATCCTATGTGATTAGATCCAAAGTTGCATGAAAGGCAGATGATACAGTTGAAATCCCCAAAGGTAAATGCATGAATTGTGGAATGAAGCAGTCAGTGTGTACATGGTGATACAAGGTGAGCACCATGGAAAACGTTTACATTTCTGTTGCACTCTAGTAGCACAGAAAAACTCTCTTTTCCCTTTTCCCCTCTGAACCCTCCACTAAAGCCCCCTCCTGACCCCATCCAACCTCCTGGATTCCCCTTCAGTACTCCTCCAGGACATCAGGAGGGGCCCTGTAGGAGTCATGCCTGTTAAGAGGGGCTCTTAAGCACATTAAGCGATTTTGTCTCTACTGAGGAGGGGAGAGCTCTGACTTAATATCAGAGGGTTGGGGAGGAGGGTGGAGGCTTTGGCCCCCACAGCAAACCAGAGCTGAAGCAGACACAATGTTGGCACTTCGGAACCTCCTCCCCTCCAACTTCACTGCATAAACTAAGCACAGGGTCAGGCAGTAGATCAGGAGACCCTAATAAGAAAAGAAAAAAAAAATGCTGCCATGCATGAGTTATTGAGTAGTAGTAGTATGAGTAGTTAGTACCTTATTGTCCCACTAGAGCACTGCGCTCCCAGAATTCAGAGTTACTTGTGGTTCCTAGAGTCTCTAAAAGTAGAATGGGAGCCAGAGCTTTCAGCTATCAGGCTCCTCTACTGTGGAATCAGCTTCTGGTCTGGGTTCAGGTGGCAGACACCGTCACCACATTTAAGAGTAAACTTAAAACTCTCCTCTTTGATAAAGCTTATAGTTAGGGAGTGATGAGTCGCAGCAGACCTAACCCGGCCCACTTGCTTCTCGTCATAATCATTAGATTAGATTAGATTCAACTTTATTGTCATTACACAGGTACAAGTACAAGGCAACGAAATGCAGTTTAGGTCTAACCAGAAGTGTAATAGCAGTAAGTGCAGGATATACAATGGTTCCATAGTGCAGGATGGATATGTACTGAATGAATATAGAAATGAATACTATTATAAACAGAATTTTACGGCTATCTACAATATAATCAATAATATAATAAAACTAGAGATAGGCAGGACAGTACAGCCCAACCAGGCTCCTCTCTTTACCCTGTCTCTCTTAGTTATGCTGTAATAGTTTTAGACTACCGGGGGACTTCCTTTGACACACTGAGCTCCTCTCTCCTTTTTCTTTCCATTTGTGTACGTCCATGTCCCAGAAATGCTTTTACTAACCTAGCTCTGGGGAGTCATTACCCAGAGTCCTTATGTTCTTTTTCCCCCAGCATGTTTCCTTGGATAGGGGAGGCTCCAAAACCATGGTTACAGCTATCGCCGTGGTCCTGCTACACATCCTGCGATGTCCTGTTACATCCTGCTATGCTCTGCGGAGCCCTGCTATGCTCTGCTGTGCTTTGTAATGCCGTGCAGTGCTGTGCTATGCCATGAACTACGACAAACTACTATGTTTAGTTACTTTTCCATTATCTTTTACTGTGACTATTATTGCCACTATTCATTTCAATCCCAACCGGCCCGTCAGACAGCACTTACCAAGAGCCTGGGTCTGTCCGAAGTTTCTTCCTAAAAGGGAGTTTTTCCTTGCCACTGTCGCACTGTTGCTTGCTCTGGGGGGAACAACTAGAACTGTGGGGTCCTTGTAAATTATAGCGTGTAGTCTAGACCTACTCTATTTGTAAAGTGTCTTGAGATAACTCTTGTTATATATTGATACTATGAATTGAATTGAGTTGATGACCTCAGTATTCTGAACAGTTCTAGTCAACGTAAGTTGAGCGGTGGGAATAAGAGGCAAGAAAGGCAAGTGGTCAGACAGTCAGACTGTAAGACACTCATTACACACATTACATTGCACACTTTCAATAACTTTAGTTTTCTATACCGGTTTTGCCTTACATTTATATTTACAAATAATTACTGTATTTTCCATATTACTTATCTATTTAATTGTATATATTACTTATCTTTATTATCTTTATTTGTATTTATTTCTTATCTTTTATATTATACTTGTTGTACGTGTCCTTATTGCACCGTGGGTCAGAGTGAAACATATTTTCAATTGCTCTGTATGTCTGGCACATATTACAGAATTGACAAAGTTGACTTGACTTGAATCAGGTTATAAACAAGCCAAAGGTTTAGCCAGATTATCCCAACCCCTTTATTTATGAGTAAAATGAGAGTGTGCAAACCTGTAATGTTGGTAATATTACTGCATTGCACAGTAAGACTGTGTTCATACACATCTCCAGCCAGTACGGTAAATCAGAAAGTAAGTTGAACCTCAAAGTCAGTCTGTACAATAGGAGATGTTTGAGATGTCTCAGTATTCCTAAAACAAAATTAGTGTGACGTGTGCTCTATTTAAGTCTAAAGAGCATAAGGGTTAGCCAAATTTTGCCATCATTTAAAGTGGCGAGACGCAAGAAATCTTGAAAATGGGGATAACATTATCGAATGTCCCCATTTTCACCTGGTCTTAATGTAACACGGCCAATGTCTCCTTTAAAAGCATGCAGTACATAGTGTTTCAGTCTACAAACAAAAAGTGACATAGTTGTGTGAAGAGTGAAAAAAGGGAGCTTATGAGAGAAATTCAAACCATCCCTACTGTCTCACCTCTGTGCACCTGGCCAGCCAATCTCAAATGAGGTGCGATTGTTGGATTGTCTATTTTGGAACGTAAACATTTCTTTTACTATTCTACAAACTGTCAAATAGGATCGTATTTTGATGCATACTGAGGCCTTTAAAAGGGGTAAAGAACATTTGATTTATCTTCTAAATAAGCTTGGCTAAGCTTTTGGTTTGTTTAAAGTGCCCATATTAGCCTCATTTTCAGGTTCATAATTGTATTGTATTGCATTTTCAAAAAAAACATTTTTTTGTTGTACTGCACATTGCTGCAGATCCTGTTTTCACCCTGTGTGTTTAAGTATCTTTAGCTACAGAGTGAGACATCTCACTACTATACTATCTTTGTTGGGAGTTTCACATGCGCAGTAGCTAGGTAATGAAAATATCAGCTAGCTACTGTTTTTCCAACTTTGGTCAGTACAAGACAGGATTAGCTGGGAGACTTCACTTGTGGCATACCTGCAGAACAGGGACATGGAAGTGGTTCTTTTGCAGATTATGGTGAACTAGTGTGTGTTGTAGCATTGTTTTGCCATTGAGAACGAGCTAGCATGCTACAGTTAGTCACTTTGTCTCGGCTAGTTACGTAGAAAGCCGTGGAGAATTTGAACAGCTCACCCGGAGACTGAAGACAGAGGACATTCAAAAACCTGTATCTCACTCAAAACGTGGATGTTTTTTTCTAAGTTTGTATGTGTGTGGAAGCACCAGAGACAGAAAATAACACCCCAAATCCCAGAAAAAGTAATTTTTTCATAATATGGGCACTTTATACTACAAGCATAAAACCCAAAATACAACCAAGTTGTGTACACTGAAATTATCCTTTCTATCATTAGACCTAACATTATAATGACATTTGTCAACTATGTAAAAACTACTACTAAATACCAGCACAGCTTTGAAAATGTTCAAATGCTGTCTCATGTTAATGGTCAGCATTTAGAGACTTGACAGACTTGCACCTTGGCCAGCTATTTGTTTATAAAGTTGTGTAATAAACCTGCCCTAAAAAGAATAAAACTTGACTTACTTTGACAGATCTGAAACTTGCCCCATAAGACTTTAAAACAGCTAAGCTACAGCTAACCCTTACCTTGTTTTGTATTGCATTATAAAAACTGTTTTGAGAGCCCTGTTTTCATGACATTTGCGGAATCGAAGAAGAATCAGAGCGTGTCTGAAATTGAAGGGTGCCTAACTGTCTGTCTCTGTGACTGACTCAGATTGTGGCACAAATGTCCCTTCGCTTTGCATGTTTCTTCCTTAATTGTGCCAGTGCTTCTCAAACATATACCATGAGGCAAGCGCTCCGCTGCCTGAGATAAATAGAAGCACTGAGATTACGGGGGTGAAATTGAATGCATATGAATGGTGGTAAATAGTCTGACATTAAGATATTTTGGATGATGGATGATAAACAAGATGATTGTGTTTCAGTTGGACTTTGTAGATGACTTGAAGTGTGAAATCAAGTTAAGTGCTCAGGAGGTAGTGGTTCCAGGCTCAAATAAAAATATATACCCTTGTGTCCCTCTGACATGAGGACGGATGTTTGGTGGGGTTGGATCACAGTTTGGATGAAGGAAGGAGGCTTGGAAGGGGCTGTGTGTGCCTGGGGGGGGTTGAGTGGAAGGCGTTGGTGAAAAGTAAGAAGAGAAACAAGAGAGAAACGCTCATAGGCATACAACATCTTCAACATCTGTAGCACCCAGACAGTTGATGACACAAACCATCTAAAATAAAAAAAGAAAAGTGTATTTCTATATTTTTTGCCTCTAAATGAAAATATTTTGTGGCTCTGCTCCATTCTCTCCCTCTCTATCTCCCTCTCTGGGTATGTAAGCTGATACCCATTTCAAGTGGGTTACTCATGTCCAGCACATCCACACAAAGAGCCCGGATAAAATAAACACGCCGCGCCGGATATCTTGGAAAGAATCTGTCATGGGTTTGGGGCTAATCACCTCCAGAAGGGGCTTGACTCAATGCCTGAAACGTTAGCCCCTGTCGGGGAGCGCTGGCTGGACCGGGCTGGGCTGGCTAGTCCCCGGGCACTGGGGATGGATCCGGAGGAGGGGGCGCCTCCCACAGGTCAGGACCAGGGGAGCAAGAGGGGAGGCTGGCCTGGACCCGTTTACAGAGACACACCCCCTCTGCCGCCATTGTCGTCGCTGCCTCACGTCAGCCTGTAAAAAGGCAGCAGGAGTCATCTCCTCCAGAACCAAGCTGATTAGAGTTACGCATTTTACAGGATCCCTCTCAGTTGAATAAGAAAATCAAACTGAGGACACGGGGTATTAAGCAGAGAATGAAGGGCAATGTTCTGACCAGTGACCCTTGTTACTTTATCAGATGATGTAGCAGCTTCATTACATTGCTCGAAAAGAACACCAATCCTGTTTGATGAATTATTAAGACAAGGGTGGAGAGGAGAGATAAGGACATTGGAAAGAAACCGAACTGGAAATATTGTTATTACGTAATAGGTCATTTGGATGGAACCTGTTCTTGACTGCCAGTTGGCTAAGAGCTTATCCACAGCTACACTGTGCTCAGACACGATTTCAGTGTCAGTAATCCCAATGTTGGAAACTTGGAGTAATACACCTGTAGTTAAAAAAAAACTGATAATGATCGGACAAAACATTATTAGTGTTAAAAAAATCTACACTTTATCACTGCCAAATGCTAAAGATAAGTTTATCCATCATTGTTTGATGAAAATGCCTTGTAGGTATAGCAATTTGCTGGCTGCTGACGATTTATTTAAAGATATTAATGAATCTTTGAAAACATTGAAATAAGTTGTTGCTTGATCTTTGGCTGCACCGCAATGGATTAGTTTCAAGGGAAAGAAGGCTACTCCTTCACAACTATTCTACAAACAAATTACTAGAGCGATCCACCCAACAAAGATAAAGTGGAACGAAAAAAATAACAAATTTATACTATTTGTTCCCTCTTTTTTTTTTTTTTAAAGTGTAACATAAAAACATACTGTATTTCTCCACAGCTAATTAAGGGGTATTTCATGCTCATGGCAACATTGGACTTGGGCCAGTCATGTCACGGCCTGTTGGCAAACGGCGTTGTTGCAGCGTCCCTCTGACTGCTGGATGACCGCGAGCATCATGCTCTCTGGATGTGAGGCCTTGACCCTGGTGGGTGGGGGTGGGGGTGGGGGTGGGGGTGGGGTGCAGAAGAAAGATGGAGACAAGCATGCTAAAAGCCAACTTCCCCCCCTGTCCTCCCTCCTGCCCTTCCTCTAGCTCTTCCCTCCCTTTTAAGTCTGGCTGTGGACGTCACGATGCCAAATCATCTCTCCACCTCAGGGCAGGGCAAGAGGCCACAGCAGGAAAGATGGAAGGAGACGTTTGCCTCTTCTCTGAATAGTAAACTACTTTACACCACAGTCAACTTGTAAGCTCTTTTGAAGATTGTTTTTACTATCCATAACAATAAGAATTAAGTCTAAAGAAAAAAATAATGCATTTTGTGATGAGTACAAGTATGGGAAACCACTTATACAGACCCCTTCAGAAACATGCAGGCACAGTTTTTGAATACAAAAAAAGAACAGTGAAGCAGTACCTGTGGGCTCACCAACACTTAAAGAGAAATTCTGGTTTCATCCAACCTGGGTCTAATTTCCCTACAGTATGTGCTGCTTTTGGAAATAATTTGTCTTGATAATAAAGACAAATCTGTGGTCGCTCATTGCTAATGCTTCTTGTGCAGAAACATGACAGACTTTCAGACTTCATCTCAGTGAGTTGCCAGATCTCAGGAACTTTGGTAATTCCATGTCATTCTAACATAGAAACTGTTGCCAAAACTATGAAAATAGCAATAATAATAATAATAATAATAAATATGTATTTTCCTTAGTCTGAATCAAGTCTCCAGTGTCAAGTTTTAAGCTCAGGTATGTTCCGATGTTAATGTAGGACTAAGTAGGGGGACTGTATTGTATTACAGGCTTCCAAAATGTTTAGCGGGTCTCAATTCCTACCTCTTATATAATTCCTGTTGTGTTTTGCTGGTCTGTTTCGTGCCTCCACTGGACCACGCTGGTGACTGCAGTTTCTAAACAAGGCAAGACGGACAGAGGGATCTAGGATAGTGAAAGAGAGAGAGGGAAGAAGGGGGGTCAAAGAAGGACAAGGCAGGCCTAAAACCAGAATCAGAAAGCCAGTACCTAACATTTGGAAAATTTTAGAACAGTGCTCTGGTTCCACTGAGGCAGATGCCATTAGGAGTTAGTGCAGACATAGACCTGTGTGTCGGTGGAGCAAGATGACAAGGGCCCTGCTATTGGAATCGTGCAATTGCAATTCTGATCAAAGAGCAGCCTCCCTCTACATGACTGTGGTATGATAATCGTGGAAGGACTACTGTTTCTTGGTGCAGAGCGGAGGTGAGGTCACCTTTCACCACAGCCCTAACTCAACCACTACAATGAATCGGAATGAAAGTCATCACGGGATGACTTGTCAAGAGGTTTCTTGGCAATCATTTCCTTTGCAGGCTCTCAAAAAAGGCCCAATAAGAGGTGACAGGTTCTGGCTTCTGCTGTCTGTTATGGCTCGTTAACATAAATGGGATGGAAAGGTTTGCTGCTGAAGCACGTTAGAAGGAACAAAGACGGGAATGAAAAGAGTCAAAAATGAGTGTGGATTTTTTCCCTTTTAGAAAATGGATTCATGTCTGAAAAGCAGTTCCTTCCATATTGTGAGTAGAGCTGCAAAGATTAATCGATTAGTTGTCAATTATTAAATCAAACATCAACTATTTTGATAATTGATTAATTAATTGATTGGTTTGAGTAATATTTTATGGAAAAAAGGAAGACTTTTTTATTTCCAGCTTTTTAAATATAAATATTTTCTGGTTTATTTTCTCCTCTTTGACAGTAAACTGAATATCTTTGAGTTTTGGACAAAACAAGACATTTGAGGACGTCATCTTGGGCTTTTCATCTACATTTTTTCACAATTTTCTGACATTTAATATTCTAACCAACTAATCAAGTAATCAGGAAAATAATCAACGTATTAATCAACAATGAAACACATCGTTAGTTGCAACCCTAGTCTCGCTTTGCCAGACCTTTCTCCACAGCATTCGGGGATGGGAGAAAAACGTCTCTGGTTTATTTCTTTAAACCAATCACAATCGTCTTGGGCAAAAACTACATCCTCCAAAATGACCATACAGTTTTATCAACACCACTCTAAAACACTGTCAGCAAAATATTAGTCTATATTGACAACGTTCCACTTCAGGGATTGTTCAGGTGCCACTGGCAACTGAGTGTATATTTATACCACTCTATTCTACACACACTCACCTCTACGTTTCTTCTGCTGTTGCTTCGCTGGCTTCATCTTCTGAGCTCTCTTGAGCATAAGAAGAGCTGTGTGGCTGTCGGTGAAGCCCCTAGAGACAACAAGGACAGACACACAAAATCCTATGCAATAAAATAACAAAACACATAATGACATTGACAGAATGTATGATAAGACAATGATTTACCATTCTTCCAGAATCTTTTCTGATCTTTCAGAGAGACCGCTGAGCATTGAGGTTGAAGCAGGAGATTGGCCTCTGAAATCAGAAAAACAACACATTATTTATCTACATTTATTTAGTATGAAAAGTAGACAATGTTGATCTAACCATGACAGTATTCAGTATACTAGTATGTTGAATATGGACATAATTTAGACAAGAGTTGTCATGATTTTCATTGTAAGAAAATTAATTTAAATATAATTTCAACATAATTGTATCATGGTAGATTGGCTGTGGGTTGTTCTACCTGATGGAGCTCTCTGAGTCCACCTGTTCTCCAGGCACCCAGGCCTGCTTTGGCCTCAATACAAGCGGTCGTGGGAGTATGTACTGGAAGGGTTCAAGAGGCTGAAATACATACGTTAATCATTGTCAGCCATAATGTACAGCTCCTATGATTTCATTTGAGTAGATTTTACTATACACAGCAGCAAATCATTATATTATCTTCAAGGAGTTTTCATTTACTGGAGTGGTTCTTTACATTTAATTCAACTGAGGAAACTTTTGCCAGAGAAAAAAACTGAATCCTCATTTCAGGTGTGTTCAGAAGGTTGTGAGGCTGGAATTGTAATGGAAAAAATAGAGTTTAAGCTCTGTCTAGACAACATACAGTCCTCAGTATATGTTGAATATACTGTATTGGAAAATGAAATGTATATACAGTATATATACACTGTATGTGTGTGTGTGTGTATATATATATATATATATATATATATATATATATATATATATATATACACACACACACACACACTACTATATACTGTCCACTACTAACATTAAAGTCAAGTGAATGTTTTCTTTTGAGGTATTTTGCTGACACAGTTTTCACACTCAAGGAATGCTCATGTGTAAGTCAAACTAACAGTTTAATTACTCTCCAGATCACATTTTCTCTTAGTGGAATCACTAAATTGTTCATCCCTGCCTTTGATGTGTACCTCAGCGTCAACACATTGAGGCCGGCCATGACGGCAGCTGCACCGCATCAGCTGGCCTAAAGCGGCCACCATGATGTATAGTGCTGAGCATGCTCCAAAGAAAAGATCCAACGAGAGGTAAATGAAGGAGAAAAAAACTGGACGACAGTTCGCCGGCGTGAAAAATTACATCTGCTGCTGGTGCAGAGCAACCTACAGCCCTCCAGGAAATAATCTTGTTTTTTCAAGAGAGTAAATTTAAAGATCAATCAGTAAGAGTGAGACAAATCCTGTAGGGGGCGATAACCGAGATGAAAAAAGGGACAGGTCAAGAAAATAACTCTTCCGTTGACATCACACAGGGGCTGGTTTCCAAAATTCACTGACCACTTTCACTAGAATACCAGCCCACCAGGTTTTATAAATATTACAGAATGTCCCAGGACAGTTGCTTTACCTTTAGAGACAGTGGCTGCTCAGACACATGGCCACATCTAGGAGGTGGGTCCTCAGTAAGCGACAATGTCCAGTGTTTCTCCAGTGCTGCCTTTTTGAAAATGAAAATATATTTTTTTTCTTGGACAGCAACAGGTAATGGACAACTTTCGGGGCAGAAACTCGAGTAAAGATAATGACCTCTTCTGAAGAGTCCATCATGTTTTTCTAACCCTCTGTGTCTCCTTGGCTACTAGCAAGTGCGTGGAGGTGGGGGCTGTGGGCAATCACGGAAGGCTTGTATAATGTGGATGTGCCAACAGTGTTCATGTCATTACTTATAATTACCCATGGGGGCGACAGAAACTACGCACTATAGCTTTAAATTGATAGCTCATAAATATGTGTACTATGTTTTTATCTATTTGTGCATGTCTAAATGTATGGGGGTGGGGTTTACCCCATGATAGGGCATGGGGTAAAGACTTACTTGAACGTGAGGAACACAAACTTGTTCGCTTACCTCATCAAAAACAAATTCATCCATGTCCACCTCCTCAAAGGTGTCGTCCTCTCCGGTGTCGAGGCATGTGACAGCAGCCAGAGCAGATGCCAGCTTCCTCCTCAGAGTGAAGCCTCTCCAATAAGCCTGGAGGTACCCAAAGAAGAAAATGGTAGAAAACCCTCCATGAATCACGAGTCAAACGTAAATATTGTGTGTTATCCCATTAGGGAGATAAAACATGTTAAGCTTGTTTTAATTGCTGAGTGTTCTGCTGTCTGAACTCTGCGTGACTCTGTTCTGAGACAAATGGAGCTCCAGTGTGCCTCTAAATCCTCCAATTCCCAATGGGCTGCGGGGGGCACACTTCACTTCAAGTTGAGCCGAGCAGGAATCCTAAAACTCTTACTACCGCACTTCTTTGGAATCTGATTAATTACTCATGTACCCCCACCGCAACAGACACACACTATTCCCACCACCCCCACATTTTCCCTTAGAGAGCCCTAAAGGACTCATCAAACACTTTTTGTGTTGAAAAGGGATTTGGGAGAAGTGTTGAATAGCATGTTTTTTAGATCAGCCGCTTACTGTACACCCATATACAGGATTAGCCGAATATGCCTCCATAGCACGTATGAGGCCTGAAGATGGATTATCAACGGTGGAAAAGAACATTTTGAGATAATAACTGTGTGAAAGTTACTTCAGCCACAATATTAAAAATTCTAGTTGTAGCAGTAAGGTCCTTATTTACACATTGACAGGTTAATCTGTGTGCATTCATGTCCCAGTAATGCTTGTTTAGCTCCAGGAAGCTTATTCCCCGAAGTCCTTATGTTTTCTCGCCTTGCAGTTTTCCTTGGATTGGGGTGGCACCTGGATCGTGGTTGCAGCTGCTGCCCTGGTCCTGCTCGATGCGCTGCTACACCCTGCACTAGTGCTAATATTAGTTTTAGTCATAGTTCTATTAACGTTATTGGTACTATAATTGCCACTAATCATCATACCAACTGCTATAATTACACTCGACAAAATTATAAACACAACACTTTTGTTTTTTCCCCCATTTTTCATGAGCTGAACTCAAAGATCTAAGACTTTTTCTATGTACACGAAAGGCTTATTTCTCTCAAATATTGTTCACAAATCTGTCTAAATCTGTTAGTGAGCACTTCTCCTTTGCTGAGACAATCCATCCACTTCACAGGTATAGCATATCAAGATGCTGATTAGACAGCATGATTATTGCACAGGTGTGCCTTAGGCTGGCCACAATAAAAGGCCACTCTAAAATGTACCATAAGCCGTCTCCAAAGAGCAGTTTCAGAGAATTTGGCAGTACATCCAACCAGCCTCACAACCGCATACCATGCGTAACCACACCAACCCAGGACCTTCACATCCAGCATCTGAGACCAGCCACCTGGACAGCTGCTGCAACAATCGGTTTGCATAACCAAAGAATTTCTGCACAAACTGTCAGAAACTGTCTCAGGGAAGCTCATCTGCATGCTCGTCGTCCTCATCAGGGTCTCGACCTGACTGCAGTTCGTCATCGTAACCGACTTGAGAGGTCAAATTCTCACATTTGATAGCATCTGGTACTTTGGAGAGGTGTTCTCTCTCTCTATACAGGGCAGATGGCAGGCAGCGTGTATGGCGTCGTGTGGGTGAGCGGTTTGCTGATGTCAACGTTGTGGATCAAGTGGCCCATGGTGGAGGTGGGGTTATGGTATGGGCAGCCGTATGTTGTTGTATGTATGACAACGAACACAAGTGCATTTTATTGATGGCCTTTTGAATGCACAGAGATACCGTAATAAGATCCTGAGGCCCATTGTCGTGGCATTCATCCATGACCATCACCTCATGTTTCTCTTGTCTATGTTAAATTAGGCTGCTACATATTGAAGGTTTGTTTCAACAAAATGCCAAATGTCTCCAAAGAGACCCTTCCATCTTCCTGAATGTAGTATGTAGTATTTACTGCTTTTCTCAGTTTTACATCATAGTCAATAGAATAGCTTTGGGTTTTTAAGTGTTGACAAAACAAGCATTACCTTAAACTATGGGAAATTGTGATGGGTATTTGTTCTTATTTTCTGACATTGTATAGTTTCAATGATTAATCAATAACGCAAAAATAGAATTGACCAATTATTCCAGTATGACCGCATTTTTAAGTTTTTTGATCATTGCTGCTCTCTTATATCTCTAAATCATTAGTTGTTTTAATGTAGACTCCTTACATTTGCAATGCATCAATGAACATAGTGTTCTCATAGTGACTTTTTAAAACCTTTTTAAGACCAATATTGAATGCAATTGAAGACCTTCATCACAACATAAACTAAGCCCTAAATTCTTTTTTTTCTTTTAAAGACCCCACAAAAACCCTGAATACATAACTATCAGATAATCGAGTTATGCAGTCACACTTAGCTAGACCATTGTCCCTTTCAAAATAGCATCAGAGGAAAACTGGTTAGGTGGAGGATGTTGCATCCTCCACTGAACCAGACAAAAGACCAGGCAAAAGACAAAACATGTAAGCCATGTGGGTATGTTTTCTATGTAACAAAGGCATTCAAAATACATTCAATTGTTGCTAACTTGTTATAGTAAGTCAAACAAAAAGTTCAGAATGTCTGACAAAATTCCAGAAGTTTTACCTGGATGACAGTTGCTGCATAATCTTGGCCGACAACGCTCCCATTAATATAGGAAGGTTCTAACTCTGGCTTTCTTCCATCTCCACCACTTCCTCCTCCTTTCTCAGCTGTGGAAAGGCTGCTGATGTTCTCACATTTCAGTCTATATTTCCTCCACAGCTGCTGAATCACGACTGCTGCTGTGCTGCTCCGCAAAAACACACACACACACACACACACACACACACACACACACAAAGTGAGGGATTTATATGATTTCATAGCACCTCTGTCTTTCAAAACATGAACTTATTTCCGAGCAGACATCTGAAAAGGAGGACTCAAGAGATTTTCAGCCTGTCCAGAGCCACCCTTCATATCAAAGATCTATCGTCCTCCTAAAGATAGTGCAGTGTTAATGATGAAGCTGCGTGTTAAAATGAATAAGTTCAACATCTTCTGCTATAAATCACACTGAGGAGGCTCCAATAATGACAAATGCTCTGCAGCAGAAACTAATAAAATGCTGAGCTGCTATGAAAAGAATTATATTTAAAAAAAAGGGTGTTTGCTTTAAGTCAGCAGTGTCCACTTGTGTAGCATGAAAGAATTTGGAGGCTTTCATTACAAACACTACAACACACTACACTCTCAGCTGATTTTACTGATCTGTTGTTGACAATGGATGGACACTACAGAAGTGGACACTACTGACTCAGAACATTTGGTGAATTACTTTTGGAGGTCCAGGTCTTGATGGTTGGACACAGGTGCCATTTCGTTATCGGAGGAAGTTGGCTTTCTCTTTGTTGCAGAGGAGTGAACACTTTCAGAGTTAGCTCTGCAAATTGTTGTCTCTGTCTTTGAACCTCTTGCAACAGTATTGAATGAGTAATGCTGACTTTCTGCAGCTAACTTCTCCTCAAAAGTCCAGTATTTGTATCGGATATTGTTCCTGTTTGGAAGAACTGGTTGGACTTTTCCAGTGGACTCCATTTCTGGGCACTCAGTACACTTGTCAGCATTGGTGCTGTCTATGTGTCCAAGTCTTTCATCAGGTTTTGTTTGGCTTGCAGCCCTGTGTTTGGCAGCCACAGTGGTGTCACCATATTCATGGGCAAATCTCTGGTCCTTAGCCAGTTGCAGAGCCTCAGCGAAGTGTCGGCAGGAGATCTTTACAGCATCCAGGGGAGATGAGGCATTACTGTGAACAAATGCACACAAAAACACACTGTTTTAGGTCTGGATGCTTGCTCTTTTTAAAATGTCTTCAGACTGGTAGCACTGATTGTGAAACCATACCCCTGATAAACCTTAGTGTAATAAACTTGATGATTTTACCAATGCTGCATAAACATAACAGTAGGAGCAGCAGTTTTCCAGTTTTAATGCTGAGGATGTGCATGTTAGTTTTAATTAGATTTTGGCTTGATTTCTGTTGTGCTGTGATTAGTTTGACACTTGCAAATTCATCAGAAAGAGCAATAATATTAGTTAATAATCTAATATCTGTGGATAATTTCGTCTGGGAAACAGATACTCACAACCTGTGTGAGGTGGATTCTGTACAGTTCAGATGTTATCACCCTACCTACAATACTAAGAAAAATGTAAAACATACACTGTATTTCTACATTTAAATAATCCCAGCTATGATCAAGAAACCACACTATAGTTGACGCTCAGAGTAATTTTGTTTGGAGCATACTGTTATGAAATAGTATTAGTATATAGTATTCAATTTGTGGGTAGCTGAGAGAGAGAGGGAGGGGGGTGCCTCTGTGTGCACCCTAATACCATATAATGTCTCTTTCATTGAGGGGATAAACTGACTACAAAGCCACCTAAGTGAAAACTTAATTAATCTATTAGCAATGCTTGGCTCTGCTCCCCTCCTTGTCTTCAACCCTGAGGGGGCAGAGGCGCTTCAGTGCCCAGCCAGTCTGGAGAGCCAGTAGCCTTAGGTAGTAAAGCTTCTTCTCTACAAAGACCTAGCTCTTCGTTCTCAGTGGGACAAGTGAGAGGGCAGTCGGGAGGTCCAAAAGAATTGTGACCCCATTGACCTCGTCACCCCCGTACCTGCTGGTTCACTCCAGGGTCACCATCAACATGTATACCACTGATATTAGACAGCAGGAATGATCAAAAACACGTTTTGTAATGCTAAAGCTGCAATATAAAATCTTTTTGACAGAGAGGTAATTACTACAAGACACAAAGACAACATTAAAATCCCCATTGTTCAATCATATTTCAGAACATTTGGGGACATATGGATGCTCCCAGCATCAGTCATAGCTGCAATAACTGCTGCAAGAAACTGAAGAGCAGCAAAGGTCAAGACGCCATCTTACAAGTTGACTAAAAAGTGGTGGTGTGTGAGAAATATACATAAAATATGCAAGATCATAGCTTACTCACTGACTCAATATTTTTGACGCAGACTGCTGAATCACATATTGGTTTAAGCTGAACTTTGAAATGCATCGTTACATAGAACAGGGCCTTACATTATAATCTTTTTAGGAAGAGATCACTTGGACAGGAGGAACAATTTTAACCAATGACTATTTCAATATGCATGTGAGTATTGTTTTAAGATAGACTTGATAGGAATTAAAACTATCCTTAAAGCAGCCCAGTTTTCCTAATAAGTACATTCGTATTGAATTGATTTGCAGTACAAAAATGACTGTTCAGTGAGCGCCCTATAGCAAGGTGGAAAGTAAGGGCGGGGAGGTTAGGGGGGGTGTGTACTGCATCTGACATTTACAACATTTATGAAAAACATCCAGGTTAAATTAAATTATTCTTGTGTTTCTAAACCATGGCAATATGCATTGTATCTGTGATGTGAATATGAAAGAGTTAATTCTATTCTACTGCATTAACCCTTCAGCTTGTCTCTGCGAGACACTTAAGGTGTTTGGTAACAAAGGAAAAATGCAAGGAGAACACAGATCATAGCCAAGGGAAGAAGTAGTAAGAAGCACTAAGATTTCTTTTCCACAAAAAATAAAATAACATTTTCATTGATATTTTTAATTGAGATTTTTCTATTTTTTTATACTTAATTTTGTATTAAGATAAATATTTGAGTTGCAAAATCCATAACAAGTACATTGTAGGTATGAAATAGAGGCATTTTGTAAGGAACAGATGATTCAGCCTCCACTCTACACCCTGTAGAGAAAAGTTGTGAAACCATACCCCTGATAAACCCCATGGTTCCCCACCTTACGTCGTCAGTGGACCGACGTGTGGCACTCTTCTCACCTCTATCAGACACAAGGTCAGGCCAGGGGTTAAATGGCTGTGTTGGTCCTTGCAAAGCCGGCAGAATGGCTCATTGTCCAGAGGCCAGGGGGGTAAGAGGGCACACAGTTAGGGGTGAAGCAAAGAGAGCGCCACGCTAGACCCCAAGCCATAGGAGTCCTCAGTGTGACCCACATGGGTAGCCGCAGCCACGTTTCATCTTTTGTGCTGTGTAATTTGGAAGGGTCAGGAAGATAAGCAGAAAGTTGACCACTGTTTTAAGTGTTGGTGGTCTGTCTCGCAGAGCAGTGTCAATGTGTGCAGAGGCCAGTGACATCGAAGGACTTGTGAAAATAGATAGCCGTTGTCTTTAGGCTCACTACGCCCTATGTATCAGACATAACAAGAGGATAGCTAACATTCCTGACTGCTTCATGTCTGTCTGTCTGACAGGCTGATCAGCACAAGATGAAATGTGTAATATGGCCTCTTGTAAATAGGTTTGCAGTAATTTATATCGTCTTATCCTAATTTGTTTGACTCTGGTTTGCCCATTTGATTCTAATTTTCTTTTCAAGTGTGTTATAATCCCTTCAGGGTTTCACCTTTTAGTACTTTTTCTCTCTTTTCCTTAAAAAAAACACAATACTGATTGAACAAACATTTTTGTTGAGGAAAACGTTTTAAAGAAATGTCAATTATCTGGTAATGTTCTGGCTTTAGAATTAATGTGATGTGGAATTATTAAATTCTTGACAGAGTTTAGTGATACGTTAGATAAAATTGGGAAAGAGCATGCTATCTGTAACACTGGAACAACAGTACAGTGCGTGGTGCATTCATTTTTTTATTTGGACACCGCAAAGACAAATTTGAAGGGACACATCTGAGCTGAGAAATTCCCTCCTCCCTTCCCATTTCCAAGCAGAAATCTGTCCTCTAGACAGTTCAGTTTACCAAGACAGATGATGTAAGACTGTTCCATAACTAAGCTGAAACTCCCTGAACATTTCTGGTGCCAGTACTAGAAAAAATAATCATTATGAAAATGTGGTTATTGATAAGCACCTCCGATTACAGATTTTCTTTGTACTTGATGTTGATGGGTTGATGGGACAGCTCTAGAAAGGATTAACCTGAGCTCATCCACACTAGACACAGAACACTGACAGCCCATCCACACAAGCAGTTCAGTCTCTTACCTGAGCTCCCTGCTGTGCCGCTGCTGTAAATCACTAGTCTGCCAAAGCTGAGCCTGGCAGAACGCTAGGAAGCTGCCCGGAGCCAAGTTGACCTGTTGAACAGCAGGGGATGGTAGAAAAGAGTCTGTTTCCTGGTCATCGGTGGCCCTCAGCCCAGGCACTCGTTTCTGCAGAGTGGATCTGAAAAGGAGAGCAAGCTGGATAAAATATCAGGGGTCATTAAGGCCACCTTTTAATGGCCTTCATGTTTTAGTTACTGTTATTTTTTTAATTACAGTTATTTCTTAGTTCCTGTAATATCAATAAAACGTCTAATAGTATAAGCAGCTTACTTGAATGGAAAACATTTTTTGATATATTTTTAAGGAGTATAGTATTTAAACAACACAAAATCAACAACTATTGTGGTTAACAAATAGAATACACATAATACAAAATAAAACCATGATGTCAGCTATAATATAATAGCAGCAGCACTGAATAACAACACTGCATTTATTTGAAAATTTGATGACAAAAGTATAGTATTAAAGTATTATATTTTTAGATCTATGGATAAAAGACCTTCTTAGCAGACACATCCACATCACATTTCAGTCTTTTTAAATAACTATACTATTGCTTCTATTGTTCTACATTATAGTACAGCATTTTGAAAGCCCTCTTCGACCACTGCAGTAATTACAACACTTTGGTGAGTTGTACTGTTGGTATAAACAATAAAGTATTCAAATACGATGAAGGCTTTTGATTGCGGCAGGAATAGAACTTTAAAAAAATGGCTGAGATTTCCGCTGAGGATTTTCAAAATGAGACTCAAGTTAGAGAGAGAGCGCTTCTGTCAATGACAAAAAAATAAGATAAAAAGCTTTTACCAAGTGGTATACTTGTAAAACCATATTTCTATCTGTATATCTCAATTAGTACAAAGGTATCTGTAATACTGAAGGGTTAAAGCAGCCATTCTCTGTTTAGTTTGACAACTAAGAGTTTGAGATAACTGTTCCAGGTCCTACTGAGGCCATGCATAGTACATGCTGTTCTCTATGCTGAGTTCACTGTACATTTTGTGTTCTGGACTAATCTATTTACAGTGATTGCATTTTAAGCCAGGTAATGTAATTGTCAACTTAATTATATTGTTTTCTCACAGTGTAGTTACGCAGCCACTTTGGAAAACAACTCTACCCATGGCACATGTTAGGTAGTACAACTGGAGGGGCCTACAAACTGGAGTGGAGCCCTGAGAGGCTGTGAGTCTGAGGGAGCGGTAACTGCTGCCTTAGGCTAAGGATGTACAAGCAGAGGAATCCCAACTATCTACTAAACAGACTCAGAGCATCTACTAGTGGAGGCCAAATGTGGTCTGTGTTCAGTGGGAAAATGTGGAGCTAGAAACTCTACAGGACACTTGGGACAGCAACAATAAAACCCATAAAAAAATACAAGCCTTCAGGCTACAAAGTCTCTTTTTTTTTTAAAACATTTTGAAGAACTGAGTTTTTCAAAAATGATTCCCAGAGCACCATATGCTCTTAAATCGTGTCTACAATGTCACCAGAGGAGGATAAAACATGTGCTGAGGGTAAACCTTTCATTTCACCAGCTCACAAAGTGTGTTTTTGTGAAAATGTAAGCATTTCTTATTTCATACTGTATCTCTTTACATGGATATCTCAAGATGTTTTACCAATCCATGGCTATATTTTTTTTTTAATGTAGATCCTGCTGAATTATTTAAAACACAGCTCGGTTATAATCCAGTTTATGTACTTACTGACCTTACAACCTTTAAAGATGAAGCAGAGAGCAAAGAATTACAGTCAGACAAAAAAAAGCTAATGATGGTGCCTCACGGTTTATTCTGATTCAGATATGGATCATGAACCCTTTTCTTGCAGACAATTTGAACCCGTATAAAGGGCTTATACTGTATTCTGATTAGAGGCATAGTTTTCCCGTCCCTACTGCCACCCTGAGACAAGGATGTGACCACAAAGCATGGGATCTGTGTACTGTCGGAGGGATATGGTTTTGATGTGGCCCACGTGGTCTCTCTGAAACAGATCTGGATTAGATTTCAACCCTTCAGGCATGTTATCTGGCTGGCTGTCTTCAAATGAAGCTCCAAACCCAAATAGGACCTTTTGACGGTTACATGAGCTTGTTGAGGTGGGCAATGTAATGTAATTTAATTAAGGAATGGACGCCATTTAGACACACTTAGGAGAATGCAGAGTAGATCTATGTACAAATAATTGGATGCCATCAGTTGTGGATGTTTACAATGGTGGATTATTATTAACTGGGGAGTTCTGCTGGTTTCAGAAAGACACCTTTTTCTACTGCATTCAGTCTCATTGTCTTTTTGAAGCATAAAGCATTTTTTGATGTAGCAATGTGTATATTTGTAAAGACTGAAAGAATAAATTAAAGTAATTTGTTTTTTTTAAAGAAAGTAGGAGCTGCACAATTTAGATGCTATGAATCTTTTTCTCTCCTTCCAGCTATATCATTGACTATACTTGGACTTCAACCTGAACGTTCCCTAAATTAATATACATTTCATCCTCCTTTCTGAGGAGAAACGCTGTTCTTGGCCCACATTCCTTCATCCTCCGTCTCCAGCCCATATGAGCACAAGTCCGTATTTCATTTAGTGAAGACTTCCTCCAAACCACATGCTCTAAAAGTGGCCCTGATTAATCAGGCCCACTATTTTCTTCTTTCAGGTCTCCTGGATCAGGGGCTGCCTACAGGGAGTGTAATTCTTAGCGCTTGCCTTTTGCTGCTTTAATTTAGCCGGTGTTATCACTGGCTCCGGATGAAAGGGCCAGGGCATGAGTGTGGAAATACAGAGCGTTAATTCCACTGTTGGCATTGGAGGTTAGGTAAAGTTCAATGAAATATGAAGGTAATGTTTCAGTAAAGGCTTGCGACAGGAAAAACGTCCACAAGTAAGCCATGAATTTAGGATTTTGGACAGTGAATAACATACTAAGCAAGAAACACTACAATTAAAAATCAGAATTGTCCACATTATTAAACCAACTGGCCAGTGGTACAAAAGGAGGAATGTTTTGTGCAACTGAAATTCAACTCTTTGCAGTTAAGACATAACATACAGAATTTCCCTTCAGGGATCAGTAAAAGTATTTATGATTTCTGATCAAATAAACTGAAACATTTAGGGCTGTTTGAAAGGGGCAAGAAAAGTATAGATTTTCATATTCTGGTGTTACTAAATGGGTGTGAGTAGCTCTGAGGAGCCAAACAACTTTGTGAACCTGTAACAGCTGACATCATTGCTCATGACTATGAGCATGCTTGCATATTTTTTATATAAACTCACTGCAACTGTCTTAACTCGGGTAAAATATTTAGGCATGATAAGTGAATGAACAAATTGACATTGAAAAAGAATTGATTTTTCTGTTGTATAAATATTTTGGGAATTACGAGCACTTAAGTGTGTCGTACGTAAGCACAGATGTCGGTGGCACGTCGCAGTAATCTAATAGCGGACGCGGATCACAGTGCTAATCCTGGGAAGTGGACAGGAAGTCCTGTGTTCTGCTGGAATGTTTAGAATACCTGAGCCAGTAGACCGAAATTTGCGATTAAGAATTAAACTGTTCAAAACCGTTCCCTATCACGGAAATCTACAGTGTTTGCCATTTTGTAGTGGTGTTCAAATTCTCCGCAGTTAATTTAATTCACTATATAGTCCACTGAAAATTACCCACAATGCACAGCTAATTTTAGTGTACATACCATAGACATATATTATGTCGATACGATGTATATACGATGTACCCTACATTTTAACCCCCGTATACCACAATGCAATGTGGTAGTGTTTTCCCGGAGGAGAAGAAAAAGCAGAAAGATATATACAACCTTTTACTATCCTCCTGGGTGCTCGCTTTGTTTCAGGGACATATAGAAAGTATTTTAGTTTTGGTTTGTTTACATGATGCTGGTCGCGCCCGCCTCCGTCACACAAACAACGGGCGCATCTCCTGACGCAAGACACGCAACAATGTGTTTTCAGTGAGTGTCCGAAATCTAATTTGGTCGTTCCCTATATAGTTCACTATTCAATAAACGCTATATAGGGAATAGTGAATGAGTGAATGAGTGAATGAGGGAATGAGGGAATGAGTGAATGAGTGAATGAGGGAGCGGTTTCTAACACAACTATAGATTTTCCTGGTATGTTCCTTTGAACATTCATCCCGACGAGTATTATTATATTTCAGAGAAAAGGAAATTGTAACTGAACCTTCTATCCAAAGAATTTCTGGAAAGAACTGCGGAAATTTCTAATTACACTATGTTATCTGTGTGGCAGGTACTGCAGAGGAGAAGGCGCTTAAGTTAGAGGAGAACGAGCATCCACAGTACAGGGCACATTCAATTCGTCTTACAAGCAGATGCATCCACATTAGAAAACAACAACGTTAGATCAGGGGTCTTCAACATCTTTTAGGTCAGGGACCCCTTAGCTGAAAGAGAGACCGAGGAGGGACCACCTACCGCATATATTGTAAACAATTGAGTTGCATTTTAAACTGGGCAGAATGGATGAAAAGAAATGGATATTATTTATGTGTCATGTTTCAATGTTAAACATACATCCGGAAGGCACAGTGACTACTTAAGAATATTGTTATATCTGGCTTTCTCCATATCGCACAGCTCTACTCCGTATTAACAATGACCCTTTTCTGACTAATCCATATTTGATATCATTAATGACATATCCCTGTACCATGTCACACATGCCAACTTTAGAATAACCTTTATTTATTCAGGGATGGCTACTGAGAGCAAGTTACTTAACTTAACTGTATGGCTACCATAGTTACTAAGGGTGTGACGAGATTTCTCATCGAGGTGAAAAGTTGTCTCGTGAGGCGATGTGATGTCAGCGTGATGGAGCGTGAAATTACTATTGAAGATCCCCCTGCCACTTTTAAATCATTTGTGTGGCAACATTAACCCTAACCCTATTTTTTTGTTATTTACACATTTATTTTATTTATACTGTTTATTTTTTTATGTTCGGTTTGTGGAAAGGAGTTAGATTTCTCGTGTGAAATTGTACAGGGCAGAAGCCAGTTGGTAGAGTTTATACAAAACATTTTGCAGTGTTTGCACGTCCTTTACTGCATATAATTCATTAAAATAGTAAAAAAAAAAAAGTTAAATAACATTCATCATTAATAGTTGATTTCAAAATGCACCTAAATTGTTTTGCATTTTGTGATTTTTCAGTTGAATAAAAAAACTATTTTCCATTCATATATTTCATCGAGGATTTCTTTAAATTTTTTTTAAAAATCTCGTCTCGTCTTGTTCTCGTGAACCCAATCTCGTGATGTGTCTCGTCTCGTGGAGTAAGCGTCTCGTCACACCCCTAATAGTTACCTATAGTAAGCTTATCTTCAATGTGTACATTTACTTATTTTTTTTTTTTTACAAATAGGCCAATTTATCTTTGCTATTAAAATGTTGCATTCATATTAATGTATAATTTCAGACTTATTTTAATTTTTGAAACAAGAGAATTATTTTATTTTTTACATACCGTAATTGGGCGCCCCACCCCTGCACTAACTCTGAGGACCCCCTAGGGGTCCCAGACCCCCTGTTGAAGATCTCTGCTTTAGAGCATAAAAAAGTAGCCCAACATCCAGCCCTCGTCTTACCTCCAGCTTCTCTCCTGCTGAAGAGGATTCCCTGTGAGGTGGACCTCTCGCAGAGATTGACATCCCTCCAGACTTTCACACACGTTCTGGAGCTCTGAGAGAGAAGTGGAAAAACATCTTTGTCTTGTCAGTGTCTAATTTTCTAAATTGTCTATTCTTCGATCTCACCAGTGTCTCATCTAGTTATGCAGCGCTACACTGACTGAATGAAATAAATAGAGAGAACTTATATATATCTTTTTTATATGGAGTCATATACTGTACTTGGACAGCAGAGCATACAGGCAATATTTACGCAGCATCATCATGCCAAATAGATGAAATCATAAGTGTTTATGCCCAGCGGTTTGTGCATTTATAGCTATTGTATATTATTTTATTTTTATTATATTATTTTTATTAAAATCGATCTGCGGCTGAGTGGGAGTAAGGAATTGGGAAAGATAAAGTAAAGCTTTTATGATGGGATTTATTTAGTCTGTTTAATCAAGACAGCTTGTTACCTGACATGCAGTTAAATCGAAGATCCAGATTCGCAAGGGACACAGAATCAGACATGGAGGGCAGCTGGGTAATTCTAGGACACACAGAGACAAATTATAACCCCTTTTGAAAGCGTTTTAATTTTTGATATCAAATTATAAAAACAAAATTGAAAAATGTCCTACTATCACATACAGGCATAATTCAAAGACAGATATCAAGTAGGACTGGAGGAATATACCTGTTTTGGGCCACAGAGAGATGTTGCATGAGAGGGAGCCAGCAAGCAGTGAGGCCCTGCAGCGAGGAGATGCTGTTGTCGTCTAGATGCAGCTCTCGGAGGAGGACTTGGTTGTTCAGACTTGGGGGCTGATGGAAAAAAAAAACTGAGTGAAGTTGTCAGTTACCACTGGTCACACTTTGGGGTTAGACTAACTTTCTGTTGCTGCTGCTGGTCCAGCAACAGCTAAAGGACCCTGTCCATCAACGTCAGTAGTTTTACTCCTGCTGTGTTTACTGTCATTAGTGTCGGCCGTAAGTTAAGTACAACTGCGATATAAGGGGTGTTTCAGAAAATACTACAGGTGATGTAATCACCATAGAGCTTTCAGCAGCTTGAATGCATGGCACGAGTGAGAGAACTATTTCATAGAGAGCTGGTGCATATCATAAGGTAAAGGAGCTATATTTGGGGGGGTCGCCACCGGGAAGGGTTTGCGGGAAGAGTGAAGCAAAAATGTTCTGTATACTATTGTATACCCTATGCATCTGTATACTGGATGTGTGTGGTTTTTCTTACTCTCTTTAAGAAAATTAAAATAAAACACTTGATCACAAAAAAGAAAATACTGAAGGCATAAACATTATCATGCTTATAACTATTGTTTAGTTTTCTTTTTCTCAACTTTGGCCTCATCAAGCAATTACCTATGAAGTTAGGTAATTGGACATTCTTTCTCCAATTGTTGCTTATGGAGCATTCTCACGGAAGATATTTTAATTAATGTAACTCTAATGTAACTTATAACATCAATCAGTACCTCTCATTAAGTGTTACCAGTGGCAGGGCCCTGGTATTGTGCATTCTGACTCTCTTGCAGCTCTCTTTTAGTTCAAATAAAACCTATGCGATGATAAATTCAAGAATTCATGCTTCATGCTTTACTTTGATGTTTTGGAGACTTTCAGGTCAAAGTTCATCTTTGCTGTCAGCAAATAGAAGTGTTCTGTTAGTGTATCGTACTAGGGAATATTGAGTGTGCCATTGCCCCATTTTTGTAAAATATTACATAGAGCACCATCACTTTTAGATCACTTACGTTGAGATTGTTACATCGCATCCGTTTTTAGTTCAATGGGCAATTTTGTTGGACTGAAAGAAAATATTATGTTCCTTTAGTTGATCCATCCATTTAAACACCTAATCCTGTCCAGGGTTACAGACAGACATGTGACAGATTTTCAATATCTTTTTGAATTTTAGATTTTGTTTTGTTTAGTTTTTTTGTAACAGATTGGGTCAACTTTAAAAATATTCCGTAGTTGATATTAAGTTGCAGTCAAAAGGGCAATTCAGGTTTCCCTTTCAGCCTGTGGTTTTGTCAGTATAATCTGTTTAACCATGATCTGTTTAAGGTAATAATGCTCCCCAAATTTGCTTCCTCTCAGGAGTTGTTGATTTGAATCAGCCCATACTATATGTATTTGTAACACTTTCAAGGTTTTATTTTGAAGGTTTAACACACACAAATCAAATGGTCTGTATCATTATGAGTAGCACTTCACACCTGTCAGAATTCTAATGTGGGGTTTGTGATATTAAAACCAATACGGGAAATATTGTGTTATATTTTCTCTGCATGTTAATATAAAAATGAAAAGAAGTCTAGTTATATGCAGAAAGCAAAGATTTTTCATCTTTTGTTTTCTGCATATTCATATTTATTTTTAATGTTTTGCTGATTTTCCATGGGAAATTCCTACATCCTTAAATACAAAGGATTTACATCACTACCAGAACAGAACAGAATGATGTGGGCCTAATTCAATACAACCTGTTGAGTTAAAGCTTCTCATCACCTTCAAATATCCAAATCAGTTTCTATACAGATCTCACACAAAACTGCAACCCTGAACAGTAACATCAAAAACAATGCTTACAAACTTACTTCAGTAAGATTGTTGGCTCTCAGGTCCAGTGTGTTGAGCAGAGCGCTGTTCTCCAGACCTTCCACGCTTGCCAGGTGATTGTGTGAGCAGTTCAGATGCAGAAGAGTAAACACGTCCCTAAGTCCTTTGGTGCTGATCAGCTGGTTGTGATCCAAAGACAAGCTCTGCAGTCTCCTCATAGACTCCAGACCAGCTAGGAATGAGACGGACAATGAGAAGACACTTTTTTAGAGCTAAAAGCCCAGGGTGAGTCTGCATACAAGCAGTAAACAAAATCATCTCTAAAAAAAAAAAAAAATGTTTAAACTTTATTCGAAATGAGACAGTCCAAAAGCCCTCTCCTATAAATATACAGCTTTGGAGGTGAGTCACAATGTTACAGTAGCTGAATATACAATTCAATGTGTTTAACCTTTTGCCTGGCCAATATCTATTTATGACTTTAGCCTCAGGGATCCAGTTCACTAAATTCTAAGTTCAATAAATAAATCACTTTTCAATGGATAGTGTAGGAAAGTGAATGGAGCCCAGGGTTGAAAAGAAGAGAGATGCCTCCCTCTGGTGGAGCATTGCAGGCATAGGCTACAAAAGTAAAATTAAAGACCTCAGGTGTGATGCAATCACACATTACAATGACAACAATCTGTTGAATGTTAGTCGTTTCTTCACAACAAATATACTCATATTAAACATCCAAGTTAATGTTCCATTAGGTATATAATGAGTTTTCCAGTTCTCACCAATGCGGGTGATGGAGTTGTAGGAGAGGTCTAGAACGTCCAAATTTTCAGCACCAGTTAAACCATGTATGGACGTCAGCCTGTTGTGGCCGAGTTGAAGAACTCGTAAACTAGTCATATTTTCACAGTTGACAAAAGAGATGTCGTTTTCCTGTAACAAAACAAATAAAGATCTTAGGAAAGAACAAAATATGTTTGTTTACTTTCAGAATACAAAGATAATGATATCAAACTTACAATATTAAAGATCTGCACAAATAAAAGCACAAAATAGAGGCAAGTAAAGCTCTTGGATTACTTAATGTCTCTTGAAACGGTGGCATTTAAGACAGTAAACTCATTATATACTGACTGAATACTCACCTGTACATCGATGTAGCAGAGCTGTGGTATCTGGTTGATGCCTTCCAGGGATTTGAGGCCACAGCGTCTGAGGGTGAGAGACTGAAGTTGAGTACACTGAGCAAGAGTGCTTAAGCTACAGCCAGGCAGGTCCTCCAGGGTCATTGTAGTCATCTGAAAGATAGGCAAAGATGCTTTAAAGTTCAGAAGGTCTTTCTGGATTTCGAAAGGTATATAGTGTATCTGTCTTTACTGCTTAATTTAAGTAACACAACAGATCAGACATGCTCACAGACACACATTAGACTTATCACGCCACGCATCAATTGTAAATTAAGAAAGAGGGCTTTCCCGCTTCTGAAAGATAAAACTGGCTTCAAGATTCTCTCGAATTAGACGTTCAAGATGATGCTTGAAAATGTGTTATATAGGGACTGCTCTCGGTTTTAAGAGCCCTCTTATTTGCCTACATCACTGATTCACATCAGATTTAGTGTTTATATGTACTGTGATTTTGTAATTGCTCCTTCATTAATTTCTTTACACATTGTTATTTGGGTATTGTTTTATGGTCTGATTATTTTTATGATTATATTATTTGTACTATAATTAATGAGATGCGTTGTATTTGTGCAGTGATCAGGGTGTCATTGAAAAAGAGAGCTTGCTCTCAGTAGCCATCCCTGAATAAATAAAGGTTATTCTAAAGTTGGCATGTGTGACATGGTACAGGGATATGTCATTAATGATATCAAATATGGATTAGTCAGAAAAGGTCACTGTTAATACGGAGTAGAGCTGTGCGATATGGAGAAAGCCAGATATAACAATATTCTTGACCTAATACCTCAACAATTTGATTTTTAAACAATCATCAATAATATTGATATAAGGAATAATTGGTTAAAAGCAAATAATAGAACAGCTAGAACAGTCTGGTAGGTTCAGAAAATGACTTTGCTGTAATGCAGCATTTAAAACCAGGAGAAGACAAAACTCCATCTTACGATATTACAATATCCAAAAGCTAAGATGATATCTAGTCACATATCATGATGTCGATATATTGCCCAGCCCTAATACGGAGCATCCTTTTAACATAGTTAGGTAAAATCAGTACTTGCAAGTACTTATGTACTTGCAAATACAACAGTTAATACATGTGATTTATTCAACATTATCTTTTTACTGCCAAGTCATAAAGGGTCAATTTGCATACTACTAGATAGCTCTGGTGGGTGAACGTCTACTAACGCAAAAGGATGAGTTTCACAGGAGAGTTTAGAGTTCCATGTTTACAGTGACAAAAATTTAGTCCTGAGAAAACCTTTTTATATTAATACTTTTAGCATGAGTATAAGCACTTCAGGCCAAATCCCACAGACTTGCATATCAGTGTTTAAACAACTTTATCTTTCACAAATGGTGTTGTCAACGTGTCTATATCATGGCTGAACCTTTGTACAAATCTTACCTCTTGCAAGGATTTCTTGCCTGTGAACTGAAGCAAAGCGTCTGGGCAGAGAGGTGGCAGACTGCTGGCCTCGCCAGCGCCTCTCAGCTCTCTCCGACTTCGAACGGATCCTTTCTGCTTCCTCTTGTTCTGGAGGGAGAGTTTGGACCAGGGGATGCAGTCTTTCATCCATGACAGCCTCTTCTTCTCTGTGTGCACTGGGAGGCACACAGGGAAAAACACAGGGGAAGGCATTGCTGCTTGATTTTCATAGTCCACAGTTTTATCTAGGGAGGTCTGACTGACTTCTGGGTCATGTTGTTGTGGTATGGTTTCAGTACTGGTGGGCCTGACGGTAGACTCGCTGTGTAAAGGACCAGGGCTTGAGGAAGTCCAGGTGGTGCTGTCTTGTAGTTGTGAGACCAGGGAGTTTTCTGTTTTATCTTTATTCGTGCTGTTATTTTCTCTTTTCTCTTGCAGCTCATTTGCTCTTACGTCCTTTTCCCTGTCGTGCACCACTCTCTTTTGGCTGAGTTTAATTTCTTCTTTGGTTTTTTTCAGAACTTCTTTCTTGGTTTCTCCCATAAATTCTCCCTTCAGCTGCTTCTCTCCCTCCACATTTTTGATCTCCTCCTCAATTTCACTTGTCTCCAACTGTTTCTTTTCTTTTGTTTTGCTCTCCTGTTCCAACTTTCTGTTGTACACATCACAGCCTTTATAGCCATCCTGATCCTCTTTAAGCCTTACTTTGTAATACACTTCGTCCCTCTGCTTCCTCTTCCGCTCTTCCTCTTTTGTTTTCTTTTCATTGTCCGTTTCCATCTTTTCATACTCTTCCATGGGTCCAAGTTCTTCTTTAAGTTTTCTGTTTTCTCCTTCCTTTTCTCTTACCATTTCCTTCTCTTCCCTCTTCTCCTCCGTCTTTTTCCTGTCCTTTTCTTCCTTCTTTTTCCTCTCCACAAATGTTATTTCTTCATCTACATTTTCATGTTTACTTTTACCCCTCCTACTCATCTCTTCATTAAGCTTTTCCTGAGCCATCGTTTTTCTATCATCAGCCTCTTGTTCTTCGTTATTTGTCCTCATCTCATCCTGCTTCTTTCTCTCCTCAATGTCTTTAGTTCTTCTCACCTCCTCCTGTATTCTCATGTTTTCTTTATTGCTTGTTTTTCTCTCCTCCTCCTCTTCCTTCAGGCTCATTTCTTCCTCCATTTCTTGCTTCTCTTTCTCCATTTTTTTCCTTGCCTCTTCTGTCTTGTTTCTTTCCTTCTCCCGTTTCCTCTTCCCATCCTCCCTTTTCCTCTCTTCTTTCTCCTCTGTCATTCTCATCCCATCCTCTAGCTTCTTCTTTTCCAAATCTATATCAACTCTTTCCTCTTCTCGCTTCCTCTTTTCCTCCCTCTCCATTCTACTCTTTTCCTCTTCCTTATGTTTCCTCTCCTCTTCTTTTTTAAGTGTCATCTCTTCTATTTTTCTCTCTTCCTCTTTCTTCCTCCTTGTCTCTTCCTCTATTCGTTTCCTCTCCTCTTCTTTTTTAAGTGTCATCTCTTCTATTTTTCTCTCTTCCTCTTTCTTCCTCCTCGACTCTTCATCCATTCGTTTCCTCTCTGTCTCTATCTTGATTTTCTCCTCTTCCCTTTTCCTCTTGTCCTCCTCATTCTTTATCCTCCTCTGCTCCTCTTCCCTCATCCTCCTCTCGTCCTCCACTCGTCTCTGTAAGTTGCTGATCAGTTCCTAATTGGTCAAGAGAAACACTAGAGTTACAACAAAGACAGTTGTCTCATTTCATTAGAAACATTTAATTGAAACTACATAAAACAATCCACATACAGTATAAATTGCTAACAGACCAGAAGAGTAGATTATATTTGAGGTCAGAGAACTTTTGATTTGAGAAGTCAAACATCCCCCAAAATCTCACAGTTGTTGAAATAATGAGCACGGGGAGTGTGTCTACACCCAGTGGTCTCTCTGCAGGTTGAATATCTGGTGAAAACTGCAACAAGAGGATTCAGGCATACCTGTTGCAGCAGCAACTCCTGTTCAAGTTTTTCCTGAGCTCTTTTCCCCATCACCTCAAATTCCTTTTGATGCCGCTGGATACAGAAAGTAGCAATCAACAAATAAACATGACAATGGTATACATTCTGACATTTTTCATAACACTTTAAATTCTGGATTTTCTCTTTGATATCTTTCTTTGCAAAGCATATGTCTTACTTTCTGACAACTTATTATCTACCTATCAATCTTTCATGTTATCTTTACTCAAATTCCAGAGGATAATGTGCTCCTTTGTATGCCTTCAACCACTACAGCATGACATTTCTTGAAAAGGCAAGGAGGCAGTATTTTGCTCAAGGGCACTTGAGCAAGGCAATAGTTTCCTCAGATTGTCTGTTTCCCTAATTCCTACATATATTATTAGACATATTTGAAGTACCAGGTTACTTTTCCCCTTTTCAGTAAGACGTATATATAAGAGGGATCCCTATACAGTGGGGGATTACGGATTTGATCATCTGAAATACATCTGCTATATTAAGATTTATCATTGCTAATCATGTTGAGTAGTAGTAATCGTCCAGTAGAGAAAGTCCAGAGTGACTCACCTTCTCTGCCTCCATTATCTTCTTCAGCTCCTTCTGGAAGTCTCTTTCTATTTGTCTCCTTTCCTCCTCCTTCTTCTCACAGTGTCGTTTTTCTTGCTCTGCCTCGTCTTCAAATGCAAAATGCTTCTCACTCACCGTATATTCATGCGTTCCAGTTTCAACTGGGATAAGTACAAAGTACAAAAATGTAAGGCTTTATTACTAGTTAATAACGATGAAAACCATGTGCAATGCAGTGAAAACAAACAAAAATGCATAAAAAAGTATATCTCATCTCACATGAATGATTCAGGCAGAGCTTGGGCAAGTCTATATACAATAATATACACTATATATCTCTGTATGTCAAATATTTTGCCAAAAAACTTCACAAGGCGCCCTGGTAGCTCACCTAGGCCCAAACAATAATCTTAAAACAAAAAAGCATTATCACCATCAGAATTTTAACCACTGACCAGATCTAAGGAAATTATAAACTTGTAAAATGTAACCCTTTACTCTATTCTTTGTTTAAAGAGTTGTATTATGTACTGTACATCTTCATCATACACTCTCTTACTACAGTCATTAATGAGAACAAAAAAAGGACAACAGTGCCCACTTGTGGGAAAAAGTTCTCTCACAACAGAAGTTACATTATTAGATCTTCAGCAAGGCCTCAACAGTGCAATGAAAAAGGAACAGAAAGGAAAAATATGTAATTTAGCAGCAACATCTAACACACCTGTGCAGATAACTAAACTACGTCATGCTGTCACTCAGACATAAGTACTGAAGTGCCAAGTCAATAATGGTTTACAAGAATTGTCCTTTATATTCATAAGTTTTCGCAAGTGTTATTCACAAGTGATGCCCAGAATTTGATGCTTTACCTGGATCCTTTAAAGGATCATTTAAAGGTGACTGTGGCTTAGACTGTACAATTTTCGGTTTTCAAAATTTCAGTACTTTCAGTAATTTGTAACTTGTGTCACCCAGTGGGGTTTACACGACATTGGGTCAAGCATTTTCACTTCATTTTTCTAAACATGTACTGTACCTTCATATTCGGGACACACTGACAAATTGTGAGTGAAAAGCGGTTCTGCTGGTGCAGGAAGGAGGTAGGTGTCAGTGAAAGTGTTGTTATCTTTATTTTCTGTGTCACCAGTGACCTGTATCAGGCAAAACATAACTTAAGAGTAGTTTGCCACAACTTGTATGTTGGATACTTCACACAGTAAGAGTTTGAGACCAAATAGTAAAGAGAGACATTTACCTGCTTATTTGGTTTCCTCTTGTCCTTGTCGAGTTCAAATGGCAAGCTCATTGTGTTTTCAGTGTGATGTGATGCAGTGAAGTCTGAGATAAAATAAAAAATAAAATAGAAAACACATCCATCATCATGGGAAACATGCTCACCTATGGTATTTGGAGGTAATGATAACTGGATGTCTCTTTATTCTATTCCAGATCTGTATCTAGAAATGCTATAGACGCATAGAGTAATAAAAGTGGCAGGATAGATAAGTATTTTAGCAGCCATTTACAATACATGAGATCTAATGTATTGCCCTTGTTCACCACAGAAAAGTAATGCCTCTAGAAGCATAATGTTGCATGATGTGCAAGATGTCATACCTTCAATTTCCTCAAGGATGAGCTTCTCACAAACGGCTGCTCTGCTCTTTGAGTTTTCAAAGTAGCTAAGCAGAGATGGGGGAATATCATCCGAGTCCTGTTGTGAGAAAGATTTAACTGATCATTTTTGTCTGCGTCTGGCTCCAAACTATATGGCAGAGATGTTGAGTATATGAGTCAGTTTCCAGCCTTATATCCTATGGTAAGGCCCTTCTGGTCCGCTTAAATCTAAAGGAGACCATGCTCTTCCCATCAGGGCAAACCCATTTTTATAGACAAAATATTCATTATATTCAATATTCTTTATTTTAGTGCTTTACCCATTTTATTTTATTTTTTTATCTTGTCTTCTCTCTACTGTGTTTTGCCTCCTTACTCTTCTCTTTTTATTTACCTAAATGTT
This sequence comes from Percina caprodes, assembly GCA_013375575.1. Taxonomy (NCBI): domain Eukaryota; kingdom Metazoa; phylum Chordata; class Actinopteri; order Perciformes; family Percidae; genus Percina; species Percina caprodes. Next base: position 2,804,799 of record JABXJD010000001.1, read on the forward strand.
GTCTTGCTTTTGTTTGGCCCCATTGTTAAGCTCTGTTTTTATACTGACTTCGTCCTTCCCTGTTTTTGCTTTGCTTTGTCTTTCAAAGTCTCTTAAACTCAGTTTTTAAAGTTGCTTTACCAGTTTATTATTATTATTATTATTATTATTATTATTATTATTATTACTATTAAATGCATACAAAAATGGTTAAGTAGGCATGGTAGGTGCCAGCCCTGATCGATAGCTGCTGCGTCAACCTTTGACTTTATTGTCCCCTAGGCAAGATTTGACTTTCAGGTGAAACACAGAAAACGCAAATACTTGAGCATAAACACATAAAACATACAACAGAAATATGTGAAACATATCCTAACGTTATGCTAAATCCTACCACTCAAGCTAAAATGTATAAGTTGATAGCAAGTAAAAAGCTAGCTGCTACTAGCTACATTTAGCTCGTTGTCACCTGTCCAATTAACTAATCAACTTATTTCAGTGTTCTGGCCTCAGCAGGAGATTACTTACCTTCTCGTGAAACAAAAAACTCTTCTGCTCTTCTTTAGTTTCATCAGTATCAAAGATGACTTGGTTATTTAGCTCAAGCATAATTGTATCATAATTAGCATCCATTTTAAAACGACAGCGTTTAACTTGTACATGTAGCTATATACCCCCGCTATATATCTGTTGTTATCTTAAAGTTATCTTAAGTTGCTATTATTATATCCACAATACACATACTTCCTGTTAGTCTCTATAAATTGCTGTTAAGCACTAATTCAACATCTGCTATCAGACATAATTAGCCATAATACAGCCATGGGAAAAAGATCCATTCGCGTCTAGGAGATACTTAGTCTCCATGGAAACATCGTTGTGAACTAGCTATAAAGCCTCGCTAGGGACAAACCGTGCAAAACGCAAAGGAAAAATCAAAGCTTCTTCACACACGTCCTAGCAACTCAAATCTAGCTAAACCTTATTGTTTCTTTCAATTACTTATTTACTTTTATTATTTACATGTATTTGTAATAGCTATATATTTTTTAATAAACTGCTTTATTGATATTTTACATTATACATCTACAGTAAGTATTGTATTATTTTCTGTAGGCTATTGCTGTTTGTTCAATGTTATTTTTTATCCAAAAATAAATTAAAGCTGTGTTGAATTCAAACCTCTCAAGCTGTACTGTATTATAGTGTATTATAAGTTGTATTCAATATGTGCTAAAATTTTACGAAATTGTACTAATCATGTGTTCATTCAGTGTTTGTTGTTGTTGTTGTTGTTGTTGTTGAGTGCCAATACTCTACGACAAACGTTTTTTTTAAACTGTAACACTTTCACAAAAAGCTGAGTAAGCTGATTTGTTGTGAATGAAATGTAGTGTCATGGACTTGTGTGGGCATTATGGGCAGCCAGCTAGAAGGGGTCAGTGAGCCTAAGACCTTGTAGGTGAGTCACAGGACCAGAAGAACAAAAAATGTGTTAGGCTTTGAACAATGCACATATTTTCCACAGCATTTCTGATCACAAAGACTAGTTCCTCTCTCCCGTGGTGAAGTCTCTGCACTGGTGCTGTACTCCTTCTCTTTGAGGAGATTCCAGTGGCCCACACAGGTTTTCCTATACACATTCCCCAGGGCTTTCTAAAAGGAACCCAGTCTCCTTCCTCAAAGTTTCAAAGAAGAACAGCATGTCCTCCATCCCAAACTGTTTGCTCCGGAGACACACTATGGTCTGTTCTCCTTTCTCGTGACGTTCCAGGATGAAAACAAAACAACAGAATGGCGCCAGATCAAACTCATTTTTCCATCAAAGGCCGAAACTGAATTCCACAACGACAATGAATGGCACCACATCAACAACACGTATGTGGCCTACAGGTTCAACACCATCAGAATCTTGTCAGGTCAAGCACAGACATGCTTTCATTAAAGGCATTATGGGTCATGGCACAACTTCATTTCTGAGGGTGACGGGCAGAAACAGGACATTTTGGTGCTTCCCCAGTTGTTGGAGTCAAACTGCCTGTCCCCTTATGTTTCATTAGGTCCTCTAAGATTCATTGACCAAGTTCAATTGCTCAAAAAGGCTCCATCAGCAAGCCTTGTCCACTCCGATTAGGGCCAGGCCCTTTGTCAGTGGGCAAAGTGTCCGTCGCTTTTGTCCAAGTGCACAGAACCCAGACAGCAGCCAGACAGGGCCAAGCTGCAGATTTATATAGCAGATTATGCCAGTCAATGGCTCCTCCGGCCTAAACCCAACGGTTTGGATAGCAGCCGTGTGTTTACACTGTCAAGGGTTTTCTGTTACTCGTCTGTAGCCATTATCTTGGCAGCTATTGGGCCTATCAAGCCTATCATTTCCATCTGGGGGCTTTGATGAAAGAAGAGATTGGAGGGAAAACTTACCACCACCCCAAACTATTACTTTAAATTTCTTTCACTGCCCCATTTTGAATGCACAGGTTACAGAGTCACAGATTGTGAGATACTAACCATGCATAATATGAATTTCTAAAAGGTGTTAAATGTTATTTTAATCACTTATCATATTTAGTCATCATGGACTCAATTAATCACAGGAACCTAATGCACAAACTAAAGCTCACATTTCAAACCCCCCAGTTCTGGAATAGGGATGATTCTTCTAAATGCACTGAGCCAGATTATAGGCTTCTGAGATTAAGGTGACTTGTATGTAGACCTGATTGTAGTTGAAATATATTAGGTGCACGTGAGGGGAGAAATATTTAAACAAGCTAATCCTGCCCGAATGCCATTGTAAGCCTAATCACTTTAGGTTGTCAAATCAAATTCTTGCTTGTACAAACAAATATCTGATGTTGGTTCTTTACAAATGTAAAGCTATACTTGCACAACATTGTCCTAAATTAGTGAAGTTCAACCAGTTCATCCTCAACACCCTCCTAACCGAAATTATCTCCCCTTAAGTTCGGTGACAACAGCACATCAGTTGGATTTGGACAGAGATTTGGATTGCCTTTCAAAGTTATCATTACGCTGCCAGTGTGACCTTAGTACATCTAAATCTGCTTCAAATGACTGTGGGATTATTATAATCAGAATTCCCTCCTAACAAGATGGAGGGGGCTGCAGTGTGCTTCAGGTTCAATGACTCAAAGTAGCACTTCTACAAGTTTGTCTTCATCATTTATTAAGACACTTCTTCCAACTTCTTTTGTAAACTCTGTATGTGGTAGTACAAGGTTTACACAATGTTTTCTAGTCTGCACATTTTCATCTTTGCAAATATTTAACAGTCACATGCTGAGCATTTGACCGCATTTCCATACAGTGGTAACATTGACAACCAGGGGCCAAATTGAATGTAAGCTCTTTTGTTTACTTCACCAAGGGACAGACGTCTATACATGTAAATAGAATATCTTAAGCCAAACTGTTGTGCTGAGCCACAGTCTGTGTAAATACATCCACTGTGTGGAGGCAGAATGGCTCTCTGTGATCAGAGACAAACTGTGGAGGATGCTCCGAATTTTAATGCAGCATTCACTTTTAACAAAACATGCAGAGTAGAGGAAAATTACATGATCTTTTCCTTTCTAGACTTTGATCACCGTATGTATGTATGAATGTAATTATATAGTTCATGCTTTAATATTCAAAAATCACTTTATTTTTTTAATACTGCCCGTGGCTGCTGCACCTGTATTCACCCTCTGCTCTGTCTGACCACATATCTCTTTAAGCCCTTTACAGAAAAACCTGGTCAGCTCTGATTCGTCAGCGTTTCCAGGCCTCCAGAGTCTTAGCATTTGTGTCAAGCGGCAACTTCCTATAAATGAAGCCAATGCAAAACTGCCTTGAACCTGCGGTCTATCTAACTAGTACAGTGCCTGTTCATAATGTGCCTGTTTGGAACAGGATGATTGCCTGGCCTGTGGTATTGCTGCTTGTAGCTTTCTCCAGAACCATTGTACCCCAAAATCACTTATTTTTAAGTTTAAGTTATTAATTATATTATAATTTGAGAGAAAAAGAGAGCAAGAGAGCGAGAGAGAGGAAAGGTGGAAGGTAACGAAAATAAAGAGTTTTTGTTTAAAGGTCCAGTGTGTAACGATTAGTTCATTATCAAAATCTGTGTTGCCCAATCCAAACTTGTCCTTTGTCATGAATATTAACGACCACCATCAATTCCAATTATTCCTATTGGCTTGAAATTTGCATGAACTGGGGTAGACACTCTTTATTCATGCCCCATCTTGAAATACATTAGCAGGCAGAGATGGGATGTAACAAAGTACAAATACTTTGTTACTGTACTGTAAGTAGATTTTCTGATATTTTTACTTTACTATTTTTACTCCTTACATTTTAACACAAATATCGGTATTTTCTGCTCCTTACATTTTACAAAATTGGCTCGTTACTTTAGTTTTGTACAAGAGGTCGTCGTGTCGAAGAATAGCGCAGACATGCGTCTCATACCACTTGCGACACACAAAGAAAAAAGTGATAGAAAAGAAAAAGAGACTAGCTGTCCGGAGGATAATCAGATTGTGCGTTGTGTGTGTGCGTTTTTGAGAACTAAGTCGTATAACTTATGTTGTCAGTTCATTTAAGCCTGTTGTATTGGTCTATAGTTCTTGCACATTTAGCTAGTGATTTTGTTGTTTGTGTTCTACACCTGTTATCTAGGTTGCATCTTCTAATAAGATTCTAATAAAAATCAAAAGACAGAAGTTGTCTCTGTCCGTGTTTTAACAGACACACTTGGGGCGAAGTTGGAAACCAGAATCAGCTTTAAATACAGTCCTAATCAAGTCCTCACTAACAAGTTTTAAATAATTTCACTGGAGTTATTGTTATTATTGTCCGGGTCATCAATACCAAATTCAATCTAATTGGATGGGAATATTCTGTATGTAGCACTTGACACACCCCTAACACAACTCGACAGATTCAGCGGCATTCTGCATTCATTCGCAGAAAATCATTGATGGTGGTAACATTAGCACATAGTATGGATGGCAATATGATTGAAAATTAAGAAAACAGAGATCCCAGACAAGCAGAAAGACATTCCCAATAATCCTCAGCCTTATCTGAGAGAGACGTTTGCCATCAATATTGACACCTGGCCAATGTGCTGCATTACTCTTAAAGTAGGGGGAACTTCTTAATTAATGTCTGTATAGTAATTCATATTTCATCCTTTATTTTCTTTCCAGAAGCCATGTTTGACCACACACACATACATGTAGATTCCTTTAAATGTTAAGGGGGATATTAAAAAAGAGAAACTGGATCTCAACTGAATTCATATCTTGCTACTCAGTCAGAATCTTATTAACCTGGAGTCCCAGTCTCTGTCACAATACTCATATATGTGATGTTTTTAGGCAGACATCCATTTAAAATGTAGGCAATGGCATATAAAGAGCCTTTTTTCCATGTCCACTGAAGTTTCTCAGCTTGCACTCTAATAACATTTGTGTGCTCCAGGAAGCTTTGCATGAAAAATGGTTGTCATTCGCAAGGCTTCTTTTAATTTTATACCTTCAGTAAATTTTCAAGCCTGTACTTTGTTACTTTTACTTGACTAAAGAAGTTAAGTAAGTACTTATACTTTTGCTAGGGTATTTTTTAACAAGTATCTGTACTTCTACTTGAGTATGGGAAGTACTTTTGCCATCTTTGTTTACAGGTATGGGACATACTGCTCCGCCTTTCTGTTTTCACTGTCACATGATAAATATACAGGTACTGCTAATGGCAAGTTTGAAGAAGGAAACATGGAGAAGCACATGTATTCAAAATCAAAATTTCAGGAACAGGAGTCTTCTTCTTTGTCCAGAAAAAAAAAGATATTGAAAAGCATATTGGCTTTTTGAAGCGTGAAGGCTACTGAACTGCATGGCGCGAGAGAGTTGATTGTGATATGATCTCAACGCTAGATTGGAGAAATTCCCACACATTGGACCTTCAACTACACTTTAGTGTTGTCTTTTTTGTCAACTATATGTTGATATCGCCACAGTCAGTGTTAACTGACGGCGGTGCTGTCTCGTCTTTAATCGTTAATGACTTTAACACTTCAGCATAGGAGTTCATTTCCAAACAGGCTTAGTGGCTTGACGGTCAACGTTGAAGTATAGATTTGATTTGTGGGGTTATTTTGCCGATGGTAACGTTATTAGTGTTAGAGAGAGGGTGACTCTGAGCAGGAGCGTAGCACAACATTCTGGGCTCTGCAGAAAGACATTTTCTATGGGCCCCACCCCACATCCATAGCTATTCATTCTAGCATCTTTTTGGGCCCTCCTCACATGAGGGCCCTGGGTACTCAGTCCCCTTTTTCCCCTAGTCTGACGCCCTTGAGTGTGAGTGAGAAAGAAGGAGTGGTGAAAAATTTAAGCTAGGCTTTTGTTATGAAGGGTAAAAATGCCTTTTTATTGAGTTAGCTCTTAGCAAAAATACTTAAGCAACCAAGATAAGTTGCCTTGATGTTACATGTAGCTACATGTAGCAGTGTATTTAAACATGTTCATGGAGCAGATAAACCGGCCTGGTATGACGTCATACCGAGCTGAGAGTAGAAAAAACTGTTTGATTTCATTTAAATACATTTACCCCATTATTTGAATCTTTTTCCCATTTAATATGAACATGCAATACGGACTATGGTCTACAATATGACGTCATTGACATTCAATAATTCATTGGGATTTTGTGACATTCATTGCACTGGCGTGCATGGAAAAACCCACCCACATGGTGCTCTAGAGGGATAAAACTAGCCATAATACCAGCACTTGGCAAGTTCTGGTGTTAGTGCTTTGACGTACTGTCGAGACCCATGACTTATTATTGGCCTTGTGTCACAGTACAGTGTCTATTGAGGGAAGTGAGGAAGCTTTACTGCAGGTAATCCACTCTTTGAAAAAGCATCTCCACCTCCATCCAGCAAGCGCCAGAGGTGAGCCTGAGTCACATTACTGCCATTATGCTATTGAAAATGAGCCCTGTGCATGTGTGGTCAATGTGTACTTGGATGTCACTACATGTCATATTGTGAGTGAGCAAGGCTGACATCACTGACATCTAATAGTTTGTAATTTTCTGACATTCATTGCGCAGGCTTGCATGGAAAAACCCACCCACATGGTGCCCTAGAGGGATAAAACTAACCATAATAACAGCACTTGGCCAAGTTCTGGTGTTAGGGCTGTGACGTACTGTCGAGACCCATGACTTATTATTGGCCTTGTGTCACAGGACAGTGTCTGTTGAGGGAATTGAGGAAACTTTACTGCAGGTAATCCACTCTTTGAAAAAGCATCTCCACCTCCATCCAGATAGCACCAGAGGTGATCCTGAGCGGCATTACTTCCATTATAAATGTAAATGTGCTGTATTTATGTAGCGCTTTTCTAGCCTTAACAACTACTCAAAGCACTTTTACATCATACAGGATACATTCACCATTCACACACATTAATGCACTGTGGCCGAGGCTGCCGTACAAGGTGCCACCTGCTCATCAGATAAACATGCACACACATTCATGCGCAGCATCGGGAGCAGCTTGGGGTTCAGTGTCTTGCCCGAGGACACTTCGACATGGGAGTGCAGGGCCCTGTGCATGTGTGATGAATGTGTATTTGGATGTTACTGCCTGTCATATTGTGAGTGAGCAAGGCTGGGCAACAATTGAAAATCATTGTTTATTGTTCCTTTTTTATAATCATGTCGTTACAAAACTTTCATAATTCTTGTGGTAAGATATTGTGGTTCACAATTCCGAAAAACAAGCAGCACCTGTGTCTCATTGTCCCCCCAGTCTTGTGTATTTAAGTTCAGTCTTACCCTTGCTCCTGTGCAAGATCGTCTGTGTTCCTTGTGTGCAGCCTTCGAGTGGTTTTCCCTGTTTCCTGTGTTCCTGATTCTCTAGGATCTTCAGGGTGCTGTTGGTGGAACACATGAATAAGCTCAGGATCTAATATGTTGCTGGCTGACACGCAGGACATTTCTTTGAGCCTTTACCCCTCCCAGTTCACAAGGTACTGACGGCCTCTCTCTCGTCGTCTGACAACAAGAAGCCTCTTCACGGAATAGACAGGGCCTCCATCAATGATGCGGAGCAGGGGGAGCGGGAGTCTCAGGCACCAGCTGACTCTCTTGAACAGGTTTCACACGGCTCACGTGGAAGGTTGGATGAACTCTCATGGTCCTAGGTAACTTCAGTCTCACAGCAATATGGTTAATAATTGATTTGACAGGAAATGGACCAATGAACCGGGGTGCCACCCTAAAGCTCTCAATGCAAAGGGGAAGATCCAGGCTAGCCAGCCATACTCTCCTCCCCTCTGTATAGGTTTAAACCTTGGACCTCCGGCGATCTGCAGACTGCTTGTATAACAAAGACTTGTGTAGAAGGACTTGACGCGCCCTGGTCCATGTCCGCCAACACCAGCAAACCAATGCTTGGGCTGGGAGAACTCCCACCTCCTGTTCCAGAGCCGCGAAGAGGGCGGGTTGGTATCTGTACACACACAGGAAGGGAGTGGGGCCGGTAGAGGAGCAGAGCAAAGTGTTATGGACGTATTCCACCCAAATTAGCTGTTTACGCCAATTGGCAGGATTGCTGGAAGACAGGCCGTGAAGGCCCACCTCCAACTCCTGGTTGAGCCACTCAATCTGGCCTTTTGATTGGGTGTGGTAACCAGAAGACAAACTCACAGTGGCTCTGAGAAGGTTGCCGGATGCCTTCCAGAAACAAGAGATGAACTGGGGACACCCCATCTCTAGGAAGTCCATCCAACATTGAACATACTAAAGCATAACCTCCACCATCTCCTTGGTGGAAGGGAGTTTAGGTAGAGGAGTTTGAAACTATCCACAACCTTCCAATCCTGGGATTGCTTCCTTGCCGCCGTAAATTTCGCCTTATGTCATTTTCGCCTGGATGTCCGTTACCTTGTGCTTTTTTTGTGTTCAAATTTTAAACTTGGGTGGATTTCTGAGGACTATGGTTAACTGCTCCTCAGATCTCTGCAGGGTAAATCCAGACAACTAGCTAGAATATCTGTCCAATCTGAGTTTTCTGTTGCACAACTAAAAAAACTTAGTTTTGAACATGAATAAATTCCACCAAAACAAGTTCCTTTCCGAGGCTATTTTGCAGCTGCACCGGAACTCCCTGCAGCGCTTAGCGCCGCCCATGACAATTGTGATTGGTTTAAAGACATGCCAATAAATCGGAGCATGTTTCTCTCCCATCCCGGAATACTGTGCGGACTAGCCAGGCCATCCTCCACAGTGCTGTAGAGGAAGGTCTGGCAATGCGCTAAAGATAAACAAAGAAAAGAGCGACATGTAGAAAGTCAAACTTCATCAACAAAAACTTAAGATAAAACACCACCACAATACTGGCCTTCGTGTTTCAATGATTGGCAGTTCCTTCGACTTGTGATAAGAAGATAATGACAGCTCACAGAATGACGGCTCTGTGGTCAATTGTCCTACAAACGAAAAGGTAAACAAAGCCCACAAGAAATCCCTTGGGTGAGAGAAAACCTATCATTGAGGTACTCACAGTTAGAAACAAGAACACTTTGACTCAGACAAGACACAACATGTTGGGAGCAGATAGCATGTATCACCATCTCGTAATTCCATTCTTATTTCGCCCATCCAAACTCCAGCTGGCATCAGCACTTCTCATGGCCTTGCGGCCTCATTTTGACTCTTGTTTTTTACTAGAAAAAAAAACTGAATCAAGGCTGTCAGGGTGGACATCACTGCTGCCTTACCGCTGACTGTTTTCTTTTGTTGTGTATCATATCACACAGGCTTTTCTGTTTTTCAAAGCAGCTCCCAGACAGCATATAAAATGCATTTTGCGTTCCCCTGAATGAAAACTGAGCTTTTCAAGACAATAGCACACATTCAAGGTTTCTAAGTTAAAGAGTTTATGATGTCATAAATAGTTATTCTAAATATACTTGCATCATAGGATTGGATAACAGTTGCAGGATGATACCTCTTAATGTGAGAGTAAATACTATGTGAGAGTCAGTGATGCACAAACTCAAAAGGTTTTTGGTTGCCAGTCCTGAAAGTTCAAAGTTTCTCTTCCACTCTTTTTCTGCTTTGATTTTATGTCCACAAATGTCACTCTTCATTTAATTCTGGTATTTAAACGTTATGAAATACACCTCCATTAGCTGTTATTTATGATAGTTGGACAGTTTTTTGGTAACCTTTGACAATATAGCTCCAATTCTAGAGTATGTAGTTTGTGGTGTTGTTGAACTGTACTGCAATATATAAGTGTTATTGCTATTTTTCATACCTTCATGGGGTGAACAAAATAATAGAAACACCTGTAAGTTCAATAGATAATTCATCTGAACCACAAACTACACAAGTTGAATCAACATCTCTCTAAAACAGTTTCAACAAAAACCAAGCATTACAACCATAATGAAACTAGGAGTCATTGTCGGACTTTATTATTTTTAGATGGGTGGACCAAATAAACTGGCAACTGAGTGTATGACTTTCTTAATATCCATCTTATTACAATAACCATTTATCATATAAGGACAATATTTGGCTGACATGAGTCTTCTTTCTGTTTGCAAGGTTTTTTTTCTTAGGGAGTGAGTGTGAAAAATCTGCAGCAGCAACACCCATTCATGCCAGTTCTGGGTGATTCCCATTGGCTGACGACTTGCGTCTCTGTGACGCAGTGAAAGCCAATATGGCTTAACTTTCCATCAGAGATCTGGCAGGGCGGGGTAAACTTGTGACATCCAGATGGCATCATGTTACCAAAGTCAGCGTCAGGTAATAAAGAATTCAACAGGTTAGTGTTGAGGTAAGCCGCCATCTGTGAACGGCTCTGTGTTTACCATCGCAAAATCAAAACAGCAGCACAGAACGGACAACACCAGGTACCTTCCAGTCCATATGCATGAATCACCTGTTTTATTCCTCTTTCAAAACAAGAGACATTGGTGTGTAGAATGAATTCAAACCTGAGTTTATTTTTCACAATCGACAAAAATAAAATGTCTATTTTTTTCTACTCTGGAAGGAAAGATCAAGTAAAAGAGAGATCAATGAGTACTTGTGTTGTACAGATGTTTAAGTATTAAAGTGTTCTTATGCTGTCATCTTTTTGAATGGTTCACCTTAGTGTAGATGTTCAGTTAGCACACCACATTTTCATAAGAAATGTAGTACTGAAGATTAACTTAGTACTGCGTACTGTAAAGTGAAATAAGCAATAGAACTCTGGTGAGAGAACCACTGCTTGAACATTGTTACTCCTTTATGTGTATTAAAAACATAAACTGTAACATCGTATAAGGCTCTAAATCCTCAAAATAGCTCAACAAGTGTCAGAACTTTCTATATTGGCAGCTTTCACTGATCAGAAATCAGAGTAACACAAATATTATCACCTTTCTTATCAGTGACAGCACAGTATGTCTTTCGGGCGGGCTTTATCCAGTCAATGCAATGCTAAACTTTTAGTAAAATAAAAACAGATATTGATTTTGTAAATATGGATGATGCACACACATTGAATTGGCTATTTACATATGAAACATATGGATTTGCTAGTTAAGTCAATTGGGGAAAAAAGCTCACTATCATGATATACTGTACGTTTGTGGCCGTTTTTCAGTGTGCAGTTCATTTCAAACGTTTGAAAGTACACAGTTGCTCTTTTGTGTGTGTATATATAAATCACCAAAAGATACATGTTTTGCAAAATGTTGGTGTCTTTTCTTCCCATGTGAGATGAGCCAAATGTTTGGCATGACACAGAAATCAGAATAAAATAGCTAACTACTTTGTCTTCGGTACATTGAGCACCAGATGATACTGTTCACCACTTGCAGATTAAAATGAGAGAGTTTAGTTATAGTTTATAATCAGTGAAAGGGTTCTTCCTTTGCACCACAGATTGAGCTGTAAAAGTCTGAAGAAAGAAATGTTTATAATCACCTTGAGCTACTGCTATCCTATTAGCCAAAGCCGCTGGCTGCTGTTTTCAGCTGCTGCTTTATGACTTCACAAAATCCCTGACCACAAAAACCCTGAGTCACTCACAATCACCATGATACGTAATGCCAAAAATCCACTGCATCCAATTTCCCGTGGGTTAACCCAGGCTTGAAAGCTTTGTTGTTCAGTCACGACTGCTCCGTGTATTCTGTTTGACTTGTCCACTACATCTTCAGTAAATATACCGTACAGAGAGGACAGCAGAGGTACCAGTTAGGTTTTGGGCTGGGTCTCTGCTGTGGCGCTGAGCTCAAACATTCTCTTTCATTTCCCATTTCCTCACCACATGAAACCACGATGTCTCGCTTTTGCTGAAATGTGGAGCGTAAAATTGGCATTTATTCACAGAAATCCAACCAATACACAGAAGAAACATGGAAGTTAGTATGTTGTGTATGAGTGTGTGGAAATGTCTGTAACAAGCAAAATCACAAAGACAGCTGCAGGGATGTAAGAGAACTCTCTGTGGAAAGGTGTTGAGTTTGATGCCCAACCACGCCGGGCCCAGTGTGGCCCATGAAGACAATAAAGACCACTAACACAACTGTGGAGAGATTGCTATACTGTAAATGGCGTCTTTACCTAGCAAATGTTGGCAACATTTTAACATCCATGATGGTGTTCCTCTGGTTTATACAGATCATAACCCAATAACTTTTTTTGAACTCTGCATTGCCCAAACCAACAGGTTGATGCGATGGATTGTTTTTTTCCCATCTGGGCAGATGCCCTAAGCACCTGGCTCTTAAATGTTGGCTGTACCACTGTGTAATCTCGCTACAGTTTTCTAATTTTCTTGTTGACATGTTCATATCTGGGAGCTGCGACAGGAGGAGATCAAACTTTAAAAGGTATCAAAGAAGGAGAAGGAGAAGCAAACGACCACATTTTTACAGCTTTTCTAGTGTTAAATAATAATCCACAGCGCTAGTCTACTCTCTGAACAGATGGTGAGTATGCAATAATAATACGTCTCTGGGTTTTTGAATGGGAGGTGGCAAATACCTTAATGATTTATAAGTGAACTACAGTGTCATCAGCCAAGCAAAACACACATTCACTGATAGAATTAACATGAGCATTGGGTTTCTTTTGGTGCTCTCTATGTGCTTTATGTGCTGCCCTGCTGATGAGATGGGGTCTATTAGCAGCAATCAATAAGTCTGTTACTCACGCTCTTGCTGAGCTCCTGCAGAGAGGACAAGGTGCAGTGAGCAAGCAATATCCCGGACATTTTGTACAATGAGGATGACGGCCTCTGTTCACGTCAGGAGCGCAGAGATATACGACACAATGTCTGACATGTTCTTCATCCTTCAGGAGAGTTGTAAAGAGCAGTGATGAAGGCTATGAACTGGAAGTAATGGGATTTGTGTGAGCTCCAGATACACAGTCTCATGTTTTTTGGCCTGGCAAAGACCTCCTGACAACTGATATTTCTGTGATGATGTCCTCGATGCACCTGTGACTCCGGGACAACTCAGGACAAAGACATGGGTTGTTCTGTTTCTCCTTTTGGAACTGCACTTTAGCCAGGAAAAAAACTACAGCTTTCCATTGAGAGAAAAAAACAAGATAGCTAGTCCCCTCTTGTATTGAAATGTTACTTTTTTATTTGTTAATGTCACATTTTATTTAGCTTTTAAAATTGATTTTGCAAAAGAAAATGAAAAAAATCCAAAAGCATGGGAAAGAAGTCTGTCCATAAATCCATTGTGTCCTTAGATTTAGAGCATGAGGAGAGAGTCAGATGCCAGAAAGGAACTATGATGCTGATCAACAGGAAATTTCTCCTTAAATGTTATTTTTTTTAAAGGACACAGAATGGTAGCACTAGCACTACATTATAGGCACAAAAAGTAGGACAATAGAAGTGTGACCCTGAAACTGTGATGTAAGTAGATGGTGCACTTACACATTTCCCTCCCACAACCCAGTTTCAGTATTGAGTCATACACCTACTTTACACTTGGAGGTTTTGTAGCTCAAGTTGTCAGGCTTAACTTTACCTACTACACTCGCAGACAGTCTTACCACACAATCACACCGTAGCCATACTTTTAACTGCCTATTCCATCTTATATATGCTGTATGAGGTAGCTTCATCTGTGACTTCTTCATTGAAAAATCCTTTGTTTTGTATGTAAAATTGTAATTGGCAAAGTAGGCTATTTTCTTTGCTGCCAAAAGAAATTTCAAAAAGTACAATATTCCCCTCAGAAAAGTAGTAATAATACAAAAGAGTACAAGTACACAAGTACAGTACAAGTTATCCTAGCTCAAAATTTATAAGTTCTTGTAGCTACTTCTAATACTTTTAGCTTTTGGCTTTGTAAAAGGCTGTTTAATTAGGCATATCCTGAAAAAAAAAACTCATGTTTTCACAGAAGAATGCATAACTCTATTTAATATTTGATCAAAGAAGTGTCTCTATTACACCTTGGTGATGTAGGGATTTTATGTGGCACATTGCTAGTGCTCTTTTTTATCTATTCCTATTAGGCCTAGCCTATTAGTTATAGGCATCCACAGTGTTTAAAAAAAATACATACTGTACATTGTTATATGACTGTTAGTATGTTAGTAAAATTTGTATCCTTGTCCAGAGAGCACAAGGTTGTCATCGTACAAAACTTCCCTATTGGCAATTTTTCGCACAATACATTTTTTAATGTACTGCCTCTCCAGGAACCATCACCTTATCGTGGTGGAGATGTTTGTGTGTTCCTATGAACCTGAGGGCTGTGTTGTTGGGAGCTTTGTGCTCCTGGTAGGGTCTCCCATGGCAAAGTGGTCTCAGGTGAGGGGCCAGACAAAGAATGGTTCAAAAACCCCGTATGAATCACAGAGAGGGAGATAGGGTGACCCTGCCCAGAGGAAGCCCGAGGCCAATGTCTGAAGCAAGGCCCGGACGGAGGGCTCGTCAGCAAGCGCCTGGTGGCCGGGTTTGCCACGGAGCCCAACCGAGCACAGCCCGAAAAAGCTACGTGGCTATCTCTCCATCCCATGGGCCCACCACCTGTGGGAGGTACAGTTGGGGGCGGGTGCGCTGCCACATGGGTGGCGGTGAAGGTCAGGGGCCTGGATGGACCAGACCCGGGCGGCAGAGGCTGGCTCTGGGGACGTGGAATGTCACCTCTCTGTGGGGGAAGGAGCTGGAACTTGTGCGGGAGGTGGAGCGCCAACAGTTAGATCTGGTGGGGCTTACCTCTACGCACAGGGGGCTGTGGCTCTGGGGCGGCTGTGGCTCAGTGGTAGAGCGGTTGCTTGCCAATTGGAAGGTGTGTGGTTCAATCCCTGGCCCTGCAGTCCCATGTCGAAGTGTCGATGGGCAAGACACTGAACCCCGAGTTGCCCCCGATGCTGTGTCATCGGTGTGTGAGTGTTTATCTGATGAGCAGGTGGCACCTTGTACGGCAGCCTCATACAGTGTATGAATGTGTGTGAATGGTGAATGGTTCCTGTATGATGTAAAAGTGCTTTGAGTAGTCGTTAAGACTAGAAAAGCGCTATTTAAATACAATACATTTACGGTCTCGGTTCTGGAACCGTACTCCTGGATAGGGGTTGGACTCTGTTCTACTCCGAAGTTGTCCAGGGTGTGGGAATACTCACAAGTATGAGCACCGCTACGTTGGAGTTTACCCGGGTGGACAAGAGGGTCGGCTCCCTATGCCTGCCCTATCCCTTTGGGGGAACTCTGACTGTTGTTTGTGCTTATGCACCAAACAAGAGTTCGGAGTACTCGGCCTTCTTGGAGACCTTGAGTGGAGTCCTGTATGGGGCTCCAGTTGGGGACTCCATAGTTCTGCTAGGGGACTTTAACACATGGGCAATGATGGAGATACATGGAGAGGCATGAATGGGAGGAACGGCCTTCTCAGCCTCCCTGGTAAGGTCTACTCCAAGGTGCTGGTATGGAGGTTTTGGCCGACGGTGGAACCTCGGGTTGAAGAGGAACAATGCTTATTCTCTCCTGGTCGTGGAACAACGAATCAGATCTTCACTCTCGTAAGGATCCTGGAAGGAGCCTGGGAGTATGCCCATCCAGTGTACATGTGTTTTGTGGATCTGGAGAAGGCGTATGACCGGGTCCCTTGGGAGATACTGTGGGAGGTGCTGCGGGAGTATGGGGTGAGGGGTTTCCTTCTCAGGGCCATCCAATCTCTGTATGACCTAAGCTAGAGCTCTGTCCGACTTGTTGGCAGTATGTCGACTCGTTTCAGGTGAGGGTTGCCCCCCCGCACTTTGTCACCAATCCTGTTTGTAGGCCTATTTATGGACAGGATATGGAGGAGTAGTCGGGGTGGGGAGGGGTTGCAGTTCAGTGGGCTGAGGATCTGAATCGCTGTTTTTGCAGATGATGTGGTCCTGATGGCATCATCGGCCTGCAACCTTCAGCACTCACTGGATCGGTTCGCAGCCGAGTTAGAAGCGGTGGAATCCACACTTCATACTGATGTCCATTTTTTTACCTTTATTCCTTATAAAAGTATGATGGAACCCGTGTTTGCCTGGTAGACCAGCAGTAGAATTAAACAAAAACAGGACCTTAATCGCTATTCACAGTCCCAATTTTCTCTCCTCCGTTAGCGCTATGGTCCCCAAACTTCCGGTCTTGGATCTTGTAGCTTGCCAAAATAAAACTTGTTCGTACTGAATATACAAAAATGGCAAAATACTACTCACTTTAACTAATAAAGAACCCGAAATGCAGTGTACAATGTTTTACAATAATATGTCAAACTGAAACCACCTAGCAATCGTAACTTCTGGTGCTGTCATGGCAACAATACAAACATTTTCCAGCCTCAGCTACAGTCTGGGATGAGGATTAGCACCTTTAAATCTGAGGCCATGGTTCTCAGCATGGAGTGCCTTCTTCAGGTAGGGAATGAGTCCTTACCCCAAGTGAAGGAGTTTAAATACCTTGGGGTCTTGTTCACGGGTGAAGGGACAATGGAGCGGGGGATCGGTCGGAGAATCGGCGCAGCAGGTGCGGTATTACATTCAATTTATCGCACCGTTGTGACGAAAAGAGAGCTGAGTCAGAAGCTCTCGATCTACCGGTCAATTTTTGTTCCTACCCTCACCTATGGTCATGAAGGCTGGGTCATGACCGAAAGAACGAGATCCAGGGTACAAGCGGCCAAAATGGGTTTCCACAGGGGTCCCCTGCTGGAGCTGCTGCTCCTGCGACCTGATAGCGGATAAGAGGAGGAAGATGGATGGATGAACATTTTTTAAATAAAAAATAGGCTAATATTTATCAAATTAATTTTACAAATCCTCACTAACATAATGTTGCATTATTTAATGTTGCATTATTTATTATTTGTGTATACAAACTGTAATTTTGTTTTTGTGTGTGTTAGCCTTGAAGGGTGCACGTGTGGATGATGCGGGAAAACGCCGACCTTGACCAAAACCTCGCTTTTTATGTATTAAAATCCAAAACACAATCTGTATTGAAATATAAAAAGGACATCATGAAAATGAACCGGTATAAAGTACGAGCATATAGCCTAAATATCCAATGAGGGAAATTAGCGTTTATAAACAGAGACACATTGCGTTCAGCCATGAGCCAGCCCCTTTCTGTGTAGTAGTGGAGCGTACCAAGCAGAACAACAGGGGGGGGGTTGTAGGAAACAAACACGTTAATTTCACCTTAAATCTTAATAATGCTGTCATGTATAATATGCAGTCATAGGGTGAAGATTTATAATCTGTATGCGGTGAAAAGAGTGGGAAAAGAGTGGGAAAGTGATCCGTGATAGGTGTGGATGAGGATGATCCCCCCCTCCCCTCAAAAAGTGTGGCATGTTTCTGGCTGAAAGCAAGAGAAGGATCGGCAGGGGAGTCTGTGGCAGCACATCGGCCGGACTGGTTCACATAGAAGCAAGTGATAATGTCTCCCCCGTGCATGTGCTCTCATAATTTTATTCCTTGAGACGCATCATTGCAGTAAAAGGACGACTTATTCTACACTGGTGAGTAGGCTACATAACAGAACCAGAAGGTAGTAGGCTAATGAGAAAAGCATGGCATGATTTGTATGTGTGTGTGTGTGTGTGTATGTGCGCGCGTGGGTGTGTGTGTGTGTGTGTGTGTGTGTGTGTGTGTCAGACAGAGGCTGAATGAGATGCCAGTGCGCAGGACGTGGAGCCTGTGAATGATGAAACATTTCACATAGATGTCATTAAGACTGGGCGGGAGACAGCACATTAATTTATGCGCGGAAAAAAAAAAAAAAAATGTGAGTGGGTAGAACAACGAGCCACATGGTACCGGTGTGTTGTTGGGTTTATTTTTTAATTTATGGTTTTATCCCTTTTGATCCATCTGCATCTGCTCATTGTACATGTATTGAGTCATTCCTGAGTCATGTGCAGACAGAGAGAGAAAAAAAAAATATATCTTTGTGCGTGTATTCATCCTCAGCCCAAACACAATCCCATTCATTTTCTAATAGGCCTGATTGCTGTGCATTTTCCTATTACAGCCTCCGTAATATTGCAGTGAAGGTTACTCAGCATCAGCGGTCGTTTTGGCTGCTATGTTGCCTTCACTGGATTATGAAACGACGGCCTTTGCCTCACACAACCAGGTTAATCTGCAAGCGGTAAAGGGAATCTATTAATCAGTTAATCCTCTGCTTGGTGAAACGTCGGGGACGCATGGTGTATTTCTGCAACATGGATGGATGCATCCAAATATTTCTGGGATATTTCGCGCCGGCGATGCGTTTTTATGAAAATATTGAAGTGTGTAAAGATGTAGAATTTAGCCTATGGCTACCATTTAAGGAAAATGGGTGTTGTGCACCTTAACCCGCCGTTGGGTGGATAGCGTCCCCACCCTGAATCTTTTCTAATGCTCTATATAGGCTAGTGATAATCATAGCGGCGATACAGGTTAATAAATTATGATTGCGACTATTACAAGACAAAAAAGAGACAAGTAAGCCTTTTGTTTCTTCCACCCGTTTGGTCAGGGAACCGGCGCATGTCTGCTCACATTCCTATTTGTATTTTGGAAGTTGATAGCCTTTCATAGGCTGTAGGCTATTTAAGGGGTTTTCCGTGTCCAGGAGAGCTGTTTGGGTTCGTATGCAAATGGACTCCTATCTTTAATTATTCAGGAGGCTGGAAACGAGATCGTCTTTACCACGACCTGTCTCGGTCCCAGTCACCGTCCACAACCAGATTCCCTGGCATTTTTTTTTTTTTTGGGAGAACAATGACGTGTAATAAATTTACCCTCATTCATTGATTTTGCTGCCCCAGTCAGCAATGTGATTTCCATGTGAGAAATAACTGATTCCCCCCTGACAAAGCAATAGTTCTGGTATGAGCTGTTTCCCAGTCACATAAGATGTTGTGGGATAGGCAAAGTATAGAGTGTAACAGTATGAATTATTTTCTATGATACAAAAGTATGATTCAAATCAGATTGAAACACTTAACTGTTTGAGTTGTTCAGTTAAATTACAATTTGTTAACAGGATTAGAGTTTGGGTTTTAACTGGACTTTTTTGATCTTTAAAGGTTTACAAAGTCTATTTTTGAATTCATTTGTCCAAGTCAGCAGGTTTTTGTTATATAAAGTTAATTTTGGGTAACAACTCTTTCATTATTTTTAATTTTTTAAAGGAAAATTAAAGGCTGAAAGAAAAGTCCCAAAACTCTAATGACTGACAACCTCTTCCAGAATTTTCACTTTTACTAACTGAAATATTTCTTCTTGTGCCCCACAGACATTTGGTGATAATGACGAAATAAACCACTTCCTGATCACTCAACCTCTACAAACTGTCTCAAACCCCACGGGCCCTTGAACCCAAATAACTTCAAACTCGGAGCTTTGCACAGTCAACGTTCCAAAAAGTGACTTTTCCCAGACGCCGGCCCTGCTCTTCCAGCCTGCCAACTAAAAAGACTTTCCACCCATCGCCCTTGTTTGCTTTATCAAATGCCCAAAAACAGCAAGGCCGTCAAGAGAGAGCTTGACGACGATGTCACAGAGTCTGTCAAAGACCTGCTTTCCAACGAGGACGCCTGTGACGATTCCTTCAAGAAGAGCTCGTTGATCGTCAACAACCATGAAGGGGAAAGGAAAGAGTGTGATGTGGAGGAAGGGGGCTCGGATGGAGAAGAGGAGGAACGCCCAGCCTGGAACAGCAAGCTCCAGTACATCCTGGCCCAAGTTGGCTTCTCTGTAGGCCTGGGAAACGTCTGGAGGTTCCCCTACCTGTGTCAAAAGAACGGAGGGGGTGAGTTACATTTTATCTGACAACCTCATATACAGTAGGAGTGGGCAATATGGAAAAACCATCACCATTATAGTTATAAGAAATATTGATGGTAACATTATTTACTAACTCTAAAAAATGACATGATAATAAAAAAAATCAAATTGTTGTATATTTGGTTGTACTGAATAAAAACATGAAATTGACATGAATAAATCAAACAAATCTATTTTAGTATTTCCTTCACAATTGAACACAACTATGATTGAACTGTGTATGACTTTAAGGACGATTTTGGTTATTACAAAGTGGGTCTTATTTTCATAGTTTTGACCATCATTTCCTTAATTTTACTTACCAAAAAAGTTGCTGAAATCTTGAAATGTGACAACATTGCAACATCAAAAGCCAAGAAACACAAGCATCAAGATGATAAGACAGGTTGGATATAAGTCAAAAGACAACAGAAAGTGAGCACATCCCAAATGTCAATAATGAATGGCAAAAACTGTGAAACTAAGATTCAAGTTGTAATTAACTGGGAGTATCCTTTGAAGAGACTTTAGTAACCAAAACAACAACATTAAAATGAACTTGCAGAGCATTTCATATATGTTGCTGTGGAGACAGACAGCAGACTAACCCCAAACTAAGCACAAAATGACATTATATGTCCAGGGCCAGATGCAATTTTAGGTTAAAACATAAAAAGGCAAACTATAAAAAGTGCATTGTGAATGCAACATTTAAAACGAATGTAAAGAAGAAAACTGTACCATTCTAGTTTTTTCGAGGGTACACAGATCCAATTATTGACACATCTGTTTCTTGTATATGTTATTACAGAGGACAAATGAGGACAAGCATTTGTGTTGTCACAGAAATGTTCCTGGAATTGGATTTCTATACTCAGATACCAGAAGTATAGTCTTCTTTTGATAACTTTATTTACAGTTATATGTGGGTCCCAATCTCACAAAGTGATCATGTAGCTTTTATTATGATGCTGTATTTATACTTTGTTTCCAGTGTGGGTGGAGTGTCAACATCTAATCAATGTTAAATTGAATGTGCATGTCTAAAAAGTGTTGAGTTAAGAAAAATCAGCCAATCTCCTCCAAAATGCCTAGATATATCATCAGGTTTCAAGTCTTGGACACTAAAAAGGCTCCTCCTGATTATTCCTGTAATGCATATCCAGAATCAACACACACCAAACAGATGCAGGTATTGTATCATGTGCAATGTGTTCAGTACTGCCTGTGTGCTGCTAAGTGTGTGTAAGAAAGATGGAGAAAGAGAGTCTTTCCTATGTACCTGTGTGTCAAAACCAGACTGCTCAAAGAGCTTCAGGGTCGACATGAGAGTCGCATAACCATCTGTGTCTCTGTCAGTGTGCAGTCTGCAACATTTCTTCTACAAACAACATGCTAAACCAAATATATACAGTATAACTCTACTGACTACATGTAGAAATCATTATGAGAGCAGCACTGATGCTCATGATTGTAATCTAACAATAACAACACATAAACCCTGCTGCAATCAAAACAGCATATCCCATTATGCCCAGAATTAGTTACTTGACTCGTGTTGTTGTGTTACATTTTGTACTCACTGCAGGGTTAATACTCTAACGTGTAGCATGTGTTTGTGTATGTGTCTCGGGGAGGTGATAATGTGATGTACTTCTCACCTGGAGATTACATAGTGTAAAACCATTGACTGCCTCAAGAAAGCTGATTAAATGAAACCGTGTCAGGTTGTCCAGACAGGATATAATCTCTGGGGGCTCTCTCTAGATCCTGTCAAATTATCAGGTCTGGTCAACCTATAATTACATTAAAATGGAGCAGATCTTCATGAGGGTACAAGATCTGATGTGTCATTGCCTTTCATCTACTTACTATACAGTAAATTTCCATTTATGGTTGGGTGGCAAGTACAGTGCTGGATCCAATGATAATTTTCTTGATGAATTGTTATAATCGTCTAAAAAATCATGTAAACACCAAAAGAGCAGCCGGACCTGACGGTATCAGTGGGAGGGTCCTCAAACTGTGTGTTGACCAACTAGTGCCGGTTTCAGGTGTTTCAGGTTGATATTCAACCTGTCAATGGCTCAGTCTGTTGTACCCATGTGCTTCAAAAAGTCCACCATCATTCCTGTGCCCAAGAAAACAAGACCAGCTTGCCTAAATGACTACCGCCCAGTGGCACTCATCTCTGTAGTGATGATATGCTTTGAGCGACTGGTCTAGGATTACATATGGTCCCCACTACCTAGCATAGTGGACCCATTACTGTTTGTCTACTGTCCAAACTGATCGCAGGAAGATGCCATAGCACCCATCCTCCACACCATTTCTCCTGGAAAAGAAAGGAAGATACTGTATGTGAGATTGCTGTTCATTGACCACAGTTCAGCGTTTAACACCATAGTCCCGTCCAGGCTCGTCACAGAGCTCAAGGCAAGGCAGCTTTATTTGTATAGCACATTTCAGCAACAGGGCAATTCAAAGTGCTTTACATAAAACATTGAAGAGCAGTTAAAAACGATAAAAAAATTCAAAACGGGCCTGGGATTACATGCATCTGAACTGACAGGCGGAGCCCCAGGTGGTGAGGGTGAGCTGACACATCTCTTCCACCTTCTTTCTTAACACCGGAGCTCCCCATGGCTGTGTTTTGAGTCCCCTTTAGTACTTTCTGTACACATATGACTGTGTAGCCACTTTCAACACGATCACCATTATCAAGTTCGCTGACGACACAGCTGTGGTGGGCCTGATTGACAACAATTAAAAGGCCTACATGAAAGAAGTAGAAGATCTGAACCGCTGGTGTCAGGACAACAACCTACTCATAAATGTCAGCAAGTCTAAAAATATGATTGTGGCCTTTGGGAAGAAGCAGGGAAGAAACGATGCCCCCCTTACAATCAATGAGTCCTCAGTGAACAGGGTGGACCACTTCAAGTAACTTGGAGTGGTCCACCCGAGGTTCTGACTCACACGCAACCTACGTGGCAGTATCCTAAACGATGTTGTAGAATTAACGTTGTTCTGTTCATTCGCGGTGCTTCACCTGCCTCACAAAGTGGCAAGCTAACATTAAAAGGTAGCTAATTGCATTTTACAACATCAGCAAATATTCTTACCTTAATCCAGAATTTTTCCATTTATGTGTTCGTCACATTACTTTCTGCTCTGCTCCCATCATAATTCCTTAAGCCACAGGAGGGCGCCATCACTATAAACGTTAATATGGGTCATAATTGTTGCTTGAAGTAACATCTTACGGGGTCGTTTTTTGAGAGGACAGTCTTGTGGACTTAACTGGTTGTCTCACATCCACATGATGTTTTTTTTTTTTTTTTGGTGTAACAATAAATCGTAAAGTCACAAGCTGAAGAAGTGTCCCTTCTTTCATTTTTCACCCCTGCCCTTTAGTAAGTTTGTGCACACCATGGCAGTGTAGTATCCATTATAATTGTTTATGCACATGTGCCTTCTGTCAATAACTGCGCTTGCATTTGGAATTACCCAACAACCCTCTGAAGCCAAAACCTGCTTATTAACCTGCCATATTTGTTCAGAAACAAAGAGTGTTGCTCAATTATACATCTGGTCGGAAACCTTTGGGCGTCATCCTGTGTTTTGTTTCTCCATTCATTTCTCCTCCATTCAAGCATTGATTAACTTAATAAGCAATACTGTATTTGAGGTTATTTGATATGGTAAATCACTCCTCATTGCTCTTACTACAGGTATGGAAATC
This sequence comes from Percina caprodes, assembly GCA_013375575.1. Taxonomy (NCBI): domain Eukaryota; kingdom Metazoa; phylum Chordata; class Actinopteri; order Perciformes; family Percidae; genus Percina; species Percina caprodes. Next base: position 2,828,887 of record JABXJD010000001.1, read on the forward strand.
TTCTACGTCCCATGTCGCTGTACATGTGGTTCTGGGGTGAAAAAAACTCATTTGGACAGTGCCTAGACAGGATAAACCAGCTTTTTTTTTTTACTGTAAGAGATCTGCAAGTAAAGACAACTGGGAAACTATTTTAGGAAAAGATAAAATGCACTCTTATCGGGCTGTTTGCTTTCACAAAGTGCCATCAAAGTGCTTGAATGTCCAAGGGAAAGTGGGAGTCGAGGGCTATTAAAGACAATGGAAAGCAGAGGGTTTGTGATGCTGACTGATGTTTAAAGCCTCTTCCCATGATGAACTGTGTGTATTCAGTGAACCAGAATTAGATGTGTTTAATATTAGAAACAAGTTAGTATACTGTAAATACACAAACACACACACACACACTCATGCTTAAAACAACAGACACACGCATTTAATTCCCTGTCTGTGACCACTCCCTACTAAGTCAAACCTGGGAGGGACAGCAGGACTCAGGAAATAATGTGAATGAACATCCGGCCAGATGAAATAATAAAACACCGTTAAAACAGGGATGAAACTAATCTTAAAAAAACAATACACCCATGACGGAAGTTTTGACGCCGTCATCCTCTGGCTCACAGCAAATATAAATGTGTCAAGTCGTCCATGTTAACATTTGGTGTTGTGGTGAGCCTGTGAGAAGGCGGGGGAAAAAGCCACAAAAGGGGTTTTTCAGATGAGCACTGTTGTTGCACCAAAACGTATATATCACAACAAAAAGTTTGTTTTCAAGAAAAGATCGGCTGGTTTTTCCATCAGTGGCCATTCAGTTTTCAAACCATGCAATGGTTTCCAACAGATTTCCGTAGTTGAGTCTCTTCAGCACACCCACAGAAACTTCACGTGAGGAAAAAGAAAAAAACCTCAGCGTTGTGCATACCTTGAAAATGAAAGGCACATTATTTAAAAATCTGGTGCCACTGAACTCCTCTAACCACCGGCCATGTCTTCAAAACAAAGAGTTTAGGTTCTCTTCTTCTCTTTCAGCCATCATGTGCAGTCTGCTCACAAGTACTCCTTGATTGTCACAAGAGATGTGCCACTCTGTGTTTTATTGCACCACACTATTACAGCCTGTCTTAATGTTAGTCATTCACCCTGAAACCTTAATTCTAGAGATAAATGCCGTCTTTAAAATGTGCCTCAAAGTAATCCCACTGTAATTTAGATAATTTTAGACTTATATAGTATATTTCCGGGTTTCCAGAATTATTTGATTGCACCACACACCATGGGGGATGTATTAGGTGTAGACACACAGATGTAGCTCAGCAGCTGTTTGTAATGTGTGTGTGTGTGTGTGTGTGTGTGTGTGTGTGTGCGTGCGCGCATTTGTTGGGGGGATAATTAGACAGACACTGTTAAAGAGGATGCTGTGTGTTTTTTATGCGCTTCTGGGTAAATGTGTGACCATCATGGGGACATAAGGTAGCAGTATAGTTAAAGGTTAAGGGGCCGCTGTGTTTGTGAGTTTCAATATAGCATGTGACAGATATAGAGGTGTGTGTGCGCGCGTGTGTGTGTGTGTGTGTGTGTGTGTGTGTGTGTGTGCGCGTGTGTGTGTGTGTGTGTGTGTGGTGTCGTCCATGTGCTTGTGAGCTGCTTCCAGGAACTGAAATGGTGTCACTTTACAGTTATCTGATGAAACAGTTTCCCCTTTTTTGCATGTGCTTTATTTAACTTGTCGCGTATTGTTTTGATTGGCAGGAGCGTACCTGGTGCCCTATCTCATTCTGCTGATATTGATTGGCATCCCGCTGTTCTTCCTGGAGCTCGCCGTGGGACAGCGGATCCGCAGGGGCAGCATCGGAGTGTGGAACTACATCAGCCCTCGGCTGGGGGGCATTGGCTTCGCCAGCTGTGTGGTGAGTTCTAATACAGTAAAGTAGAAGGAGCAGAAGTATGAAGATTTGACAACAGCATGGTTTAAATAAGAATAGTAAAAAATGATGCTTAAATTTTAACAGTAACTTTGTGAAGTTAAACCAAAGGGGAGCTGCAGATTCTTTGATAATTTTTTTTTTTGGTTCATCGACAACATTATCGACCTATTATCTTGTCATACATTTTTAAAACAAATATTAATTATAGAATTTAAACACTGTATGAATATGCCCATTGAGCAGTATATCAGCCAAATACCCAGTTCAATGTAAAAGTCAATGAGCTGATCAATACTGGCTAACGCAAAACATATTGAGAGGAGACAAAATATTGAGAGAGAACAAATAATATATTCCCCAAAAACCATCTGGCCGCGACCCTTCAAGGACTCCGTACTTGTGTGTTAGGTGCCGTGCTGTTTTTTCGGGTCTCTGCTAACATTACAACTAAACAGTTATGTGAAGAACCATGACAATGAAACTTCACAAACATGTGAAAGTGAGATCCAAAAACATGCTTGCAATTACTGCTTATCGCCATAGGGGCCGCCAAAGAGAAAGAAACGGAGATCTTCGAGATTGTAACTTTAAGAACACAAATGAGAAAAAGATGTATAATATAAACAATGATACTGCACATTGGTCATTAATGGATGTCTAAATTAGGCAAAAATGAAAAAAAAAAAGTCTTCTCTTGTTGTAATAAAACAGCAACACAATAACATACTGAAGATTTGTGGATCACTTGCTGTTTTTTTGGTTTTGCTTGTCTGAACTCGCCTGTCTTGCCTGCAGGTGTGCTTCTTCGTGGCTCTCTACTACAATGTCATCATCAGCTGGAGTCTCTTCTATTTCTCCCAGTCCTTCCAGCAACCTCTGCCATGGCATGAGTGCCCACTCATCAAGAACAAGACCAGTACATGTAAGAAACAATCAGACACATTGAGACCAGATTCACTGGCACCGTTAACTCCAATTAGAAGGCTTTTATGGTGCTTGTTCTGTAAACCACAGGCAGTACAGTTTCTTTTATAAGAGGTACACAACATACAGGCTGTAACGTCTAACGTTTTGTCCATAGATGTGGTGCCCGAGTGTGAGAAGAGCTCGGCTACCACCTACTACTGGTACCGTGAGGCCTTGGACATCTCCGACAACATTTCTGTGGGTGGAGGACTCAACTGGAAGATGACCGTGTGCCTGCTGGTTGCCTGGTCTATTGTTTGCCTCGCCATGATCAAGGGAATCCAGTCTTCTGGGAAGGTGAAGAGAATTTGGTTCTCTGATAGCTTTTTGTAGTTTCATAGAAAATACGTTTCCACAAATAGGGGCTGGTGCAGAAGAGGAGACATGTGTAAGCGCATGGGAGAAGGAGAACAGAGGAAATGGCTTACTACAGCTGCCCAGCAGTCCTGGCAGCTTGGCCTATATAACTAATAATAACAATTATAACTCGTACCCTTGAAAATGTGCAACAGTGACAGAAACAAAAAGGCAATTTTTCACCCAGCGTTTTGGTAAATCCTCTAGCATATAATTAGCTCACTTTTACATAGAGGCTGATAGAATGCAAACTGTATTGTTGCCTGGTCTAAAGACACTGCTAAGAGACTACTGTAATGTGACTTGACAAATGTTTCTAATGATGCAGTCTCAGATATGACCCCAAGCGCTCATGTGATCTTGTGTAAGATTTGTGGCTCAGCTTACTTTAGCTTAGGGTAGCAAAGCTGACAGTAGCGTGACTAGCATCCGGAAGGATTAGCCCACTTGTTAAAGGTTGGCGTTTGCTTGCAAACTTACCGTGCTCCTTCTCTCTTTTTTTACAGATGATCTTTATCATTCCACACTTTCTTGTATCATATGACAAGCATTAGGCGGTGTACTTGCAAAGTTACAGTCAGGCTTGCGCTAATTGGAAAAATGGTCGCACTTTTTAATCTTCCCGGAATAAGCTTTGATGGGGAAGGCATTTGATTTGGTTCTTATCCCCACTTCTAACGTCAGGCTTGGGCTGGGTTACAACAAATTGTGGGGTGAAAATGAATACAGTACTATATATTTCAGGGATCATAATTTTTGTCTGCAATAGTGTAAGGTCTTACAGAAGTTGAGTCAATTTAACTTAATGAAATGAGTCTTTGTAAAAGTGCCAAAATAATGGAGAATTAACATCCACCTCTGCAGCTTTAAAGCCTCTTTTTGCTAATTATTTTGGTTTTATAACACATTTAAGCTACTCAATCTCAGCTGCATTTATCAACTGCTGTACGCAACTGCTTCCAACACAAAGGTTCTGACAAAGCCACTGTATGCAACACCAAACAGCAGAGGCACAAAGTTAACGACTAGCTGGTGAAGAAAGTGGAAAATCTAGCAGCTAATGGGTGAGTGGGTGGAGACCAAACCAGAGCTGAAAAGAGAGTAAATTAAATTTACCTTTATCAAGTAGCCAGGAATATGACTCCAGTGGGATGCTCGTGTGGCTGTGTCTGTCTGCGGTTAGCGGTGCCATGCCATGTGTCCGACTGCCCATGATTGCAAAACACCAATATTATATTAATATTATATTATATTATACAATAATATATTTTTAAAAAAACTTCCCACTGGACCAAAAGTCCATAGTTTGACGGCCCGTTATCCACAAAAAACAAATGCCAAGTTTTGTTTATTTAACGAAAGAAGCTAAATATAAAGCTAAATATTTTTAAGGAGTCATTAGGATTTATAGGTTGACTAACAAGTCATAACCATGGCTTGTACCAGAGTTAGCCTTGGGCTAATTTACATCTGCAGCCCTTGGGCAGTATATTGGCAATATACTGTATATGTTGCTGTATATCTGTATATTTCCCCCTTCTGGCCAAATATGCAGCTTTAAGGATTTGTTTCTTAGGTTATTAAACATTGACTCAGAAACTATTATTAGACTGTAACTTTAGGTTTTTTTGTAATTGTGTGGGAAACATGGCTGTCACCAGCTAAATGAGTTTTCCCACCTTTGATGCAGACATTGTCCTTAGCTCAGGTCTTATCCTAACACCTGTCTGCTGTTTGCCTAGTTCCACTGAGCCCTCGTATTTTGCGTCAGTCACATTTATCACAACAGCCCCAGACAAAACAACAGAGGTGCTTTAATCTTGACCTGTGATACAATGGGTTTGCAGAACTAGACTCATTTCCTCTGTCTGCCACATCCTGCTGCCTGCCAAGAAATGTCACTGATAATCACAATATGCTCTTCTTTCATTAAATTTGTATTAGCATGAATGATGTTCAAGTCCTTATTGTACAGTGTGTATATATATATATATATATATATATATATATATATATAGGGTTGTTATGAAAAAGAAGTAAGCCTAACCCCTCATTTTTGTAAAGAACTACACAGAACCACCCAAGCTATTGGTTCAGTTTGAGCCAAATGGTCATCCTCCAACTATCTGGTGTTTCTGGATGGCCTTTTGAGTTGGCCAGAGTAGAAATGGGCATGAACTTTCCCTCGATGGGGCCAGCTCGAAGTGTCTTTGAAGTTTAATCAGCGCTGTGTGGTACAAAAGAATATTAATGCCCTCTCTCCTCCCATGTACACAAAAGCCATTTCCAAGGAATATCCCAATCGCCATCTGCATTTCTCTCCCATTTGTGTGTGTGGGTGGGCGTGAAAGGGATCAGGCCATTTTGGTTACCATGGTTATACGCGCTCTTTTGTCAGGAGTGTGGCCGAAAGAAAAAGTGGGGGAAGGTATTAATGGCTTATAATGGGGGATAGAAGGGGCGTGTCATGGATTTGGTAAAATGGTGAAATTCATAGCAAGCATTTTAAAGTTGCTGTACACCATTGAAAATAACCACTTATATGCCAAATAATAAATAAAATAATCTCTTTTAGAAGTAAAATCCTTTAGATCACCGACACATTATGAAAAAATCTTTCATGTCTGTCTGTCATCATGGGAAAACTTTTAGTATCAGTTTATGTACAGTGCAGTTCTCAGAACATGACCTTTGCAAGAAGCACATCCTATCTGCCACGACACCTAATCTTCCATAATAAAAGTCTCTTTAATGATAGAACGTAAGACTGAGGTTACAAAGAAGCAAATATCTGCTTTCCACACAAAATAGCAGCATGTTTGGCTTTGTGCTCACCAAGGCCACAACACTGGGAGGTTTAATCAGTAAAGGGCTGACAAGAGCTGCAGCAGAGGAAAGTAAAACACTAAGCAAAGACGTGTATTCCAGTTATGACATTTGGAGTATTTCAAAGCTGTGATGCACCATGCATTTCGCAATGCATGCGAAAACCTAACGTATAACCAACTTTGTATCTGTGCTGTGCTCAGACATAGAGTGTGAGTATCACAAAAGAACTTCATGTTTAGGAGAATCACATTAGAAATGAGTCTTTTTCTGTTTCCAAGCACTAGGAGTAAATCATTAAAATTCACATCACTTTCAAATATATGAATTATTCCTGCTTTTGATTAGGGAGAATTATCCCTTTCATTCTAAGACGAGACATTACACAGTCTGTTTCAAAGCTACACATGGACCACCATGTAAGAAACGCAACGTCTCTGAATACTAACTGTGCTTGTGACTCAACCCCAAACTCTCCCACATCCCCAGGGGCCTGCACCCAATCCCCACTGCTAGTCCTGTAAAGGGACGTGTCACTGTGTTGCAGCTGAGTCAGACCTCTCAGTCTTTAAGTACCACCCAGTCTACACAGAGAAGAGGGGAAAAAGACAGGAGGCCCACGGTCTAATTAGCGCAATAATTGGACAAAGGGTCTTGAACAGACTCAGCAGCTACCAGTTCTAGCCTGGGACCGGCCTGCTGACATTGGTTGCTCAACTCAACTAGTCATCGCTACTTGAAGATATATTATTGTCAGAGATACCCAAAAGAAAAATGTAAAAATGTGTCTCATACTCAACATGAATGAGAAACGAAAGAAACAACAATGTCATTGACATCAGACAGAACTGTTTAGGTTTAACTCTCCTTTCTGCATAATATAATGTTAAATCCTCATGATCAACACTGCATAGATAGTCAGGCAGTAAGATCGCACTACTATTTATACTTTTCTAAAGACACACACCATCATCTGACAGGTTTTTTCTGACAGGAACTGAACAGCAGTTATTTTCATTTCATAGCCAAGATTTCTGAACGCTACTCAGTAATCTAGAAACCCATGATAATCGTCACTGAACGAGACATGGTGTAATGTCAAAAGTGGTCCAATTAAGTCTGTACTAGACTGGGTAAACATTTCATTTATCTTGAAACTAGTTCATCGGCATTAACAAAAAAAAACAGAATTTCAATGCATCTTAAATTCAGTTTTTACTGCTTGTGATTGTTACAAACACATTTTGTCCTTATTTCACCTTTAATTACACTGTGAATTAGGCATCCATTGCTTCTGGTAGTCTCATGTCTTCCAAGACACAGTGTGCCAGAGGGGAGGGATAAGACATCATCAAATATACAGTGTGACTTTGTTCAAGTACAGGCTGACTTCAGAAGTTTGATGCCATTTGACACGAGGTTTTATTTGCTCACAGGTGATGTACTTCAGCTCCCTGTTCCCGTACGTTGTGTTGATTTGCTTCCTGGTTCGGGCTCTGCTCCTGAAGGGCTCCGTGGACGGGATTCGACACATGTTCACACCCAAGGTAAGGCATGTTTCAAGTCAGCGTTTCTCTGAACTGTTAAAGTACAAAATCAGAGCAACTATATTCATTATTGATCAAACTTTGTCTATGAAATGTCAGAAAAACGATTACATTTAGTCAGAGTCCAACCAATGGTCCAAAACCTAAAGCTATTAAGTTTATTATCATATATAACAAAGAAAAGCAACACATCCTCACATCTGAAAAGCTGGAACCAGCAGAAGTGTGTCATTTCTGTTTGAGAAATGACAAATGATAAATTAATTATCAAAATAGTCACCAATCGCTCAATTGCTCCTGCTTTACGAAATTATTTGTTATACTTACTATCCCCTAATGATCAGGAATATACATCAAAGCTTTTTTTGTATTATCCACCAGCCACTGTTGAACTGAACTCAAAAATTCAATCTGCAATGTAATAGGCTGGCTCCTCTGCAGCAACAGGCCAATGGCACCTCAGGCTGTGGAATCATGTCACCATGGAAACAGGAGTTACTGAGGCTTTATGTAACCAACCAGCCGGAGATGCTTGTTCACAGCAGCAGCGTCTGTCTGTCTCGTGTGTCTGCTCAGTCTCCCCGGGTGACATCTTAAGACTTCAAACGACTCTTTCTGCCACCGTCTTCAGCGTACAGTACCTGCGGACATCAAAGTCGTGCTGCGTTCTAAGACCTTTGTAATAGAAAACTTCAACATGGAAACTGTCATGATGCCAACTGTCATTTCGCAAGATGGCACGTTGAGAGTCTATGTCCACAACGTTTCACTTCCAGCATTGTCGCCAGAAATTCCGCCTGATTTCCCTCATTAAGGCCGGATGCCCGTTGTAATTTTAAACTCCGGTGGATTTCTGAGGACTATGGTTAACTGCTCCTCAGATCTCTGCAGGGTAAATCCACACAGCTATCTAGACTATCTGTCCAATCTGAGCTTTCTGTCTTCTGACTAAAACAACTTTGCAACGTACACATGTTCCACCAGAACAAGTTCATTCCCGAGCCTATTTTGCAGAGGCGGCGTTACTGTTGCTCCGTCCGGCACCGCCCTGGACGATTGTGATTGGTTTAAAGAACTGCTAATAAAACGGCACCTTTTATGGTATGCTATGTGGCCAAAATACAATATACGTTACTTATTTAAAAAGAATTGAGACAAAGGATTGTTGATCTATATGCCTCTTTAAAGCAACGTTGTTTTTTTGCTGCCAGGTAAAGCACAGAACACACACAGACCACATATTTGTAATTATTATAACATATAAAAAAAATAGGACTTTAGGATTTTAAGGGCACCTTAACTTCAGGATTTTCTTTTTAATTTTATACTATTTGGTCATGTGAAATAGTTAAAGAAATGGACCAACAGATCCCGTTGCTCTGGACGGAGACCAGTGAAGGAAATTAGAAGCACTTTTCCAGTGAGTGCTGAGCGTTACTGCGCAGTTTCCAACTGAGCTTGAAGACGTAGATGTGACGCGAGCAACCTGTATGAAAGTTGTAAATCTTCTGGTAGCTGTGCAAGAGAAATCTGAATCGTAGGTATATGTAAGGAGATAACATAGGCACAGGCTATTTATTGCTAACTAAAATGCTAGTTAACATTAGTAATTATGAGTAATAATGAGAGACATTGAAATCTTTTCTAAATCTTTTGAAATCTTTTAAACCTAAACAGTAAGTCGAAACTGTCTGCGTGCTTCTCATGACAATATGGTGATTTGTCGACTATGCAACAGTAAGTCGCATGGTTATGACACAATTGCGTATTTTTACAAAAGCGTCTGCTATGGAGCCATGATGTGAGATACAAGGTAATGAAGCCTTTTATACATTGTCGTTTCTTTAGAAATAAACAATGGACAATTTAGGTTTTTAAATGCTTCAGATGTAAAGTTATTCGCTGTCAAAGTGGCACCAAAATCAATGGCAGTCAATGGAATGCTAATGGCAAGTGAGTGCTTGGTAGCATTAACATGGCGCCATAGGAGCTATGCATTGTGAAGAGAAGCTTACCCCCTCGGTATTTCTAGTGTGGAAAGCATTTGTGATATTACTTTAAAGAAATCCCTGTCAGAAAATATCAGTGTTTCAACCTTTTAGACAAGCAGAATATGTACATAATATATAGACATATCATAATCAAAAGAGACATTGAAATCTTTTTCGATATGGGATCTAGAAAACAAAATATAACCATATTCCTTCAATGATGACCAAAATGACTAAATGTAGACTGTGTTGCCAAACTAAGCCAACTCTTCCTGTGTTGTGTTTTCAGTTGGAGATCATGTTGGAGGCCAAGGTGTGGCGAGAGGCGGCCACGCAGGTCTTCTTCGCCCTGGGCCTCGGCTTCGGCGGCGTCATTGCCTTTTCCAGCTACAACAAGCGGGACAACAACTGCCACTTCGATGCCGTCTTGGTGTCTTTTATTAATTTCTTCACCTCTGTGCTGGCCACCCTGGTAGTGTTTGCAGTGCTCGGCTTCAAAGCTAACATAATGAACAGCAAATGTGTCACACTGTGAGTAATACAAGCTTCCTCTTTTATTTACATATTTATAGACTGCAACTGCATTTTCTGCAGACCATCAAAGAGCTGATCAACAAGTTCAGGTGGGAATGTAGCTCACAGTTAAATGGTGATTCTGGCTTTTTGAAAGGCATAGTGGCTCTAGTATTTTTATTTCAGTCAGCAAACTGTTTGGGGGCAAATCTCCTGCAGAATTTGATCAATAATAACTTAACGGTATCCACACTTTTTCACTTCCGGGATTGCCCCGATGATTCTGCCGGAGTCCTTTTAAGTCTTTTTAGCTAATGTCCATTGCCTTCCCCTTTCTTTGTGATGGAATTATATACTCTGCTGGGTTTATAAGGTTAACTGCTCTTCAGATCTCTGCAGGGTAAATCCAGACAGTTAGTAGACAGTCTGTCCAATCTGAGTTCTGTTGCACAACTAAAACAACTTTTCAAGTACACATGTTCCACCAAAACAAGTTCCTTCCCGAGGCTATTTTGCAACGTGGCTCTGTCCAGCGCCTAGCCTCGTCCAAGACTATTATGATTGGTTTAAATGCCAATAAACCAAAGCATGTTTTTCACCAATCCTGAAATGCTGTGTGGACTAGCCAGTCCCCCCTCTGAAGCTCTGTGAAGGAAGGTCTGACAATGGGAGACTAACTTAACATAAAGTCATAGAATCTGCTAGTGACAGTCATCATTTCAGCCAGCAAAATTGATGTCTTGATGTCATATATGCTTGCGAGACAATAGAAAGCTCGACGTGCTAACACACTTCTGTCTGTTTATTTTTTTTTTAGAAACACCAACAAGATAGTGTCGTTGTTGGGGAATGGCATTGAACCAAGCCTGATACCCCACCACATCAACCTCACTCACGTCAGTGCTGAGGACTACCAACAGATGATCGAGATCATCAAAGGAGTGAAGGAGGACCAGTTCCCCACGCTGGGACTGGCGTCCTGCAGCATTGAGGACGAGCTCAATAAGGTACATGCAAAAACTGCAAGTCTTAACACATGTCGGTTTCAGTTAGGGCTGGGATGGAAAACAGATATAATGTCATATGAAATATAATACAGCAATGTAGTTATCCTCATCGACTGTCTTCTATCCTACATTTAAGAGTTTATGGAGAAAAAAAAAACGTAAGTTGCTCGTCAGTTTTGCCCATGAGGATGGACAGTCCATTGAGCTGAGGTGGACGTGGACACATTAATGTTAACGCTGCGGTGTTCACCATTGCCCATTAACCTAGCAGCCGGCTAGGGGGGCTGAGATAAAATGTGGGGGGGCTCAAGCCCCGCTAAAAAGGGTCTGAAATTGCAAATTGGATCAAATGCAAATTTGTCACTTATTTACATGCATAAATGTGGTAAAACATTACAAACAGAAGAAGAGCATAAGAAAATATTGGCATGAACATTATTATCAGCAGATTTAGCTAAGGTTAAACTGTTTATATGTGGAAATAATTGCATGATAATCCAAATAAAAGTTAAAGCAATATAATTTCTTGGTAATGAAAATAGATGATGTGGTAAATTTAATATAATGTACTTTACCCACATCATTAAAATAGTTTAACATTTTGAGCAGTCCACTAACTTTTTTGCTAACGTAAAGTGTTGGATGAGAAGACTGAGACCACTCTAAACACGTTATATCTCATTAGTTGTTCTGTACAAAAACAAAAAGTGTAAAAACTGCATTGTTGTGATTATAAAGGGGGTTTTGTGCTGCACTATTTCTTGGTCGGCCGTTATTTCCTGGAGCTTTGGCGCCACCGTAAGCCAAAGGCTCTGACACACCAACCCGACGGCCAACTGTCGGCAGGAAAGGCAATCGGACTGACTGCCTCCCGAGTTGGTCCAAAAATGACTCTGAACACACCGCAGCGACGCCGACATGAACGTAATACGTCTCCATAACACCAGGCGGCGCTAATCTGTAGTTTCGCCCAAAAAATGTCTTCATTTCAGATTGATAAAGGTCAGTTTAAACGATTTTCGGAGTTTGTCACGCTCATCCCGCTAGTCATTTCTGGGTTAGCACTCCACCAATCAGATTGGTCAATGAGTCTGACTGCCCGCCTTCCGATTCAACATGTCAACTCGGCCAAAATTAAAGCCGACGCTCCGCCGGCCGACGACGTCCAATAATCGGGTTGGTGTGTCAGCGCCTTAAAGCTAACCAGTTGCTTGCCGTAGCTTTATTTTTTACTGCTGAGGCATTGAAGTGGTATCGATCCTCTCACCTTACTCTCAGCAACAACAAAAAAGCAAATAAACTATTCTTATACAGCATAGCCATGTCATGTGCTCAATTCTCCACTGCTTACATTTTATGTTGTTAAGCTGCTATTAAAATCCAACGCTTCCTGCTTTCTGTTTCACAATAAAAGCTTTTTTAGGAAAGGGAAGGGATTATGCCTGCTGAACTGCTGAGAGGGTTTTAATGTGAAACAGATGAGTGTCGAGGTTATACTTACAAAACATGGGAATTAGACATAAAGGTTCATAAAATCCCTAAAAGTCACCCATTTCAAGCCGTATCTTCTCTCCCCCAACAGGCAGTCCAAGGCACAGGCTTGGCCTTCATTGCCTTCACGGAGGCCATGACCCACTTCCCAGCATCGCCCTTCTGGTCCGTCATGTTCTTCCTGATGCTGGTGAACCTCGGCCTGGGCAGCATGTTCGGCACCATCGAGGGCATCCTCACTCCGCTGGTAGACACTTTCAAAGTCCGCAAGGAATTTCTCACAGGTTAATGAGACCTCTAAGTACCTCTTCTTTAACTCGTGCAAGGATCAGATGAAATAAAATGGTGACTGAAGTGCTCTGAAAATAGTTTGAATGAACACATTTAATTCTGTAAAGTCAGTGCAATTGTACTATTTTATTTTTATACTTAGATTAAGTCAAACAAACCACTTTTTGTGTCCTAGTCTGCAATTTGAAGGTATTCTGTAGAGTTCTGTAAAGAAACTGTGATCCCTGTGTCACAATACATGTCGACAATACATGTCGTGGGTGCAGGAATTAGGGAGGCAGTAAAGTTAGGAAATTTTGAAAAATTGCGGATTGGATTGCAAAACGTCCTGCGCAGACTTCTTGGATGTTGAATGTTGAGGTTGGCTTGAGGTTAGTTTAGCTTGATCCCTGGATGTCTATGAAATGTGAAGCAACTCACATAGGAAATACACTCTTCAACTTCTCCAAAGATGGATGGGTTATAATAATTAGAAAATACTTGTTTAAAGAGCAATATGTACATTGTAATGTTATGATACCAAAGTCATAAACCCTCCACCTGAATCAAAGCTAAGACCATTCAACTTACACACTGTATTCAGAGACAACAAAGGGATAAAGTACCCAAGATTAACAGAGTAGTAGAAATATTTTTTAGAAAATGATCACAGAAAACATGACTTAAATAGCTTTAAATGGGTCCTGCTCTACTTTTCCATACTGTTATAGCTCAGTTTATCTCGACTCTTCTTATGTGAGTTTAGGTATTAGTTTGTGTGTGTGTGTGTGTGGGGGGGTCATAAAGATGTACAGCAATGCTTTTTCCATATGAAACTTATGTATGAATGTATCGCTCAATATAATACTTCTCACATTGAATGTGAACCTTTAGAGTGACATGTATTGCAGTGTTTCCTTTAGGATTTTTTTTTTTAGCAATGAGAGCAGGTCAAACAAATATATTTATTCACCTCTATTCACACACAATGAGACATTATTTGGCAAACAGTTGCGGTTGAACTGTATTTTTTTGAGAAACTATAGAGCATTTAACATCCACGACAAGTCTACAAAATAAATTTTACAAGAAATTCTTCATAGGGAAACCAAAACCCAAATGACTACATCTATAGACTATTTTCCAATTTCTATTATATTAAAGTTAGTGAGGGCTAGAAAAGCACTGTGTTTTAAACTTCACTGTAGCTGAGTCTGGTTTCCAACTTAGCCTCAGGTGTGTCTGTTAAAACACTGACGGAGAGTATTTCTTTCTTTTGATGCTTTATTAAGATCAAGTAACAGTACAAACATGGGTGTGGGTAGCTTTGGTGTGTGTGTGTGTGTGTGTGTGTGTGGTTCTGCAAAAATAAATAACATTGTAAAGGCTACCATACACAATGCATAGGAATTATATATAGCGAATAATAACAATAAACCCACTATTATTTACATTATCTAAATGAAGTGTAACTACTTCAGCATGTAAATAAAAATACAAATGTGTGCAAGGACGTTCAACAATTACATAATTCAATTATATCGAATCAACAGCCACGTGCAATTAAGCTCTCAGGTGAAGAATACAAACAACAAAAATCACCAGCTAATTTGCAAGAACTATAGACCAATACAACAACAGGCTTAAATGAACTGACAACATAAGTTAGGACGCACACATGCAATCTCAGTTGGCTAGTTATCCTCCAGACAGCTGCAGCCTCTTTTTTTTCTTTCCCTCCTTTTTCTGCCGAGTGGCGTGCGTGCCTGCTCGCGTGGCGGGCCGACACGGCAAACTCAACATAGAGGAAACACTGTTGTTGTAAGATATCTTCCAGTACGGGCTGTAACTAACAACCTGCTCCTCTCCTGCAGTGGGATGCTGCGCGTTGGCCTTCTCCATTGGCCTCCTGTTTGTTCAGCGCTCAGGGAACTACTATGTGACCATGTTCGACGACTACTCGGCTACTTTGCCTCTGCTCATCGTGGTCGTCCTGGAGAACGTGGCCATCGCTTGGGTCTACGGGATTGATAAGTAAGTACGCGACATCATCATCATCGTCATCATCTCAGGGGTTTTCCATAGACATAGAGGAAACAGAGACATAGAGGAATTTTTGGCGCCGACCCCCTAAAGAGGTTTTAGCCGGCTGCAAAGGAAAAAAATCTTAAAAACTAGCACTGAAATGACAAGAATTGAGAAAACTAAAATAGTGATTCAAATCCTCTCTAAATGTGTCGAAGAGCAATTTACCAAACAAGCAGAACATTAACTAGAATATGAGAGCTAATCTCATTATTGGGGTTTTATTTACTTAACCCTCATGTTGTCCTTGGGTCAAATTTGACAAATTTTTTTTGGCACAAAAATGGGCCGTCGAAATAAGCGCTGAATATGTCAACATTCAAAATACCAAAAAACTTTGGCAAAAACATAAAAAAAAGCACCCACAACATTGAAAAAGTGACATAATAATAACCATAATAATGGCGTTTTTTCCATGGTTGATGGGAAGACAACACAAGGGTTAAGCACAATATACGTTTTCTAATGATCAAATTGTCAGAAATAACCGGAAAAGGCATAGATTTCTGTCAAATGAGGTAACACAGACTCATTGCCTTTACTGTATGCGGACTGATCATGCTTTAAGTGCATAGTCACCCCCCCTCCTCCCCCTCAAAGGCCCATTCTGAGCCAGGAAAAAAACCTGCATCTGCATTAACTTTTTATGAATTACTAATCTCTTGGAACGTGTAAATAGAACTGTAATACATACATAGCATTCTGTGTTTCTGTTTCAGATATTTTTGTCAAACAATAATTAAAACTTTAAATTAAATATTTATATATGTATATTCTTTTTACACAAAGTTGATCACAAACTAGTGTAACTGGTGTAAATGGGCTTAAAGGCTTACAGTCTGCTCTCAGTTTTGTCTTCTACATGCTGTGAGGGATTCCCAAAGGAAGAGCCGTTACTGAGATGGTTAATAGAAACTAACCACTCATCCTGGACCCATGAACGGGTATATTGTTTGAATGAAACAATTTAAAAGGAGCCATGAAAACACCATATAAATAGCATGTAAAGGCCATCTGGTTTATTAAGCCGCCATATGAAACTATTGTGAGATCTTTACTACAAACATCTGATCTCACCTCCTGCTGCGTCGCTCTGTTTTCTCCCCTCCCGCCTTGTTGCCTCTCTCTCAGATTCTTTGAAGACCTGAAGGACATGCTTGGCTTTACGCCGTACCGTTTCTACTACTACATGTGGAAGTACATCACACCCATCCTGCTGCTGGTCCTCCTGTGCGCCAGCTTCATCCAGCTGTCCATGACGCCGCCCAGCTACAGTGCCTGGATACAGGAAGAGGTGAGTCAACGTCTCCGGCTCGTCTCTCCTGGGACCGGGGATCAATGGGGGTGGAAGTTCTCCCACTGGAAGCCTGGAACAAGTAAAAAGCAAATTAAAAAGGGTTCAAAGTAAAAATGAGGCAGTAGACCCTCAGACAATCAACAGGATGTGCCGTCTACCACAGAGACCTTCAAGCACCTGTTTGATCAGAAAACTTGGTCATTTTAAAAGCTTCAGTAAGTGGAGAAAAGGCCAAATGGGGTAGTGTCCCTGTAGTATTCCTTAATTTGTCCAGTGAGGCTAACGCTTCTTGGCTCACCAAAGCAACTAATTAGGTTCACCGGCAGCTGTACTAAGCCTCACTGTGAGATGCATTTACCTTACCTGAGTGACCAGCAATTGGTCATCGATTTTCTTGTGCAGGCTCTTAATGCCTTCAAGTAGACACCTGAAATAAAGTGAAACAGCCATTTTCATTCATTATCATTAGGAAAAAAGTGTGATTTAATAGATTAGTAGTTATATAATATTCAATTACACACAAACACTTGTGGAAAATGCCCCTTGCAATTTCCCGGAGCCAACAGTTGCATCCTCTTATTGTCTATTTGGTCCTACTTATGGTCTACAAGTCAAATATATTCAATTTATGATAATACAGTTCAGAGTAAAGCAGCATATTGTCATATTTAAGAAACTGAAACTAGTTCATGTTCGGCATTTTTCCCATTGAAAACTTATCAATAACATCTAATGGTATGAGCATTTGGTGAGCACAATTGTTTATTTTTATAGGGCAGTATTCTATAACCTAGGTCTGACATTGAGACTACTTCCACTCAAATAATGACTTTTGTTTTTAGACTTTTAACATCAGCCTTCAGGGAAAAGAGCAGGAGAGCCGTTCGACACAGTATATTTAATATATTTAATGTATGTTGCTGTTGTTGAGGCCACCTACTAAATACATTGATCATAAGATGAGGAATGTCACAACCTGGATGGCTTACCACCTCCGTTTATTTTTTTCCTTGTGTCCGTCCTCCAGGCCAAAGAGCAGACCTTACACTTCCCTCCATGGGGCATCGTGGTCTGCATCTCCCTGGTGGTGATGGCCATCATGCCTGTGCCTGTGGTCTTTGGCCTGCGCTACTTCAACATCATCGACGACAGCACTAGCGGCCTCTCCACCGTCGCCTACAAAAAGGGCCGCATCATCAAGGAGACTGCCCGGCCGGGTGAGGATGACGACACCAGCCTGATCCAAGGCAAGTCGCCCAGCGAGCAGCCCTCACCGATGCCCGGCAACAGCATCTACCGCAAGCAGAGCGGCAGCGGTGGCCCTGACGTGGACAAAGCACCCAACGGCCGTTACGGTATTGGTTACTTGATGGCCGACATACCGGATATGCCCGAGTCGGACTTATAGACTGACTATAGTAAGCCCTGCCCGGCCATACCGGCTGGCCACTCTTCCCCTCCACCCCTCTGCGTGCGTTTAGTTGCCCGTATCATACATGTATATTTCACTTGTTCTGTATATTCTTTGTAGATATCGTAGCTGCTCTCTTATTTGTCGTCTCTGAACCTTATATAAAAAAAAGGTGTGGGAATAAATGTCATCATTGTCTAACCCTTTACCCATTTGCTTGGCTGCGTCCCAAACTCACCTCTAGCTCCTGCTCCCCTTTGCTCCCTCCTCCTTGTAGATGCTACAGGAGAGATGGAAGCAATGAGGTGGACTCTCCATGAGGCCTTCTTGAACAAGAATCTATAAAGAGGAGACTGCAAACGAACATGTTAGATCTCCTGCACACTGCCTGCGTGGCATAAGCGTGGCGTAACTATTGTGTGGCAACTGTTTGGCGTTTTCTATGTCTGCGCATCAGAAACGTGTCTGACCGCTGCTGCTAGCCTTGAATGTACACATGTATATTTCTCATTGACTCAAGCAGTAGTATACTTCATGTTAAACATAAATATATATGTGGCCAGGTTGGTTCAGTGGGTAGAGCAGTTGCACATATACATAGAGGTTTATGCCTCGACGCTGAGGTCCAGGGTTCGACTCTGACCTGCGACAATTTCCTGCATGTCTTTCCCCTTTCTCACCTAGCTGTCCTGTCCATTTAAGGCAGAAAAGCCCAATAGAATAATCTTTAAAAATAAATATATACTGATTTGATGACAGCAAAATAGTCAAAACCTTGAGACTTTCAAACATCAGAATGTGACTTATTAAATGTATTTGTGTCAAAATGACATATAAACATATTTTCGTATTCTATTTTGCCTGGAAACGCTTCCAACATGCTTGCGTGTTGCATGAAAAATAGGCGTCGGTCCTATTTGTAGAATGCACGCACGTTGCAGGCAGT